>CM058237.1:43969904-44569904 GCA_030180135.1 Orychophragmus violaceus | reverse complement strand
GGAGATTTAATGTTGATGTTCCCATTGCTAGCAGCAACCAAAGCCATCTAGTACCACATATTAACACCTCTGAAGAAATGCATGCAGCTGAACTTCAGAGAAACCATCACGAGGGCAGTCTCTCTGGTACATCTTAAACCTCACCCAAACGGTTTTAATAGGCTCTGTAGGTCCCTACTTGAATGTCAAAAGCTCACGTGTAAGCTGATCAGATCGAGCTGAAGGAATTTCTAGCAGATCCTAATCCAATTAGGCAATCCTGGTCTGAATTCCGAGCCTAGGATCTAGGGTTCATGTAATTGAATCTATGGGATCTCAGATTTACCTGGTGATTTGCAGCGGAAGATTTGCAGATAATCGAGATCGCGAAGCACCTCAAACGCTGTGCCTCTACTGGTATCCACACGCACACGAACTGAACAGGAGGGATGCTAGTGCCTATAGAGATCCAATCTCTTCAGAGGTTTCTATTCAAGTTCTGGTGGCTGTCTATTAGGTTAGGAATCAGTTTAGGTCGACCATATATCTTATATATGTCGACTTAAACCATAACGGAATTAACCAACGATTAAACCGAATTAATCTGGTAATCCGCGAGTTGCATCGATCGACACACTCTTTGTGTCGATCGACACTGACCCAGAATATTGATATCGAATGCATATCAAATATGCATTCACTAGATCATTACATTAATGATCAACCTCGTCTTTAACGTACAGTTTGCTTAGGTGTGTGACCCTGTAGGATCATATAACACTAGCAATGAGTTCTAAACTCATTGATCATAAGTGGCTTCTAGCAAAGCATTATGACTACCTAGTGTCATATGATTGTCTCATCTCGACAATACGACTTTCACTTGGAGTAAGTACAATAGATTTCAGGACATTCCCAACAATCTCCCACTTGTACTGGAATCATCTATTCCTTCAATCCCTTCGTCACTATATCTCGATCTGGCACAAGGCAAGATCTGTGTCACCCTTATTTAGCCAAGATCATGTTCATCGAACTCCAATTTATACTGACAAGAGAAACGACTGACAATCACCTCGTTTGAGTGTGGCCACACATTTCTCAGTATCAAATCTTCGATGGGCCCTGAGATATTTATCTCCTGTTATATAGGAGGGACAAATCCCATCTTGTTCCATCCCTGTCTCTTCACACGCTTCATGATACGCCCAATCAATGCCTTTATAGTCACCAGTTACGGCTGACGTTTGACAAGGTTAAAGCGGACCAATTCACATGTAAGAAAAACATGATGAACTCAGGTCTAAGGACTATACTCTATAGTCGTAATGAAAACTCTCATGACACTTATATAACTATCCCGTAGAGTTCTCATCAGTGGGTCATGTACGATCCTGTGTTCTCCAACACATATCTATGTGATTGACTTTAATACTCTTATTAATGACTCCATGAAACTTAGTCATCAGTCACCTCACATACTAGTCTCACGCGGTTGTTAATGTCCCATTTTAACAACCTCGACCAGGGACCAACATAATTTATGTCATTTATTATCTATAGGGTTTCATGATCAAGTCACATACTTGATGACCTATAAAATGTCATAAATTACTTTGGGACTATTATTTAATAACCATTATTAAATAATACAGATGTCAGATTTCAATAACATAATCAAATTATGTTTATACGAACATCATATCATAACTAAAAATTAACAACAACAACTCCCACTAAAATTAAGATCACATCTTAAGACATCTAATGCCTTTAGCAGTAGTCTGACCCTCATTCGCTCTTGCTCAGCGTGTTTCGAAGGACACTGCGTCTTGCTAAGAGTAATACCAAGAGTCATTTGCACGAAGCCCTTCTTGGAATCATGCATACTGGACCTGTGCAAGACCTTATCACCATAAGTGTCTTGACACAATCCAATTAGCTTGTCCAATCTATCTCCATAGATTCTTATTCCAAGAATGTATACGGTTTCTCCCATAATTTTATCGAAAAACAACTTTCGAGTCAGGTTTTAATAGACTGAAACGATGGAACTTCATTTCCGAGAAGTAGTATGTTATCAACATACAATACCAGAAATGCAACTGCGCTCCCACTAGTCATCTTGTAAACATACGGTTCCTCTTCATTCATGACGAAGTCAAACCTTTTGACTGCTTTATTAAAACGAAGATTTCAACTCCGAGATGCTTGCTTCAATCCATAAATGGATCGATGAAGCTTGCATATCTTCCTAGCTTCATTAGGATCAATGAAAACTTCAGGTTGTGTCACGTACACATCCCTTTCCAGATTTCCATTAAGGAAAACTGTTTTCACATCCATCTGCCAGATCTCATAACTATTATGAGTGGCGGTTGCCAGGAGAATCCGGATGGACATAAGCATCGTGTCTGGGATTAGGTTTCTTCACAGTTAATACCATGAATTTACTTGAAACCTTTTGCCACCAACCTAGCTTTGTACATCTGAATATAACCATCCATGTCAACTTTTCTTCTTGAAAATCCATTTACTCACAATGGTTTCTACACCATCGGGTAAATCAACCCAAGTCATACTTGGTTCTGTGACATGGATCCCATTTCGGATTCAGCGGCTTTCAGCCATTTTCGGAGTCAAGGCCCATCATTGCTTCTTCAAAATTCGCAGGCCCGTCACTTTCAATGATCAGTAGATCACGGCAATTGGTTATGAGAAATACACATTTCTCGGGTTCGTGACGGATCCTTTCGGATCTGCGAGCTTCAGTTTCCTGTAAAAGTCGCGCACACATATCTCATATGTATACTTTTACCATGACCTAATTATCCAAGATTTAAACCGTAGTTAATTAAGTCATAAACCAAAATCAATATTTGGTTCGCGATCTGTGTCGATCGATGCAACTTTTTGTGTCGATCGACACTTCTTCAGAAACTCGCCATTTAAATGTATATCGAATATACATTCACCAGATCCTTTATAAACTCTAGGCACCACAGGTGCAGGTTCTACAACTCTTTGTAGATCCAACTGCTGCTCTTCCTCATCAGGTTGAGCAGTCTCCTGTGATTTTCGAATTTCTTCGAGTTGTACTTTTACTCCCACTGTTCTTCTTGGAAAGAAAGTCTTTCTCAAGAAAACATAGTTCCGAGCAACAAACAATTTGTTCTCGAACTGGTTGTAAAAGTAACATGCCTTGGTTTTGTTAGGACAACCAATGAAGTAGCACTTATCAGATTTAGGTGTGAGCTTATCAGAGATTAAACGTTTTATATAAGTCTCGCAACTCCAAATCTCCATGATGGATAAATCAGAAACATTTACATTCCACATCTCATGTGGTATCTCTGTAACTGATTTTGATGGAACTCTATTTAAAGTAAACTCAGACATTTCTAGAGCGCATTCTTAGAAGGATAATGGAAGATCTAAGTGACTCATCATTGATCGAACCATATCTAATAAAGTCCGATACAGGAGGAGTGAATTGTGAAACACTTTCACAATCTCTCAGATGATCACTAAATTCTTGACCTAAGTATTCACCTCCATGATCTCATCGTAGAGGTTTAATACCTTTGCCAAATTGATTTTTTACTTCATTTTGGAACTCTTTGAACTTTTCAAAGATTCTGACTTATGCCTTATAAATAAGGCATAACCGTACCTTCTGAAAATATCAGTAAAGGTAATGAAGTACTGAAATTTTCCTCTAGCACTAGTGCTTATCGGTCCATATACATCCGTATGTATAAAGCCCAATAAGCTTCTGGCCCTTTCATTTTGATCGTTCGCAACCTGTATCGACCGACGCACCGTTTGTGTCGATCGACACTACCTCTGTTGAAAGGAGCCTTTGTCGTTTTACTTAATAAACAAGATCCACTTTACTCATTATGATTCTCAATCAGATGAGCCCAAAAGCCCATCACTATGGAGTTTCTGAATCTATTTCTCATTTATGTAGCCCAAAACGACAATGCCAGAGAGAAGTTTGACTCGTATCATTTGACTTGAATCTCTTGGTATTAATGTTATAGTTAGGCACATTCTGGTTTAGAACATAAAGTCCATTCTCTAATGGATTGCTACTATAAAATATATCACTGTAATCAAATGAATAACACTTATTCTTAACTTGAAAACTGATATCCTTCCATATCCAAACAAGGAATAGAAATAATCTTTCTGCTCATAGCAGGTACATAGTAGCAGTTTTAAGTTCAAAACATGCCATAAAAGGAAAAACAAATGAAATACTCCTACGGTTAATGCAACAACTCTTGCTCCATTCCCACTCATAGGTCCACTTGTCCTTTCTCCATAGTCCTACTTTTGCTCAGGCCCTGCACATTTTCACAAAATATGAGTACCACAGCTGGTATCCAATACCCAATAAGTAGGACTATAAGAAGTAACATTTACATCTATAACATAATACCTGAAGAAGAAGTCTTGTGCGTCTTCTTCAGCTTCTCATAATCTTCAAGAATTTATTGCAGTTTCTTTTCAAATGCCCATAACCATTACAATAACGGCACTTAACATCTTCAGAAGGACTGGTTTTAACCTTAGGAACATGGCCAGACTCGCTTGGATTCACAATCGAGCTCGTCTTGCCGTCACCTTTGTTCTTACCAAGTTTCTTAAACTTTTTACCCTTTTGTACCATAAGGACATTTGGGGTGTCCTTCTTGATGTTAGGTTCAGCAGTCTTAAGCATCCCATGCAATTCAGTCAACGTCTTCGTCAAGTTGTTCATGTTATAGTTCATAACAAATTGATCATAGCTTGACGGCAGTGACTGTAGAATGATGTCAGTAGCCAACTCTTGGCTAATGGGACAATCCAGTTTCCCCAGGTTATCAATATAACCCATCATCTTAATGACATGAGGACTAACTGGTTCGCCCTTTGGTAGCTTGCACTCAATCAGAGATCTAACCGTCTGGTATCTCTGAGTTCGTGCCTGCTCCTGAAACATACTTTTCAGGCCAATGATCATCTGTATTGGCGACTCCACGTACTCATATTGCTTCTGCAATTCCGAGTTCATGGTAGCCAACATGAGACAACTCACATCCACCGCATCATTAGAATGCTTATCCCAAGCATCCTTATCTGACTGCCAGGCATTGGCTCGGTACTTCTTGGGGAGAACTTTCTCAAGGACATAGTCCTTTTTCTCCTGTTTGAGAACAATTCTCAAGTTCCGATACCATTCAAGAAAGTTTGATCCATTTAACTTGTCCTTCTCAAGGACGGATCGCAGGGAGAAATTGTTACGATGGTTTGTGCTAGACATAGCTGGAAAAACAAGGGAGGTTTTAGTTATGATGTTCAAGAAATGAGAAGTCTTAACAATTAAGAAAACTCGCATTATATTCAAACAATGTTTCCTTAGATGAATATAATGATCCAAGACCCATATTTCACTAAACTTGAGTGAGCCACTGGCTATCACCCTAATTTAGCTATCTAGGTAAGCAACAACTTTGCTAGTTATATCCAATATAACTTTTGGTTGTGGATTGACATCTCATGCCCAATCCACTTGATGTATCTGAGCCCAAAACGGTTTCGATGGCCCAGTCAAGTAAACCAATCTCTTCAGTCATGTAATTGTCGATGTCTTGCACTGCAAATCCATCAACACGATTACCTCTGTCTTACTCATGAAATTGTGGACATCTTGCACTGCAAATCTATCGCACAATTAAATGGGTCTTGACAGTTGACAAGATTGGAAAGACATCAAGTATCACTTGATATTTGATTGAGGAACAGAACTATTTAAAACGTTCAGTTTTATTATGTTTTAATTCTTCTAATTAAATGATTTGTCTTGGTTTGGTTCTGTGGTTTCAGGTTCCATAACCTAAACCATCGAATCTTGTGTCGACCGACACTACTTTAGTGTCGATCGATGCTGATTATCCAAAACCAATCTGCGATAACCGATCAATCCAATTGATCCGGGTTTGAGTACCGGTCAGTGTCGATCGATGCTACATTAGCATCGGTCGATACCAACCCAATCGCAATAAACCATTCTTAGCGTTTAACCATCATTAACCAAGCTCGATAACCGGTCCAATCCAATTAAACCGATTCATCAATCTCGCGAGGTTTGTGTCGACCGACACAACTCTTGTGTCGATCGACACTAGGCGAAACATAAGTTTTATTCGGGTTTTCGCCCTGTGTCGATCGACGCCGGATTGGCATCGATCGACACCATGCGAAAAAACCCTAAATTTTGTTCGGGTTTTCGCCCTGTGTCGATCGATGCCGGATTGGCATCGATCGACACCATGCGAAAAACCCTAAAACGTTTTTCGAACAAAACCCTAAACTTGGTTACTTTGATCAAAACGAGTTTTAGCATGCTTGTATACAGAGATCCAGATTCAACCAATCTAATCAACATGCTACAGATTCAATGGAACCCTAAAGCTCTGATACCACTGAAGGAATTTTTAGCAGATCCTAATCCAATTAGGCAATCCTGGTCTGAATTCCGAGCCTAGGATCTAGGGTTCATGTAATTGAATCTATGGGATCTCAGATTTACCTGGTGATTTGCAGCGGAAGATTTGCAGATAATCGAGATCGCGAAGCACCTCAAACGCTGTGCCTCTACTGGTATCCACACGCACACGAACTGAACAGGAGGGATGCTAGTGCCTATAGAGATCCAATCTCTTCAGAGGTTTCTATTCAAGTTCTGGTGGCTGTCTATTAGGTTAGGAATCAGTTTAGGTAGACCATATATCTTATATATGTCGACTTAAACCATAACGGAATTAACCAACGATTAAACCGAATTAATCTGGTAATCCGCGAGTTGCATCGATCGACACTGCCCCAGAATATTGATATCGAATGCATATCAAATATGCATTCACTAGATCATTACATTAATGATCAACCTCGTCTTTAACGTCCAGTTTGCTTAGGTGTGTGACCCTGTAGGATCATATAACACTAGCAATGAATTCTAAACTCATTGATCATAAGTGGCTTCTAGCAAAGCATTATGACTACCTAGTGTCATATGATTGTCTCATCTCGACAATACGACTTTCACTTGGAGTAAGTACAATAGATTTCAGGACATTCCCAACACGAGCATCATCATAGAAGTGTCTTAGGAACTTCCTTTTGACTGCATTCCAAGTAGTCAGAGTCCCAGCTGGAATCTACTTCATCCAATTTGCAGCTTCTCCTCCAAAAGAGTGCGGAAAAATCTTGCAGTGCAGGAAGTCATAGCTCACTCCAATGTGATTCATTCCTATAACTAGAGACTCGAAGTTCTCTATGTGATCCATATGTTGCTCATGTGGGTGTCCATGAAAGAGGTGCTGTCCCACAAGCGTGTAGTAAGAAGTCTTTAGCTCAAAGTCATTCCGTGCACAGGGAGGAGGTGCAATCGCAGACCTTTTAGCATAGAATTCGTCAGGTCTGTTGTAATCAGCTAGTGTCCTCCCAACTGGTGGATTAGGTGGAGATTCAAATCGTGGATTTTCTTCAACTCGTGGATTTCCTTGTCCACCTGCGCCTCCACCTTGTCCATTAACTTCAGGATTGACAATCTGTCGCTCAGCCTGAGGCTACTCAATAACATTCCCATAAGCATCAATCATATGACCTTGGTCATTATACGGATTATTCTGCAAATCCCTCAAAAGACCTTCTGCATCTCGAACCAAAATCACAGCATTCAGATTCATTATCTTCACAGATTTCTGAGCTTTTTTGTTTGTCCTCTCAAGTCTATCAAGCTCCTGATTTCTAAGATTTAAAATCTTCTCGTCTGGGTTGCTTCAAGTGTGAAGACTTGGCATACACTGAAATCACACTGATTCCCGAGAAGAGTGTCGATCGACACTAAGCTTGATGTTGGTCGATGCTAAATGCTCCTGGTGGGCTTCCTGCAGCAACAAAGACAAGCAAGACAGAGAGATATCAGTAACAAAGAAAAGAAAACACTTAGTCTAAATTTTAGTACAAAATCTATCGGCGAACTCAAAGAGTCCCCGGTAACGGCGCCAAAAACTTTATAGGTCAAATTTTAATCCCTATTTCTAACTACAAGTGTACAATGTCGAACGATGTAATATCAAGGGTATCGAATCCACAGAGACTCAAGTTTCACGCGGTAGATTGTATGCAGTCAAATTAAGCTAATCAAGACAGATGAAAACAGTAAATAAGCAAGTAATTGAAAGAGTGTTTTTGATATGAGAAAAGCGCTATACTTAGGGTGTTCTCAGGAAATCATGCAATGTCACACACTTAACTAATCAGGATTCAGATTAAGTACATGTTCAAGAACTAGAATCACAAATGCCAAGTAATCCAACTCTCACTGCAATTATTCTCTATGTCTGGCAACCTAACGATTCAAATCTCTTTGCAATCTTAGAGTTCTAGACAAGCATTAAGCAAGTTCTTTAGTTCACAATTCTCCTAAACCAAATCTCCTTGTATCTAGTCAACTTGCTCACACTAATTTCTGTCGGATTATAATTCACACTCTCGTGCCAAATTATTAATCTAAGATCTAAACCGTAGGGTGATCAATCTAAAATTCAGTTTTATTCTCAACTTAGGTGATGAACGGATAGTTTTAGAATCCTAATTATTCAGTTATCTAATCAAGCATGAAAACCCTATGAGAAATCCTAAATCTAACAAAGGTTACTACTCACACATGTTATCAATCAGAAATACATATTGAATAGAAAACCAAAAGATTGAATAGATAAAATAACGGGGTTCGAAATCCTTCTCTCAAAAGTTACAGAGTAGCAGATCAGCCCCAATAGCAATAATCTCCTCAAGTCTCCAAAAGCCAAAATCAAGAACAAAAGATAAGAGATACAACTCTCAAAAACCTAATTAATAGATTAAACACGTTTTAGGGCTAAATTAGAAACAATAAAACTTTTGGGCTTTCTTGCAATTCTTCAAAAGATGCAATTAACTCGCGCGACGGTCTTGTTCGGATACAGTGTCGACCGACACTAAGAGTGATGTTAGTCGACATCAACTTTTGTTTACGGCTCCAACTTCAACTTCTTGCAGATTGCTCCAGAAACGTCCCAAAAGTCCTAGCTTTGCTCCAAACGTATGCTAACCTGTAAAAGACATGATATACTCAAAATACAAGATTAAAGACTCAATATATACACTTATATCATGGTTAAAAACCTGGAAAAACCATGATATATCACCTTTGACCCCTTCCGCTCAGCCTCACAGCAGCCGCTCCACCATAAACTGCACACAGCGCCGGAAAAGACGAAAATACATCCACGTAGAGAGTCGAGAAGGAGAAACAACGACAAAGGCACATGAGGAAGGTTAACGGATCCCGTCCTCTTTGATACGTAACCGGAGCCACCACCCCACCGCTGATCTACCGCAGCGACCTTTGTAACCGCCTCCCGGAAACTAGCCCAACCATCATACCAGATTCGGGCTGAGAGCCAACTCCCTGATGAAGAGCATTCATGATTTGATGGGGATCCTCCTCGTGGAAATGACTTGAACGCCGTACGCCGGAGAGGTGGAGGAGAGATTCGGCACTGTCTTCAAGAAAAGTAGAGAGATGAGAAAGAGAAGAGGAGAGAGAGGCTTTTTATCTTTATCCTTCTGCGAGTCTATTTAACCTTTTTATTTTTAACTATTTAACTATAGCATTTAATTCTCTCGCTTCTCTCTACCACCAAAAACCACCGCCTCTTCTTTTTATCGGCTCTGGTAGCTTACATAGTGATAGGTGTATAGTTTTCCCTATTCTACTGCAAGTGCACAGTTAATGCAATCGTAGTATATAAGGTATCGAATCCCACGAGGACTCTCAGTCGCACAATAGATTATTAGTAGTTCAGATTAAATTAAGCGAAGCAGATGTGAAAATAGTAAACGAAATAGCAAAGTAAATCAAGTGAGTTTGTGAGCAAGAAGGCGAAGCGTTAGGTTTCAGGAGTTCTCAGGAAATCAGGAACGCAAGCAATCAATCTATCTAGATCTAATCAATAACTATTCTAGAACTCAAACACTGATATAGAATTAACCAAATTCCTTTGCGATAATCCTCTAAGTCTAAGTGCAGCAAACCAAACTTTCGTTTGCGAGAACTAACAGATTAAACTAGCATTAATTCCAAGTTTGATATGTTCACAATTAACCTGAACCAAACTTCCGTTTGCGAACAGTTTAATTGCTTATCTAAGTTCTTTCCAGTTAAACTAACCAACTTCCACTGAATTAATCAACCTAACATCATAACTCTGATTAGCTACTTCAGATTTAGCATTAAGAACAACTTAGATAAAGAACTAGCAGATATGAATCTCTACAGATTAATTAAACTATAATTCTCTGAAATCCTTAATGAGAATCCTTCCACCTAACAGGTGATCTACTCAGACATATTCATCGAGACAGAAAATATCATAAGTAGAAAACCAAATATCATATAATCAAATAAGAACTGGGGTTCAAAATCAAGTCTCTTTCGAGAACAAAACCAGCCCCCAAAAATCTCCTAAGAGAATAAAACTTAGTTATGAAGCATTAGCCTAAACAATGGCTCAAAAACTCTATTTATAACCTAAAACACGAATTGGGGCTTCTTTGTAAATATCAGGAATTTCTGGGCAAAACTGCAATTTCATCATTCTTCATTAAACCGTCGTTTGGCCCATCTCGCTGGTGCATCGATCGATGCTAGGCATGCAACGATCGACACCTTTCTCTGTTTCGGACAGTGAACTCTATCTCTCGGCCAAATACTCCAATTAGCTCCAGAAAGTGCCAAAATCACCAAATATGCTCCAAATGTGCTTGTACCTAATAAATACCTGAAAAGACTCTAAAACATAGTAAAAGACTCGATAAATAACACATATACCATGGTTAAAATCCCTAAAATCCATGGTATATCAACTCCCCCACACTTAGCTCTTGCTTGTCCTCAAGCAAGACAAAGAACTAAATGTAGTCAAGAGGTTTGAAAACTCTTCAGAAACTCATTTCATCCTAGAAGCTACAATACTCAGATTCCCCTTAGTAAACCACTGAAAGAATCAATTACAGGATATCAAGACCAACATGTACTTCCCCCACACTTAGCAACTGTCCTAGGTAAACTCCACAATCACATTCAAGCATTCAAATTCTCCCTACTGACTTCTGCAAGTATTTAAGTGCGGTCTCACCTAAGGAGTATCGATCAAAGGGCACATGGATTCTTACCTTATCAGCTCTAGACCACCATACTATCTTTCTCTAGTCCCTTTCTTCTCTTTCCCTTCTTTAACAACTGATTTTTCCCCACTGGGTATCATTTTATTTTTTTTATCAGTGTTCTTCCCGTTATGGGGTGTACTTTGGACACATTCCATGGATCACATGAGAGAAAATAGTGTTTGCTACCATTCCCATGACCACTTCGGAGTTACTAACTCATCCTCAGTTTATTATTATTATTTTTTTTTTTTTTTTTACTTTATAGAAGGGGAGAAGGGAACTAAATAGGATAGGTTGACAGGCTGTGTCAGAACTAACAAGGGAATCCGACACAAAGTATACCAAGCCCTTAGGTGAGAAATCTAAGTCAGTATTAAATTGAAGTCAGTAAAAGATCCTCTGATACCTGAAGTGATGTGGGTGTTCCCAGTAGGTTGATCTGTGATGGGGTTTTCTAATAGTCAGAGATAGATCCTGCAACTTCATCCCAATGGTTACTTAAGTTCCTGCAAGTCTTGTAAATCTTCTCTGAAAATCATAGTTTCTTACTTAAACAGTTTTGACTCAATAAAACAAATTTTTTTTTTTTGAAAAACGGACTGACTCTTAAGAAAACAGAAAACAAAAGTCAGTAGCACCTCCCCCACACTTAAGACACACTGTCCCCAGTAGTGTCATGCGAAGGATTGGTAAAAATAAGGAAAACAAATTGTTAATGGATGTTTTAGTTCTGTCGGGTTTTACCTCTGTCGCTCAAGCATCGATCGTTGCACTAAGTGCATCGACCGTTACTTGGCGATTTTCGTGTATGGTCGATCGTTGCTCAGGACCGCAACGATCGCTGCAATGCGATTCTTTCGTATTGTGACGATCGACACAATGGTGTGTCGATCGACGCACCGCGTTTTCACGAACAGTCAGCAAGTTAGCAGGTTAGTCCGTCTGTTTTTGTCAATTTTGATCCCTGCAAGCTGAAAACACTAGAAACAGAGTAAAACCGAAGCAAAAGATGTACCAAATAAAGTACAAATCATCCAAACATAGTAGAATCCTAAGGAAAATAAGAAAATGCAAGAACAAAAGTGCAAGAAAAGATAAAAGTCAGAATACAGAACCGAAAGTCTGAATATGGAGATCACTCTCACTCGCTCTCATCGTCTATCCCACCATACAGTGCATCATCATCGGCTGCCTCGGGTGCGGGATCAGTATCAGTCGGAGATCGCTGTCGACGACGTCGGTCAGGTACGGGCTGATGGATCTGTGGTGGCCTCCTGCAGCTGCAAGTACGCACGAAGTTCCAAAGAACTCGAAACATACCATATGATCTCTCTCTCCACTCTGCCTCAGAGTATGCACCGTAAGCCATCGCAGGCTCTGGAAAGGGACCCACAATGTCGACTGGGGCAGGTGCTGGCGCAGGAGCAGGGGCAGAAGAAGTCGAAGCTCGTGAGGAAGGCTCTCCCAGCGGATGAGCCATAGTCGGAATCCCACGCTGCGCAGACTCAGGAGGCTGAAATCTCAGTGCCTCTAATGTGTCAATCTGTGTCCATCTGGCAGCAGGAAGCTCGATACCAGTCCTCCCAGTGGTCGGATCAGTGTAAACCCAAATGCGCCCCTCCTTGAGCCAGGTAGCGCTCTGCAAATGGCTGAGATCCAGGAACTCCCGAGCTGTATCACGCTCTGTGCCATGAAGAGGAATCCCACAATACTCAAAAATGGGAGTAAGTAAACTCCCTACCGTCTCAGTACCAGCTCCATCAAACGGCTTCAGCTGCAGATCAACTAAATGTTGTGCGAAAATAGCTCCCAAGTTGAGACCAGCAGTAGGATCTCTCACGCCAGAACCTCTAAACTGATCTCTCAGCCCCATAAACAGCAGCTCCATCTCAAGTTTGCGCATCTTGTTGGCCTCAAACTTGCAAAGCAAGCTCCAGCACAAGATACGCGAGACATAACGCAGCACCGGATGTCTCATCTGCACTACTGGTGTGGTCCTGGAGTTGTATCGACCGCTGCCAATACTCTCCCAGAATGTGCGAGCCTCAACCGGATCCCACTCGAGTGGCATGGCGATGCGCCTCGGCTCAGTACTAAACCTGTAGATCCTGCAGAGATCAAGTAGAGGAATCCGATACCTGACTCCCCAACTCATGAAGGTGAATGCACCCACTGTAGCGCTCCTGTGGTCGGGATCCGAGTAAACCACTCTGCAAGTGGCCAATAGCTGCCTGACCAGCTCAGGATAGAGATCATAATGTCGCATCGGCATTGTCCCTAGACCAATGCCTCTGCATACAGCGAGTACCTGCTCATCAATCCCCAGAATCTTGCAGGTGGAGTAGTCAGCGAACTTGGTCGGCTTTATGATCATCCCACACCAACCACTGTAGAGAAGCGAGTCATACTCGTCCCATGAAGAGAGCAATGGCCGCTCTGTGAACTCAGCGGACTTTAAGAAACGTATGAGGTCCTCCGGCCACTGTCTGGTCGTCTGAAACGGTGTGGCGTCCTCTCTGGGCCAAGGTAAAGCGACTGGTGGCCCGTATCTGGCGTATGGTGCGGGTGGCTCTGACTCCCTGCTAAACCATTGAGGTGGTGGGGTGTAGTGTCGTGTTGCTGTGGAAGCTGTGGCTCGCTTCTTGCGGGGTTGCCTTTGAGACGCCATCTGCGAAAACAGAGTTCAAACATTTATAAGTCTCGGCAAAATTTCACTGTGAAATCGCGAAGCATCGACCGTTGCATCTAAGGCATCGATCGTTGCAAGGCGATTTCGTTGTTTCGAACATTTCCCAAAATCGCAAAGCAACGACCGTTGCTCGAGAGCAACGACCGTTGCAAGGCGATTTTGCCGCAACCAAATCATCAAAAATCAGTTCAAAATTGTGTTATCAACCACAAAATCAACAACAATCCATTACTAAACAACCTAAAGCATAATCATGTCAACATGCATTCATCAATTCCATCTAAAATCTCCAATTTCTAAAACCCTAAAAGTGAAATCCGAAAAATCGAAAATAGAAGTACATTACCTTGATTTCGTGAGAAATGGGTATGAGAAACAGATTGGGGATGTAAAAACAAGTGAAATAGTGCTTAGAATCAAAGAAATCGATGAAGAAATGGTGATTTTCGGTTTGGGTTCTCGGTGTGTCGACCAAAAGAAATGGAGAAGAAGGAGAGAAAATAGGGTTTAATTTAACTTACCTTGGTCGTGGGTGCAACGATCGTTGCTTTAGGGGCAACGATCGATGCTGGTTGAACCAGATTGATTCCGGTTTAGCTCAACGTACCTTAATTTTCGATTTGAACCAATTGCAACGACCGTTGCACATGTGAGCAACGATCGTCACACCTCTCCAGACTTGTGTTCTGTATCTAAAAACTAACAAACAAATAAAAACGTGAAATCCTAAGAAAAACACCAAAAATGAAAAGAAAAAATAATTAAACCTAGCAGTGGGTTGCCTCCCACTCAGCGCTTGTTTCAAGTCATTAGCTTGACTTTTGGAAATGAGGTCAGAATCATGGAGGTTTCAACAGAGACTTTGAGTGTCTCTGTGAATGCCTTATCATCCATGGTGGTGTGTAAGCAGTAGCAGCATGATGTCGTCCAAGGAACGTCGGGAGGAATGTAGGGTGAGATTGACACTTGGGTGTTTTAACGCTCTTTCCTGCATTCAAAACAGTGGAGTCAGGAGGTTTAAACTTAGAGGATTTATGCTTTACCTTTGGCAAAGATTTGATGTTCGGAGCCTTCGGTTTATGAGTAGTTTTAGGCCTTGAAGATGTTAGAATAGGCTCTTGTGGAACCACCATCTTCTTGTCAACCACCACTGTGCACTGAACCACATCTTTGGGCTTAACGGGAGCTTTCGGGAATGGTAATGGAGGTTTGTAGGTTCTTTCCTTAGCAGGTCCCTGAGATATGAGCGAAACCGGTTCCTTTCGGGGTGCAACGATCGGTGCATGTGATGCATCGATCGATGCTGTCGTCTCAGCTCGTGTTTCAACTATAGTCTCGGGTTTATCCGCTTCTCGGTCCATTCCAGCCATCTCAGACTCAAATTTCTCTCCTTGGCTTGGTCCCACTTCAATCTGAACTATCCAAGTCAAGAGATCCATGTCAATCTCTGTTGAGTCAGGTGCATCGAAGCTTTCAAACTCAGGTAATTCAACATCAAATCCCCCTCTGTCTTCCACAAAATCCACAGCCTTAACTGCTAGACATGATCCATGATCCATCTGTGTGTCATCCTGAATGGGAATGTTGCTGGCCTGAGCATCTTGAGAATCCTTCCTTGAGGTAGAACTTGAAACTTGATCCATCTGTGTGTCCAGCTGCTTCATACGAGTGCTCAAGGATTCAAATTTCTCATTCAAATTAGTGTACAGGTTCTCTAGCTTCGAGCTGAAAGAAGCTGTGTTCTGCTGTTGCTTTTCAATTGATTGTTCTATCATCATCTCTAGTTTGCTCCTTTGTGTAGGAGGTGCCAGATAGGAAGTATAATTATGGTCTCTTGATCCTTGAGCATGCCTAGAACCTTGTCTCTGCTGATGCCCCAGTGTATGTCCATAAGAGTTGGCTTCAGCCATATAGTGTACCTCTGCAAATTTATCAGTTTTTGCCTCTGCTCAGAACTGTCTCTCCCTAAGTAAGATGTCGTGGATGTCATCTATCTTACTCTGCATCTCAGCTACTTGCCCAACCAATACATGGTAATCTGGTAAGATGGGGTTTCCTTCCCCATCTATTTTCTGACCTTTTGCGTTGCATATATGACCCTCTTGGTCTCGTAAAACGCCGTTTTCACCGCGAATCAAAATTACAGGTTCCATGGCACGGAACCTATCGAACGTCTCAGATCTCAGCATCGCTGTTCTCGCCTTGTGTCGATCGATGCAAGGTGGCAACGATCGATGCAGTGCGAATCCCTGCGAATCCAAAAATCAAAAACGTGAGTAAACAAGAAAATTAAAAAGAATGCTTAGTCTAAATCCTAATACTAAATCTATCGGTGAACTCAAAGAGTCCCCGGCAACGGCGCCAAAAACTTGATAGGTGTATAGTTTTCCCTATTCTACTGCAAGTGCACAGTTAATGCAATCGTAGTATATAAGGTATCGAATCCCACGAGGACTCTCAGTCGCACAATAGATTATTAGTAGTTCAGATTAAATTAAGCGAAGCAGATGTGAAAACAGTAAACGAAATAGCAAAGTAAATCAAGTGAGTTTGTGAGCAAGAAGGCGAAGCGTTAGGTTTCAGGAGTTCTCAGGAAATCAGGAACGCAAGCAATCAATCTATCTAGATCTAATCAATAACTATTCTAGAACTCAAACACTGATATAGAATTAACCAAATTCCTTTGCGATAATCCTCTAAGTCTAAGTGCAGCAAACCAAACTTTCGTTTGCGAAAACTAACAGATTAAACTAGCATTAATTCCAAGTTTGATATGTTCACAATTAACCTGAACCAAACTTCCGTTTGCGAACAGTTTAATTGCTTATCTAAGTTCTTTCCAGTTAAACTAACCAACTTCCGCTGAATTAATCAACCTAACATCATAACTCTGATTAGCTACTTCAGATTTAGCATTAAGAACAACTTAGATAAAGAACTAGCAGATATGAATCTCTACAGATTAATTAAACTATAATTCTCTGAAATCCTTAATGAGAATCCTTCCACCTAACAGGTGATCTACTCAGACATATTCATCGAGACAGAAAATATCATAAGTAGAAAACCAAATATCATATAATCAAATAAGAACTGGGGTTCAAAATCAAGTCTCTTTCGAGAACAAAACCAGCCCCCAAAAATCTCCTAAGAGAATAAAACTTAGTTATGAAGCATTAGCCTAAACAATGGCTCAAAAACTCTATTTATAACCTAAAACACGAATTGGGGCTTCTTTGTAAATATCAGGAATTTCTGGGCAAAACTGCAATTTCATCATTCTTCATTAAACCGTCGTTTGGCCCATCTCGCTGGTGCATCGATCGATGCTAGGCATGCAACGATCGACACCTTTCTCTATTTCGGACAATGAACTCTATCTCTCGGCCAAATACTCCAATTAGCTCCAGAAAGTGCCAAAATCACCAAATATGCTCCAAATGTGCTTGTACCTAATAAATACCTGAAAAGACTCTAAAACATAGTAAAAGACTCGATAAATAACACATATACCATGGTTAAAATCCCTAAAATCCATGGTATATCACATAGCACCGGAGCCGCAGCACCGGAGTCGGGGACCTTTTCTGTTTCCTTTGTTCCTTGTCTCTCTTTGGTCTTCCATGGTGTTCTTTATAAGTCGCAAAAAACGGAAACCAAAATTGCGAGTAAGCAAAGGCGTGATGATCTCTTTCCTTAATTCAAAATATCTCTCGCAGTGTACCGATTTGATGAGATAATGAATTGTAGGATACGGCCGATTTGAAACTAAGATCGTAACACTCGATCAAAGAATCTGCGAACTTAGATTATACATATACTCTCAGACTTACGTTTTGGTAGAAGAAGAAGACGTGAGAGATTTCTGGTTTTAGAGAGATAAGAAAAATGTTTTGACCCGAAGTGAGGAAGTTTGTATATGTAGGAGAGGAAGACGTTATGAGATTTTCGAGATCAGCTAACAACTGAAACGAAGTCAACGAGATATCAGATAACATGCAATATTTTTAGAGAAGTGGGTGAGTGGGTCTGCATATGTTGTTGGAGGTGTGTGAGTGGATAAGGTTTGCTTTGGTTAAGAAAATCCAAAATAAAAAACTCTTGATTTTCTTTAACACAATTGAACCAAGTCTGAGCTAAACCAAACCATTTTGATTTTTCATTCATCAAAATTTTCCCTCAAAAAAAAAAAAAAAATATATATATATATATATATACGCGGGGGCCCAAGAACCCAAGACCCAAGCCCCATGCCTGGCCCGGCGGCGGTGGTATGCGCGCGTGTGGCCATCAATCTTCTTTTTCTTACGCCATAGTGTTAGCCTTGTGAACACATGTATAAGTTGGTCAATATATATACTACTCTAAAGTTTTTCAAACTTCCAATGTGGGAGAAATTACATGTTGTTTCATTAAACTTGAATTTCTCATGAGCCCAAAGCCCATTTGCTACATTCATTTGTTATTCACATTTGAGTTTTTGTCTTTGTAATATTGGTCCATTTTGCTCAACTACGTACTTGACAAAAAATGTTCCAACAATCCCCCACATGAATATAAATGACTATAAACATATATATATATATATATATATACTAGTCGGACTAGACAGACTTGACTAGACATGACTTCACTAGACTAGATAGACTTCCGAGAGTATAAACGAAAAATCACTGTGTTTGAGATGGTAGCATGTCTCAGCCTGGAATCACTCGTTGTTAATATATGTCAGGTGTACTTGGATAGGAGGTGAACATGATGTCTTGAACCACCCGGATCTTTATGTAAACCGAGACAACAGTTACAACCCAGTTTCATTTTTTCGTAGAACTAAGTTCTCTATTTTGTTCGTTTTGGCCTTGAACTTGTCTGGTTAGTCATGAGTGAACTTGGAGAATATAGCATGTCTTTCATTCTCCTAGAAAGGTCTCCATTTCACACTCACTAGGTGATTTTCCAGTATTTATTGTTTTAAGAAGTATCTTTAATAATCCATTGATATATCAAAGCTATGGACTTATCATTAAAAGCTATGCTTATCCTCTTTACACATATAAAATCTTATGTTTTTAAGCATTGTTATCATCTTGGGAACTAGGTAAAGACCAGAAGTCTTTCACTGCTTTAATAGATCATGTTCAATTTAGTTTTCCCTTTGAATCTTACATCTTGGAATCTTTAGTCACATAGGTGGGGTTTCCATCAAACATCCTCTTGAGTCACAGGCTTTAAACCCATTCCCTTCGATGGTTTACAACTTGATCTCGTGACAAACCCTTAGTAAATGGAATTTCTAGGTTATCAGCCGATTTGATATAATCTATTGTGATTACACCACTTGAGATCAGATGTCTAATGGTTTTATATCGTCTTATTATATGAAGTGATTTACCATTATAAAGATTATTCAGTGTCCGAGATATAGCAGATTGGCTATCACTGTGTACACGTAGTGCCAAGACTGGTTTCTCCCATAATGGGATATCTTCCAAGAAATTTCGAAGCCATTCAGATTCTTCTGTGTAGAGCTATGAATTCAGATTCCATGGTTGATCTAGCCAGGAGAGTTTGTTTGGAAGGTTTCCATGATATTGCTTCACCACCAAGGGTAAAGACATATCCATTTGTAGATTTCGAGTTTTTTGGAATCAGATATTCAGTTTTCATCATTGCATCCTTCCAAAATCGCGGGTTCCCTGCCATAGTGGATACCATAACTTTTCGTATATCGAAGGTAATTTAATACTCTTGTTATGGCTTTCCAGGGTTTGTGATATGGATTACTTGTATAGTGACTTAATACATTTAACGTGTGTGCTAGATCTGGTCTAGTACAATTGGTTAAATACACAAGACTCCCAATTACTCGTGTAGGAATGTTCGGTTGATCCTGATTCAATTCTCATATTGATATCAACCTAAACATGCATCAGATCTAGGTGTTCTTATTTAGAAACATTAGATCTCACCTTTTACCTGTTTGTTTGCAGCGGAATTGATGAACAGGTCAATGATCAGGGAGATACACCAAGGGATGAATCCTCCAAAGGCTCACACACGCAATCACCGGAAACTGGCTGCTAGACCACAAGGAAGAGAGGCGCAGGGAGAGGAGAAAAACGGCGCTGGGTGTTAGGGTTAGGAGAAAGAGATTTGGCTTTTAGCTTATAAAAGCCTTCTCTTTCCTTTTTGGGCTTTTGGGCCCAAAACACCAATCTGATTAAATCCCATGGATTTAATCAGACCCGTTAGTCTCTCTTAGTACGACAAATGCCTGGCACTTTTACCGTACTTCTGCTAAGCCGTTCCAACATTATTTCCTGCTAGCTTAAGCGTGTGACCCATATGGGATCATACAATAAAGGCAATAAGTCCAAGACTTATAGATCATGAGCGGACTCTAGCAAGCCATCATGACCCCCAGCATTGTATGACTTATGTCTGATCACTGACATACTCTTACTTTCTAGAGACAGTACAGAGATTGCTGGACATAATTCCAACAATCTCCCACTTGAACTGGAATCTCTGTATTCATAATCCTTTTGTCTCAATATCTCGATTAGTCATAAGGCAAGATTAGTGTCATCCTTATAAAGCCTAATCTTGTTCATCGGACTCTGATTTGATACTGACAATCCAAACGACTCGGGACAGTCCGTTTGAGCATGGCCATGCATTTTTCCAGTATTCAAATCTCCGATTGGCCTAGAGATATTCACTCCATTTATATTGGAGGGACAAATTCCGTCTTGTTCCATCACTGTAAACTACTCATTTCATAATGTACCCAAACAAGGTCCTTATAAATATCGCAGAACGATAGCGTTAGACAATGATCAAAGTGCATCAGTCCATGTGCAGTCACATGCATGCGAACTCAGGTCTAAGGACTATACTCTATAGTCGTAGTAAGAATCTCTTATGACACAGATATAAATATCCTGAAGAGTTCTTATAAGCGGGTCTTGTCCGGTCGTATGTTCCCCAACATACACCTATGTACTGACTTTGATGCCGCGCATCTATGACACACTAAGACTTTGTCATAAGTCACGTACCAATCCAGTCTCACACGGTTGTTGGTGTTCCAATTTCAACAACCTTCGACTAGGGACAGGATGATATAAACCATCTATCAAATATAGGGTCTTATGACCAAGCTAAATGACTTTGATGACTCAAGATCAAGTCATTTACTTCGATGACCTATAAAATGGTTCATTTCATTTTGGAACGATTATTTCATCACAGTTAAAATAATCTTGAAATAATAATTTCATTAAACATCATTATATGTTTTACAAGAACATATCAATAACTAAATAAAGCCCTTTACTAACTCCCACTGAAATTAAGACTACATCTTAATTTCACTTATCCTACAGCAACAGTCCGCGACTCGTGCTTAGGCTCAAGGAGTGGCTTCGTTAATAGATTAGCAACGTTCTCATTCGTTGAAACTTGCTGATCTACTTAACATCTCTGTCATTTATCTTACGGAATAGGTTATTCCACTAAGTGTTTGGATCTTTGATGTGCAGCTAGTCTCATCTAAGCTGGGAATCACATCAAGTTCAGTGATGAACTATTCTTTCCAAACAACCTCTTTCGCCGCTTCCCAAGCTGCGAAACATTCAGTTTAAGTCATGGAGTCAGCAACAGTGCCGTGCACCGCCAGACAAACACAAGACATATCCGGACTGTGACCGGAAATCATCTTTGTCTGTTGGAAACTTGCCTTTCAGACTCTATCGACTTGTAGCACCTCACTTTATTCTTTACCTAAAGAACTTATCCTTAGTATTCTTCAAATACTTTAGAATATTCTTTACGGCAATCCAGTGATTCTCTGCTGGATTTGACTGGTCTTTACTTGTTTTGCTTAACATTAAAGCAATATCAAAACAAGTACGTGTCATGGCATACATGATAGATCCAATTGCCGTCGCATATGAATCCTGTACATGCATTCAAGCTCAGCAGTTATCGTAGGACACTGCTTCTTGCTTAACGTATTGCCATGTGACATTGGCATAAAACCCTTCTTGGAATGCTGAAAACGTGTAGGACTTTGTCACATAAGAATCCTGACTCTGTCCTACCAGCTCTTCTGGATCTCTATCTTTAGATCCAGAATCCAAGACTTTCATGGCTTTACCCATGTCAACCACTAAACCAACTCCCAAGCCAGTCCTTTGCCGACTGCAGCATTGGGACGTTATTTCCGAGAATCAGTATGTCTTCGACATACATTACGAGAAATACAATATCGCTCCCTTTTATCTATTAGTAAACGCACATTTCCGTTTCGTTCCTGTTTAAGTCAAAACTTTGACTACTTCAGCAGAACGAAGATTCCAACTCCGATATGTTTGCTTCCATCCATGAATGGATCAATGAAACTAACTTACACATAGTGTAATTTTCGGAGTCCTGGCTTACTTTCGCTTCTTTGAATTTCGCAGGTTCGTCGCTTTCTTTGACCATCAGATCATGCGAACTTTCAATGATCATCAGGTCTAACTAATGACGAGAATTCACTCTCGGATTAGTGACTGATTCTTTCATATCTGCGAACTTCAGGCTCCACAGGTGTAGATTCTACAGAAATCTGTAAATCCTTACGCTGCTCTCCCTCAATAGGTTAAGCAGCCTCCTGTATTACTCGAATTTCTTCGAGTTGTACTTTTATTCCCACTGTTCTTCTTGGAAAGTAACTTCCCTTCTTAGAAAACATAATGGTCGTAAAAGTACCGAGCCTTGGTTTCCCTAAGAAAACTTCGAGTTATGCTTTTACTCCCACTGTTCTTCTTGGAAAATAACTTCCCTTCTTAGAAAACAGATTGGACGTAAAAGTAACAAGCCTTAGTTTCTCTAGGACAACCAGCGAAGTAGCACAACTACAAATACTCAGTAAAGACAAATTTTGGATCGATTTCAATCCACATTAACGTGGTGTCTTTCAACTGATATTTGTGGAACTATTTCAGCGTAAACTTAGATATTTTAGAGCGTTATTCTTTAATAATATCATGGAAGATTCGTGTGACTCATCTTTAATCATTTCTAATAAGATCTGATTCTTTCTCACAGAAACACCTTCAGGTTTTCAGGAGAAATGAGCTGTGAAACGATTTCACACTTCATTAAGATGATCACACATTCAATGACTTAAGTATTCTCACTCGTGATCTAATCCAGAGTCTTAATACTTCTGTCATTCAGATTCTATACTTCATTCTGGAACTCTTTCGACCATGTCAAAGAATTCCGACTTGTGTCTCATCAAATGAACACAGTTATACTCACTGAAGTAATCAGTAGAGACAATGAAGTACAGGAAATTTTTCTCTGGCATTACTTTTCATCGGACCACATACATGAGTATGTTCAATGTCCAATAAGCCTTTGGGCCTTTCTCTAGCTCGGCTAAGATGGGCCCTTTACTTTTGGTCCAGTAAGCAGAATTCAAGTCTCATAAGATATCCTTTCAAATGAGCCCAAAAGTCCATAACTATGGGGTTTCTGAATCCGACTTACTCTATTTGACCAAAACATTTATGCCAAGAATAATCAGGTTTAATTCATCAGATTTAAACCAATTCGGTATTTATGTTACATTTAGGCACTCTTTGGTTTAAGATATAAAACCCATTCCATGAATAGGGTGCTACAATTAATATTTCATTAAGATCAAAAGAACAAAAACTTGTCTTTTATCAAAATGAAAAACATTCAAATTCTTACAAGAAAATGAAAGACAACTCTGCTTAAAGCAGATACATTGTAGCAATTACTTAATACAAAACCAAGCCTCGAAGGCATCTACAAGTGAAAAACCCTATGACTGAGGCAGCATCCATAGCTCCTTCCAGACATGCAGTTCCACTTGCCCTTCCTTCAACGTTCTACTGTTGCTTAGGCTCTGCATATTATAACAAATATCAGTGCCACAACCAGTATCCAATACCTGCAAGGTAGAACTTGAAGTAATAACATGAATACCTGAGGAAGTAGTCTCATACATTAACTTCAACTCCTCATCGTCTTCCATGACTTTTATGCAATCTCTCTTCCAATGCCCTGTCTCTTTACAGTAGCAGCACTTACCAACGTAAGAGGTATCTGACTTGGGCTCGGAAGACACACGCTTGCCATGATTCAAAATCTGGACAACTTTGTCTTCACCCTTGTCAATACTAGGTTTAATAAACCTACCCTTCACGTTTGGCTCAACCGTTTTGAGCATATCATGCAGTTCAGTCAACGTCTTCGTTAAGCCTTTCTTGATATAGTTCCTTACGAACTTATCACAGCTTGACGGCAGTGACTGCAGAATGATCTCAGTTGCCAATTCATGGCTAACTGGATAATCCAGTTTCCTCAGGTTATCAATATAACCTATCATTTTACTGACATGAGGACTTACTGGATGATCATTTGGTAGCTTGCAGCTAGTGAGAGACTTAACCAACTGGTATCTCTCCACTCTTATCTGCTCCTGAAATTTCAATTTCAGGCTGCTGATCATCTCTATTGGCGACTCCATGTTCTCATATTGCTTCTGCAAGTCTGAGTCCATGGTAGCCAATATCAGACCACGCACATCTACCGCATCATTATAATGCTTATTCCAAGCATTATATACTGCATGGGAGGCATTGGACCCGATCCTCACGGGGAGAGCTCTCTCAAGAACATAGTCCTTTCTCTCCTGCCTGAGGACTAGCCTCAGGTTCCGCGACCAAGTCAAGAAATTTGATCCGTTCAGTTTGTCCTTCTCAAGAACAGACCGGATCGAGAAAGTGTTTTGATTGTTTGTGCTAGTCATAACTGAAATATATATAAGATAAAAGGTTATTAGTTAATATGTTCAATATGATTAATCTCGTATTAAATTTAATATGATTAATCACGCATTATATTCAATAACATAAGTTACCCTCAATAGAATATAATGATTCCAAGATCCACACATAGCTAAGATTAAAGTGGGCCACTGGCCTTCACCCAATCTTAGCTTATATCGGTAAGCCCTATATCGGCTAATTATATCCGTGATATAACTCTTGGTTGTGAATCTGGGCCCGAGGCCCAATCCACTCTGATGTCTCAAGGCCCGGGACTCCCGATGGCCTAGTCAAGAAAACCAGACTATACAGTCATGTAATCATTAATGTCTGGGACTCCCAATGACATTTATGAATCACAAACTGTCTTACTCACGCAAAAGCAGACATCCTCACACTGTAAGGCCATGAATGCAATTGAATGGGCTTTGACAGCTGACATAGCCTGGACAAGACATCCAACGCTTGATATTATTTGAGGTTCGTAGGTTTATTTAAAAAATCATTCCCAAAATAGAAGATTACTATTTCGGGAAACTTTCTATTTATGGAAACCTACTATTTTTGGAAACTTTCTAAAATTGGAAACTTTCTAAAACCGGAAACTTTCTAACTTTAGAAACTTCTTTAGAATCCAAAACCCGCAAATTCAGAAACTTCTATTTTAAGAAACTTTCTAATTATAAAATTTCGGAAACTTTAATTTAAAACGACTTTATAATTTTATAAAATAGTTTTTAAATTAATCTGAAGAAAGACTCAATTAACTGGCCCAATTGTTTTAACTTCTTGGCCCGAGGCCCAAGAATTGGTCCATGTCCAAGACATGACCCAATTGTCCAATTAATTGACTTAACCGGTCTGGTTCATTAAAACTGGTCTAACCAAGTTTTAATTACTACGATGACCACAATTGTCAACCGGTTATTTACTAAACCGGAACTTCTCAATTTATTTGGTCCAACCAAATCAAATTAGAAATTCCTGGTTTAGGCACTAAATCCAATATTTCTTTCGACATTGGATTTCTTATCCCGGTTTAACCAGATTTAATAAAATTATTAAAATCTGTTTATTAAACCAGAACGTTGATTTTTAATCAAATTTTAAACCGAGCCTTAAAACGAACCGAATTGGTCACGAACCAAACCGAGTTGGTCGTGACCTAGTTTCCATCCAAGAAACTCACATCCAGCCGCTCAGCCGCGAGCCGGTCGATCCGAGATCGAGGACGGTCGGGACGAATCAGCTGGACGTTCGGGACGGGACAGGGACGGCTCACCGGACGGACGCACGCGACCGTATGGACGCTCGGCTGGGACGCGATCGGGACGAGTGATCGGTCGTGACGCGACGATCGATCGCGATCGTATGAACCGATCCGATCCGACCATCGTGCGTCCGACCCGCGATCCCTCCGTCCGACCGGCCATCTTCGCCCGCCCGGTCTCTCGGCCGTGATCACTAACCGGCCAAGCCGGTCGATCACCCTTGGCCAATCAACAAAACCCGAGTCATATAGCTCGGTTTTGTGATTCAAGTGTTTGTTCAGGATTTAATTCAGTTTCTTATGTGTTTTTCTTATCAGTAATGGATTCAAAACACATCTAAACAGATTAAACAACCTAAACAATGAATCTAAACAAGAAATCCTAAGAACCAATGGCTCTGATACCACTGTAGGAATGTTCGGTTGATCCTGATTCAATTCTCATATTGATATCAACCTAAACATGCATCAGATCTAGGTGTTCTTATTTAGAAACATTAGATCTCACCTTTTACCTGTTTGTTTGCAGCGGAATTGATGAACAGGTCAATGATCAGGGAGATACACCAAGGGATGAATCCTCCAAAGGCTCACACACGCAATCACCGGAAACTGGCTGCTAGACCACAAGGAAGAGAGGCGCAGGGAGAGGAGAAAAACGGCGCTGGGTGTTAGGGTTAGGAGAAAGAGATTTGGCTTTTAGCTTATAAAAGCCTTCTCTTTCCTTTTTGGGCTTTTGGGCCCAAAACACCAATCTGATTAAATCCCATGGATTTAATCAGACCCGTTAGTCTCTCTTAGTACGACAAATGCCTGGCACTTTTACCGTACTTCTGCTAAGCCGTTCCAACATTATTTCCTGCTAGCTTAAGCGTGTGACCCATATGGGATCATACAATAAAGGCAATAAGTCCAAGACTTATAGATCATGAGCGGACTCTAGCAAGCCATCATGACCCCCAGCATTGTATGACTTATGTCTGATCACTGACATACTCTTACTTTCTAGAGACAGTACAGAGATTGCTGGACATAATTCCAACAACTCGTGCATACTCTACTTGTGACACACCTTCACCTTAGTTTTTGGTCAAGTGAAGTTGAGAGTCAACTGGAGTTTTTGCGATACCGTTTGAGTAGTTTTTGAATCGCTCATGTATCTTTTCAACATAGTGAGCTTGAGACAGAATGATTTCGTTTGAAGTTCTTGTGTTTTTATTCCTAGACCCATGTCTATCATATCAAACTTTACACTAAGCATCTTAGTTTGTTGGATCATTTATTTATTGCTGGCAATAATCAACATGTCATCTACGTATAAGCACAATAAAATATACCCACTTGGAGTATTCTTCATGTATATGTATTTATCACATTCATTTATGTTGAATCCATTTTGACATCATTGTGTCGTCAAAATTTTCATGTCATTGTTTTGGAGCTTGCTTAAGTCCATACATCTACAGACTTTGTGTTCTTTTCCTGAGACTACAAATCCTTCAGTTGTTTCATGTACCATTTAGAAAAGCAGTTTAAACATCTATTTGATGTATTCCCAGATTTCTTAAGGTTTCAATCACAATCAGCATCCTAAAAATTCTGATTATTCTCGTTACACGAGAATAAGTGTCAAAGAAGTCATGACCTTCTTTTTCTGGGAATCCTTGTACCAAAAGTCTGGGCTTGTACTTTTCAATTGAGCCATCAGTTTTAAATTTTGTCTTGAAGATCAATTTACACCCTAGTAATTTAAATCCTTTAGGTAGATCGGTTATTTCTCATATATGGTTTTGCATAATGGAGTCGATCTCACTGTTGACAGCTTTCGTCCAAGAAGGTGCGTCTGGTGTAGACATGTCTTCTGTGTATGTTCTTGGTTCATTCCCTAGGAGAAGGACCATCATGAAGTCATGACCAAAATATTTTTCCTTACGAGCTCTTTTGCTTCTTCTAGGTTCTTCTTCTTCGTCCACTTCATTTAATGAACCGCCAGAAGTACAAGCCTCGTTTGTAGAGGTGCTAGGGTCTTTCTCTTAATGATTTCATTTTTTATCTTTACATGGAAATATATGTTCAAAGAAAGACACATTCCTTGATTCCATGATTGTATTTACATGGATATCTGGTATGTCTGATTTGTGAACTAGAACCGATAAGCACTACTATTGTGTGCATATCCAATGAAGATATAATCAATAGTCTTCGGTCCGATTGAGACATTTTTCGGAGGTGGAATTGCGACTTTTTCTAGGCACCCCCACACTTTCAGGTATTTGTACGAAGGCACTTTACCTTTCCAGAGTTCATATGGCGTTTTTCCAGTTACTTTGTGCGATATTTTGTTCAGGATATAGTTTGTGGTAAGAAGCCCCCCCCCCCCCCCAACAGGTTCTGGGGTAACCCATATTCGTGGAACATTACATTCGTCATTTCTTTTAGAGTTCGATTTTATCATTCCACAATTCTGTTAGATTCCGGTGAGTAAGGAGCAGTAGTTTGATGTATAATGCCCTTTTCTTGACAAAACGCATTAAATTGTCCATCATATTTACCTCCTTTATCACTTATAACTATTTTAATAGTTTTTCGAGTTGATTTTCAACTTCGAGTTTATATTTTTTGAATTTCTCCAAGACTTCATCTTTACTACGCAACAAGTATACATACCAGTATTTTATACAATCATATATGAATGTAACGAAATACTTTTTACCTCCTCTAGTTTGTACCAACTTTAAGTCGCACATATCGGTGTCTATTAAGCATAGAGGTTTGATAGTTTGTTCGACACGAGGGAATAGTGTTTTGTGAGTCTTGCTTGTACGCGTGTCTCACATTTATTTTTGCTTGCATTTTGGGATTAGATTCAAATTGATTAATCTTTGGATAGATTTATAACTTACATGTCGTAAATCGTTCATGCCAAATATTAAAAGACTCAACCAAATAAGAAACTTGATTCTTATTAATTGCATTAGAAGCAGTTACATCATTTTCGGGGACATGTCATTACACACATTTTGACAAGTTCATCCTTAACAAACCCCTTCCCAATAAACACCCCCATTCTTCCTTAAGATCAGCTGGTCAGACTCAAAGTTGATGGCGAATCCATGCTTGTTGATCATAGTCCCAGAGATCAAGTTCTTCCTCATGCATGACACATGATTTACGTTGATTATAGTGCCTTCCTTACCTTAAGTCATCTTCAAGACCATCTTGACGGTGCCTTCAATCTTAGAGTGCGACACGTTCCCCATCAGTATGTGAGATTCAGTCTTGCTTTTCTGGTAGGTGGAGAACATTCCCCTTTCAATGCATATATGAGTGGTGGCACATGTGTCATACCACCACGCTTTAGGACTCTCCACATTCTCTTTAGCCATGTTTGCTTCAGTGACCACCGCACACAGGTCAGCTTCAGTTAAGTTGACTTGAGCTTCGAGATCCTTAGCCTTGATGCGACATTCTGCAGATCTGTATCCCTTTTTTGTTGCAGTAGGTGCATTTACCAATAAAATTTCCAGTTGGAGCTTCCTTCTTAAAGGAAGTGGATGATTGAGGAGCCATATTGTTAGGTGCACCTTTGTTCAGAATGATTTTTTCTGCTGCCCTTTCCTTCACCTTTGCACTCAGCCATGTTGTCATTGTGGGAGAGAGACATTTCAGGTTTGATGGACATTTCATGTTTGCCCTTGCGCTTCAGGGACTCATTTTGCAGCCTGAAAATCAGATTTGCCAAAGTTAGAAACTTCTGCTTGTGATAAAGATAGTTTTTGAAGTCTTTCCAAACAGGGGGAGTTTCTCGATGAAGCAATTAACTATGTATGTTTCACATTTTTTCATTCCTTCATCTGTTATCTCTTAGAAAATCATCTGCAGTTCATGCACTTGCTCCATGTTGGGTCTTGAGACCATCATGTTGTATCAGAGAAATTTGATGTAGCAAATTTTCCAGAGCATACATTGAACGATTTTACTTTTTTCAAAGTTTCCCAAAAATCCTTGGAAGTTTTGACCTCGATGTAGACCATGCACAACTCGTTCACCAGGCAGCTTTGTATGTAGCCTTCACAGGAAATCCCCATGGTTTCATGCCTCAATGCCTGTGAGGGCACACTTATTAGTATTCATAGGCGGAAATACTGGTTTGACTTAAGTGAGATACCTATCAAGATTCATGGTGCTCAAGAAGAAATGCATCCTTGATTGCCACTATTTGAAGTCGGAACCATCAAACTTTTCTGGTGTGATCATAGCGGTAGGCACCGTTGGGACAGTCATAGGTGGGGGAGCGAGTGGTATGCCATTCCCATCTGGGTGGGGTGTTGACTCAGTGGTTGCATCATTCACGTTTGGGTCCACTGGTTGAATCACGTTGTTTTCACCGTTAAACGACATCTGTTCACAAAACACAAAAGAATTGAGTTAGCTTTTGGAACAGACTTGTAATAGCGATTTAAATCGAATATTGATCGTTTAGATCGTATGATATAACGTTTCGCAAACTCGCAAATGGCTTTCTCAGAAATCGTTTATCGAACTTGTTAAAATTGTTTTGTTGTAATGAATAAACGATCAGCGGAATCGCGTAAAGCTTTCGCCGAACACTGTTTGAAAATATTTTAAAAAATTCTATGAAAAAAACGGTTTGCAGTTTTTGAATCCGATTCAAGCGATAAGAATGAAGCGGATGATTTATTTTGAATTAAGACTGTAATTCGGAATAATACGGAAACTAAAATTGCGATAGAAAAACCTATGAAAATACGATTGAGGAAATTACGAGTAAGCGAATGCGAGATGATCTCTTTCTTTAATTCAAAAATCTTCAGCATTGTAATGGTTTGATGAGATAACGAATCCCATGATACAATTTCTTTGAGACTAAGATCGTAACATATGATCAAAGAATATGCAAACTTAGATTATACGTATATTCTCGGACTTACGTTTTGGTAGAAGAAAAAAGACGAGAGAGATTTCTGGTTTTGGAGAGATAAGAAAAGTATTTTGACCCGAAGTGAGGAAGTTAGTATATGTAGGAAAGGAAGACATTATGATATTTTCGAGAGCGTCCAACAACTGAAACAAAGTCAAGCGAGATATCAGGTAATGTGCAAGATTTTTAGGGAAGTGGGTGAGCGGGTCCGCATATATTGTTGGAGGTTGGCGAGTGGATAAGGTTCGCTCTGGTTAAAAAAATCCGAAATAAAAAAAACTCGCTTAAGAGTTGATTTTCTTTAACACAACTGAACCAAGTCTCAACTAAACCAACCCATTTTGTTTTTTCATTCATCAAAATTTTTCCCAAATATATATGTGCGCGGGGGCCCAAGAACCAAATACCCAAGCCCATCTTTTCTTGCTTACACTACAGTATTAACCTTATGAACACATGTACAATTTGGTCCATATATATATTACTCTAAAGTTTTCCAAACTTCTAGTGTTGGAGAAATTACATGTTATTTCATTAAACTTGAATTTATCATGATTCCAAAAGGCATTTGCCACATTCATTTCTTATTCACATTTGAGTTTTTGTCTTTGTAATATTTGTCCATTTGGCCCAAGTATGTACTTGACAAAAAAATGTTCCAGCTTTCTCAACCTTCTTCTTTGTGAAGGTGAAATCGATTTGGGTTTGCCTAATTTTCAAATCTGGTTGGATTTAGGTTGGATGAGACTAGGCGTCGGATTCCTTGATTCAAAAGTGTGGTTCGCCGTAAACGCCTTAGCTTTCGTTTTCCTTCTTAGATCTTGTTGTCAAATCTTTTATGCGGTGATTTTTGGACATTGCTATGGCCGACTCTCTCCCTCTGCTTCATAGAAACATGGTTCGATCTATCAACTTTCTCCTTTGTATATGGTATTATCTAGTTGGATCGTCCGCTTCTCGTCGCTACTTTGCAAATCTTTTCGAGATCTCTTCAAAGGCTTCTATCTAGGTGCGTTCAAGTCATTGTCGTTGACTCCACCGCTTCCGGAAGATTTCACGTTTGCATCTTGCCGGGCATGAAGTTTTTTTTTTGGTTCTAGGAACCAAAAGGTAGGTTGTTGGAGGAACATTTTATCGATGGTTGGTCGTGGGTATCTTCGATATGTTTTTTTCCTAAGGTAATGAAGATATGTCGGTTTGTTTGTTGTTTTCTCCAAATCTTGAGTTAAGTCTTCTTTAGATCAATTTATGTTTTGGTCTGAGAACATTGTTGGTTCTTTGTAGTGGCGGTTATAATTTTAGTTATGTTTGCTTCCCTTTCATTGTGCTTTGTTTAGGAGAAACAAGTTTTCCGCGGCTTTGATTCCGGGGTTTTATCTTTGTAGCGCCGGTTTGTACATATCCTTCGATGTTTATAATGAAAACCTTTTAGATAAAAAAATATTTGTTTCATATATTTAATTTTTTTGGGCCACAAACAATCTCACTAATGGGCCTGGTTTGAAGCCCATTTAGTAAATATTACACAATGCCGGTTCAGACAAACTCTGAGGGCCAAGGCCCAAACTAAAGCATACACTAAAGCAAACCTTAATTGAAACCCTAGGAGGAAACTCTAGACGTCGAACGGCCCCCGCCGAAGCGTAGTCACCTTCACCGGGATATTGCTTACAGTATTTCACCTTTCAGTATTGCTTAAGATACAATGGCAAAAAAATAATTTGTTGAATTTGTTTATTGTTTAAATTTGATTATACATCTTTCTTTCTTTATCAAAACTTTCTTTATATTTTAACCAGGTGGCGGAGCCAAAAAAAGATATTAATCAGGATCATAATAAATTTTTTGACTTTAGAAAATGCATAAACATTATAGAAAATAAAATATCAAAATCATTCAAAATTAAAGATGTACACTAAATTAGACAACTCACTTAAGTCAAAATCTAACTACTTCACTAATAATATTTTGGTTTCAAGAAATTATATTTTTTGTCAACCTATAAATTAGATAAATGCGTGGATCATGTTAGATATTATTTTATTCAAAATATTTGTTTGTCTAAAATCTCAAATTTATTATTTTATTCAAAATATTTGTTTGTCTAAATAATAAATCTCATAGAAATATTTTTAAATTTTTAATTTTAAAATAATATATCATTAAAAATTTTAATATTAAAATCTATTATAACTTAATTTAGTTTCATTTTGATATATAAAATAAAAAGGATTTATATAAATATAATTAATTGACTCAATAAAGTACTTGTTATATAGTTTAAATAAATATACACATAAAATAACACAAATTCATATAGTTTGATATACTTCAACATTTTAAAAGTGAATATTATAAAAAATAAAAAATTAATATTAACTAACTTTTAGTTTATCAGAGATTGAAATGAAATGAAATATGTAGGTTGCAATCTCTAAAGTATTATGTTATAGATTGAAAAGGTTGTTTCCGGCACTCATCTCGGAAACCCAATCTGCCTTTGTGACAAGAAACCTATTCTCAGCTAACATCTTGATTGCACATGAGATGTTTCATTGTTTACGAACAAATATATCGTGGAAAAAATATTCATGGCAATTAAAACAGACATGAATAAGGCTTACGACCAGGTGAAAAGGAAATTCATCAAAACAAAAATTAAAGAAAAATATGGGATTTGCGTCCGCGATCTTAAGGAATCATGATCAGGAAATCTAGACCGAGTCCAAGAAAGAAAAAAATCAAGGAATCAGAAGTTAAGTATTGATGGACCAAAGTCAAGGGTAAAGGCTAAGGATAACTCAGCCTAGAAGCGAGCAAAGGCTTATCGAGAGTTGAGGAAAATCAGGATAAGATCCTTATAGTCTAGTGTTCTCGCTAAGTCTTATCTGATAACCAAGATACTACTCGAACGTCAAAACAATTACATTCGATGAGTTGATATAGATTAATGAGGGCTGGTAAGAATTCAACTACATGAGCTAAAACTCGGGAACCAAGTATGTTAAGACTATGATCGAAAGAGGTAAAACTTGGAGTAACAACTAGGTTGTGGTATATTAGGCAAGATCTTGAACACTAAACCAGTTTTGAAGGTACAACATGTGTGTACTACGGCATATAACTTAAAGAATCTGAAGGAAGAATGCAAACAGAATTCTGGTAAGGGATGATGGAATATATACAACAGTAATCACTACCAAATTCAAGTACAAAATCCTATTAAGTGGGGGATATTTGTAACATCCCCGTCCCAGGAGTATTACATAGGGCCATCCATGTCCAGGAGAAGAATAAACAACTTGGTTCAGATCTTGGGAAAATGACCGTGACCAAGTTATCAGGAAGTCTTAGTCAAGGTCGAGAAACAGACCAATAAAATGGGAGCTAGTAGAGGAGTTGGATGAGCTGAAGTAGCTAAGATATTAGCTGAACTAGCTGGACTACTTGCTGACTTAGCTGGGCGAGCTGGTAGGAGCTCAACATAGCTCGGCGGAGTGTGCGGTAGCTGGATTAGCTGGGTGACTAGGAATGCTAGTAGACCTAGCTGGTCAGCTGAGTGTTGGGAAGAGCCACCAACACAACGATTGCGTCCATTCGCAAGGACACCAATGCAAGGGTTGCATCCATTCACAGGGACACCAACGCAAGGGTAAGAGGCCTTAGGTTCATTTTCACACTCAGATAAAAAAGGAAAAGTTCCAAGAAATATAGAGACCGGTCGTGAGACAATATTCCACGTCGGACGGTCACAGATCAGGCCGACCAATCGCGTTAGGCCATTTGTAGTTACATTTTGCAACTTTTTAATTTGTATCAGATTTTACCCCTAAAATATATTGTAAGTGCACAATCATCAGAATAGTATATTAAAATATCAAATCGACATTGATTTTACAAACTTTAGACTTATATTAGGTTCTATTTTCTCTAGATTAATAAGAAGAGTATGAGGAGTGTGTCACGAGTAGGGTTGAAATAACTAAAAGCAAAAAGCGGTTGAAAGAAGTATAAAACAAAATGTTGGGGACCGAGGTTCTCAGAAGATCATGGGTTCACTCTACTTAGATCTATGCCTAGGATTTCTAGAGATTTAGTCTAATATGGTTTAAAAACTCGAACATGATAGTGTGTGTAACCTACTGCTGTAACATTAAACACTTAATTTCTAACAATTCGACAGTCAACTTTTGCAGTTAGAGGCGAAGAAGAGTATGCATTAATATCAAGTTCATAAATGTCCGCAATGGCATGTAAGTCTGCTATTCCGACAATCTCAAGACTAGAGATCTAGACTCCTTAAAAAGCTACCTAAAATTAAAATAAATGTAAGCAGAAAATAAATTAATTAATAAGCTATATAATTCTTCGATGATTATAAAGGAGGGGATGAGATATCAATGTATAGTGGCTGAAAACCTAATTTTCCCTCAACTTTCAATGTGAGACAAATGGTTTCCCTTTAGGCGGGATTTTTGTTGCAAACATGCTATGAAGAGGCGAAACAAGTCAGTTAATCCGAGGTGTATACGGCCGCCACTGCATGGCCTAAATTAGTGTCCAATGATGGTTTTCCTGAGGCTGGCGGGGCTGAGTTCGTGGTTAAGGATCTTCGGCAGTTGGTCGGGCCATCTTTCTCCAAACGATTTTTGAGATATAACGGTGAGAAGGTCGAGCCATCTTGCTCCAAACGGCTAGTGGCTGATGATAAATCCCTCTACATTGAGTCCAATTTTGAGCACGATCATATGGTGAGAAGGTTCCTTTGTGATGTGGAAGTTCTGATTGAATGCATCAATGTCAAATTATTGGCTTTCTTACTTTTTCTCATTTTCTGAAAATTCATTTAAAACTCCAAAATATAGAAATCACTTTAAAACAATTAGAAAACATGTTAGAACACTAAGAAAAATGTAAAGAAGTAATAGCAAAAATAGTGTTAAAACGGGTTATATCAACTCTACCAGATTTATATTGTTTGTTTACCATTTTTAGGAGGATAGATTCCACGCAAAACAACAAGACATATTAGAACTCTTGACGTCCACAAGTCTCAATAATTACTGAATGCACAAGACATGTACTCATCCTCCTTTAAGATTTTCCATCTTCCCCTAGACTTAGATTGTTTCTGCAAGGTCTTCGGTTGAAACGGATCCAAGAATTCTTATGAGCGAATGATCGATTGCCTTGGTATTATTTTTAACTACGTAAGACTCCTACTGACTTTTTATTTCATTTTCTTTCATGGTCTGACGTTTTTCGAAAAGAGAAATAGCATTAAATATACAATTTTCAGATATACGAATTTTAACCAATTTCTTGTGATTTTCAAAGTATAGTAAAGTTTTTTTTGTTTGTTTCTCATACTCGAATTTCATCAGTGTTTTTGTCTTCAATAACTGAGAACTGCATCGTTTCTCATCTATGATGAGTCAATATATATGATTTTGACGTATTTAGCCATATACTAACACATGTAGCAGTTTTGTGAACTTTAATTGTGGCTTCTTGAGCAATGCATAGAAATGTTTTTGTGGTTTGGATATGGATGTCAATCGGGATAACTCACGCCTGAATGACTCGCACCAATGCGTACATTCTTCTTCTCCAAACCGCAAGGGTTAAATGCATGAATGTGGTCTACTGTGAAGATATACAAACCAGCTCTGCCATAAACCATGGGTTAAGCGTTCTAACCCCGGGTTATTGAACGTCATCTTCAAAATCTGCCATTTTGTGAGTTTGTACAATTGTTGGAGGGTTTAGATGCTAGACATTTTGAGCTTATACAAGAGGCATTATTTGAAATTTTTGTATCAATGGGCATGTTTTCTTATGCTAGAAGCTTTCAAGTTCTGTGAGCTAATTGAGAAAGAAAAATGGACTGCAGTGATTTAAATCAATGTGACACTGCTGATATGAACACTCATATAGATATGCCAAGTTCTTTATTTTGGCTGATTTGAGAATTTTACATGGACAATCCGTTTTCGGTTTGAAGATATTCTAGTGACTTTAGCTTTTTAGAGTTTTCGTTTTTCCTCTTTGTCCCACTCATTGAATCCCTGAACTCCAACACTTTGCCACAGGAGTTACAAATTTGAGGACTCTTTAGAGTTTAGTTGGAATTCGCTTTACTTCCAACTTTGAAATCTAAAAAAAAAAAAATTGTACGTAACAAGAAAATGATATAGCTAGTTACAAATAGAAGCCTATAGCAAAACAATGTAGCTAGTTGCTAATACATACAAGAAATATCTCAAACATGGATAACAATTTTTTTGAATTCTACATCATGCGCTCATTCAAAGAAGAGTTTGCCAATAAACAAGACCTGGCTTTGATAAGGAGTCTGCTAAACATTTTTCAAATGGGGGACAACATGAAAAGAGATAACATCGAATCGATTGCAGAGAAAATGAATATCAAATAGGATCCCATGGAGATCCATTGCATTCTCCTTAGTAGTGAGGAGATTGAAAAGTAACTTCTAGTCGGATAAAACGTTCAGAATAATAAATCCTTGTTTGACTGCATCAAGGAGAGCAGTCTTGACCGTGAGGGCTTCAGATACTTGAACTGATACCAGGAAACTAAGGTTTAAAAATCGTTGTTGAATAGGATATTTCTCATAAGAGTTAAACAATCATAACTATATCAACAAGAAATGCTTCTACATCATCCGACTTTTCAGTGGCATCTTTCTCTGTCAGTACCTCCATATGTGAGGGAGAGATAAATTTAATAAAAATGTCAATTGTTGCAAGAAACAAGTCCAAGCTTGATCTCTAATTTATGCACCATGTGCATCATTCTTGTATCGATGCACCTAAATCTTCAGACCACCCTCTCTCACCTTATTACATATTCCCGATGGTTTATCCAAAACTTTGACACAATCTCGGAATGTCCTGATTCAGCTCACACTTCTCAACACAATTGCGAGAACATATTACGAGCGTGTTTGGCTATATTAAAAACTCTGCTCATAATGGCACCGCTTTAATTCTGGGAAAACTACCAATGGGTCATTTCAAGCTCAAGCCCATAACCGTTCAGATTTGTGTCCAACCGCTAAGGCATGTTTGTTTACAACGGTCAACTACGTCACCCCTGCAAAACCAAAAAAAATAGAGGAGCATTAAGAGATAAGCGAACAAAGCTTTTCCATACGAGTACGGAAAATAACTTGAAGACGATTACGACCTACAACGCTTTCATGCCCTTGATTATGCCATATCTCCATGTCATTTAGGGTTTTACGCTCTCGTATAAAAAATTTGTGTTACTCATTGTAATGGTTACGCCGAAAATATTAATCAAAGAAGTTCTTCATTTCTCTTTCTCACTTTGAAGTTTTGCTTCAACTCACATGGTATCAGAGCCATGGTTGAATGATCCATGGATGTTTGGTCTCTTCCTTCTCTCAGCATTGTAAACTCTGTGACTATAAAATTCACGGTGCAAAACTACATTATATGAAAGGTATAGTTTAAAGCTTTTCTGATGTGATCATGGATGGAGAGCTTGTACCTGATCAGGAATCTGAGATTGTAGCTGAGAAGCAGCCTCAGGAAAAGGATGAGCTGAGAAAAGGAGAGCTGGTCGAGGACGGGTCGGGCAAGAATGAGCTGGTCGAGGATGATCTGGTCGAGGTCGAGTGGTCGAGCGAGCGTGGTTGAGAACAAGAATCCTTGACCAAAATGAAAAACCACAGAAGATCTTCGCATTCCAATTGGACCAGTTAAAAGATCCAAGTCCAAGATGTTGGGAATGTCCTGAAATCTATTGTACTTACTCTAAGTGATAGTTGTATTGTCGAGATGAGACAATCATATAATACTAGGTAGTCATAATGCTTTGCTAGAAGCCACTTATGATCAATGAGTTTAGAACTCATTGCTAGTGTTATATGATCCTACAAGGTCACACACCTAAGCAAACTGGGCGTTAAAGACGAGGTTGATCATTAATGTAATGATCCAGTGAATGCATATGTGATATGCATTCGATATCAATGTTCTGGGACTGCATCGATCGATGCATATAGTGCAACGATCGATACACTCGTGGATTAATCAAATTAATTCGGTTTAATCGTTGGTTAATTCCGTTGTGGTTTAAGCCGACATATATAAGATATATGGTCGACCTAAACTCGTCCCTAACCTAATTTTACAGCCACCAGAACTTGAGTAGAAACCTCTGAAGAGATTGGATCTCTATAGGCACTAGCATCCCTGCTGTCCAGTTTGTGTGTGTGTGGATACCAGTAGAGGCACAGCATTTGAGGCGCTCTAGATCTTGACTACTTGCAATACTTCCGCTGCATATTCACCAGGTAACTTCGAGATCTGATAGATTCAATTACATGAACCTTAGATCCTAGGCTCGGAATTCAGACTAGGGTTGCTAATCCTGATTAGAACTGCTAGAAATTCCTTCAGTGGTATCAGAACCTTAGGGTTCCATTGAATCTGTTGCATGTTGATTAGATTAGTTGAATCTGAATCTGTGTATGGTTGATACAAACTTGCTAAAATTTGTTTTCATGAAAAACCTAGTTTAGGGTTTGTTCGAAAAACGTCTTAGGGTTTTTCGCATGGTGTCGATCGTTGCCAATCCGGCATCGATCGACACAGGGCGAAAACCCAAATGAAATTTAGGGTTTTTCGCATGGTGTCGATCAATGCCAATCCGGCATCGATCGATGCAGGGCGAAAACCCGAATAAACCTTAGTTTTCGCCTAGTGTCGATCGACACAAATGTTGCATCGATTGACACAAACCTCGCGAGATTGATGAATCGGTTCAATTGGATTGGACCGGTTATCGAGCTTGGTTAAAAAATGGTCGAACACTGTGAATGGTTTAATTGCGATTGTTTTGATAAGGTTGGCATCGACCGATGCTAATGTAGCATCGATCGATGCTGACCGGTATTAAAAACCGGATCAATTGGATTGATCGGTTATCGCGGATTGCTTTTGGTTATCCTGTATCGATCGACACTATAGTAGTGTCGGTCGACACCAGGCATGTTGATTAGGTTATTGAACCTGAAATCACAGAACCGAAGCAAGATGAATCAATTAATTATAAGAATTAAAACATAATAAAACTGAACGTTTTAAATGATTCTGTTCCTCAATCAAATATCAAGTGACACTTGATGTCTTTCCAATCTTGTCAACTGCCAAGACCCATTTAATTGTGCGATAGACTTGCAGTGCAAGATGTCCACAATTTCATGAGTAAGACAGAAGGTAATCGTGTTGATGGACTTGCAGTGCAAGACATCAACAATTACATGACTGAAGAGATTGGTTTACTTGACTGGGCCATCAAAATCGTTTTGGGCTCAGAGACATCAGGTGGATTGGACATGAGATGTCAATCCACAACCAAGAGTTATATTGGATATAACTAGTAAAGAGTTGCTTACCTAGATAGCTAAAATTTGGGTGATAGCCAGTGGCTCACTCAAGTTTAGTGAAGTAAGGGTCTTGGATCATTATATTCATCTGAGGAAACATTGTTTGAATATAATGCGAGTTTTCTTAATAGTTAAGACTTCTCATTTCTTGAACATCATAACTAAAACCTCCCTTATTTTTCAGCTATGTCTAGCACAAACCATTGTAACAATTTCTCCCTGCGATCCGTCCTTGAAAAGGACAAGTTAAATGGATCAAACTTTCTTGAATGGTATCGGAACTTGAGAATTGTTCTCAAACAGGAGAAAAAGGACTATGTCCTTGAGAAAGTTCTCCCCAAGAAGTACCGAGCCAATGCCTGGCAGTCAGATAAGGATGCTTGGGATAATCATTCTAATGATGCGGTGGATGTGAGTTGTCTCATGTTGGCTACCATGAACTCGGAATTGCAGAAGCAATATGAGTACGTGGAGTCGCCAAAAGAGATGATCACTGGCCTGAAAAGTATGTTTCAGGAGCAGGCACGAACTCAGAGATACCAGACGGTTAGGTCTCTGATTGAGTGCAAGCTACCAAAGGGCGAACCAGTTAGTCCTCATGTCATTAAGATGATGGGTTATATTGATAACCTGGGGAAACTGGATTGTCCCATTAGCCAAGAGTTGGCTACTGACATCATTCTTCAGTCACTGCCGTCAAGCTATGATCAATTTGTTATGAACTATAACATGAACAACTTGACGAAGACGTTGACTGAATTGCATGGGATGCTTAAGACTGCTGAACCTAACATCAAGAAGGACACCCCAAATGTCCTTATGGTACAAAAGGGTAATAAGTTTAAGAAACTTGGTAAGAACAAAGGTGATGGCAAGACGAGCTCGATTATGAATCCAAGCGAGTCTGGCCATGTTCCTAAGGTTAAAACCAGTCCTTCTGAAGATGTTAAGTGTCGTTATTGTAATGGCTATGGGCATTTGAAAAGAAACTGCAATAAATTCTTGGAAGATTATGAGAAGCTGAAGAAGACGTACGAGACTTCTTCTTCAGGTATTATGTTATAGAAGTAAATGTTACTTCTTATAATCCTACTTGTTGGGTATTGGATACCAGCTGTGGTACTCATATTTTGTGAAAATGTGCAGGGCCTGAGCAAAAGTAGGACTATGGAGAAAAGACAAGTGGATCTACGCGTGGAAATGGAGCAAGAGTTGCTGCATCAGCCGTAGGAGTATTTCATTTGTTTTTCCTTTTATGGCATGTTTTGAACTTAAAACTGCTACTATGTAACTGCTATGAGCAGACAGATTATTTCTAATCCTTGTTTGGATATGGAAGGATATCAGTTCTCAAATTCAGAATAAGTGTTATTCATTTGATTACAGTGATATATTTTATAGTAGCAATCCATTAGAGAATGGAATTTATGTTCTAAACCAGAATGTGCCTAACTATAACATTAATACCAAGAGATTCAAGTTAAATATACGAATCTGACTTCTTTCTAGCATTGTCGTTTTGGGCCAAATAAATGAGAAACAGATTCAGAAGCTCCATAGTGATGGGATTTTGGGCTCATTTGATTATGAATCATAATGAGTAAAGTTAATCTTATTTATTGGAAAACGACAGAGGCCCCTTTCAACAAAGGTAGTGTCGATCGATGCATGTATGCAACGATCGATACAGGTTGCGAACGAACGGATAAAATGAATGGGCCAGAGGATTATTGGGCTTTATACATACGGATGTACATGGCCCGATAAGCGCAAATGCTAGAGGAAATTCTCAGTGTTTCATTACCTTTACTGATATTTTCAGAAGGTACGGTTATGCCTTATTTATAAGGCATAAGTCAGAATCTTTGAAAAGTTCAAAGAGTTACAAAATGAAGTACAAAATCAATTTGGCAAAGGTATTAAACCTCTACGATGAGATCATGGAGGTGAATACTTAGGTCAAGAATTTAGTGATAATCTGAGAGATTGTGAAAGTGTTTCACAATTCACTCCTCTTGTATCGGACTTTATTAGATATGGTTCGATCAATGATGAGTCACTTAGATCTTCCATTATCCTTCTAAGAATACGCTCTAAAATGTCTGAGTTTACTTTAAATAGAGTTCCATCAAAATCAGTTACAGAGATACCACATGAGATGTGGAATATAAATGTTTCTGATTTATCCATCATGGAGATTTGGAGTTGCGAGACTTATATAAAACGTTTAATCTCTGATAAGCTCACACCCAAATCTGATAAGTGCTACTTCATTGGTTGTCCTAACAAAACCAAGGCATGTTACTTTTACAACCAGTTCGAGAACAAATCGTTTGTTGCTCGAAACTGTGTTTTCTTGAGAAAGACTTTCTTTCCAAGAAGAACAGTGGGAGTAAAAGTACAACTCGAAGAAATTCGAAAGTCACAGGAGACTACTCAACCTGATGAGGAAGAGCAGCAGTTGGATCTACAAAGAGTTGTAGAACCTGCACCTGTGGTGCCTGAAGTTTTGCAAAGGATCTGATGAATGTATATTCGATATGCATTCAAATGGCGAGTTTCTGAAGAAGTATCGATCGACGCAAAAGTTGCATCGATCGACACAGATCGCGAACCAAAATATTGATTTTGGTTTATGATTTAATCAACTACGGTTTAAATCTTGGTTGATTAGGTCGTGGTAAAAGTCTACATATGAGATATGTGCGTGACTTTTAACACAGGACTGAAGCTCGCAGATCCAAAAGGATCCGTCACGAACCCGAGGAATGTGGATTTCTCGTAACCAATTGCCGTGATCTACTGATCATTGAAAGTGACGGGCCTACGAATTTTGAAGAAGCAATGATGGGCCTCGACTCCGAAAATGGCTAAAAGCCACTGCCACCACTCATAATGGTTATGATAAGAGGCAGAAGGATGTGAAAACAGTTTTCCTTAATGGAATTCTGGATAGGGATGTGTACGTGACACAACCTGAAATTTTCATTGATCCTAATGAAACTAGGAATGTATGCAAGCTTCATCGATCCATTTATGGATTGAAGCAAGCATCTCGGAGTTGGAATCTTCGTTTTGATGAAGTAGTCAAAAGGTTTGACTTCTTCAGGAACGAAGAGGAACCGTGTGTTTACAAGAGACTAGTGGGAGCGCAGTTGCATTTCTAGTATAGTATGTTGATAACATACCACTTCTCGGAAATGAAGTTCCATTGTTTCAGTCTGTTAAGACTTGATTCGAAAGTTGTTTCTCGATAAAATTATGGGAGAAACAGTATACGTTCTTGGAATAAGAATCTATAGAGATAGATTGGATAAGCTAATTGGATTGTGTCAAGATACTTATAGTGATAAGGCCTTGCACATGTCCAATATGCAGGATTCCAAGAAGGGCTTCGTGCAAATGACTCTTGGTATTACTCTTAGCAAGACGCAGTGTCTTTTCGACACACGCTGAGCAAGAGCGAATAAGGGTCAGACTACTGCTAAAGGCATTAGATGTCTTAAGATGTGATCTTAATTTTAGTGGGAGTCATTGTTATTAATTTTAGTTATGATATGATGTTCGTATAAACATAATTTGATTATGTTATTGAAATCTGACATCTGTATTATTTAATAATGGTTATTAAATAGTAGTCCCAAAGTAATTTATGACATTTTATAGGTCATCAAGTATGTGACTTGATCATGAAACCCTATAGATAATAAATGACATAAATTATGTTGGTCCCTGGTCGAGGTTGTTAAAGTGGGACATTAACAACCGCGTGAGACTAGTATGTGAGGTGACTGATGACTAAGTTTCATGGAGTCATTAATAAGAGTATTAAAGTCAATCACATAGATATGTGTTGGAGAACACAGGATCGGACACGACCCACTGATGAGAACTCTACGGGATAGTTATATAAGTGTCATGAGAGTTTTCATTACGACTATAGAGTATAGTCCTTAGACCTGAGTTCATCATGCTTTCTTACATATGAATTGGTCCGCTTTAACCTTGTCAAACGTCAGCCGTAACTGGTGACTATAAAGGCATTGATTGGGCGTATCATGAAGTTTGTAAAGAAACAGGGATGGAACAAGATGGGATTTGTCCCTCCTATATAACAGGAGATAAATATCTCAGGGCCCATCGAAGATTTGATACTGAGAAATGTGTGGCCACACTCAAACGAGGTGATTGTCAGTCGTTTGTCTTGTCAGTATAAATCGGAGTTCGATGAACATGATCTTGGCTAAATAAGGGTGACACAGATCTTGCCTTATGCCAGATCGAGATATAGTGACGAAGGGATTGAAGGAATAGATGATTCCAGTACAAGTGGGAGATTGTTGGGAATGTCCTGAAATCTATTGTACTTACTCTAAGTGATAGTTGTATTGTCGAGATGAGACAATCATATAATACTAGGTAGTCATAATGCTTTGCTAGAAGCCACTTATGATCAATGAGTTTCGAACTCATTGCTAGTGTTTTATGATCCTACAGGGTCACACACCTAAGCAAACTGGGCGTTAAAGACGAGGTTGATCATTAATGTAATGATCCAGTGAATGCATATGTGATATGCATTCGATATCAATGTTCTGGGACTGCATCGATCGATGCATATAGTGCAACGATCGATGCACTCGCGAATTAATCAGATTAATTCGGTTTAATCGTTGGTTAATTCCGTTGTGGTTTAAGCCGACATATATAAGATATATGGTCGACCTAAACTCGTCCCTAATCTAATTTTACAGCCACCAGAACTTGAGTAGAAACCTCTGAAGAGATTGGATCTCTATAGGCACTAGCATCCCTGCTGTCCAGTTTGTGTGCGTGTGGATACCAGTAGAGGCGCAGCATTTGAGGCGCTCTAGATCTTGACTACTTGCAATACTTCCACTGCATATTCACCAGGTAACTTCGAGATCTGATAGATTCAATTACATGAACCTTAGATCCTAGGCTCGGAATTCAGACTAGGGTTGCTAATCCTGATTAGAACTGCTAGAAATTCCTTCACAAGAACTCAGAGAAGCTGTTCAAACACTTTTGGGCCGAGCTGAATTCGAGATGGTCAAGGATGAAAAGAAGAAATGGGCCAGTCGGTTCAATTGTGCACTCATTTTGCAGCAGCTGATCAAGTCTTTGGAGATGGACCATTGCCAAATTTATAGAAGAAATGAAAGAAGTCATAAGCCCATTATGCCTTAGAAGATTTCGTGACCAAAAGATGGCGACCAAGAGATGGAAGTTCGGTGGTCATAGTTTTATGGTCAAAGTCGTATGGTCAATAGTCTAAGTAGTTATTTCCTTTTATTTTTCCTAAGTCTTTGACTTTTTTGTTCATGCAAACATTAGTCCTTTATGTACTTCTGAAAACCAGTAAGAAATACTACCATTTTTTCCTTTTGATCAATTGATCCTTTTGAGAGTTCCTCTCGTTTGTTCTTCTTGAGCAATCTATTGTTTGGTGCGTCATATCCAAACAACAAACCCTCCAATTCTGGACATGTGCATCACATCAGGTAGAAGAAGAGGTTGTGAACATCAAGTACCATTCGCAATCCTTGTGAGACCCATTCACTCCACACGCCTTGAACCGGTGCTAGTAGCCCTGTTGCAAGGATTATCCCTCCTTCATACCATCCTAAAAGTATCCATCCTTGGGAGAATCACATCATCTATCAGAGCCTTGCTCTAAGGTTTGGTATCCAAAAATTCTTTCATCTCTTTCAATCTCTCAAACGATTTCGTCAAAACCTCTTCACCTTCTCTAAATCGTTTCATATCTCCACTCAAATCTTTTATGTCTATATTTGTTTCTGGTTGAGCCACACCATTTTAAAATCAAAACAAGGCTAGTAGCCTCAGATCAAAAAAAAGAAGTATAAGGACCAGGAGAAATTGGTTATGGTGTTGGTTAATCAACTAGCCCCAAAATCTTGCAATCTGTCTATCTTCTTCTTTCATTCTATTTGGATTTCTCACCTTCATACACAGAGTTTCTCATCTAGAACCGATTGAGGAAACCAGAGAACTAAACACTTGTGAGAAGAGAGCAGAAACAGCGAGAGGAAACACAACAGAAAAGCGAGAGAGTTGTTTGTTTTACTAACGTGTTTGTCAAGTATTTTTAGGAACCATGTCTTGTAGCAGTCAAGGAGAAAGAAGTACTGGAGAAAGAAGAGAGGCCAGATAACAAAGCTGCAGATGGAGGCCTTGATGAGTGAACTGACAAAACGCCTCTGAGCTGAACTCAAAGGAGACCTAGAGGAGACACACACGCGATTAGATAAAGTCCAAGAAAAATGTAAAGCAAACCATGGCTGATGCAACCAATGGGGTTGACAGAAACTCACCTAGGAGATCTAGACACACTAGGGATGTTGAGCTAGATGATTTTTATGAGTCTTGTAGTGGAATTCGTAGGAGAAATCAGGATGACCGAGAACATAGGACAAGAACTAATTGTCCTAGAACTAGAACTAATGATCTAGGTGGTCTTAAACTGAAAATCCCTGCTTTTAGTGGTAAAAATGATCAAGATGCTTTTCTAGAATGGGAAATAAAGATTGAGCTTGTGTTTGATTGTTAAAACCTGTCTGAACAAAAGAAAATTAGGTTAGCAGATACTAAGTTTTCGGGTTATTCTATTAATTGGTTTGATCAACTTGTGACCAACAGGAGAAGGACCGGAGAGAGGCCTATAGCAACCTGGGATGAGCTGACTGCCTTGATGAGAAAGCGCTTTGTGCCTAGCCATTACCACATGGATCTACATTAGAGATTGAGGCGCCTTACCCAAGAAACCAAAAGTGTTGAAGACTACTACCAGGAGATGGAGACACTCATGATCAGAGCTGATGCAGATGAAGATATTGAAGCAACCATGGCACGCTTTCAAAGAGGTCTCAACCATGAGATACAAGACAGGCTGGAGATGCATGAGTATGAGAGTCTGGAGGAACAGGCTGTAAAAAAGATCACATGGTCCAGAGATGTTAGATACTTCAAGTTTCATGGCCTTGGATTGGAGACTATGCCAACGCTTGCCCAAATCAGAAAGTCATGTTCCTTTTGGACAATGGAGAAGTAGAGTCTGAGGAGGAAAAGGAAGAACCTGAGCCGGTTTAATCAGATGGAGAAGCCACTGATCTACCTCCATGGAGAGCTATTGGTGTCAAGGAAGGTTCTGAGTGTTCAAGTCTAAGGAGCATGAACAGAGGGAGAAATTGTTTCATTCACGGTGCTATGTGAAGGATAAGGTCTGCAGTCTAATCATAGATGGTGGGAGTTGCACCAATGTGGTTAGTGAGACCTTAGTTCAGAAGCTTGGTCTACAAGTTCATAAGCACCGAGAGCATATTCTCTTAAATGTCTCAATGAACAAGGAGAAATGAAACTTAGCCAGCAAGTACTTGTGCCTATCACCACTGGACGGTACCAGGATGAGATCTTTGTGATGTTTTTCCTATGGAAGCAGAACACATCCTACTTGGGAGATTGTGGCAGTATGACAAGAAGGCAGTTCATAATGGCTATACCAATCATCATACGTTTATGCATCAAGGAAAGAAGATTAACCTAGCACCTCTCTCTCCTCAAGAAGTGCACAAAGACCAGATGCAGCTTAAGCAAAAGAAACCAACTTCAACCGTGGCTGATCAGAAGCTCAATGCCCAATCCAAAACGGTTAGTAAGTCCAATTTCTTTTCTAAAACCAGTAATGTCAAGAAAGCTTTGTCTTCTCAACAAGCTTTGATTCTTCTTATTTACAAAGAAGCTTTGCTAACGTCTTCCAACTTTTCACTGGAGCTTCCAAGTGTTTTAAAGGATCTTTTGCAGGATTATGAAGATATCTTTCCTGATGAAACACCAGCAGGCTTACCACCAGTTAGAGGAATTGAGCACCAGATTGACTTTGTGTCAGGATCTACTCTTCCAAACCAACCTGCATACAAAACCATCCCTGTGGAGACAAAGGAGCTTCAAATACAAGTTGGAGAGCTCATGAGGAAAGGATACATCAGGGAAAGCATGAGCCCTTGTACCATTCATGTTCTACTTGTTCCTAAGAAGGATGGCAGCTGGAGTATGTGTGTTGACTGTCGTGCAATCAACCAAATCACAGTTAAGTACAGACATCCCATTCCTAGGCTTGAAGATATGTTATATGAGCTACATGGATCTAGTATCTTCTCTAAGATAGACTTGAAAAGTGGCTATCATCATATTAGGAAGAAGGAAGGGGATGAATGAAAAACCGCTTTTAAAACAAAACTAGGATTGTATGAGTGGCTTGTGATGCCTTTTTGTTTGACTATAATGCACCTCGTACTTTCATGCGGTTGATGAATCATGTGCTTGGAGCTTTTATAGGAGTTTTTGTTGTAGTTTACTTTGATGATTTCCTTGCCCATAGCAAAAACCTTTCTGATCATGTACATCACTTGAAATATATTTTAGATGTGCTTAGGACTGAGAAGCTTTATGCTAACTTTGAGAAATGCTCTTTTGGAACAGATTACTTGGTTTTTCTTGGCTTTGATGTAGGAGCATAAGGCATCAAAGTGTATGAGCAAAACGTGCAAGCTATGAGAGATTGACCAAGTCCCAAAACCGTGGGAGAAGTTAGAAGCTTTCATGGTCTTGCCGGTTTCTATAGAAGATTTGTCAAAGAATTCAGCACAATTGAAGCTCCTCTTACTGAAGTCGTCAAGAAAGATGTGGGATTCAAGTGGGAACAAGCACAAGAATATGCATTCCAAGAATTGAAAGGGAAGTTAACTAATGCCCCACTTCTTGTATTTCCTGATTTTAGCAAAAAAATTGAAATAGAATGTGATGCCTCAAGAGTTGGTATTGGTGATGTTTTGATGCAGGACAAAAGGCCTATAGCTTACTTCAGTGAGAAGATAGGAGGAGCCATGCTCAACTACCCCACATATGATAATGAGCTTTATGCATTGGTGAAGGCTTTGTAAACGTGGCAGCACTATGTTTGGCCTAAGGAGTTTATTGTGCACACTGATCATGAGACTCTCAAACATCTCAAAGGACAGCACTCAAGAAAAGGCATGAACGTTGGGTAGAGTTCATAGAAACCTTTCCATATTTCATCAAATTCCAAAAGGGTAATGAACATGTAGTTGCTGATGTATTGTCTAGGAGGTATGTTCTTCTTAGTACTCTTGATGCTAAGCTTCTAGGATTTGGAAAGATCAAGGAACTCTGTGCTACTGATTTTGACTTCAAAGAACCGTTTAATGCTTGTTCTAAGTTTGCTTTTGGAAAGTACTTTAAGCATGATGTTTTTTTGTTCTATGGTAGACGCTTGTGTAATCCTAATTGCTCTTTAAGGGATTTACTTGTCAGGGAAGCACATGGTGGTGGACTCATGAGACATTTTGGAGTGGCTAAAACTTTTAAGGTGATGCAGGATCACTTCTTCTGGCCACAATTGAAGAAGGATGTGGAGAAAGTGTGTGATAGATGCGTGACATGCAAACAATCCAAAGCCACTGCCCAACCCAAAGGTCTGTACACTCCTTTGCCTATTGATTCTCATATGTGGCATGATGTGTCAATGGAATTTGTGTTAGGATTTTTCGGACTAAGACTGGAAAGGACTCGATATTTGTAGTTGTGGATAGGTTTATTAAGATGGCACACTTCATTCCATGTCATAAAACTAATAATGCTTTGCACATTGCTGATTTAATCTTTAGAGAAGTTATTACGTTGCATGGCATGCCTAGATCGATTGTTTATGATAGAGACACCAAGTTCTTAAGCTATTTCTGGAAAACTTTGTGGACTAAGTTAGGAATCAGTTTTCAACTACTTGTCGTCTTCAAATTGATGGACAAATAGAAGTAGTGAATAGAACCTTGTCAACATTGCTTATGGCTGTCATTAATAATAACCTGAGAATTTGGGAAGAATGCTTGTCACATGTAGAGTTTGCATATAACCATTATGTGCATTCTTCTACTAAGTATTCTCCATTTCAACTTGTTTACGGTTTTAATCCTTTAAATCCTATGTATCTAATGCCTCTTCCTTTGAGTGAAAGAACAAGTCTGGATGGAAAAAGCAAGGCTGAGTTGATTAAGCGGATTCACGCAAAGGCCAAGACAAACATAGAGGAGAAGACCAAGAAGTATGGAGAAGTTGCAAACAAAGGGAGGCGCAAGCTTGAATTTGAAGTTGGAGATCAAGTATGGATATACTTGACGAAGGAATGTTTCCCACCAGAAAGGAAGTCTAAGCTGTTGCCAAGAATTGATGGACCGTTCACAATAGTCAGAAATATCAATGCCAATGCATACCAGATTGATCTAAAAGGTAAGTACAATTTCTCTTCAAGTTTCAACGTTTCTGATCTCATTCCTTTTCTTGTAGTTAGCCGGATTTTAGGGAAAATCCTTTTCAAGGGGGAGGACATGATGTGATCATGGATGGAGAGCTTGTACCTGATCAGGAAGCTGAGCTTGTAGCTAATGAGAAGCCTAAGGACAAGGATGAGCTGAGCAAAGGAGAGCTGGTCGAGGACGGGTCGGGCAAGGACGAGCTGGTCGAGGACGATCTGGTCGAGGTCGAATGGTCGAGCGAGCGTGGTCGAGAACAAGACTCCTTGACCAAAATGAAAAACCACAGAATATCTTCACATTCCAATTGGACCAGTTACAAGATCCAAGTCCAAGAACTCAGAGAAGCTGTTCAAACACTTTTGGGCCGAGCTGAATTCGAGATGGTCAAGGATGAAGAAGACATGGGCTGGTTCGTTCAATTGTGCACTTATTTTGCAGCAGCTGATCAAGTCTTTGGAGATAGGCCATTGCCAAATTGATAGAAGAAATGAAGATTTCGTGACGAAAAGATGGCAACCAAGAGATGGAAGTTCGGCGGTCATAGTTTTATGGTCAAAGTCGTATGGTCAATAGTCTAAGTAGTTATTTCCTTTTATTTTTCCTAAGTCTTTGACTGTTTTCTTCATGCAAACATTAGTCCTTTATGTACTTTTGAAAACCAGTAAGAAATACAACCATTTTTTCCTTTTGATCAATTGATCCTTTTGAGAGTTTCTCTAGTTTGTTCTTCTTGCGCAATTTGTTGTTTGGTGCGTCATATCCAACCAACAAACCCTCCAATTCTGAACATGTGCGTCACATCAGGCAGAAGAAGAGGTTGGGAACATCAAGGAACATCCGCAATCCTTGTGCGACCCATTCACTCCACCCACCTTGAACCGGTGCTAGTAGCCCTGTTGCAAGGATTATCCCTCATTCATACCATCCTAACAGTACCCATACTTAGGAGAATCACATCATTTTCTCATTGCTCAAAGGCTCCTTTGCTTCGTCACTGGTTCCTCTATTCGACCTCTTGAAACTCTCAGTGCTCTTGCTATCACCGGATTGAAGGAATGTTTAGTGTTAATCCAGATTCAATTCTCAGATTCAACAGTCCTAAACATGCAGATCTAGGTTCTCTTGATTAGAAACTTAATATAGATCTCACCTTTTACCTGTTTATGCAGCGGAAAGAGAGAACAGGTCAGAGATCAACAGAACCACCAAGAGATGGATCCTCCAAAGGCTCACACACGCTTCACAGGAAATTGGCTGCTAGACCGAGCTGATGGGAGGCGCAGAGAGAGAGAGAAATCGTGGCTGAGGCTTAGGGTTAGAAGGAGACTCAGACTTAAGTTTTATTTATTAAAACTTGTCTAGTTCCTTTTGGGCTTTTGGGCCCAAATACCAATCTGATTAAATCCCTTGGATTTAATCAGACCCATTAATCTCTCTCTAAGTACGACAAATGCCTGGCACTTTTACCGTACTTCTGCTAAGCCGTTCCTATACATTTTCCTGTTAGCTTAGGCGTGTGACCCACATGGGATCATATAATAAAGGCAATAAGTCCAAGACTTATAGATCATGAGCGGACTCTAGCAAGCCATCATGACCCCCAGTATTATATGACTTATGTCTGATCATTGACATACTCTTACTTTCTAGAGACAGTACCGAGATTACTGGACACAATTCCAACAATCTCCCACTTGTACTGGAATCTCTGTATTCATAATCCTTTTGTCACAATATCTCGATTAGTCATAAGGCAAGATGAGTGTCATCCTTATAAAGTCTAATCATGTTCATCGGACTCTGATTTGATACTGACAATCCAAACGACTCGGGACAGTCCGTTTGAGCATGGCCATGCATTTTCCAGTATTCAAATCTCCGATTGGCCTAGAGATATTCACTCCATTTATATTGGAGGGACAAATTCCGTCTTGTTCCATCACTGTAAACTACTCATTTCATAATGTACCCAAACAAGGTCCTTATAACTATCGCAGAACGACAGCGTTAGACAATGATCAAAGTGCATCAGTCCATGTGCAGTCACATGCATGCGAACTCAGGTCTAAGGACTATACTCTATAGTCGTAGTGAGAATCTCTTATGACACAGATATAAATATCCTGAAGAGTTCTCATAAGCGGGTCATGTCCGGTCGTATGTTCCCAACATACACCTATGTACTGACTTTGATGCCGCGCATCTATGACATACTGAGACTTTGTCATAAGTCACATACCAATCTAGTCTCACACGGTTGTTGGTGTTCCAATTTCAACAACCTTCGACTAGGGACATGATGATATAAGCCATCTATCAAATATAGGGTCTCATGATCAAGCTAAATGACTTTGATAACTCAAGATCAAGTCACTTACTTCGATGACCTATAAAATGGTTCATATCATTTTGGAACGATTATTTCATCACAGTTAAAATAATCTCGAAATAATAATTTCATTAAACATAAAAATGTTTTACAAGAACATATCAAATAACTAAATAAAGCCCTCAAACTCCCACTCAAATTTAGATTACATTTCAATGTCTCTAATGCCTACAGCTTCAGTCAGGAACTCGAGCTTAGGCCTTGGGAGTGGCTTTGTCAACGGATCAGCGACGTTATCATCTGTCTGAACTCGGCTGATCTTGACTTCCTTTCTATTAATGATGTCACGTATCAAGTGAAATCTTCTTAGAACATGCTTGGATTTCTGGTGTGATCTTGGTTCCTTTGCCTGAGCAATAGCACCATTGTTATCACAAAACAGTGCCAGAGGCTCAGCCGCATCTGGTATCACACCTAGTTCAATAATGAACTTTCGTATCCAAACAGCTTCCTTCGCAGCTTCTGAAGCGGCGATATATTCAGCTTCTGTAGTGGAATCAGCAACGGTGTCTTGCTTGGAGCTTCTCCAACTGATTGCACCGCCATTCAGACAAAAGATATAACCGGACTGTGACCGGAAATCATCTTGGTCTGTCTGGAAACTTGCGTCCGTGAATCCACTGACTTTAAGCACATCACTTCCACCGTATACCAAGAACTTGTCCTTTGTATGTCTTAGATACTTCAGGATGTTCTTTACGGCAATCCAATGGTTTTCACCTGGATTTGACTGGTATCTACTCGTCATGCTCAATGCATAAGCAACATCAGGACGAGTACAGATCATGGCATACATGATAGATCCTATTGCAGATGCATAAGGAATATTCTTCATGCGCTCAAGCTCAGCAGCCGTCGTAGGGCTCTGCTTCTTGCTCAGCGTTGTGCCATGTACCATTGGCGTGAAGCCCTTCTTGGAATCTTTCATGCTGAATCTTTGTAGGACTTTGTCAATGTATGAATCTTGACACAAGCCTATCAGCCTTCTAGATCTATCCCGGTAGATCCTAATTCCAAGAACGTATGCGGCTTCACCCATGTCTTTCATGGAAAAACAACTTCCAAGCCAGTCCTTTACCGACTTTAGCATTGGAACGTCGTTTCCGAGAAGCAGTATGTCATCGACATACAGAATAAGAAATACTATCTTGCTCCCACTAGTTTTCTTATACACGCATTGTTCTTCTTCGTTTCTGATGAAGTCAAATTGCTTGATCGCTTCATCAAAACGAAGATTCCAGCTCCTCGATGCTTGCTTCAATCCATAAATGGATTTATGAAGCTTGCATACTTTCCCAGCATTCTTTGGACCTATGTAACCGTCAGGTTGTGTCATATACACATCCTCTTCCAGAATACCATTCAGGAAGGCGGTTTTTACGTCCATCTGCCAAATTTCATAATCATGAAAAGCTGCAGTTGCTAGTAGAATCCGAATAGATTTCATCATAGCCACTGGTGAATAGGTTTCATCGTAATCCACACCGTGAACTTGTCTGAAACCTTTTGCCACCAACCTGGCTTTATAAATCTGGACATTTCCATCCACGTCAATCTTCTTCTTGAAGATCCATTTGCACTCGATGGCTTTTACACCAGCGGGTAAGTCAACCAACGAAAACACTTGGTTGACAGACATGGAGTCCATTTCGGAATCAGTGGCCTTGCGCCACTTCGAGGAATCTGGGCCCATCATGGCTTGATTGAAGTTCGATGGTTCATCACCATCAATGATCAGAAGATCATGACAGTTAGTCACGAGGAATCCTTGATATCTCTCGGGTTCGTGACGGATCCTCCCGGATCTTCGAACTTCAGGTACTACAGGTTCAGGCTCTACAATTTCTTGTAGGTCCTCCTGCTGCTCTTCCTCATTAGGTTGAGCAGTATCCTGTTCATCTTGAATTTCTTCAAGCAGTACCTTACTCCCACTGTCTTTATTAGAGAGAAACTCCCTCTCAAGAAAGTTACAATCCCGGGCAACAAAGATCTTGTTCTCGGAACGTAGATAGAAGTAATAAGCCTTGGTTTCTTTCGGATAACCAATAAAGTAGCATTTATCAGACTTTGGTGTAAGCTTGTCAGAGATCAATCTCTTGACATAGGCTTCACAACCCCAAATTCTAAGATAAGACAGCACTGGAGCCACTCCAGTCCATAATTCATATGGTGTCTTTGCTACTGCTTTCGATGGCGCTCTATTTAGAGTGAACACTGCTGTTAGCAGAGCATATCCCCAAAGGGATATTGGAAGGTCTGTGTGACTCATCATAGATCGAACCATATCCAATAAGGTCCGATTTCTCCTCTCAGACACACCATTCCATTGAGGTGTTCCAGGAGGAGTGAGTTGGGACACGATCCCACACTCTCTTAGATGATCACTGAATTCTTGGCTTAAGTATTCTCCTCCTCGGTCGGACCGAAGAGCCTTAATGCTTTTGCCAAGTTGGTTCTGTACTTCATTTTGGAATTCTCTGAACTTCTCAAAAGATTCAGACTTATGTTTCATTAAATAAACATATCCATACCTACTGAAATCATCAGTGAAGGTAATGAAGTACTGATAGTTTCCTCTTGCATTTGTGGACATTGGGCCACACACATCAGTGTGTATCAGGCCCAATAAGTCACTGGCCCTCTCGTTAGGTTTATTAAAGGGGGCCCGTGTCATTTTGCCCATCATGCAGGATTCGCATTTCTCACATGACTCAAAGTCAAATGAGCCAAGAAGTCCATTCGAATGGAGCCTCTTGATGCGTTTAACGACAATGCCATAGAAACGTTCGGTTCTCCTCATTAGGTTTGAACCGTTTGGTATCAATGTTATAAATTGGCGCGGATTGATCAAGTATGTAAAGCCCATTCGTAAGAGGGGCACAACCATAGAACAAATTGTTGCGATTGAAGGAACATAATTTATTCTTAACTGAAAAATCATAACCTTCCAAATCCAACAAAGAAATTGAAATAATATTTCTGCTTATAGCAGGTACAAAATAACAATTATTGAGTTCTAAAATCAATCCTGAAGGTAAAGACAACAAGTATGTGCCTACAGCTAGTGCAGGAACTTTCGCTCCATTCCCAACTCGTAGCTCCACTTGTCCTTGCTTCAGCCTTCTACTGTTGCTGAGTGCCTGCATATTAGTACAAATATGAGCCCCACAACCAGTATCCATAACCCATGAGGTATTATCAGAAGTAGTTGTATTAACTTCTATAACAAAAATACCTGATGAAGAAGTCTCGAGAGTCTTCTTCTTCAATTCCTTTAGACCTTCTTGGAATTTCTTACATTCTCTCCTCCAATGCCCTGGTTCTTTACAGAACCTGCATATGTCAGTTGGCCCAGCCTTGGACTTGGGCTTGGGCTTTGGCGTGTCCTTGTCCGCGACTTGGACAGCCTTGGCCTTTCCCTTATCCTTAGCAGAGGATTTCTTAAACCCCTTGCCCTTTTGCACCATAAGCACATTGGGGTCCTTGGCGGTTTTCCTCAAGTTGGGCTCTGCAGTCTTGAGCATTCCGTGAAGCTCAGGCAATGTCTTACTCAAGCCATGCATATTAAAGTTCAGAATGAACTGATCATAGCTTGCAGGTAAAGACTGCAGAACGATGTCGCAGGCAAGTTCCTGGCTGATAGGGCAGTCGAGTTTCTGAAGATGATCGAGATAACCCATCATCTTCAAGCCATGAGGACTCACTGCCGCATTTGCAGCCAACTTACAGTCTAAGAGGTTCTTAACTGTCTGAAACCTCTCAGTCCTTGCTTGCTCCTGAAAAAGCGATTTCAGGCTTGCCATTATCTCGATGGGTGACAACACACTCTCGAACTGCATTTGCAGCTCAGCAGTCATTGTCGCCAACATCAGGCAATAGACATCATTTTCATCTGACGAATGCTTTTCCCAAGCATTATGCAGAGTCCTGGCGGCATTGTTAGGAGGCCTCTCGGGGAGGGGATCACGAAGAACATAATCCTTCTTCTCCTGCTTGAGGACTAGCCTCAAGTTCCTTGACCACGTCAGGAAGTTCGTTCCAGTCAGCTTCTCCTTCTCGAGAACAGACCGGATTGAGAATGTGTTTTGAGTGCTTGTAGTAGTCATAGCTGAAATATAAGATAAAAGGTTATTAGTTAATATGTTCAATATGATTAATCTTGTATTATACTTAATATGATTAATCACGCATTATATTCAATAACATAAGTTACCCTCAATAGAATATAATGATTCCAAGATCCACATATAACTAAGATTAAAGTGGGCCACTGGCCATCACCCAACCTTAGCTTATATCGGTAAGCCCTATGTCGGCTAATTATATCCGTGATATAACTCTTGGTTGTGAATCTGGGCCCGAGGCCCAATCCACTCTGATGTCTCAAGGCCCGGGACTCCCGATGGCCTAGTCAAGAAAACCAGACTATACAGTCATGTAATCATTAATGTCTGGGACTCCCAATGACATTTATGAATCACAAACCGTCTTATCCACGCAAAAGTAGACACCCTCACACTGTAAGGCCATGAATACAATTGAATGGGCTTCGACAGCTGACATAGACTGGACAAGACATCCAACGCTTGATATTATTTGAGGTTTGTAGGTTTATTTTAAAATTTCATTCCCAAAATAGAAGATTACTATTTTGGGAAACTTTCCATTTTGGGAAACCTACTAATTTTGGAAACTTTCTAAAATTGGAAACTTTCTAAAACCGGAAACTTTCTAACTTTAGAAATTTCTTAAAATCCAAAACATGCAAATCTAGAAACTTCTATTTTAAGAAACTTTCTATTTCAAAATTTCGAAAACTTTAATTTAAAATCGATTTATAATTATATAAAATAAATTTTAAATTAATCTGAAGAAAAGACTCAAATAATTGGCCCAATTGTTTTAACTTCTTGGCCCGAGGCCCAAGAATTGGTCCATGTCCAAGACATGACCCAATTGTCCAATTAGATGACATAACCGGTCTGGTTCATTAAAATTGGTCTAACCAAAATTAATTACTACGACGACCACAATTGTCAACCGGTTATTTACTAAACCGGATTTTCTCAATTTATTTGGTCCAACCAAATCAAATTAGAAAATCCTGGTTTAGGCACAAAATCCAATTTTTCGACTTTGGATTTCTTATCTCGGTTTAACCAGAACTTAATAAATATTATTAAGTCTGTTTATTAAACCGTGACGTTTAAGTTTTAAAATCAGTTTTAAAACGAACCACCACAAACCAAACCGAACCAAGCTCGAGCCAAACCGAACCGACCAATTAGGTCACGTGTTGGGATGGCCGCGAGCAACACACGCGATCGGGACGGCCGTGCCTCACGATCGGGACGTGCTTGGTTGTGATCGGGACGGGACCGTGATTGTCGAGCTCGGGTCGTTGGCTTCACGCGACCGCCGAGCGATCGGGACAGCCCGGGACGAGAGCGGGACGACGCTGGCCGAGACGCACACGATCCATGCGATGCTCGCGCCTCACGGTCGATCGGGATAGCAGGCTGGACACGCTGGGACGAGGCAGGAAGCGATCGCGATCGAGTTGATCCGATCCGCTCGGTCGTCCGGTCCAGCTGCCGCGATCGGATGATCACGCGACTCGATCCGCAAAGCGATCGGTCCGTGCATCATCAAACCGACGCATACCAAATCATATAGTTTGGTTTGCGATTTTCATTAGTTTGTTTAGGTTTCAATTCTTGTTTCTTAAGTGTTTTGCTCTTATCAGTAGATTGATTCAAAAACACCTCTTTAAACAATCCTAAACTTGATTCTAAACAAGAAAAACCACAGAACCAATAGCTCTGATACCACTAAAGGAATGTTTAGTGTTAATCCAGATTCAATTCTCAGATTCAACAGTCCTAAACATGCAGATCTAGGTTCTCTTGATTAGAAACTTAATATAGATCTCACCTTTTACCTGTTTATGCAGCGGAAAGAGAGAACAGGTCAGAGATCAGCAGAACCACCAAGAGATGGATCCTCCAAAGGCTCACACACGCTTCACAGGAAATTGGCTGCTAGACCGAGCTGATGGGAGGCGCAGAGAGAGAGAGAAATCGTGGCTGAGGCTTAGGGTTAGAAGGAGACTCAGACTTAAGTTTTATTTATTAAAACTTGTCTAGTTCCTTTTGGGCTTTTGGGCCCAAATACCAATCTGATTAAATCCCTTGGATTTAATCAGACCCATTAATCTCTCTCTAAGTACGACAAATGCCTGACACTTTTACCGTACTTCTGCTAAGCCGTTCCTATACATTTTCCTGTTAGCTTAGGCGTGTGACCCACATGGGATCATATAATAAAGGCAATAAGTCCAAGACTTATAGATCATGAGCGGACTCTAGCAAGCCATCATGACCCCCAGTATTATATGACTTATGTCTGATCATTGACATACTCTTACTTTCTAGAGACAGTACCGAGATTACTGGACACAATTCCAACACGGATCTACAACTCATATTCTTAATCCAGATCATCAATTGTGGTTCCAAACTGATCAGGTCATACAGTCATGGGTGATGGGTTCTTTCTCAGAAGATATACAAAGTATTGCTGTTCATTGCTCCTCCTCACGACTTATATGGCTTACTTTGGCTAATCATTTCAACTGTCCTTCTTCTTCTCACTTATCTATGAGAAATCAAGCTGATCGGTCATCCATTGGGAGTTCTTTAACTGACCGAATGAAGATATTTTCAGCTTAGCATTGTCTTAGACGTGAATACGAGCCCATCAAAAACCAGCATAAAGGGTTTAATGGATCTCATACCTTCACCAATCTTTGATGATATTGTCCCATATCTAACATGCTTTAATGACATACTGCAAAGTTATAACACACTTTTGATGTTACTCCACATTTGTCTTTCAACATGACTTGTGCTTCTCCTTCTGGCTACTATAACAACAGAGGTAGATGTCAGTCCAACATACGTTTTGGTAACAACATAAGTTGTGGCTCTTTCTCCACACAAGGTTGTGGGTTTCATCAGCAACTATCGTCCTATAGAGGATCCTCTTCTTCCTCAGAAACATATGAAAGGCATGTCTGCCAGATTTTTGGAAAGGCTGCCATCAATCTCTTTGTTGCTGGCACAAGTTTAACAATATCTATCAAGACGAAGACTATCCTCCTGCAATGGCTGCCATGAGAATCAATGATGTTTCAGAACAAGGAGGCAGTGAATGGTACCCAGATTCTGGAGCTAGTGCTCATGTCACCAACTCCCCTTAGCATCTCACACATGTCCAAGCTTACTGTGGTAATAATACATTACTTGTGGGTGATGGAAACTTCTTGCCTATCACTCATATTGGCTCAGTGGATATTACTTCCTCATCAGGTAATCTTCCTCTTCAAGATGTTTTTGTATGTCCTCAAATCACTAAGTCAATGCTTTTTGTTTTCATCCCCACCTCATATTATCCTTGTTCGGGTAAGTTTGACTAATGTGGTGTTCATATTAAGGACAAGCAAAAAAAAACACGTCATAAGTCAATGGCGCCAATGTAAAGGTCTCTACCATCTTAAGTATTATATTCCATCAGAAAAGTCTCCGCCAGTGATGAAGTATGGCATAAGAGGCTTGGCCATCCTCACCCTCAAGTTCTGCAATAATTTTTATCCAATAAATTAACTTTTGTCACTCGTCGTTCGTCAAAGATGTGTGAGTCTTTCCATCTAGGAAAGAGTAGTAGATTGTCGTTTGGTGTCTCTCATTTTGTTGTGACCAGACCTTTAGAAAAAGCCCATTGTGATCTCTGGGGTCCATCTCCTATTGTATCAAATCAAGGATTCCGATATTATGTTGTGTTTATTGACAACTTCTCTTGCTTCTGCTGGTTATATTTATTATAGACAAATGTTATTTCTTTGCTACATTCCTCCTGTTTCAAAAACTTGTTGAAACTATGTTATCATCATTGATATGTGTGTTTGAGTGTGATGGAGGTGGTGAATTCATAAGTAAAACCTTCCTCTTACACTTAGAACATAATGGGATACAACAATTCATCTCATACCCTTATACACCACAACAAAACGGACTTGCAGAGAGAAAACACAGAAGTCTCACTGAAATCGGAAAACAATTATGTTCCAAGCTAAGTTGCCTCAGAAATATTGCGTTGAAGCTTTCTATACAGCCAACTTTGTAAGTAACCTTATCCTTCTTCTGATCTTATTGAGAAAAAAAATCCTTATAAAACTTTGTTCTGCAAAACACTAAACTACTTTGCTCTTCGCACGTTTGAATGCTCTTGTTTTCCAACCGTGAGATATTATGCAGAGAACAAGCTTGATCCTTACTTTTTACATTGTTTTTTCTTGGATATAATGAGAAATATAAAGGGCATCGCTACCTTTTTCCTCAAACATGGAATTTTTTCATAACTCAACATGTTGTTTTTGATGAAATGTATTTCCCATTTGAGAACTTGTATCAACGTTTTCACCACGAAGAAACTACCAGAACTCTTAGTGCTTGGAAGAAAATTTTCATTCCTCTAGATAATGTTAACTTAAAACTGTAGCTGCATCTACCACTCAGGTTTTGTCTATTCACTTAGACCCCTTACCTATGTTTACGAAACAAGAGTTTCCTTCACTACTGATTTCTGCTTCAACCACTCCAACTGTTCTAACCACACTGAAAGAGAGGAAAGGTCATCCCCCACTACTTCTTCTTCCTAAACTACTTCAATTGTTGCCTCGGATACTATTAGTCATGTTGCCTCCCAAAGTTGTCAACGAATGGTCCATGAATCTTCTCGTCCTATGGTAAAAAGAGCAAAAGATGGTATTTGAAAAACATATCCTACCTACGTATGTCATTCTCTCTCTCTCTCATAAGGTCTCTTATCCATAACCCAAAATTGTTTCTCATGCGATGAAGGACTCTGGTTGGAACAGTAAAATGGGTGACGAAATAGAACCTTGTTCTGAAACTAACACCTGATCTCTTGTTTTCTGAACCTCTGATATGAATATTCTTGGTAATCATTGGGTGTTTTGTACAAAATTCTGTTGGGAATGTCCTGAAATCAATTGTACCTACTCTTGGTTAAGTCGTAACGTCGAGGTTCGGCAATCATATAATATTAGGTAGTTATAATGTTTTGCTAGAAACCGCTTATAATCTATAGATTAAGAATCTATTACTAATATTATATGTTCCTGCAGGGTCACACACCTAAGCAATCATATACGATATACACATATATGTATGAGGCGTGAAAAGTTAATAAGAATAAGGATTCTTATTAAAGATAAGTTTGGGCTTAGCCCACTGACGAAACTTATCTTTTAACTAAATATAATTTGATTAGGTTATATAATAATAAGCGTAATGATATTTAGAGTGATATAACATACATCCACAAAATAAAACCCTAATATACACAAGCGAATTGTTTGTGGTAGTTGTGAGATTTGATCTCAACAGTACTAGCATCCCGTTTTGATCTAGTTTGTGCGTGTGGATACCGGTAGAGGCACTACACTTGAAGTGCTAAAAAAAATCTCGAATCGTCTCGTTTTACTCCGCTGCAAAACATCCAGATATATTCGAGATTTTAAGTCTAGATTTATTTCAATATTTGCATGAGATCTTGGCTAGTTATTCATAGATTGATTTATACAATTGTTTTATAAACCGGTATGAATTCCAACAATCGTATCATAGCTTACTTGTCTAATGCTGAAATTGAATTTAGTTTAGTCTATGTTAAGATATATATTATTTTGTAATATCTGATCTTGTTAACAATCATTTGATTTAACATGTTCATGATCATGTAAGCGTACGTCTTTACCAATGTTTGATTTTGATTAAATTATTGGATTTGTTAATTCAGTTTACAAAAGACGTTAGTGTTTTATGATTATGACTCGTTAGTACTTTTCAAAACATTGCACGTTAATTGGGTATGTATTTGATACAAATTGTGCACGTGAATTGAATAAATATAATTGATGAGAACTATGTATTATATATGGTTGTTTGATTGATCAAATAAATAAATAAATATTTATATAGTTAATATCAAATTGTTGATCGCTTGACTATTAATCCAATTAAATTTTAATTTGAATAAAATGTTGGAATTATATTAAGTAATTACTTATAATCCAATTAAAATACATATAAGATATGTATTATATATTTAAATATTTATATAAGATATAAAATTTTAAATATAAATTAAAATTAGATTAAAATAAGTTTCTTAATCAATATCAAGTTTTTGATGCCTCTCCAATCTTATCAACTATCAAGGCTTATTTCGTTGTGTGATGGGTTTGCCAAAGCAAGATGTCCGCAATTAGATAAGTGAGGTAGATGGTAATGGTTATCATGTGAAACAAGATTGGTTTACTTGACTAAGCTATCAAAACGGTTTTGGGCTTAGAAGCATAGGTTGGATTAGACATAAGATGTCATCTGACCACCAAGAGTTATATTTGATATAATTAACAAGGTGTTGTTTACATAATTAACTAGACATTCGGGGGTTGAGCCAAAGCTCACTCGGATTCTAGTGAAATATGGATCTTGGATCATTATATTCAATTTGAGGAAATTGTTATTTGAATATAATGTGAGTTTTCTTAATTGTTAAGTTTTCTCTTATTCCCGAACATCATATTAACATTGTTATTCTTTATCTCCAGCAATGTCAACTCCCCACAACTCGTTTTCATTGAGATCTGTCCTTGAGAAGGATAAACTTAATGGATCGAATTTCCTCGAATTGTATCGAAATTTGAGAATTGTTCTCAGACAGGAGAAAAAGGACTATGTCCTTGAAAATGTTCTTCCTGAAAAACCTAAGACCAATGCTCAGCATGCAGAGAGAAATGCTTATGAGAAGCATGTCAATGATAGGGTCGATGTGTGTTGTCTTATGTTGGCTACCATGAACTCAGACTTGCAAAAGCAATATGAGAACATGGATTCGTCAATTGACATGATCACTAGCCTGAAAGGAATGTTTCAGGAGCAAGCACGAACTGAGAGATACCAAACGGTTAAGTCTCTCAGTAAGTGCAGGCTACCGAAAGATGATCCCGTTAGCCCGCATGTCATAAAGATGATGGGTTATATTGATAACCTGGCAAAACTGGATTGTCCTATCAGCCAAGAGTTGGCTACTGATCTCATCCTGCAGTCATTGCCGTCAAGCTATGATCAGTTTGTTATGAACTACAACATGAACAACTTGACAAAGACTTTGACTGAGTTGCATGGGATGCTCAAAACTGCTGAACCTAACATCAAGAAGGACACCCCAAATGTCCTTATGGTACAAAAGGGTAAAAAGCTTAAGAAACATGGTTAGAACAAAGGTGATGGCAAGACAAGCTCGATTGTGAATCCAAGCGAGTCTAACCATGCTCCTAAGGTTAAACCTGGTCCTTCTAAAGATGATAAGTGCCATTATTGTAATGGTTATGGACATTGGAAAAGAAACTGCAATAAATTCCTGGAAGATCTGAAAAAGAAGAAGAAGAAGACTTTCGAGACTTCATCTTCAGGTATTTATGTTATAGAAGTAAATGTTACTACTTCTTGTTCTACTTCTTGGGTATTGGATACTGGCTGTGGTGCTCATATTTGTACAAATATGCAGGGCCTAAGCAACAATAGGACTTTGGAGAAAGGACAAGTGGACTTGCGTGTGGGAAATGGAGCAAGAGTTGCTGCATTAGCCGTATGAACATTTCATTTGTCTTTACCTTCTGGCATGGTTTTAGAACTTAAGAATAGCTACTATGTACCTGCTATAAGCAGAAATATTATTTCTATTCCTTTTTTGGATTTGGAAGGATATTAGTTTTCAATTAAGATGTTGTTCATTTGATTACAATGATATATTTATGGTAGCGGTCCATTAGAGAATGGACTTTATGTACTAAACCAAAGCGTGCCTATCTATAACATTAGTACCAAGAGATTCAAGTCAAATGACACAAATCAAACTTTTCTTTGGCATTGTCGTTTGGGCCACATAAATTAGAAGCGCATTCAAAAGCTCCATAGTAATGGACTTTTGAGCTCATTTGATTATGAATCATATGAGAAATGTGAATCTTGTTTGTTGGGAAAAATGACTAAGGCTCCTTTTACTGGACACAGTGAAAGAGCTAAGGACTTATTGGAACTAATACATAATGATGTATGCGGACCGATGAGCATAAATGCTAGAGGAAACTACCAGTACGTCATCACATTTACTGACGACTTCAGTAGATATGGTTATGTTTATCTAATGAAACATAAATCTGAATCCTTTGAAAAGTTCAAAGAATTTTAGAATGAAGTACAAAACCAGCTTGGCAAGACAATCAAAGCTCTTCGATCAGATCGAGGTGGTGAATATTTGAGTCAAACTTTCGATGACCATCTAAAAGAGTGTGGAATTGTTTCACAACTCACTCCTCCAGGAACGCCACAGTTGAATGGTGTTTCCGGAAGGAGAAATCAAACTTTATTAGATATGGTTCGATAAATGATGAGTCAAGCAGATCTTCCATTATCCTTTTGGGGATACGCTCTAGAAACGTCTGCGTTTACGCTAAACAGATGTCCATCAAAATCAGTTGAGAAGACACCATATGAGATATGGATTGGAAGAGTTCCAAATTTGTCTTTTCTGAAAATTTGGGGTTGTGATGCTTATGTTAAACGTATGTTTACCGATAAGCTTGGACCCAAATCTGATAAATGCTACTTCGTTGGTTATCCCAAAGCAACCAAAGGTTATTACTTTTACAACCCTACCGAGAACAAAGTTTTTGTTGCTTGTAATGGTGCTTTTCTAGAAAGAGAATTTCTTTCCAAGAAAAACAATGGGAGTAAAGCACATCTCGAAGAAGTTCGAGAAACACAGGAGATTTTTCCGGACTCGAAGAGGATCAATTAGATTTACGAAGAGTCGTAGAATCTACACCTGTGGAACCTGAGATATGTAGATCCGAGAGGATACGTCACGAACCTATTAGATATGGGTTTTTGGTGACTAATCATCATGAACTATTGATAATAGAAAGTGATGAACCTACGGACTTTGAGGAAGCAATGATGGGCCTGTTGGGATTATGTCCTGAAATCACATTGTACGAACTCTAATGATAGTTGTATTGTCGAGATCGGACAATTCATGTGGTACTGGGTAGTCATAACGTTTTGCTAGAAACCGCTTATGACAAATGAGTTGTAACTCAATTCCAGTATCATGTGAACCTACAGGGTCACACACCTAAGCAAGTTGGATATACTCTGCATGGGATAGATCATTGGCAAATGGTCTGATCGATGTGTATTAGATACGCATCGAATTAAGTTTCAAAGAGGTGTATCGATCGACACCATTAGGTGCGTCGGTCGATACAAGACTTGTGTCGATCGACACCAATGGATGTGTCGGTCGACACACTGGCGAATCCGAAACTGATGTTTCGGTTTATGACAGAGTCGATATATAAGTGATCTTATTATTCGACCTAAAAATGCGAGCCGCCCAGACAGTTTTCTCAGAGAGAAAACAGAAGCTCTTCCTCGAGAAACTGAGTTCCCAGGAGATCCGAACACCGGCGCTAGCAACCCGGCGGATTCCAGCTTGTGTGCGTGTGTACTACGATAGAGGCGCAGTAGATCTCGTATTACCTGATCCATCTTCCGCTGCCAAATACCAGGTAATCACGAGGTGAGATCCAGATTCAATTAACTAGACCCTAGATCCTAGGCTATCGGGAACTCACGACAATTCTGAATCTGTAGAATTGGCTTGGATAACCAACAGTGGTATCAGAGCCTTAGGGTTTTATCATTGAATCGAACCTGTTCATTGAATTTGATGATTTAGATTCGCAAACTAGGTTGTTTGGCTAGAACAGGTTATATCGATTTTGCTCGGAATCGAATCTGTGTTTTCGCACAGTGTCGATCGACACACTGGGTGTGTCGGTCGATACAGAGCAAACTCGGTCGAGTGTCGATCGACACAGTTTGAGTGTCGATCGACACAGACCCAGCGAATGGTTAATTGGTTCAATTGGATTGGACCGGTTATCATGCTTGGTTAAGTCCGAATAGATCGGTTTAAATTGGATGAATTGGTTTAATTGGATTAAACTAATTATCTCAATTAGCATAAACCGGTGGGTTAAATCAGTTTGATTAGATAATACGGTTCAATTGAATTGGACTGGTTATCGTAATCAGTTGAAACTGGTTTGAACGGTTTAAATTGGATGAATTGGTTCAATTGGATTGAACTAATTATACCAATTAGCATAAACCGACTGGCTAAGATCAGTTTGATCAGATAAGTCGGTTCAACTCGATTGGACCGGTTATCAAAATGATCTTCGGTTTAGGTCTGTGTCGACCGTCACACATGGGTTGTGTCGATCGACATGACTGGTTCGATGAACCGGGTTAATTGAATTAACTGGTTATTGAAGTCCGGTTTTGCTTGGTTATGTCAATCGACAGACAGAGTCTGCGTCGATCGACACAGTATTCGAAATTCTGGTTATTGAACCTTGAATTTGCAGAAACCAAACTAGACTTAAACATTGATCAAAGATTAGCTTCAATGTGGTCAACTGTCAAGACTCGTTTAGTTGTGTGATGTCTAGCCAAGAGCTTGGTGTCCACAATTACGTGAGTAAGGCAGGTAATAACATTGATGGACTTGCAGTGCATTAACATCAACAATTACATGACCTAAGAAATTGATTTGCTAAACTTCAGAGTTTAGTTTCCTCAACTAAATATCAAGTAACCTTGATGTCTTGCCCAAATCTCGTCTACTGTCAAGACTCGGTTCATTGTTGGATAGTCTTGGAGTCCTTGGTATCCACAGTGATCTGATCAAGACAGATGATAATTGATAGACTCGCAGTGCGACTGTCAATGATCACAAGACAGAAGAGATTGGTTTACTTGACTGGGCTATCGGAAGTTCTGGGCCCAGAGACATCAGAGTGGATTAGACATATTTGTCTCATCCACAACCAAGAGTTGTACTGGGTACAATTAGCAATGATTTGCTTACCTAGATAACTAAAGTCTGAATAACGGCGAGTCGCCCACTCAAATTTTAGTAATCTGAGGATCTTGGATCATTATATTCATAGAGGAAACATTATTTGAATATAATGCGAGTTTTCTTATTAAATAAGAATTCTCATCATATACATAACTAAATCTTTGTTTTTCTTAGATTTCAGCTTATGTCTATGACTACTTTCTCGTTGCGATCCGTCCTTGCGAAGGACAAGTTAAATGGATCCAACTTCCTGGATTGGTATCGGAATCTGAAATTCATTCTCAAGCAGGAGAGCAAGGACTATGTCTTTGAAAAGGCTCTTCCAGAAAGGCTTGGGACCAATCGCTCGCATGCAGTGTATAATGCTTGGAATAAGCATTATACTGATGTGGTAGATGTGCGTGGTCTGATGTTGGCTTCCATGAACTCAGACTTGAAGAGTCAGTATGAGAACATGGAGTCACCAATAGAGATGATCACCAGCCTGAAACTGAAGTTTCAGGATCTGGCACGAGTTGAGAGATTCCAGATGGTGAAGTCTCTCACTGGGTGCAGACTACCAGAAGATGCTCCAGTTAGTCCTCATGTCATTAAACTGATGGGTTACGTTGATAACCTGGGGAGACTGGGATGTCCTGTCAGCTTAGAGTTGGCCACTGACATCATTCTGCAGTCACTGCCGTCAAGCTATGACAAGTTCGTTAAGAACTATATCAAGAAAGGCTTGACGAAGACGTTGACTGAGATGCATGGCATGCTCAAGACAGCAGAGCAGAACATCAAAAGGGGAAAAAGATTTGAGAAATCTTTTATAGACAAGGGTGAAGGCAAGGCCGTCCAGATTTGGAATCAGGATAAGCCTGTGTCATCTTTTAAGCCCAAGTCAAGCCCATCTGGTGTTAATAAGTGCTTCTACTGAAATGAGTCGGGGCATTGGAAGAGAGATTGCAATAAATTATTGGAAGATTCACAAGAGATGGAGAAGATGTATGGTACTTCTTCTTCAGGTATTGTGTTATTAATTCAAGTTCTACATAAGTATTGGATACTTGTTATGGTACTGATATTTTTGAAATATGCAGGACCTAAGCGATAGTAGAACGTTGAAGAAAGGACAAGTGGAACTGCGTGTCTGGTATGAAGCAATGGTTGCTGCATGAGCCGTAAAGATTCTCCACTTGTAGGAGCTTTTCCTACTTGGTTTTTGAAATTACGTAATTGCCACCATGTACTTGCTATACGCAAAATGTCTTTCATTTTCTTTTGAGATTTTGGATGTTTTTCATTTTGATAAAAGACAAGTTTTGTCCTTTTGATCTTAATGAAATATTTAATGGTAGCACCCCGTTTGGAATGGGTTTTATATCTCAAACCAACAAGAGTTAGAATATAACATAAATACCAAAAGGTTTGAGTCTGATGACTCGAACTCGACTTTTCTTTGGTATAGTCGTTTAACCACGAGAGTGAAGCAGATTCTGTAAATCCATAGTTTTGGACTCTTTTGATTTTAATCAATTGAGACATGAATCCTGCTTGCTGGACCAAATGACTAAGGCCCATTTAGCAGAGCTAAAAGGAAACGGGCCAGAGGCTTATTGGGCCCTTCACATACTGATGTATGCGGCCCAAACAAGCATTAGTGCCAGAGGAAATCTTCTGTACTTCATTGCCTTATTGATGGCATCAATAAGTATTGCTGTGTTCATTTGATGAGACACGAGCAGGAATCCCTTGAGGAGTTCCAAGATGAAGTGTAGAACCGATTTGACAGAAGTATTGAAATCCTCGATTGGATCGTGGTGGAAAATACTATAGTCAAGAATTGGGTGATCATCTGAAGGAATGAATCAGATCTTATGAGATATGATTCGATTAATGATGAGTCACATGAATCTTCCATAACCATTTAAGAATACGTTCTGAAATGTCTATGTTTACGCTAAAAGGTTTTATCAGAATCAGTGAAAAACACCACATTGGATGTGGACTGGGTGATTTCCAAATTTGTTTTTCTGATTAATTGGGATTGCAAGGTTTGTGTAAGACAGTAGTCAACAAACAAACTTGAATCCATATCTGATAAGTTCTACCTCGCTGGTTATCCTGAGGAAACCAAGGCTTAGTGCTTTTGTTGCCCAGAACTGTGTCTTTTAAGAAAGGTGATACTTTCAAAAGGAACAGTGGGAGTAAAAGTACACATCGAAGAAATTCGATAAACACAGTAAGCTGCTCGACCTGATAAGGAAGAGCAGCGGTGAGATCTACAAAGTGCTGTAGGATCTGCACCTGTGGAGCCTGAAATTCGCAGATCCGAAAGGATCCGTCACTAACTCGAGAGTGATATCTCGTAACCTATTGTCGTGATCTGCTGATCATTGAAAAGTGACGAACATGCGAAATTCGAAGAAGCGATGGTGAGGCCCAACTCCGAAAAATGGCTGGGTATGCATGTTAGTTTCACCGATCCATTTCTGGATTGAAACAAACATCTTGGAGTTGGAATCAACATTCTGACAGATTGGTCAAAGGTTTTGACTTGATCAGAAAGAAAAAGAAACCATGCGTTTACAAGGAGACTAGTGGGAGCGTAATGGCAATTCTCACACAGTATGTAGATAACATACTTGAATCTCACAAACGACATTCCGACGCTAAAGTCTTGTCAAGATTTGGGTCGGAAGTCAAACTTAAACGATAGACATGGGAGTAGCCGAATGAATTCTTGGAATAAGAATCCATTGACATAGATTAAGTAGGCAAATTGGATTGTGTCAAAATCCTTATGTCCATAAGGTATTGGACAGTTCAAATGTGCTTGATTCCAAGAATGGCTTCATACCAAAGGTCTTATGGCAATTATCCAAGCAAGATGCAGTGTCTTGGACACTGGCTGAGCTAGTAACGATATTAGCAAGAAGAAGTGTTTTGAACACTGTCTGAACTAGTATTAATGAGTGTGATTACTTATGCTGATGCAATAGAATCCATCATGAATGCCATATTTTGCGCTCGTCTAGATGCAGCTTAAGCATAAAGTATGACGAGAAAATACCAATGTACTCCGGTAATAGTCACTGAATAGTTACCAGAAATATCCCAAGTGTTGAGAAACACTAAGGATAGGTTCGTGGTGAACTGATAAAGTGACGAACCAGTTGAAAGTAGTTAGTCGGACAAAGACGATTCCCGGGTCCCACCTGGTTATGTCTCTTTGTCTATATAGCGGTGCTAGCTATTGGAAAGGCTCAAAGCAGCGGACCGTAGAATAACGTTGTTATCTGAATGGCGATGTGGTTTGTTGGAATTGTTCCAAACAAGAACACCGCAATATCTCCCACAACCTAAGCACCAGATTTATTCTGTTGTTGTAGGTATAAGATATCTAAAGAGATGATCTTGATTCTAGTGGGAGTAATTTTAGTTATGTTGTAAACTCTACATAGACATGCCTTGGTAGTGTTTATGTGAGTTAAAACTGACATCAGTATTATTTAATTATTGGATAATTAAATAATAGTCCCAAAGTATTTTATGATCATCGTATAGGTCATCAAGTTGAGGACTTGATCATGAAACCCTATAAGTAAAAGATGACATAAATTATGATTGTCCCTAGTCAAGGTTGTTAAAATGGGACACTAACAACCGCGCAGACTAGTATGTGAGGTGACTGTTGGACTAAGTTTCATGAAGTCAATGATATGATTATCACAGTCAGTCACATAAATATATGTTGGTGAACATATGATCGGACATGACCCGCTTAATGAGAACTCCACAGGATAGTTATATATAAGTGTCATGGGAGGTTCTCATTACGACTATAGAGTATAGTCCTTAGACCTGAGTTCATCATGCTTTCTAGCATATGAATTGGTGCGCTTTGACCTTGTCAAACGTCGTTCCGTAACTGGCGGCTATAACGGCATTGTTTCGACGTATCATGAAGTATGTGTAGAAACAGGGATGGAACAAAATGGGATTTGTCCCTCCTGTATAACGGGAGATAAATATCTCAAGGCCCATCGAAGATTTGATACTGAGAAAATGCATGGCCGTGCTCAAACGAGGTGATTGTCAGTCGTTTGTTTTATCAGTATGAATCAGAAGTTCGATGAACATGATGTTGGCTATAATAAGGATGACACAGTCTCTTGCCTTATGCCATATCGAGATATAGAGACGAAGGGATTATAGGAATAGGTGATTCCAGTACAAGTGGGAGATTGTTGGGATTATGTCCTGAAATCACATTGTACGAACTCTAATGATAGTTGTATTGTCGAGATCGGACAATTCATGTGGTACTGGGTAGTCATAACGTTTTGCTAGAAACCGCTTATGACAAATGAGTTGTAACTCAATTCCAGTATCATGTGAACCTACAGGGTCACACACCTAAGCAAGTTGGATATACTCTGCATGGGATAGATCATTGGCAAATGGTCTGATCGATGTGTATTAGATACGCATCGAATTAAGTTTCAAAGAGGTGTATCGATCGACACCATTAGGTGCGTCGGTCGATACAAGACTTGTGTCAATCGACACCAATGGATGTGTCGGTCGACACACTGGCGAATCCGAAACTGATGTTTCGGTTTATGACAGAGTCGATATATAAGTGATCTTATTATTCGACCTAAAAATGCGAGCCGCCCAGACAGTTTTCTCAGAGAGAAAACAGAAGCTCTTCCTCGAGAAACTGAGTTCCCAGGAGATCCGAACACCGGCGCTAGCAACCCGGCGGATTCCAGCTTGTGTGCGTGTGGACTACGATAGAGGCGCAGCATCTGAGGCGCAGTAGATCTCGTATTACCTGATCCATCTTCCGCTGCCAAATACCAGGTAATCACGAGGTGAGATCCATGATTCAATTAACTAGACCCTAGATCCTAGGCTATCGGGAACTCGCGATAATTCTGAATCTGTAGAATTGGCTTGGATAACCAACAGGGCCCTGACTCCGAAAAGTGGCTAGAAGCCGCAAAATCCGAAATGGAATCCATGTCAGTAAACAGAGTATGGACTTTGGTTGATTAACCTGATGGTGTCCAAACCATTGAGTGTAAATGGGTTTTCAAGAAGAAAACAGACATGGATGGCAATATAAAGATATACAAAGCTAGATTGGTGGCTAAAGGTTACAAGCAAATTCATGGTATAGACTATGATGAAACCTATTCCCCAGTCGCAATGCTTAAGTCCATTCGGATTCTCCTAGCAATTGCCGCTCATTATGATTATGAGATATGGCAGATGGATGTGAAAACAGCTTTCCTTAATGGAAATATCGAAGAGGATGTGTACATGACACAACCTGAGGGTTTCACAGTCCATGAAAGTGCTAGGAAGGTGTGCAAGCTTCAACGTTCCATTTATGGTTTGAAGCAAGCATCTCGGAGTTGGAATCTTCGTTTTAATGAGGCAATCAAAGAGTTTGATTTCATTAGAAACGAAGAAGAACCTTGCGTTTACAAGAAGACTAGTGGGAGTGCAGTTGTTTTCTTAGTATTGTATGTGGATGACATACTTCTTATTGGAAATGACATTCCTATGCTTAATTCTGTAAAGACTTGATTAGGAAGTTGCTTCTCAATGAAAGACATGGGAGAAGCCGCGTATATTCTTGGGATAAGAATCTATAGAGATAGATTAAACAAGATTATTGGATTTTGTCAAGACACTTATATAGATAAGGTCTTACACAGATTCCAAATGCATGATTCTAAGAAAGGTTTTCTACCAATGTCTCATGGCATAACTCTCAGTACGACTCAGTGTTCTTTAACACATGGTGAGCGAGAGCGGATGAGTAGAATCCCATATGCTTCTGCTATAGGATCTATCACGTATGCCATGCTTTGTACTCGTCCAGATGTTGCATGCGCTTTGAGCATGACGAGTAGATACCAATCTGATCCAGGTGAGAGTCACTGGACAGCAGTCAAGACCATCCTTAAATATTTGAGAAATACTAAGGATAAGTTCTTGGTCTATGGAGGAAATGATGAGCTTGTTGTGAGTGGTTACACCGATGCGAGTTTCCAGACAGACAAAGATGATTACTGATCACAATCCGGTTTTATCTTTTATCTTAATGGAGGAGCTGTAAGTTGGAAGAGTTCCAAGCAGAGCACCGTAGCAGACTCTAATACCGAAGCTGAGTACATTGCTGCTTCAGAAGCAGCAAAGGTAGCTGTTTGGATTCGGAATTTTATTATTGAACTAGGTGTGGTTCCTAGTATTTCTAGCCCAGTGGATCTCTATTGTGACAACAATGGAGCTATCGCACAAGCAAAGAACCTAGATCCCACCAGAAGTCCAAACACATTATGAGGAGATATCATCTCATTCGTGAGATTGTTGATAGAGGAGATGTGAAGATTAGCAGAGTCTCGACGGATGCAAATGTTGCTGATCCATTGACTAAGCCTCTTCCACGGCCGAAGCATGAGAGTCATACTGCTGCTATAGGCATTAAGTTTCTTAAGATGTGATCTTGATTCTAGTGGGAGGATTTTCCTTTTATATGATGTTCATGTATACATACATTTGGTTGTGTTTTCAATTTAATGAAATTTGTTTCAGATTTATTTGGTTATTGGATAACAAATAAAAGTCCCAAAATAATTTATGCATCATTTTATAGGTCATCAAGTACGTGACTTGATCATGAAACCCTATAAGTGAAAGATGACATAAATTATTGTGGTCCCTAGTCAAGGTTATTAAAATGGGACGTTAATAACTGAAAACGACTAGTATGTGAGGTAGCTGATGACTAAGTTTCATGAAGTCATTTAATATATTGTATTAAAGCCAATCGCATAGACATGTGTTGGAGAACACATGGTTGGACTGACCCGCTATGAGAACTCTACAATATTGTTATATGAGTGTCATATGAGTTTCTCATCACGACTATAGAGTATAGTCCTTTGACCTGAGTTCATCATGATTTCTTACCTATGGATTAGTTCACTTTGACCTTGTCAAACGTCAGCCGTAACAGGTGACTATAAAGACATTGATTGGGTGTGTTATGAATTTTGTAAGGAACAGGGATGGAACAAGATGGAATTTGTCCCTCCTATATAACGGGAGATAAATATATCAGGGTCTATCGAAGATTTGATACTAAGAAATGCATAGCCGTGCTCAAACGAGGTGAATGTCAGTCGTTTGTTTAATCAGTATAAATCGGAGTTTGATAAACGTGATCTAGCTTAATAAGGATGACACCGTTTCTTATCTTATGTTAAGATCGAGATATAGAGACAAAGGGATTATTGGAATAGATAATTCCAGTACAAGTGGGAGATTGTTGGGAATGTCCTGAAATCAATTGTACCTACTCTTGGTTAAGTCGTAACGTCGAGGTTCGGCAATCATATAATATCAGGTGGTTATAATGTTTTGCTAGAAACTGCTTATAATCTATAGATTAAGAATCTATTACTAATATTATATGATCCTGCTGGGTCACATACCTAAGCAAACTAAATTAATACCTATATTGGGTTTATTATTATTAATGTAATAATATATATATATATATATATGTGTGTCATATACGATATACACACATATATGTATGAGACGTGAAAAGTTAATAAGAATAAGGATTCTTATTAAAGATAAGTTTGGGCTTAGCCCACTGACGAAACTTATCTTTTAACTAAATCTAATTTGATTAGGTCATTACTTTGTATATAATAACAAGCGTAATGATATTTGGAGTGATATAACATACAGCCGCAAAATAAAACCCTAATATACACAAGCGACTTGTTCGTGGTAGTTGTGAGATTTGATCTCAACGGTACTAGCATCCCGTTTTGATCTAGTTTTTGTGCGTGTGGATACCGGTAGAGGCACTACACTTGAAGTGCTAAAAAATCTCGAATCGCCTCGTTTTACTCTGCTGCAAGACATCCAGGTATATTCGAGATTCTAGGTCTATATTTATTTCAGTATTTGCATGAGATCTTGGCTAGTTATTCATAGGTTGATTTATAAAATTGTTTTATAAACCGGTATGAATTCCAACAAATTCAATGCAGATAAACTGTTGGGTAAGCTCAAATATCGCCTAGTTTCTAAGGGCTTCCATCAAGAAGAGGGCATTGATTACTTGGAAACTTATTGTAACGACTCGACCGCCATCGTCCTTGGGCCCCATGCTTTCTCACTCTCCCCATGGATTCACCCTCGTCCGACGGCTGGATTGTTAGACCGGGAGGCTCGCAATATTTTTTTTACTGTCCCTTCAGTCACCTCACAATCTTTCCCCATGCTTTCTCTTCACTCACACAATTCCGTGAATCACTTACCTATAAGTCACCCATCATTCAACTACTCCAGCTCAAGAATGCTTAACGATGGAGTTCTCTCCAGACAAGTGACTAGAAAGATAAATGTACTTTGGTGACATAGGTATCCAAATCAATTCTTTTAATCCTCTCCGCATATACCACTAACCAGGATGTTACAATCACCCCCTCTCACAGAGTGCAATGCCCTCATTGCACATCAAGATTATTATCCTTGACGATATGATCCCTCACTGACTCCGCACACATTTTTAGATTCGACACTGATACCACTTGTAACAGCCCGTCCACCACCGTCTATTGGCCCCACACCCACTCATTCAGCATGTGGGCCTACCGTCTTCTGATGGCCGGATTTTTAGTTCGAGAGACTCAAAAGGCTTAATTATCGTCCCTGCAATAACCACATGATATTTTCTCGTGCTTTGTCCTTACTTTCACGATACCGCGAATCACTTCTCGGTAGGTTACCCATCCTTAAACTACTCTAGCTCAAGCACACAATGGAGTTCTCTCTGTACAAGTGACCGAAAAGATAAGTGCACTTTAATGACATAGATAACCAAATTAATTCCTTTTAATATTCTCCGCATATACCACAAACCGGGATGTTACACTTATAGCCCTATTTTTAGATCTTCTACTGTCGAAGTTGTTTTTCATATTGCCACAAATGGATGTGAAAATGCATTTTTGCATGGTGATCTCACTGAAATTGTCTTCATGAGACAACTATCTGACTTTGTGGACAAAACCAAGCAAGATTATGGGTGAAAACTTCATAAATCTCTCTATGGATTGAAGCAATCACCTCGGGACTGGTTCAAGAAGTTTAGCAACTTTCTCTTAGATTTTGGTTTCAGTTGTAGTATCAAGGATCCTTCTCTGTTTATCTACAACAATAACAAGGACGTAATCATGCTTATCCTCTACATTGATGATATGGCCATAACTGGAAACAATTCTAAAACCATGGCCAAACTACTTGTTGAGCTAAATACTCAGTTCAAAATGAAATACTTAGGAAAACTACACTACTTTCTCGGCATACAAGCTCACTTTAAGGTTACTGATTTGTTTCTCTGCCATAAACAATATGTTTAGGACCTTTTAGCGGTAGCAGGCATTAAAAACTGCACCTCTATGCCCATTCCTCTTCCTCTTCAACTCAACCAAGTAGCAGCTTAAGAAAAATCCTTCTCCAATCCGACTTACTTTAGGAGCTTGGCTGGTAAACTGAAATATCTTACTCTAACTCGTCCTTATATTCAATTTGCATTTAATCATGTTTGTTAGAAGATGCATGTTATTTATGTGGCTGATTTCAACAACCTTTGCCGCATTCTTAAATACATATGTGAAACAACTTCTACGGGAATCTCCTTCTCCACAAACACATACTGCACTTTGCAAGCTTACAGTGATAGCGACTGGGCTGGTTATCCATCCACAAGGAGGTCCATTGGTGGTTTTTGTGCATTCTTCAGTTTGAACCTCATTTCTTGGTCCTCCAAAAAGAAGCATATGATCTCAAAGAGCTCAATCGAGGCCAAATATCAAGCTATGTATGAGGTTGCTTCCGAATTAACTTGGATTAGTTCTGTTTTGGAAGAACTCGAAGTTCCTCTACCAGTAACGTTTGAGTTGTATGGTGACAATCTTTCCTCTATTTATCTCACTGCTAATCTGGCTTTCCACAAGCAGCATAAGCACTTTAAACCAGATTATCACTATCTCGGGAAACATGTGGCTCTCGGCTCTCTCATTGTCAAGCATGTTCCAGCTTCACATACAATATCTGAATTATTCACAAAGTTCCTTCCATATGATGCATTCTCTAGATTGTGTTACAAACTTGGTGTGGACGTTGCTCCTAGACCACGTTTTAGAGGGGGTATTAACAACATTTCTCAAAACGGCACCACTTCAATTCTGGGAAAATCACCAATGGGCTTTGTCAAGCTCAAGCGCAAAACCGTTCAGCTTTGTGTCTAACCGCCAAGGCATGTTCGTGTACAACGGTCGACTACGTCACCCCTGAAACGATAAAAGCAGAAGAGCGTTAAGAGATAAAGGAAAACAACCGTTGTAGATGAGTACAGAGAAGAACTTGAAAACTATTACGACCTGAAACCGCTTTTCTGCCCTTGATTCAATCAACATAACTTGATGCTGCTATATGTCCAAGTCGTTTAGGGTTTTACGCTCTTGTATAAATAAGTTGTGTTGCTCATTGTAATGGTTAAGCCGAAATTATCAATCAAAAATGTTCTTCATTTTTCTTTTTCTTTTTCTCTTTGAAGCTTAGCTTCAACTCACATGCTACACTCATCAAAAATGACTCAGATTCATGAACAGAGGAACTAGAAAGTTACATGTGTTGATCGATGATTCCTCATCATCGGATTCGGAGTCGCACTTACGTCCAAAAATTTCATTTGAGTCGAAGAAAATTCAAGAAAGTATTTTCTTATGCGGTCACTACATCGCATACCCGCAAACCCGTTACAAATCATCCCATTTAAACTGCAAACCACACATGTTGAACCCGCGCGATCCACTACATTTTGGACATGTTTTACTGTCCAAATCTGCCCGCAACCTTCTTATTTTGGCTCAGCCCGCAGACCAAGGCTCATTTTGATATCTCTATGTTTGGACTAATAAGCCCCAAGGAGTTTGCATTTTCTAACCAAATGGAAAAGCTTTTGGTTAAGAGTTCTCTGATACTTGTACCATCATGTGTTGGTTTATATTTTATTCCGGTAGTCGTGTGTAGTAGAGAACATAAGTCTCACTAAACAAGTGAGAACCGATAACCACAATCAAAATTGGAATTTAAATTCTTCTCTTTTTCGGTTTAGTTTCGTGTAGGAAAAGAACATAGAGAAAAAAATGCAAAAAGGTAGAAGGAAAGTGGCTGTTGGATAATCCCTTAAGATGCAAGAAAAAAGCTCCTTTAATTCACCACGAACCAACTCATTTTCTTAGAAAAAAGGGTTTGTTCAATTCTCTCTCTTTTGGGGATTTTTTTGTTCCAATCGGATCTCGAAGATGATAGATATCAGTCGAGTCCAGAAAGAGCTCCAAGATTGCGAGAAAGACAAAGACTCGTCAGGTATCCGGGTCTGCCCGAAATCAGATAACCTCACCCGACTCACCGGAACCATCCCTGGTCCAATCGGAACTCCTTATGAAGGCGGAACTTTTCAGATCGATATCACGATTCCAGGTCCGCTCGTCTATTTGCGTTGATTAGTAATAGTGAAGTTGGGGATTGTTGAATTTCTTCTCGGTTTTGCTATTGTGTTATGCCCAGACTATTTTATTCTATCTAGGGTTTATGGGTGTATGATTGCTATTGTGTTTTTTCTATAATCAATCGTTTATTAGTTTATCGTTATTCTTCCAATTGCAGAAGGGTATCCGTTTGAGCCTCCAAAGATGCAATTTTCAACAAAAGTTTGGTAAGAAGATTTACATGTCAATCACTGCAAAGTATGCATCTTAATCTCTTATGTTTTGGTCAGAAGTATTAATCTTTGGTAAAGTTGTTTTCAGGTTCTCTTTACATACATTTTACCAAAAGTAGTAAGAATATCTGGGTAATGAATGCATTGTGTGCTAATTAAGGGTCTATCTTCGTTGATTCATCTAAGGCACCCGAATATAAGTAGCCAAAGCGGGGCAATATGCTTGGATGTCTTGAAAGACCAATGGAGTCCAGCTCTTACTTTGAAGACGGCTCTTGTTTCAGTCCAGGCATTACTCTCTGCACCAGAGCCCAAAGACCCTCAAGATGCTGTTGTAGCTGAACAGGTTCTACTACATCACCTTTGTCATCTTCGGTTATGCCCTCTTTTATTAATTACACTTGGAAGCAATCCATTATCTTTGATTTTTACAGTACATCAAGAACTATCAAGTGTTTGTGTCCACAGCTCGTTACTGGACCCAAACATTCGCCAAGAACTCTTCTCTAGATGATAAAGTGAGTTGTTTATGACTATTTAAAGGTTTTGAGAAAAATGTAGCGTTTTGTTTGTGTATTAAAGATGTTGGTATTTGGATTGATTTTGTTGCAGGTGAAGAGACTTGTGGAGATGGGTTTTGGAGATGCTCAGGTCAGGAGTGCTATTGAATCAAGTGGTGGAGATGAGAACCTGGCGCTTGAAAAGCTCTGTTCTGGTTAGAATCTATCAAAACAGACCTCGTTTGGCACTAGATATGATATTTATTTGGTTTGTAACTTTATGTGCTGCGTTGATACTCTCGTCTAATGATAAAGAGCGAAACTGCTTTGAAAGAAATTACTAAAATGCAATCCTATATATAAGACTGTTTTATTAGATCTGGTTTGATACAAATTACATCACTGAAAAAGTTTGATGTATGAAATACCATCAGAATCTATTGATGTTCTTTATCATAAAATAAGCAAAACCAATAATCATCATGACAAAATAGCAATACTATACAAAAAAGATTTCATGAATCTACAGTAGCATGTGGATAGAAATTCATCATATTGATAAGTCTTTTTTGTTACTACTTATCTTCGTCTTTGTTTGTTTGTTTTAATTATTTATAAGTATATCTAAGATTTAAGATTTCATGAATCTTTTTAGTTACTACTTATCTTCGTCTTTGTTTGTTTGTCATGATTATCGTACTTTTGTCTAATATATTTATTTTATAGCAATATGTTAACTTGTTATGTGACTGTGACATTAATCTATTCATCTAATTGAATTATACGGCCAACTATTTTTGTTTTGTTTACGACGTGCCTCATCTATTATCTACATAAATTTGCTAATGTATATATGTTATTGTCAAATCTTAAAGTCGGGTGTCACCAAAAAAATCTTAAAGTCATCCAAAAATAAGATTTGTGTTACTTGGTAAAGCCAACATGCCATCTACTTATTGGGTAGAAATTGAGTAAAATGATCAAGATAGATAACATAGTACTTTATTCCACTGATGCTCGGAACCGGAGAGGTCCATACATCTGAATGAATCAGTTCAAAAGGTGCAAAAACAGAAGAAGTAATGGAATCAAAAGGAAGACGAGTGTGTTTCCCGAGTTGACATGCATGACAAAGAGGCATGTCAACCTTTGAACAATTTATTAAACCAGAAGAAATTAAAAACTGAAATGTAGTGTTTCCCAAATATCTGAGACGGCGGTGCCATAACGTTGAGTTGGAAAGAGAGGATATCATGGCAGTAGGAGATGATGGTGACGATGGTGGTGAGGTGATGGAGTACAAAGGTCCTTCGCTATTACATCGGAGAAGAGGAGTCCGAGTATTGAGGTCCTTAACACAAAAACCAAACGGGTCAAACTCGAGTGAAACCCAATTATCTTTAGTAAATTGACGAACAGAGATAAGGTTTTTAATAATGGATGGACAGACCAGAACATTATTGAGATGGAGAGGGCGATTTTTAGATGGAAAAGAGTGGGAACCAATAGCAGAAGTAAGAACAGAGGATCCATTGCCGACCGTTACCGATGGGAGAGAGCTCGAATTAAAAATGGAACGAAGGGTACCTGGCTGAGACGTGAGATGGTTGGTTGCTCCTGAATCCATGTACCAGCTTGCATCGTTCGGTTCTTGCAGAGTCATGCCTCCAAAAGCTGCTGCAAGACTAGCGGGAATCTGTGTAGGCTGAAACGCTGCTCCATTTGACGTTTGAAGTGGGCTAGGTCCAAGGATTCCTGCTGATGAATTTGTGGATGCGAGGTGAGCCGTGGGTGGCTGTGAGTTCCAGTTTTGGCGCTGCCAGTACTGGTTTGGCGGATTCCATGGTTGTTGCTTCCAGTTCGGCATGGACCGGTTGGAATTGTTCCATTGCTAGTTGTTACGACCGCGTCCTCTGCCATTGTAGCTGCGACCTCGACCACGCCCTCTGTTGTTGTTGTTTCCTCGGTAGTTGGTGTTGTTGTTGTCACAACGAGTAGATATGTTGTTGTCAGCAGCATACAACACATTTGGGGAGTAAGAGTCAGCTGTTTGAGACACTGATTGAGGCTTGGTGTGCTTCGAGATACGGCTTTCTTCCATTTGAAGCATCGATCGGGCCACCGAGAAGGATGGGAATGGTGTTCTGTGGATGACAACGTTGATGATGTTGTCATATTTCTCTGTTAAGCCATTGATCATGTGCATGACAAGAGCACGGTCTGAGACTGGTGAGTCAATGTCGGCGAGGTTGTCAGACAGAGTCTTGAGTTTCTGACAATAATCATGGACAGATAGATCGCCTATGGTGAGAGATCGCAATTCGTTTTCAAGTTGAATTGCTCTGGCTTCCTTGTTATCACGAAACAGGTTTTCGATTGTGATCCACAACTCTCTTGCTGTGCATCTTGTTTTCAGAACGGTATCCAGTAGAGACTGTGAGATAGTGCCATATATCCACATTTTGACGAGACCGCCGCGTTCTTTCCAAGGTGTGTCGTCGGGATTGGCAGGCACAGATGTGCCATCTAGATGGCCGGATACGCTGAAACTGAGGCAGTGTGTTTCAACGATTTCACGCCAAGCATCGTAGTTCATCTTAGTCATGTCGAGGGTGATTGGAATGTATGATTTGATTTGTTGAACACCAAAAGCTTTATGAGTTGGTAGAGCCATGGTTTTTGATAAAGAGAAGAGAGTAAGAGGAGGATGAACAGAAAAAGTTCAGAAGAAGAAGATCGATGGTTTGAGAGGAGAAGAGAGAGGCGGCTGGATTTGAAAGAGGAGAAAAAATAGGTTTAAGAGATATGTGGCTCTGATACCATGTTACTTGGTAAATCACCGTGCCTCTCTCTATTGATTACGGTTAACATATATACAAGAATACAAAGTGTTGTGCAAGTAATTGAGATGTACATAAGGAATGTAAATATTACAAATTTCCTATTCTATCAATTTGAAACGCACCGCCTTCAACCAAATAATTGTGATGTCCATATGTCAATACTATTACTTGAACCCCTCCTGTAAAACGTCCGCATGTCTCACTACTATGTATATACTTGCGTAATCTTCATCAGTAAGCAATTTAAGATATCGTTAGTTGCTGGCTGCAAGTTTTCTTTCTTATTATTGTTCGTGGTCTCTTTTATGTTGATGTAATATTTTGTTCGTTAATATAATAATGTTCAACCTTTGTCTATACCTTGTGCTTGTGGTGACATTTATGTGTTGCGACTGTGAGTTGGTTTGTTTCTGTGTTGTGTTTTGTAAGGGCCGCGTGGTCTTTATATTGTATCGCATTTAATGTGTCGATATTGGTGTTCCACATAATGTCATAATTGTTTTCTTTATGTAGAAGATAAATGTCTTTGGTACCTTCTCAAGAGCCGTTACCGTAGCGTTAGTTATATATAATTTTGGTACCTTCCAGTAGATATAGTAGTTAATTTTTAAGATACATCACGCTTTTTTCAACTGTAAGTCAAAATGGTGAAATGTTTGTCATCACTTTAGTAGGCCCATCGTTTTGAAAGGGTGTGCTATACGTTTCTATGTAAGAAACTTTCAAATACTAAGTATAGGGTGTTGAAGGGATTTTAAATCATGTGAATATGTAAATGTTCCATTCAAACATATGTAAATGTGGGTAAGTGGGAGAAGTTTTACTTTGGTGATCGACTCATCTCGTGCAGGATATGAGTACCATATAGGGGGTACTCTATTGAATCATAAGAGTACCATCTTAGGACCCTAATCGGACCACTTGCTGTCTTCCATATGTCTAATTTAATCAAGCACCAACACATAATAGAAATAAGCCTAACATTCAATCAAATATTGACAGAGTATTCCTGAGAAAAAGGGTTGCCAACATAATGTATATAACCTCAAATCCAAAATCCGATAGATAAACAAAAGAGAGGAGCTGAAACCCAAAAAATTCTCAAAAACAAAATGGCTGCCTTCGCGCTGATCACTGCCATGTTTTAGTCCTCCTAGCGCGTCTTTAGATACGATAAGCCGCATGATGTAAAGTTAGCCTTCATTAAATCATTTTCCAAAAACAATCATCGACATGTTTTCTTAAACTGTAGAACTACATAGTGCTTTAGTACTTACGGTTCTTTTTTTCCGACACGGCTTTTACGAACTTTTGAAGACACTTGAAGGTTTCACACAAAGCCTCGTCCGCCTCAAGATTGTGCTTAGGGACCTCGAGGATGTAACAATCATACTCCATGCTGCCGCTAGATTATGATTGATCATCATCTCTTGATAGTTCTTCAACTACACTGTCTTCCTCCATCATGTATTCATTTTCAGAATATTAGCTGGTGATATCTTAGTATTACCTGCCTTTCTTTTCTCCCTTTTCCACTAGCTTGTGATCTCTTTCCTTTCCTTAAGTTCACACCACCTCGCTTTTGGACGTTAGCTCTCAAATTTTTCATGGGTGGTACCAAATTGTCAGATGGCAAATCCTAACTGACTTTTTATCCTCTCCACAAACGCCTCAAGTCTTCGCAAAGCCTCGTTCTCCTTTACATCTTCAAAACCTTGAGCCAAATGAAATTTGTAGATTGGTGCAGGTAACGGGAGCCTATACATCCTAGACTTTCCAATAGCGTGCGCCAAGACCTGTTTGTAAACCATCAGTCCAAAATTGAACCTCCTCTTATGGCCTAATTTTAAGTAGTTTTGCGCGGTCTTTTTTAACCGCGGACGGGTGGGTTGTTGGTGAAGGATTATGTGTGTTCATTGGTGTAATTGTCAGGTTACATCCTAGCACATAATCATCTAGGATCTAGGTGATTTGCAGTTGAATCATAAACAGATCAGATTCATTACCTTGTGAGTGCAGCGGATTGATCAAAGGAATGAAGAGATCTGCAAGAGCTGATAGAAACCGGCTCCTCCTAGGTATCCACACTCTTACAAGCTATTGGATCAGGCTGCTAGACCAAGTCAAGAATCAACAGAGAGAGAGAAGAAAAGAGAGGCAAAAAAATCGCAGACAACTGAAGCCTTAGGGCTTCCTGCACCTCTCATCTTCCTTATATGGGCCCAAGTAATTAAACTAATGGCTCATTAGGCTTTTGGGCCCAAGGCCCAAATCAGACAAAAGACTGTCTTTTGTCTGGCCCAATTCTCTGTACAAATACATTAAATGCCTTGCATCTTACTGTATTAATTCCATTTTAACTTTCCCGTTAGCTATGGTGTGTGACCCTTTGGGATCATACAATACTGGTAATAAGTCCTAAACTTATAGATCATGAGCGGGCTCTAGCAAGTCATCATGATCACCCAGTATTTATGACTTATGTCTGATCTCGACACTTATCATACTTTCTAGAGATAGTACGGTAGATTTCAGGACATTCCCAACAATCTCCCACTTGTACTGGAATCCTACATTCCCTAATCCTTTTGTCTCAATATCTCAATCTGGCATAAGGCAAGATGCGTGTCATCCTTATATAGCCAGACCATGTTCATCGGACCAGATTTGATACTGACAATGCAAACGACTTGGGCAAGTCCGTTTGGGAGTGGCCACTCTCTTACCAGCTATCAAGTCTCCGATTGGCCTAGAGATATTACCTCCGTTAAACGGCAGGGACAAATCCCATCTTGTTCCATCACTATGAACTACACACTTCATAATACACCCAACCAAGGTCCTTATAGCTCCCAGTTACAAAACAGCGTTAGACAATGATCAAAGCGCATCACTCCATGTGCAGCCACATGCATGCGAACTCAGGTCTAAGGACTATACTCTATAGTCGTATATGAGAACCTCTTATGACACAGATATTAATATCTTGTAGAGTTCTCATCAGCGGGCCATGTCCGGTCATATGCTCCCCTACATATACCTATGTGTCGACTTTGATGTCGCGCATCTATGACCCCTCGAAACTTGGTCATAAGTCTCAACACAATCTAGTCTCAAGTGGTTGTTGGTGTTCCAATTTCAACAACCTTCGACTATGGACACTATGATTTATGTCATTTCGTTAAATATGGGGTTTCAGGATCAAGTCTACTCATGTACTTCGATGGCCCATATATAATGACATGAATCATTTTGGAACGATTATTTATATCACAGTTAAAATAATCCAGAAATCATAGATTTCATAAACATAAAATATTATGTTTACATGAACCTTTCAAAACAACTAAATAAAGCCCTTTACTAACTCCCACTGAAATTAAGACTACATCTTAATTTCACTTATCCTACAGCTACAGTCCGCGACTCGTGCTTAGGCCTAAGGAGTGGCTTCGTTAATAGATTAGCATCGTTCTCATTCGTTGAAACTTGCTGATCTACTTAACACCTCTGTCATTTATCTCACGGAATAGGTTATACCTACCCTCAAGGTGTTTGGACCTCTGATGTGCAGCTAGTCTCATCTATGCTGGGAATCACATCAAGTTCAGTGATGAACTCTTCTTTCCAAACAACCTCTTTCGCCGCTTCCCAAGCTGCGAACTGTTCAGCTTAAGTCATGGAGTCAGCAACAGTGCCTTGCACCGCCAGACAGACACAAGATATAACCAGACTGTGACCGGAAATCATCTTTGTCTGTTGGAAACTTGCCTTTCAGACTCTACCGACTTGTAGCAACTCACTTTCTCCGTAAATCAAGAACTTATCCTAAGTATTTTCCAAATACTTGAGGATATTCACTACGTCTATCCAGTGATTCTTTGCTGGATTTGACTGGTCTTTACTTGTCTTGCTTAACATTAAAGCAACATCAAGACAAGTATGTTTCATGGCATACATGATAGATCCAATTGCCGACGCATATGGAGTCTCATCCATGCTTTCAAGCTCAGCAGTTATCGTAGGACACTGTTTCTTGCTTAACGTAATGCCATGTGACATTGGCATAAAACCCTTCTTGGAATGCTGAAAACGTGTAGGACTTTGTCAATATAAGAATCCTGACTTTGTCCTATCAGCTCTTTTGGATCTCTATCTTTAGATCCAAAATCCAAGAACATACGTGGCTTTACCCATGTCAATCACAAAACCAACTCCCAAGCCAGTCCTTTACCGACTGCAGCATTGGAACTTTATTTTCGAGAATCAGTATGTCATCGACATACACTATGAGAAATGCAACATCGCTCCCACTTATCTATTAGTAAACGCACAGTTCCACTTCGTTCCTGTTCAAGTCAAAACCTTGACTACTTCAACAGAACGAAGATTCCAACTCCGATATGTTTGCTTCCATCCATGAATGGATCGATGAAGCTAACTTACACACAGTGTAATTTTTTTCGGAGTCCGGGCTCACTTTCGCTTCTGTGAATTTCGCAGGTTCGTCACTTTCAATGATCATCATATCATGGCAATTAATCACGAGAAATCACTCTCGGATTAGTGACGGATTCATTCAGATCTGCGAACTTCAGGCTCTACAGGTGTAGATTCTACAGAAATCTGTAAATCCATCCGCTGCTCTCCCTCAACAGGTTGAGCAGCCTCCTGTATTTCTCGAATTTCTTCGAGTTATACTTTTACTCCCACTGTTCTTCTTGGAAAGCAACTTCCCTCTTAGAAAACAGAATTCCGAACAAACTAACTTCGTTTTCGGAATGGACGTAAAAGTAACAAGCCTTGGTTTCCCTAGGACAACCAGCGAAGTAGCACAACTACAAATACCTAGTAAAGACGAATTTGGATCATTTCCAGTCCACATTTATGTGGTGTCTTTCAACTGATATTGGTGGAACTATTTCAGCGTAAACTTAGATATTTCTAGAGCTTTATTCTTAAAGAATATCATGGAAGATTCGTGTGACTCATCTTTAATCATTTCTTATAAGATCTGATTCTTTCTCACAGAAACACCTCAAGGTTTTCAGGAGAAATGAGCTGTGAAACGACTTCACACTCATTCAGATGATCACACCATCAATGACTTAAGTATTCTCACTCGTGATTTAATCCAGAGTCTCAATACTTCTGTCACTCAGATTCTATACCTCATTCTGGAACTCTTTCGACCATTTCAAAGAATTCTGACTCGTGTCTCATCAAATGAACACAGTCATACTCACTGAAGTAATCAGTAAATATAATGAAGTACAGGAAATTTTCTCTGGCATTACTGCTCATCGGGCCACATACATGAGTATGTTCAAGGTCCAATAAGCCTTTGGGCCTTTCTCTAGCTCGGCTAAGATGGGCCCTTTGTCTTTTGGTCCAGTAAGCAGAATTCAAGTCTCATAAGATATCCGATCAAATGAGCCCAAAAGTCCATAACTATGGGGTTTCTGAATCCGACTTACTCCATGTGACCAAAACATTTACGCCAAGAAAAATCAGGTTCAATTCATCAGATTTAAACCAATTCGGTATTTATGTTACATTTAGGCACTCTTTGGTTTAAGATACAAAACCCATTCCTTGAATAGGGTGCTACAATTAATATTTCATTGAGATCAAAAGAACAAAACTAGTCTTTTATCAAAATGAAAAACATTCAAATTCTTACAAGAAAATGAAAGACAACTCTGCTTAAAGCAGGTACATTGTAGCAATTACTCAATAAAACCAAGCCTCAAAGGCATCTACAAGTGAAAACCCTATGGCTGAGGCAGCATCCATAGCTCCTTCTAGACATGCAGTTCCACTTGTCCTTCCTTCAACGTTCTACTGTTGCTCAGGCTCTGCATATTATAACAAATATCAGTGACACAACCAGTATCCAATACCTATAAGGTAGAACTTGAAGTAATAACATGAATACCTGAGGAAGTAGTCTCATACATCAACTTCAACTCCTCATAATCTTCCATGAATTTAATGCAATCTCTCTTCCAATGCCCAGTCTCTTTACAGTAGCAGCACTTACCAACGTAAGATGTATCTGACTCGGGTTCAGAAGACACACGCTTGCCATGATTCAAAATCTGGACAACTTTGTCTTCACCCTTGTCAGCATTAGGTTTAGTAAACCTACCCTTCTCCTTTATGAGATTATACAGGGTACTCTTCACGTTTGGCTCAACTGTCTTGAGCATATCATGCAGTTCAGTCAACGTCTTCGTTAAGCCTTTCTTGATATAGTTCCTTCTGAACTTATCATAGCTTGACGGCAGTGACTGCAGAATGATCTCAGTTGCCAATTCTTGGCTAACTGGATAATCCAGTTTCCTCAGGTTATCAATGTAACCCATCATTTTACTGACATGAGGACTCACTGGATGATCATTTGGTAGCTTGCAGCTAGTGAGAGACTTAACCAACTGGTATCTCTCCACTCTTACCTGCTCCTAAAATTTCAATTTCAGGCTGCTGATCATCTCTATCGGCGACTCCATGTTCTCATATTGCTTCAGCAAATCTGAGTCCATGGTAGCCAATATCAGACCACGCACATCTACCGCATCATTATAATGCTTATTCCAAGCATCATATACTGCATGAGAGGCATTGGACCCGATCCTCACGGGGAGAGCTCTCTCAAGGACATAGTCCTTTCTCTCCTACCTGAGGACTAGCCTCAGGTTCCGCGACCAAGTCAAGAAATTTGATCCATGTAGTTTGTCCATTTCAAGGACAGACCGGATCGAGAAAGTGTTTTGATTGTTTGTGCTAGTCATAACTGAAATTTAGAGATAAATAGAGTTTTAGTTATTCAGTTCATTAAAAGAGTAATCTTAACAACTTATAAGAAAACTCGCATTGCATTCAAAATTTCTTTGTTTAACCTCATAAGAATGCAATGATTCCGAGACCCATGTTCAGCTAAATCCAAAGTGGGCCACTGGCCGTCACCCGGAATTAGCTTTACTTGGTAAGCATACACACAGCTAGTTATATCCATATAACTCTCGGTTGTGGATTGGGCCCAAGGCCCAATACACCAGATGTCTCAAGGCCCGGGACTCCCGATGGCCCAGTCAAGGAAACCAATCTTTTACAGCCAAATAATCACTAAAGTCTGGAACTCCCAATGAAATTAGTGACTATATACTACTTTACTTACGCAAAAACAGACACCTCACACTGTAAGCCATATCTGTAATTGAATAAGCGTTAAGTAGCTGACAAGATTGGGCAAGACATCCAAGCTTGATATTGGTTTTGAGGATTTTAGGTTTTCTTTCCAAAAATAGAAGATTACTATTTTGGGAAACTTTCCAATTCTGGTAACTTACTAAATATGGAAACTTTCTATTTTAGGAAACCTACTTATTTTAGAAGCTTTCTAAATTCAGAAACATACTAAAAATAGAAATTTCTAATTTAATATTTTATTAAAGTTTTCGGTTGGGTCACAAATTATAGGCCCAATTCTTGGCCCAAGACCACAGAATTCCAATTGGCCCAATAATTTGACATAACCGAGTCGGTTCATTAATTCTGGTCCAAGACCAAATTAACTACTTAATCCAACTGGTTATTTACTAAACCAGACCAGCTCTAAATTATTTGGTCCAACCAAATCAAACTTAGACCAGCCTTCGGTTTAGGTTAAAATTCAATTTTTGAATTTAAATCCGGTTTAACCAGAAATTAAATAATACCAATTGTATTAAATAATTTACAGTAAACCGCGATTTGGGTTAACCGCTTGAACCATAAAATAATTAAATAATCGATTCAGTTATGATCATTACGCAAATTAGATTTTGTCCTTATTCCAATTCAAACTAGGACAAAATCTATTCATGATCATCACTCTTCTTAACAACATGCGATTCAGTTATGATCATTAATCGATTCAATAATTGCTTCACGACATTCAAATAAGACAAAAAACGATTTTGAATATTATCAAAATCGTATGATGCAATCACTTAAATAAACATGCGATCGAAATTTGATAATTGCTTTTGACCTTTTCCAAAACTAAATCGTTCAGGTTCACTTAAACAAAACAAAGTCAAGCTTTAATCAAATTAAACAAGTCGAATTCTTCTTATGATAATCAAACAAAGTCAACATCAACAAAATCACATGCGATTGTCACCAAAGTCAAAAGCGATTCATGTCATTAACTAAAGACAAAACGATCATCATTTTCAATTAATGTTCTCATACGTTTTTTAATCGATCAACAACAACGATTAAACAACAAAGTCAATTAATGTTCACATTAACAAACCTAATCAAATCGTTTCTTTATTAAACAACAAAGTCATGATCACGAATTGAAAGCGATCGATCAAGCCATATTATAATCATGCGATTGATAACATGCGCTTTCATATTAGGTTTTTTCAAGTTCTAATCAAATTTCTTAAGCCAAATTCGATTCTTAACATTAAAACAACCTAAATATGATCCAAAAAGCAAAAACCTAACAACCTAGGCTCTGATACCACTGAAGGATTATGTGTGTTCATTGGTGTAATTGTCAGGTTACATCCTAGCACATAATCATCTAGGATCTAGGTGATTTGCAGTTGAATCATAAACAGATCAGATTCATTACCTTGTGAGTGCAGCGGATTGATCAAAGGAATGAAGAGATCTGCAAGAGCTGATAGAAACCGGCTCCTCCTAGGTATCCACACTCTTACAAGCTATTGGATCAGGCTGCTAGACCAAGTCAAGAATCAACAGAGAGAGAGAAGAAAAGAGAGGCAAAAAAATCGCAGACAACTGAAGCCTTAGGGCTTCCTGCGCCTCTCCTCTTCCTTATATGGGCCCAAGTAATTAAACTAATGGCTCATTAGGCTTTTGGGCCCAAGGCCCAAATCAGACAAAAGACTGTCTTTTGTCTGGCCCAATTCTCTGTACAAATACATTAAATGCCTTGCATCTTACTGTATTAATTCCATTTTAACTTTCCCGTTAGCTATGGTGTGTGACCCTTTGGGATCATACAATACTGGTAATAAGTCCTAAACTTATAGATCATGAGCGGGCTCTAGCAAGTCATCATGATCACCCAGTATTTATGACTTATGTCTGATATCGACACTTATCATACTTTCTAGAGATAGTACGGTAGATTTCAGGACATTCCCAACAGTTGGCATCCAATTTGAACACATTATGTTGTACAACCAAGCCATGACCTTCGTGAAATCAATACTCCGCGTATTACCCCAATTTTAAACCTTGTTGCCAATTAGGTAGGATGCGACCTAATCCAAGCTAATATTGTCATCAGCAAACTGTTCTTCCATGCTCAAATCGCTCATCCAATCCAGACGACTAACCTCGTTTATTTTCGTAGAATCAAATATGGACAATGGATAAATGAATTAAAAAAAATTGCAATAAAATCCTAATGATCTTTCCAAATCTACATCGTGATTTTATACTCATTAGTTCGATTGAGGTATAAGCAGATATCACTTGATCTGCGTTGTTACTATCCTCTGAACTATTGAAACTCTATCAGCAAACTTTGTTCGGAAAAGAACATTGGCATTGTTGAACATTTCTTCTTTCAGTGAAACCACGATAAACTGTTCAAAAACGATGTTCTAAAAACAGACACGGTTTTGAGACCAAAACTGAATTTGAGTAAACATCATAACTTTAAGAAAGGACTGAGATAGAGATTTTGACCTCCGAGTGAGGAAAATGAGCTTTTATGATTCTTCCTATGTTCTGTGTGTGGCTGAGATCAAGAGCTGCATCAACCTAACAATTTAAAAATCATGAGTGTTTCTCTTTTTGTCACTCACTGATTGCTATGTGAATCAGTGTTCCACACAAGAAAATATAACCAAACCCTTTAGATCCTTAACCATGGTAATTTAAAATTTCAATTGGCAACTGAGAAATGGAAAAATGAATAAGCAGAGACGTACCTCATATAATATCTAAAGAGGATTCGGTTTGAAGAGAAGCAATGCCAAGATTAGCGATAGTGCAAGAAGAGATATTTTCCCTCCGCTGAGTTCAGATAAAGACTGCTTCCGAACTTTGCCAAAGGGAACACACACTTCAAGACCATCAAGGAAGCTCCCGCCTTCAGGATGTTCTAGGTTTTCCTTGGTGCATGGTAGTAGAGTTGAAAAGATTGATCCAAAATCCTTAAACATAAAACAAAGATAATATCAGAAAAGAAATTGAGGGAAACTAAATAGATCATAGATTTCTTAAAAACAAATATGATTCACCTCAGTTTCGATCTCAAGGATCGCGTTTCGTTTTCACGTGAATTTCATTCGCTTTTTTATTCCTCTTCGGTTTCTGGGTTTCTTCTGATTGCGATAAAAAATCATGAGGAAGAAGGTCGACATTGTTGTTATGGAATTTCGATCTAGTCCAAAGAGTCGGGTTACGATTAGATAAGTCCGAACTACGAGGTGAGAAATAAACTTAAGTGAGGTCGAAAACTATTTTTTATTAATCTTAAGGCCGAAGCCGAGCAATGAACATGATGGTACGAGATGAGAGTCCGTCGAATGATGTGCTCCCTAAATGCTGCTTGAGCTCGGAGCTTTATAAGAGTATCTTAGAGCCTTCGCAAGTTACAATGTGTTTAAAATGAAGAGTGCAAGGGCCTATTTATAGCGTGGGAAGGCTGACTTCCTGTTGGGCCGTTGAATCCTTAGCGGGCTTATCTTCTTGGGCCGAGTTGATTTGTTGAGTTGGCAAGATTTCCAATGGGCTTATGGATCCGAGTTGATTTGTTGAGCTGGCAAGATTTCCAATGGGCTTATGGATGGGTGCTAAACCCATATCCAACAATTAGCCCCCCCCCAGTTTGTCGATCTATGGTCTGGTCGGAGTTGGCGAATTTGTTCGAGTGTTTAAGTCATATGAAAATCTTGTCAGCTTGTTCAGATTTCATGGCCTTTTCATTCCTTCCTACATTTGTGCACGTGTCGCGATATCCTTGGGGGATAAGAAAGTGCTAACGGTCGTACAAATGAGAATATTGCGTATCTCCTGCAACGTCACTGATCATGCAACCGTCGGGCCTCGGGATCTGCGCAGGGGCAATGATGATGTTCCCTAGATGTCTTCCAAAAGTTTTTAGTATAAAAGTTCCCCAACTGAGTCTTCTTTTACCCATTTTTCTTCATGCTGCCTTTGGTTTTTTTCCTTTTCCGAGACTTGGTTATGAGTTCTTCGTCTGATCATTCGTCTTCCAGCAGTGACAATGACGATGTTAGCTTGTTTGTTTCTTTGGGGACGGATTCCCTTTTCCTGAAATTGGCTGATGAAGAGGGCGAGTTTCGAGTTTGAGGGAAAGGCTCGTCCTCTGTGCGCCGTCGTCTTCGTCCTGATGTTCCGAAATACCAGGTGGATGGCTCTGATTTGAGCATTGTCTGTGAAGCGAAACGGATGAAAAATTCTGTGGTGACTCGCGGGGTTCGGAGATTTTTGTGTAAGCAGGCGACTTTAGACAACATAATAAGAGTCCATGCTCATGTTCCGGGCCTCGTGCTCCGATTTCCGACTGTGGATAAGCGGCCGTGGTTAGTTCTTAATGGATGTATTTGTCTTTACGATTGTTGGTTTGTCAATTGCCACCTTTGGTTTCCTCTTCCTAAGCTTTTGGTAGGTTACTGTGAGCAGCGTAGGGTTACCCTTTCTCAACTTTGTCTGGCTGCGGTTTGTAATGTAGTAGGTGCCTTATTGCTCGGCGTTGAGGGGAGAGTTGACATGAGTCTCCAGTTTTTTAGGAGGCGATGAGGATCTCAACTTACAAGACGATTACTGGAACACGCTATGTTTCGGCTAGGAGCCGATATGGGTTTAAACTTGTTACTGGCGCGGTGAGAAAAATATCCAATTGGCAGGATTGATATTTCTTTGCGAAGGTTAATGGCGCGTCGGTTCCTGTCGAAAACAGGTTGTACCGGTCGTCATGGAACCATACTCATGGTATGGTTCCTGCTTTCTCCCCTTCCTTTTTCTCCTCTTGCTTTTTGATTATTTCGTGTTTCCTTTTTCAAGATCATCGTACATACAGTGCTCCCTACCCGAAGGATTTTTATTTGGATTTGAGGAAGTTGACTACCCTTGGACCCTTATCGTGGCCTAATGTCCACGTTGCGAGGATTCAAAAGAGTTTTCCCCGTATGGATGCCGGGGCGGCTAAATGGGATCTTAAGAGGGAGCGGCCGTCCAAGAGTACGTCATCTGGTATATGGGATGACAGGTGCAGTGATGGTTTCCTGCCGTCGAAAATGAAGAAAAGGAAGACAGAGAAAGGAGACTTGGCTTTTGATTCTAAGCCGGAGATGTTAGTCCAGGACCCCGTTGATCGGGAGAGTTGGGGGTATGACCGGACTTAAGCGGCTGACTTCTCGGTTTGCTTCGAGTATTCCGGACCTGAAGCGATTGTTAATGATGTTGATGCGTGTGTCCGATTTTTCCAGTCGGTGAGGTCGAGTCCAGTGAAAGGGCACCTTCCGGTTTCTGCCTTGTTCAGGCCTGACCTTCATCGGAGGATCGACTGTAGTCGTATCCGGGTAGGGTTTTTCCGCCCTTTGTGCTTTTGTTTTCCTTCCTTCTCCTACTTGTACTGAGCTCTTGATTTTGGTGGCAGACTCTTGCGGATGAGAATCGTTTGACGGATGCTTATGAACAAGAAATCAAGGCTCTGAGACTCGAGAAGGAGAAACTTGGTACAAAGCTTCTTTAGATGCACGCAAAGGTTTGTGAGCTCGAGGGGGTTGGTGAGGCCCTTTGTAATACCCTGTATCAAGAAATGGTCAACGGGCAGCAGAAAAGTCAACGGAGGGCATTTGGGTAATTTTGAGAAGTTAAGGGGCATTTTGGTAATTTTACCAAAATATGAGCCGAAAGCTAAGACGGGACAAATGTTATTCTTTTTAAATAAAGAAGACATTTAGAAGACCAAGAATGGTGGAAACGGACCGTAGATGAGTTTTTCGGACTATCGGGAAAGGAAACCGATAAAACCGACAAAACTTGTAAAATTCATAACGGGAGCTACGGGTTTCCGATTGAGTTGAAGCGAATTTCTAAATGCTTCTAAAGGAGTCTAATATTTAAAAAAGAAGCTTGGAAGATTTATTTTAGAGGCTACGAGGTTCTAAATAGTTTTTAACGGGCTGTCAGGGAATGGAAACTGACAAAACCAAGAAAAAGACGGAAACGCCTCTAAAGTCCACCAAAATTATGAAATTTTGACCACAGCTCCATTAAAATATGTAGAAGCTATGGTTAAAAGTATTCAGAAATATTTGACTCCTTGATTAAGTTATGAATTTTGGTCATTAAAAGGTAATGAAGGACTAAAATTTCAAAATAAAATCAAGGGAGCTTGGGCTTGGTTCAGGCTGATCAGAGCTGATAGATGAAGTTATTTTGGTCCTAATTTAAGCCCATTAAGAGGCTTGGGCCACTAAAATCCTGCAAGAGAGAAGAAGAGGCCTTGTGAGTTTTGGTACAATGAATCTACAAAAATTTATTGGCCCAAATCCAAGGGGCTTTTAGATGGGCTCTACAGGTGTAAGATGGATGTTAAAATGAGGTGTTTCTGGCCAACACCTGGTGAGAAGGTGTGTGTGAGATCCGGGATTCACACTAAGAATTTGTATTCGTGGATTTGGACTTTTGGATATATAAATGGTATAGTTTCCTATGAATCAAAGACTTTATTGAGATTGATCGTCGAGATAGAACAAACACAGTCGAAAAGAGAGTACAAGGTATGGAATCGAGCTATCTAGTCGAAGTGTTCTTAGCCTAGGTCGGAATTGTCTTTGATGAGCCGCCACTTCTTCCTTTAAATAGTCTCCACTCTCATCTCTTCGTCATGATACTTCGGCCTCGTCGTTGTAACGATCTCCGAGATTCGTGCGGATCAGTTGAACTGACGAAGACCGAGTTGCTCTATCTCCACGTCATCCTCAGCCGAGCTCGAGCTCAATCGTCTCCGGCTTCGGCGTCGTCTGGGCCTCTCTAAGGCGCTTGCTTTGCTTGGGCCCAACAAGAGAGTTGACTCTCCCGTTTATCTTTGATTCTGGAATGGGCTCGTAATTACGGGCCTTTGTTTTGTCTGTTAATGGGCCGGATTTCTTAAAGGGAAATCCAGTACCAACAATAGCCCCCCAGCCCATTGAATTCGAGAAGTCGAGGTTAATGGGCGGTGGACATTCTCGAAAAGAGGCGCGTGCCTCGGATGTGACAAATCTTAATGATTATTTTCACCCCATCCGTGGATCTTATTTTAATCCGATGGTTAGGGATGAGCGCGTGGAACGGACTGAACTGCTTTTCAGCGCGTCTGCAGTCGTTGCGTGTATTCGTTTGAGAATTTCATCTCCCACCGTAACTTCGGTTGGTAATCGACGGCTCAGGCTCGAAGGTCGCGAAGAGTCTTTTCGGGCTTTCTCTTTTGATGATATGACCTAATTACTACATGCTTTGTAGCCGTTGATCTGAGATCAACGGCTTGGCGAGAGGGAAGCGAGGGGTCCAAGTCACCTCGATCCTGTCAGCAATTAATGCGAGTAAGGAGTTGTACGAGCGATACTGCGCTCAATCTTTGATATAAATAATCATTCGCGTTGTTTGAAGGAAGTCCTTTGCTTTCCTACTCTTAACTTGTTCGAACTTTTTCTCCCTACTTCCTTTGTCGTTAGAGAAGAAGTTTTTCTTTCAGAAACCTTCCCTTTTTTTATGGCTTCTAGGGATCCTGCGGGAGCGAGTACGAGTGCGGCGGCGGGGTCGTTTGGACCGCACCCGCCGTCTTCGTTAACCGTGGACCGTATCCAGCAATTGAGGGTGCTCTGCCGGATTCCGGCGGAGGTCGAAATCGTCATCCCTTCTTCGGAGGTATCCCCCGAGACGGTCATAGAAGGCTACTGATGTGCCTCCTATACGTATTTCGAAAAATGTGGGCTTTTCTTTCCCATTCCTCGCCTCGTCTTCTTGGTGCTGGCCCAACTCCAGATGGCTTTCTACCAGATGACGCCGAATTTCGTTCGGTACGTTATCGGACTCGGAGTTAGGGCTGTGGAGGAAGGGGTTGAATTCGGTCCTGAGGAGTTAATGCGGGTTTGCTCGGTGAAGCAGGATTCCCGCTTTCCGGGGTCGTACCGTCTTTCTCCCCGGTTTGGGAGGATCCTGGACGGTCTCCCGCCGAGGGAAGAGTGGCGGGACCAATATTTTTTCTTTAGGACGACTCATCACTCGGTCGGAGAGTTTGATTGCTCGGTCGTTCCCTCCCGGTGGGCTTCCGACGTTGGTGAGGCTTTTTTACTGCTATTTCGGTTATTATTCCTTGTGTCAGTTTGATCTCTGACCTGCTTCGTTCTATATCGCAGAGTTCCCTGAATCGCTTGACCTTAATCCTGTCACGGAGGCCTTAATAGCCCGTTTGAGGAGTGGTTCCGTTAACTGGGACAGTTTCACGGCCGAGCGTATACAGGCTGCCTTGAGGGTCAATCCAAGAGGGGTCCCACAGGGTCGGTCCCGGGCCTTTCGGGAGAAAGCCTTTCCTCCTGTACCTCGCGGGACTTCTCTGGGTCGAATCGTGCGACCTCCGCTTCGTATATTTGAGCGGGCAAGAGAAGGTGAGTTTCTGTCCGTGACATTCGGCTTGTCATTATTTGGGAAGAGTCTAAAGACTTCTCCCCTTTTTATTCTACAGGTCGTCCTTCCTCGGGCGTGGGTTCGGATGCCAGCACCCCATCTCACGAGAAACTATCTCGTAGGTCGAGGAGTCGCCGAAACGGAAAAGACCCCATAGATCTGGCAAAAAGGGTGGAGGATGGGAGTCTGAGCAATGCGCTCTTTTCGCCATGTGTGATTCTCCTCTCCCTTTCACGGTTGTCCCCCCGAGCTCCGGAGCCTGTTACTCGACCGCGGAGGCAGGGGGGTCTCCTCCCCTCCGGTTATTCGGAGGGCGGACTCGGTTCCATCCAGGGAGCCGGCTTTGCGCGATCCTTACCCCGGCGATCAGGACGTGGGCAGGGATCCTTCCCCCGTACCGAAACGCCGAAGGATCGATACGAAGACGAGCTCGAGTAGTTCGAGCGAGAGTGTCGGGATGCCCCGGGGCGCGGCCCGTTCGTCGAGGCACGTCGGACCTGCAGGGGTTCCTCTTCTAGTTACTGGGGACCCGGCCTTCGGCGATTTGTATGCCAGGATGGCCGAAGCCACTGGAAAGGTATCAACCATAGTTCTTGTTTTTGCCTTTCTTTGGTAAGAAAGATATTTGAAATTTGTGTCTTTGTGTAGTTTCTGGAGGCTACGAGCGGACTTGTGGCCCAGTCCGAACGCGAGCTTCGTGAGCAATCGCGGGAGGATGAGCTCGAGGCCGCTAAGAGGTCGGCTCGTATTTTGACCGCGGAGCTGCAGGATTCTTTTGCTCGGGAGGAGGAGCTCGAGAGGAAACTGGCTCGGTACGAGGGGATAGAAGCCCGGCTATTGGTTCTCGAGAATCGTGAGGAGGACCTTTCTCACAGGCTTCGGGCGGCCGAAGGCCGGGCGTTGGCCGCCGAAGAAACGAGTCGAGTCGCCACAGTGCAAGCTGCCCAGGATCGGATCGACCTGGAGAGAGTCCTTGCGGGGAGAGACTTCGACATAAAGGTCGCGTCTCACGAGGCGAGGAAGAAGATGAGTGGGGAATACTTGGAGATCCTTAAAGGGATCAAGGAGAAGAGCGAGAAGCGGAAGCTCGAAACCAACGCTGAGATTCGCCTCCAAGAAACCCTGGCCAATATCGAACTCATCGCGGAGTTTGCTTCCGGCGAGCTTGACTTGACTCGGGAAGTTCTGAGGTTGGCCGACCAGAAGAGGACGGGCATGGAAGAGATGAACGCCGCGGCGGTCTCTGATTTCAGTGTCGGCAAGTTGAACTTGCCGGCCGTGTCGAGTGACTCGGTCATTTTGGCGCATGCTCCGCCACCGGTTGCTCCCTGCCTTGATCAATATGGATTGAGCCTCCCGACTGGGATTGCATCTACCGGCGATCAGGCGGAGGATGGAGACGAGGCTTCTTCGCGCTCGCGACAATGATGTTGCCTCTAGGGGCTCTTTTTTTTTTGATATGTACATTTTTTGTTTTTTTAGAAAAACATTTATTCGCCCGAGCGGGCTTTGTTCGAGGACATTGTGTCCTTCTTTTAATGAATTTCTTTTGGAGTCTTACATGCCTTAGCATAGACTTTACTGTCTTTATGTCTCATCATAACCATTGTGGCGATTCGAGCCTTTCTAGAGGAACCGAGCAAATAACTTGTCGTGTTGCCTTAGAAGGTTCGTTACGATATTTTAAGTTAGCCGCATTTGAGCTCGAGTTCTTTGCCAAGAAAGGTTCGGGGCGCAACTTCTTCGTAATGTAAGATTCAGGCTTAATCACCAAAGAGAAGTATTAAGTATGGAAACGAATCGAAGTAAACTTACAAAGATTCGATTTAGAGGTTGCATGCTTGAATGGCTGTCTTGGCCTCGTTATTTCGCTTGAGGGGTGGGGTAGCCCCCCGATTATTTTAATCCGTATAAGGTTTTAGAAGAATTGTATTCTTAAGGGAGATCATTATGTATCTCTTTCTTTGGGACGATCATTTCAGTTCGTTCGTGGTGGGAGGACCGTTCTAGGTCGCTTGTTTTTGGGACGATCATTTCAGTTCGTTCAAAGCGGGAGGACCGTTCTAGGTCGCTCGTTGGAAGGGATAATTTCATATCACTTGGTTATAGAAGGGATAATTTCATATCGCTTTGAAGGGATAATTTCATATCGTCTTGTTATTTGGAAGAGGCCATTTCAGGTCACTTGGGAAGGATAATTTCATATCGCTTTGACTTAGAAGAGATAATTTCATATCTTTCGTTTCGGGAAGGGATAATTTCATATCACTTGTTTTGGGAGTGATAATTTCATATCGCTTTGCTTATAGAAGAGATAATTTCATATCACTTTGGTCTTTTGGGAGAGGCCATTTCAGGTCGCTCGAAATAGGATAATTTCATATCGTTTGCTTTAGAAGAGATAATTTCATATCACTTTGGTCCGTTGGAATAGATAATTTCATATCAACGTAATGGCTCTAACAGGAAGAGACGTTTGATTAGAAGACTTATTTTGATTTCACAAAGATAAGTTAGTATGACTTCGTTAGAAGTTGTCGAGCTCAGTGAGAGCTTTGTGTTTGGGGGGTGGCTGCGCTCGAAGTCGAGCTGCCTACGTACCCTTTTAGGGGATCAATCCTTTTCGTAGTTCGATTATGTTGATGTACGTCTAGTGGAAATACTTTTTGAGGTTGATGATGTTCCAAGGTCGTAGTTCGGGCTTCTGGGTTTCTACCGACTTGAGTCGGTAGACCCCGTCCTTTACGATGTCGGTGACCTGGTAAGGACCTTCCCACTTCGCTCCTAATTTTCCAGCGTGTTCTTCCTTTTTATGGTCGAACACTTTCCTTAAGACGAGCTCTCCTACTTGAAACCTCCGAGTTTTGATTCGGGAATCATAGTAGCGAGCCGCGGCTTGTTGGTAATTCTGGAGTCGAGCTAATGCGAGGTTCCTTCTTTCGTCGGCGAGGTCGAGCTCGTCAGTTATCATCTTGTTGTTAAGTTCCTCTTGTCGCGGGCATTCTTCTTTGCGAATGCTTGACACGAGAATTTCGGCTGGTACTACCGCCTCGATTCCGTAAGCTAGCGAGAAGGGAGTCTCGCCAGTGGATTTGCGGGGGGTAGTCTGGTAGGCCCAGAGTACGGCTGGGAGCTCGTCACTCCAGGTTGTTTTGCACTCGTTGAGCCTTTTCTTGAGGCCGTTCATAATCGCTTTGTTGGCTGCTTCTGCTAGCCCGTTCCCTTGGGGGTAGCGTGGCGTTGAGTAAGTCAGCTTTATGTTCCAAGTTCTGCAGAACTCTTTGAACGTGTTTGATATGAACTGAGGTCCGTTATCGGTAACGATCTCGTGGGGTAGTCCATGTCTGCAAACGATGTTTCGCCAGACGAACTCCTTAACATGCACGTCCTTAATTTTCTGGTATGACTCTGCTTCAATCCACTTGGTGAAGTAGTCTGTCATCACCAATAGATGTGTGGCTTTCTTTTTGCCAGATGGGACCAGCGGTCCAACGATGTCCATTCCCCACCGCATGAATGGGTACGGCGATGAGATAGAGGAGAGTTTCTCCGACGCTTGGTGGATAATTAGGGCATGCTTTTGGCATTTATCGCACTTGTTGGAGAAAGATTCGCATTCGGCGGCCATTGTTGGCCAATAGTAGCCTTGCCTTTTGATTCGCACGGCCAATGCTCGTCCTCCGGAATGGCTTCCGCAGGATCCGTCATGTGTTTGTGTAATCACGGCTAGAGCTTGCTTTTTGTCAAGGCATTTAAGGTAAGGTCCGGAGAGGCTCCTTTTAAAGAGCTCTCCTTGTGTGACACAGTACCTCGCACTTTGCATTTTAAGTTTCCGCGCCTCCCATTTGCCATCGGGAACTTCGCCGTTTGTGATGTATCGAATGATCGGAGTTCTCCAATCTTCGTCATTGTTAGGCTCAGGTCCCTGACTAGTGGATGCGGTTTGAATTGGTCCGTCGGGGACGTTTGCGACGTATATGGTGTTTCTAGGATCAAGATCATCATCAATCTCGATGATGTCGCTATTAGTGCCTCCGGGACATTCTTTGCGTTTGACATCGTTTTTCACAGTGGGCTCGTCCTTTTTCAAGGACAGAGCTTTGAGAGCTATGTCGATGCTTGGTTTTTCTATCCCTTCGACTGGTATGATTCTTTTGAGGTTAGGATCTGATGTCGATGCTAATGCGGCTAGCGCATCGGCTGCAGTGTTTTCACCTCTTGGGATTCGTGTTAGATCGAAGAATTCGATCTGTTCAGCCAATGTATGGACTACCCGTAGATATGCTTCCATTCGTTCGTCTTTGGCTTCGTAGTCGCCATGATATTGGCTTGTGACCAGTTGGGAATCGCTGAAGGCATTTACTTCTCGGGCTCCTATTGCTATCGCAAGTCTAAGCCCGGCTATCAGCGCTTCGTATTCTGCCTCGTTCTTCGATGCGGCGAAGCCCAATCTAAACGATTGTTCAAATACTTCACCCGTTGGGGAGATTAATTTCACTCCGACTCCGGACCCTTGTCTTGAGGAAGCTCCATCGACGTAGAGTTTCCATCTTTGGGTCGAAGTCGGGTCGAGTTCTATAGTCGGAGGGAGCTCGATTATGAAATCTGCCAGCACTTGTGCTTTTAGGCATGTTCGAGCTTTGTATTCAATGTCGTACTCGCTGAGTTTGATAGCCCATTTGACCAATCGACCTGATTGGCTTGGACTGTGAAGGATGGTTCTCAGTGGCTGAGAGGTCATCACTATTATCGAGTGCGATTGAAAATACGGTCGGAGTTTCCGAGCCGATGTTACTAGCGCTAAGGCGAGCTTTTCCATGGCGGGATATCTGGTTTCAGCGTCGATCAAGGTCTTACTGATGTTATACACCGGCCGTTGTTCGTTTTGTTCTTCGCGAACCAGGACTCCACTTACTGCTGCCGTCGAGACAGCTAAGTAAAGATAAAGGGGTTCTCCTTCTACTGGTTTCGCCAGTATGGGTGGTTCGCTTAAGTAAGTTTTGAGCTGAGTGAATGCCTCTTCACACTTTTCGTCCCAAAGGAACTTTTTGTTTGCTTTGAGCAAGTGATAAAAGGGTAGACATTTATCAGTCGACCTCGAGATGAAGCGATTCAGAGCAGCTATTTTGCCGGTTAGGCGCTGGACTTCTCGCGTTGTTCTGGGAGATTTCATCTCTATGAACGTTGCGATCTGTTTGGGGTTCGCTTCGATTCCTCTTTCGGTTACTAAGTAACCGAGGAACTCTCCTGAAGGGACCCCGAAGGTACATTTAGCTGGGTTGAGTTTCATCCCGTACTTATTGAGAATGGTAAAGCATTCTTTTAGTTGGGGGATGTGATCCTCGTACCTGGAAGATTTTACCAGCATATCATCGATGTAGACCTCCATGGTTTTGCCTAGGAGTCCTGAGAACATCTTGTTGACGAGGCGCTGGTAAGTTGCTCCTGCGTTTTTTAGTCCGAAGGGCATGACTTTGTAGCAGTACGTGCCTCGATCAGTTATGAACGAGGTCTTTTCTTGGTCTTCAGGGTTCATCAATATTTGATTGTTGAGAACGCGTCCATAAAGGATAGCAGCTGATGTCCAGCGGTGGCCTCGACCAGTCGGTCGATGTGCGGGAGTGGGAAGCTATCCTTTGGACATGCTTTGTTGAGATCCGTGAAGTCTACACAGACCCTCCACTTTCCGTTCTTTTTCTTAACCACCACGGGGTTTGCGAGCCAGTCAGGGTACTTGACCTCTCTGATCGATCCGATTTTTAATAGCCGATCGACCTCGTCATTGACGGCTTTGGCCCGTTCAGGGCCTAGTTTTCGACGTTTCTGTCATACCGGTTTGTAGGTCGGGTTGACATTCAGCTCGTGGCTGGTTACGTCGATGTTTATCCCTTTCATGTCTGCTGAAGACCAGGCAAAGGAGTCGACGTTCCTTTTGAGAAAAGAGACCAGTTCGTTCTTGACTGGCTCCGATAGGATGATTCCTATGCCAACGAGTCTTTCGGGATGAGCCTCGTCTATGCAGACCTGAGTCGTGTGGTCCTTTGGGGGTCCTATTTGACTGGGGTCGTTCGACCTTTTGGTCTGCATGGTGGCGAGCTCGTCCTCTTTCTGTAATTGCTACGCAGGGGATTTCTCGATCTGTTTGAATCCGTTCATGTAGCAATGGCGGGAAATCTTTTGACTTCCGTGAATGGTTTTGATCCCTTTGGGTGTCGGGAACTTTACGCATTGGTGGTAGGTCGATGGTACCGCTTTCATGTCGTATATCCATGGTCGACCTAGGATTGCGTTATAGGGAGCTGGCCGATCTACTATGACGAACTCTGTCATTCTCCGAACTCCTCCAGCGATTACTGGGGCGAAGACAGAGCCCATCGAGTATGTCGTTTCACCAGCAAAACCTACTAGTGGCGTCTTTTCTTCTACAACCTCGGAGTCGTTGAAGTCCATCTTTTTGAACGCGTCGTAAAAGAGGACATCTACCGAACTCCCTGTGTCAATCATTATCCTTGAGAGTTCGACATCTCCCACTACTAGACAAACGAGGAGAGCGTCGTCGTGTGGTTTGTCGAGATTACTTGTCTCGCTCTCGTGGAAAATGATCTCGTGGTCTGGACCCAACATTTGGGTCTTTCCCCTTCTGTCGGTCTCGACTCTTCTTTGAAGAGCTTTGATCGAATTGACCGAGTCGCGGCAAAGCTTGGAGCCACCGAAGATGAAGTCGATTTGTTTAGGGGGTATAGCCCGTACACCCCCCCCCCCCCGCAGAGACGAGGGAGATTGATTCTTGAGCGTAAACTTCTGGCAGGAGCCGGAGGCGGGGATAGTGCCGAACCTCCCGGGGTACCGCTCAGGTTAAGCTCGCCGAGGATGAACTCGACTCGCTTACGCGACCCTTGAGGGAGTGTTTCGGGAGATTCCGGCTCCTTTGACCGTTCCCGTTTGTTTTGAGAGTGCTTTTTAGAGTTCGACTCCTTGGTCTGTTTGTTTTCCTTTTTGTCGGACAGAGTTTCCTCCTCGACTTCGGAGTCTTTTTTGCTTTCGGACTCTTGTTTTTGAGCCTCTGCTTTAGCTCGAGTATAGCAATCCTCGGTCGAGTGCCCTCTCTTATTGTGGAAATCACAGAATTTTTCCTTGTCGAACTCGAATTTCTTCGAGCTCTTTGGGCTCTCGACCGCGTTGACGTTCCCTGACTTACGGGAATCCTTTTTCGAGTTTGAATTCTGCGGACCCGATGGGTTCCTTTCTTTCCGATGTTTTTCCCTGAGGGCCGTGGTTTCGTCCTCGAGGCGAGCAAAGGCCGATGCGCGATGGAGGGCGTCATCGAGCGTTTGGGGTTCGCGGACTGTTATTTCCTCGCGGAATCTGGTTGAGAACCATAGTCCTCATCTTAACGCTTCTATAGCTACCTCATCTCGTGGGTTCGCGATTTTGGATTTTATTTCCTTGAATCGGTCGATGTACGAGCGAAGTGTTTCGTCGGGTTTTTGAGAGACGCCAAATAAGGCTGCCTCGGTAGTCTTTTCCTCGATGAAAACGGAGTAATGTTTGAGGAAAGCCATCATGAACTGGGTGAAGTTGTCAATGGACCTTTCTTCCAGTCCGGCAAACCATTCTAGGGCAGAACCTGATAGGTTTTCCGCGAAGAGCCTGCAGAAGGCTGGCTCCCTCTCCTCATCGGTAAGGTACACCCTTGCCATCGCTAGTCGGAATGCCCTGATGTGGGCTTTCGGGTCCGATTTCCCAGAGAATTCTGGAAACTTAGTTTTCTTGATCTCTCGGATTCTTGCAAACGCAATCCGATCTGTGAACGGCGTTTGTTGTGTTTCTTCGATCACTCGATCGATGTCAGGAGCCGCGCTCGTCGCCATGTGAACTTTTGAGCTTAGACTGTTAAATTGGGATTTAGCCTGTTCGATGTATTGTCTAAGCATATCGTGTTCATCGCCCTCTGCGGGTGCGAACTGGACTTGTGCCTGTCCTGACGCTTGTTCCGGAAAAATGGGGTCGAGGAGATCGATCGTTGGGATCGACCTCGTCTGATCGACCTGTGGCGTTCGGAACTGAACTGAGTTTGATCCATTAAGGAGTCCCGAGCTCGAGGCGAAGGCAGAACCTCCTAGTTGCCTCGGTCGGGTGTTAGAGTTACTCGGGAAAGGTGGTGGCCCGGGTAATGGTCGGTTTCTTGATCCGGTTGGATCTGTGACCATTGAACTCGAACCAAACGGGGTCGGTACCGCGATAGGGTTCATTTTTGGGCGGAAGCCGCTATTTGACGTATTACCGAAATGTCCCGACGTTCCCGGAGGAGTTACTACTTGGGAGAATTCCAAGCGAGTACACGGTGGAGGACTTATGGGAGTTCGCGTTTGTCTGCCCCCTTGGCTTTGACTGGCGAGCTCTTCAAGACGGGCGTTCAGGCGCCGCTCTTGTTCTTCGAGCTGCGCTGCCAGGGAACGGTTTGCGACCTCTTGGGCCCTTGCGCTTGCCTCGTTGTTTCTCGTTCGATCTACCAACAGGCTTAACATCGAACGGATCTCGGCAAGATCGCTTGGTCCTTGTCTCTGTGGAGCGGAAGGTAGTGGTGAATTGGGTCTGGTTGCTCCAGATCCTCCTCCCGGGGTGGGTATTGAGTCGTTTCTCATCCACACCCAGTTTCTGCTCGGATCATTAGTTCCTGACAAAACGTTTGTCGGAGTCTGGCTTGTCGCGATTGTTTGAGCGACGGAGCCGGCTGGTGCCGCGGTCGTGGAGACTGAGGCGGAGCTCGTCAACACGCCGTCGGTCTGACCCATGTTCCTTACCCCGGTAGTGTTCTGAGGAACGTTGTCGACCGTTTGAGGGCGGTCGACTGGTGGTGTGGCGCTGGGAGAGCCAGTTTGGTCGGGATTCATCTCGATCTATCGGATCTAGGATCTGATTCTTAAGATAGGAAAGGCTATAGAATGTTGATAGGTTCTAAGTTTTAATCCCTATACTAACTGCAAGTGCACAGTGATGTAGTTGTAGTACTTAGGGTATCGAATCCACAGGGACTCCGGTCAACGATAGATAAGAACAGAAAAGATTAAACTAGGAGAAAGCAAAGGTGATTAAACTAAAAGCAGAGCAGAAAAGTAAATCAGTAGCAGCGAGTTTGTGAGCAAGGAATCGAAGCGTTAAGTCTAGGGAGTTCTCAGGAAATTAGGAACACAAGCAATCAATCAGTCGAAATCCAATTAGAAACTGTTCTAGAACTCAAACACAGATATAGAATTAACCAAATTCCTTTGCGAGAATTCTCTAAGTCTAAGTGCAGCAAACCAAACTTTCGTTTGCGAGAACTAACAGATTAAACCAGCTTTAATTCCAAGTTTGATATGTTCACAATCTAATTAAACCAAACTTTCGTTTGCGAGAAGTTAAATTGCTTATCTAGGTTCTTTCTAGCTAAATTAACCAACTTCCGCTGCATTAATCAGCCTAACATCATAATCTAAGTGGCCAGTTCAGATTAAGCATTAAGAACAACCTAAACAAAGAACTAGCAGATATGAATCCCTACTGATTAATTAAACTATAACTCCATGAAATCCCTAATGAGAATCCCTAAACTTAACAGGTAATCTACTCAGACATAATCATTGAAACAGAAAACATCTTGAATAGAAAACCAAATATCATAAAACAAAGTAAAGATCTGGGGTTCAAAATCCTCTCTCTTTCGAGAGCAGGATCAGCCCCTAACTCTCTCTGAAATAAAATAAGACTTAATGAAAGCGTAGCCTAAACAATGGCTTAAAAACCCTTATATAATAGCTAAAACACGTTTTGGGCTTCTGTGTAAATATCTGGGCTTTTCTGCAAAATCAGTATTCTTCATTAAATCGGCGAGTCTGGCCCATTCGCATATGCAACGATCGATGCAGGTGTGCAACGATCGACGCAGTCTTCAAAACTGGACAGTGAACTCTGTCTCTCGGACCAAATCTCCAAAATACACCAAACAGCTCCAAAATCTCCACTTCTGCTCCAAATGTGTCTAAACCTGTAAACATACTAAAAAGACTCCAAAACATAACATAAGACTCGATAAATAAGGCATATACCATGGTTAAAACCGGTAAATCCATGGTATATCAACTCCCCCACACTTAGCTCTTGCTTGTCCTCAAGCAAGTAAAGAACCAAAGTATAAGCGAAGAGGTTTGAAAACACAGAAACTCATTTCGTCCTAGGAACTTTCACAATCACATTCACTTAGTAAGCCACTGAAAACTTCCCTACAGAACTCAAGACCACAATGTACTTCCCCCACACTTAGCAACTGTCCCAAGTAAACTCCACAATCACATTCAAGCATTCAAATTCACCCTACTGACTTCTGCAAGTATTTAAGTGCGGTCTCACCTAAGGAGTATCGATCAAAGTGAAGGATCTTTTGGTGTTAATCCTGATTCAATTCATCAGATTAATAGATCCTAAACATGCCAGATCTAGGTTCTCTTGAATAGAAACAATAATGGATCTCACCTTTTACCTGTTTGTGCAGCGGAAAGAGAGAACAGGTCAGAGATCAACAGAACCACCAAGAGATGGATCCTCCAAAGGCTCACACACGCTTCACAAGAAAATGGCTGCTAGACCGGGAGAGATGGAGGCGCAGAGAGAGAGAGAAATCGCGGCTGGGGCTTAGGGTTAGGGAAAAGAATTAGACTTGGTTTTATTTATAAAACCCTTCTCTAATTCCTTTTGGGCTTTTGGGCCCAAATTCCCAGTCTGATTAAATCCCTTAGATTTAATCAGACCCATTAATCTCTTTCTCTTAGTTCGGTAAATGCCTGGCACTTTTACCGTACTTCTGCTAAACCGTTTCCTCATAGTTTTCCTGTTAGCATTAAGCGTGTGACCCATATGGGATCATATAATAAAGGCAATAAGTCCAAGACTTATAGATCATGAGCGGACTCTAGCAAGCCATCATGACCCCCAGTATTATATGACTTATGTCTGATCATTGACATACTCTTACTTTCTAGAGACAGTACCGAGATTACTGGACACAATTCCAACAATCTCCCACTTGTACTGGAATCTCTGTATTCATAATCCTTTTGTCTCAATATCTCGATTAGTCATAATGCAAGATGAGTGTCATCCTTATAAAGTCTAATCATGTTCATCGGACTCTGATTTGATACTGACAATCCAAACGACTCGGGACAGTCCGTTTGAGCATGGCCATGCATTTTCCAGTATTCAAATCTCCGATTGGCCTAGAGATATTCACTCCATTTATATTGGAGGGACAAATCCCGTCTTGTTCCATCACTGCAAACTACTCATTTCGTAATACACCCAAACAAGGTCCTTATAACTATCGCATAACGACAGCGTTAGACAATGATCAAAGCGCATCAGTTCATGTGCAGTCACATGCATGCGAACTCAGGTCTAAGGACTATACTCTATAGTCGTAGTAAGAATCTCTTATGACACAGATATAAATATCCTGAAGAGTTCTTATAATCGGGTCTTGTCCGGTCGTATGTACCCTACATACACCTATGTACTGACTTTGATGCCGCGCATCTATGACACACTGAGACTTTGTCATAAGTCACATACCAATCTAGTCTCACACGGTTGTTGGTGTTCCAATTTCAACAACCTTCGACTAGGGACAGGATGATATAATCCATCTATCAAATATAGGGTCTCACGATCAAGCTAAATGACTTTGATGACTCAAGATCAAGTCACTTACTTCGATGACCTATAAAATGGTTCATATCATTTTGGAACGATTATTTCATCACAGTTAAAATAATCTTGAAATAATAATTTCATTAAACATAAAATGTTTTACAAGAACATATCAAATAACTAAATAAAGCCCTCAAACTCCCACTCAAATTTAGATTACATTTCAATGTCTCTAATGCCTACAGCTTCAGTCAGAAACTCGAGCTTAGGCCATGGGAGTGGCTTTGTCAACGGATCAGCGACGTTATCATCTGTCTGAACTCGGCTGATCTTGACTTCCTTTCTATTAATGATGTCACGTATCAAGTGAAATCTTCTTAGAACATGCTTGGATTTCTGATGTGATCTTGGTTCCTTTGCCTGAGCTATAGCACCATTGTTGTCACAAAACAGTGCCAGAGGCTCAGCCGCATTTGGTATCACACCTAGTTCAATAATGAACTTTCGTATCCAAACAGCTTCCTTCGCAGCTTCCGAAGCGGCGATATATTCAGCTTCTGTAGTGGAATCAGCAACGGTGTCTTGCTTGGAGCTTCTCCAACTGATTGCACCGCCATTCAGACAAAAGATATAACCGGACTGTGACCGGAAATCATCTTGGTCTGTCTGGAAACTTGCGTCCGTGAATCCACTGACTTTAAGCACATCACTTCCACCGTACACCAAGAACTTATCCTTAGTATGTCTTAGATACTTCAAGATATTCTTTACGGCAATCCAGTGGCTTTCACCTGGATTTGACTGGTATCTACTCGTCATGCTCAATGCATAAGCAACATCAGGACGAGTACAGATCATGGCATACATGACAGATCCTATTGCTGATGCATAAGGAATATTCTTCATGCGCTCAAGCTCAGCAGCCGTCGTAGGGCTCTGCTTCTTGCTTAGCGTTGTGCCATGTACCATTGGCGTGAAGCCCTTCTTGGAATCTTTCATGCTGAATCTTTGCAGGACTTTGTCAATGTATGAATCTTGACACAATCCTATCAGCCTTTTAGATCTATCCCGGTAGATCCTAATTCCAAGAACGTATGCGGCTTCACCCATGTCTTTCATGGAAAAACAACTTCCAAGCCAGTCCTTTACTGACTTCAGCATTGGAACGTCGTTTCCGAGAAGCAGTATGTCATCGACATACAGAATAAGAAATACTATCTTGCTCCCACTAGATTTCTTATACACGCATTGTTCTTCTTCGTTTCTGATGAAGTCAAATTGCTTGATCGCTTCATCAAAACGAAGATTCCAGCTCCTCGATGCTTGCTTCAATCCATAAATAGATTTATGAAGCTTGCATACTTTCCCAGCATTCTTTGGATCTATGTAACCGTCAGGTTGTGTCATATACACATCCTCTTCCAGAATACCATTCAGGAAGGCGGTTTTCACGTCCATCTGCCAAATTTCATAATCATGAAAAGCTGCAGTTGCTAGTAGAATCCGAATAGATTTCATCATAGCCACTGGGGAATAGGTTTCATCGTAATCCACACCGTGAACTTGTCTGAAACCTTTTGCCACCAACCTGGCTTTATAAATCTGGACATTACCATCCACGTCAATCTTCTTCTTGAAGATCCATTTGCACTCGATGGCTTTTACGCCAGCGGGTAAGTCAACCAACGAAAATACTTGGTTGACTGACATGGAGTCCATTTCGGAATCAGTGGCCTTGCGCCACTTAGAGGAATCTGGGCCCATCATGGCTTGATTGAAGTTCGATGGTTCATCACCATCAATGATCAGAAGATCATGACAGTCAGTCACGAGGAATCCTTGATATCTCTCGGGTTCGTGACGGATCCTCCCGGATCTTCGAACTTCAGGTACTACAGGTTCAGGCTCTACAATTTCTTGTAGGTCCTCCTGCTGCTCTTCCTCATTAGGTTGAGTAGTATCCTGTTCATCTTGAATTTCTTCAAGCAGTACCTTACTCCCACTGTCTTTCTTAGAGAGAAACTCTCTCTCAAGAAAGTTACAATCCCGGGCAACAAAGATCTTGTTCTCGGAACGTAGATAGAAGTAATAAGCCTTGGTTTCCTTCGGATAACCAATGAAGTAGCATTTATCAGACTTTGGTGTAAGCTTGTCTGAGATTAATCTCTTGACATAGGCTTCACAACCCCAAATTCTAAGATAAGACAGTACTGGAGCCACTCCAGTCCATAATTCATATGGTGTCTTTGCTACTGCTTTCGATGGCGCTCTATTTAGAGTGAACACTGCTGTCAGCAGAGCATATCCCCAAAGGGATATTGGAAGGTCTGTGTGACTCATCATAGATCGAACCATATCCAATAAGGTCCGATTTCTCCTCTTAGACACACCATTCCATTGAGGTGTTCCAGGAGGAGTGAGTTGGGACACGATCCCACACTCTCTTAGATGATCACTGAATTCTTGGCTTAAGTATTCTCCTCCTCGGTCGGACCGAAGAGCCTTAATGCTTTTGCCAAGTTGGTTCTGTACTTCATTTTGGAATTCTCTGAATTTCTCAAAAGATTCAGACTTATGTTTCATTAAATAAACATATCCATACCTACTGAAATCATCAGTGAAGGTAATGAAGTACTGATAGTTTCCTCTTGCATTTGTGGACATTGGGCCACACACATCAGTGTGTATCAGGCCCAATAAGTCACTGGCCCTCTCGTTAGGTTTATTAAAGGGGGCCCGTGTCATTTTGCCCATCATGCAGGATTCGCATTTCTCACATGACTCAAAGTCAAATGAGCCAAGAAGTCCATTCGAATGGAGCCTCTTGATGCGTTTCTCGCTGATGTGCCCTAAACGACAATGCCATAGAAACGTTCGGTTCTCCTCATTAGGTTTGAACCGTTTGGTATTAATGTTATAAATTGGCGCGGATTGATCGAGTATGTAAAGCCCATTCGTAAGAGGGGCACAACCATAGAACAAATTGTTGCGATTGAAGGAACATAATTTATTCTTAACTGAAAAATCATAACCTTCCAAATCCAACAAAGAAATTGAAATAATATTCCTGCTTATAGCAGGTACAAAATAACAATTATTGAGTTCTAAAACCAATCCCGAAGGTAAAGACAACAAGTATGTGCCTACAGCTAGTGCTGGAACTTTCGCTCCATTCCCAACTCGTAGCTCCACTTGTCCTTGCTTCAGCCTTCTACTGTTGCTGAGTGCCTGATGAAGAAGTGTCCAGAGTCTTCTTCTTTAATTCCTTTAGACCTTCCAGGAATTTCTTACATTCTCTCCTCCAATGCCCTGGTTCTTTACAGAACCTGCATATGTCAGTTGGCCCAGCCTTGGACTTGGGCTTGGGCTTTGGCGTGTCCTTGTCCGCGACTTGGACAGCCTTGGCCTTTCCCTTATCCTTAGCAGAGGATTTCTTAAACCCCTTGCCCTTTTGCACCATAAGCACATTGGGGTCCTTGGCGGTTTTCCTCAAGTTGGGCTCTGCAGTCTTGAGCATTCCGTGAAGCTCAGGCAATGTCTTACTCAAGCCATGCATGTTAAAGTTCAGAATGAACTGATCATAGCTTGCAGGTAATGACTGCAGAATGATGTCGCAAGCAAGTTCCTGGCTGATAGGGCAGTCGAGTTTCTGAAGATGATCGAGATAACCCATCATCTTCAAGACATGAGGACTCACTGCCGCATTTGCAGCCAACTTACAGTCTAAGAGGTTCTTAACCGTCTGAAACCTCTCAGTCCTTGCTTGCTCCTGAAAAAGCGATTTCAGGCTTGCCATTATCTCAATTGGTGACAACACACTCTCGAACTGCATTTGCAGCTCAGCAGTCATTGTCGCCAACATAAGGCAATACACATCATTTTCATCTGACGAATGCTTTTCCCAAGCATTATGCAGAGTCCTGGCAGCATTGTTAGGAGGCCTCTCGGGGAGGGGATCACGAAGGACATAATCCTTCTTCTCCTGCTTGAGGACCATCCTCAAGTTCCTTGACCACGTCAGGAAGTTCGTTCCAGTCAGCTTCTCCTTCTCGAGAACAGACCGGATTGAGAATGTGTTTTGAGTGCTTGTAGTAGTCATAGCTGAAATATAATATAAAAAGGTTATTAGTTAATATGTTCAATATGATTAATCTCGTATTAAATTTAATATGATTAATCACGCATTATATTCAATAACATAAGTTACCCTCAATAGAATATAATGATTCCAAGATCCACATATAACTAAGATCAAAGTGGGCCACTGGCCATCACCCAACCTTAGCTTATATCGGTAAGCCCTATGTCGGCTAATTATATCCGTGATATAACTCTTGGTTGTGAATCTGGGCCCGAGGCCCAATCCACTCTGATGTCTCAAGGCCCGGGACTCCCGATGGCCTAGTCAAGAAAACCAGACTATACAGTCATGTAATCATTAATGTCTGGGACTCCCAATGACATTTATGAATCACAAACCGTCTTATCCACGCAAAAGTAGACACCCTCACACTGTAAGGCCATGAATACAATTGAATGGGCTTCGACAGCTGACATAGACTGGACAAGACATCCAACGCTTGATATTATTTGAGGTTCGTAGGTTTATTAAAATTTCATCCCAAAATAGAAGATTACTATTTTGGGAAACTTTCCATTTTGGGAAACCTACTAATTTTGGAAACTTTCTAAAATTGGAAACTTTCTAAAACCGGAAACTTTCTAACTTTAGAAATTTCTTAAAATCCAAAACATGCAAATCTAGAAACTTCTATTTTAAGAAACTTTCTAATTTCAAAATTTCGGAAACTTTAATTTAAAATCGATTTATAATTATATAAAATAAATTTTAAATTAATTCTGAAGAAAAGACTCAAATAATTGGCCCAATTGTTTTAACTTCTTGGCCCGAGGCCCAAGAATTGGTCCATGTCCAAGACATGACCCAATTGTCCAATTAAATGACATAACCGGTCTGGTTCATTAAAATTGGTCTAACCAAAATTAATTACTACGATGACCACTATTGTCAACCGGTTATTTACTAAACCGGATTTTCTCAATTTATTTGGTCCAACCAAATCAAATTAGAAAATCCTGGTTTAGGCACAAAATCCAATTTTTCGACTTTGGATTTCTTATCCCGGTTTAACCAGAACTTAATAAATTTATTAAGTCTGTTTATTAAACCGTGACGTTTGATTTTAATCAAGTTTTAAACCGAACCTTAAACCGAACCGAAACGATTGATCACGTGAACCGATCACGACCTAATCGTGAGTTTCACGCGATCACGTCAGCCGCAAGCCGCACGCAATCGATCCGAGATCGAGACGGCAGCCGGACGAGACGGGACGGGACGGGACGATGCTGGCCGAGACGCGAGAGAGGCATGGCGCGATCGCATCGATCCAAGCCATCGATCCGCAATCGATGCAAGCGATCGGATCGCCCACGCATCTCGCTGCCTTGCGCCTCACGGTCGATCGGTCGACACGATCCATGCTATCGATCGATCGATACATGCGATCGGCCGAGAGATGATCCGATCGACCAAACCGGTCGCATACCAAATCAATATAGCTTGGTCATGCGATTTTTCAATAGTTTGTTTAGGTTTCAATTCTTGTTTCTTAAGTGTTTTGCTCTTATCAGTAGATTGATTCAAAAACACCTCTTTAAACAATCCTAAACATGATTCTAAACAAGAAAAACCACAGAACCAATGGCTCTGATACCACTGAAGGATCTTTTGGTGTTAATCCTGATTCAATTCATCAGATTAATAGATCCTAAACATGCCAGATCTAGGTTCTCTTGAATAGAAACAATAATGGATCTCACATTTTACCTGTTTGTGCAGCGGAAAGAGAGAACAGGTCAGAGATCAACAGAACCACCAAGAGATGGATCCTCCAAAGGCTCACACACGCTTCACAAGAAAATGGCTGCTAGACCGGGAGAGATGGAGGCGCAGAGAGAGAGAGAAATCGCGGCTGGGGCTTAGGGTTAGGGAAAAGAATTAGACTTGGTTTTATTTATAAAACCCTTCTCTAATTCCTTTTGGGCTTTTGGGCCCAAATTCCCAGTCTGATTAAATCCCTTAGATTTAATCAGACCCATTAATCTCTTTCTCTTAGTTCGGTAAATGCCTGGCACTTTTACCGTACTTCTGCTAAACCGTTTCCTCATAGTTTTCCTGTTAGCATTAAGCGTGTGACCCATATGGGATCATATAATAAACGCAATAAGTCCAAGACTTATAGATCATGAGCGGACTCTAGCAAGCCATCATGACCCCCAGTATTATATGACTTATGTCTGATCATTGACATACTCTTACTTTCTAGAGACAGTACCGAGATTACTGGACACAATTCCAACACAAAGGGCACATGGATTCTTACCTTATCAGCTCTAGACCACCATACTATCTTTCTCTAGTCCCTTTCTTCTCTTTCCCTTCTTTAACAACTGATTTTTCCCCACTGGGTATCATTTTATTTTTTTTATCAGTGTTCTTCCCGTTAAGGGGTGTACTTTGGACACATTCCATGGATGCATAAGAGATAATAGTGTTTGCTACTATTCCCATGACCACTTCGGAGTTACTAACTCATCCTCAGTTTATTATCTTTCTTTTTTTTTTACTTTATGGAAGGGGAGAAGGGAACTAAATAGGATAGGTTGACAGGCTGTGTCAGAACTAACAAGGGAATCCGACACAAAGTATACCAAGCCCTTAGGTGAGAAATCTAAGTCAGTATTAAGGTTGAAGTCAGTAAAAGGATCCTCTGATACCTGAAGTGATGTGGGTGTTCTTAGTAGGTTGATCCGTGTCTGAGTTTTCTAACAGTCATAGAGGCTTTGCAAGTCTGTCCAATGGTCACTTAGTTCCTGTTCAAGCGAAAATTTTCCTCGAAAAATCATAGTTTCATACAAATTTTGACTCAATAAAACAATGTTTTTGAAAAACTAAGAAAACAAAAGCGTGCGTCAGTAGCTTCCTCCCCCACACTTAAACTACACTGTCCCCAGTGTAATCGAAGCATGAGCTCGGTAAGAATAATCAAATTGAAGAACAAACCGAAAAGTTGCAGAATACTTACTTGTCGTCGCCCTGCGTCGATCGATGCCCAAGGGTGTCGATCGATGCAAGGCGATTATCGCTCGCGGTTATGTAGATAACCGATGTCTGAACCGCAATCAATTCGTTAAACCGTAAATCGCGACTGCATCGACCGATGCACAATGTGTGTCGATCGATGCAATGCGATTATTCCTGTTTCCCTCAGTTCTGAACACACTTAAACAGAAAAATTAAAAATACCAAATCAAAACGAAAGAAAACAAAAACAAAAACGAACCTAACAGTGGGTTGCCTCCCACTCAGCGCTTGTTTTTAGTCATTAGCTTGACTATTGGAAGAGATTTGATTCAAGGCGGTTTCAACAGAGACTTTGAGTGTCTCTGTGAATATCTCTTCATCCATGGCGGTGTATAGGCATTATGATCATGAGGCTTCCCAAGGAAAGAGAAATCAGAATCAGGGCGGGAATGAAGCTTGGGCGGTCTACTGCGTTTCCCTGCATTCAAAACAATGCGGTCAAGAGGTTTAAGCTTAGGTGATTTATATCTTACCTTTGGTGCAGATCTGATGTCTGGAGCTTTCTGCTTATGAGCAGTTGCAGGTACTGAAGATGTTAGAGCAGGTTCAAGAGGAACTGCCATCTTCTTCTTTCCACTATCAGATACTGTAGTTCCACCAATCTGAACTTCTTCTTTCAGATCACCTTCAGTGGAGATCATCTTTTTTGCATGAACTCGCGAAGCTTCAACTGGTGGTATTTCATTCACCTTCTTATCCATCACTTTCATGCAGTTAGCCACTTCTAGCTCTTGTCTGGAAGGTTTAGGAACCTTAGGATATGGCACCGGGGGCTTGTAAGCTCGTTCTGGCACTGTTGCAGGTTTCTGGACATGTGTGCGTTCTGTGTCGATCGTTGCATAATGTGTGTCGATCGATGCAAGGCGATTCTGTTTCTCGAAAGAACTCGAAATTGCCGTCAGAATGGCGTGTCGATCGTCACTAAGGGGGTGTCGATCGATGCATGTATCAGGCAGACAATATTCATCTAGAAAATCCGAGATTATGCTCTCTTCTTCACCTAGCAACTCAATCTCATCCCTTAAGGTCACAGCTTTGATGGATCCACACTGTTCAGCTTTCCTAGCTTCATTACGCCTTTCTATTGCTCCAGCTGTTTGTTGAACTTGGACATCTAGCTTCTTCAAATGTGTGCTCAAGTATTCAAACTTCCCATTCAGATTTCCATGTATAGCTTCCAGCTTCCTGTCGAAGTTTGCAGCAATCTTGGCCTGATCCTCTAGCAACTGCTCCATCATGGATTCTATCTTGCTCTCATAAGCTTTGTTTCCTTGAAACCCAGGACCATTTATGTAGTTCCTCTCCTCTTCATATCTTTCCAGTAACTGCTCCATCATACTTATCAGCTTACCATATTGTTTATTTTGAGGAGGAACAGGCTGATATGATGGAGATTCATAATCTCTGGTGAATGAATAGGAACCATAGCCTCCGCAGAACGAGTTATTCTGCTGATTTTCCAACATCTGTTCCATCATTCCCATTATTCTTTCGCACTGTGCCGATCGATGCAGAGTAGCGTCGATCGATGCAAGCTCTAGAATGCAACGATCGACACACAGGACAGTGTCGATCGATGCAAAGCGATTACAGGTGTACCTGAAACGCAAGAACAGAAAAAGAAAAAAATTAGTAGCAAAAATTAAAAACGAAAATCCTAGTCTAAACCCTAAGTTCAAATCTATCGAGGATTCAAAAGAGTCCCCGGCAACGGCGCCAAAAACTTGGTAGGTTCTAAGTTTTAATCCCTATACTAACTGCAAGTGCACAGTGATGTAGTTGTAGTACTTAGGGTATCGAATCCACAGGGACTCCGGTCAACGATAGATAAGAACAGAAAAGATTAAACTAGGAGAAAGCAAAGGTGATTAAACTAAAAGCAGAGCAGAAAAGTAAATCAGTAGCAGCGAGTTTGTGAGCAAGGAATCGAAGCGTTAAGTCTAGGGAGTTCTCAGGAAATTAGGAACACAAGCAATCAATCAGTCGAAATCCAATCAGAAACTGTTCTAGAACTCAAACACAGATATAGAATTAACCAAATTCCTTTGCGAGAATTCTCTAAGTCTAAGTGCAGCAAACCAAACTTTCGTTTGCGAGAACTAACAGATTAAACCAGCTTTAATTCCAAGTTTGATATGTTCACAATCTAATTAAACCAAACTTTCGTTTGCGAGAAGTTAAATTGCTTATCTAGGTTCTTTCTAGCTAAATTAACCAACTTCCGCTGCATTAATCAGCCTAACATCATAATCTAAGTGGCCAGTTCAGATTAAGAATTAAGAACAACCTAAACAAAGAACTAGCAGATATGAATCCCTACTGATTAATTAAACTATAACTCCATGAAATCCCTAATGAGAATCCCTAAACTTAACAGGTAATCTACTCAGACATAATCATTGAAACAGAAAACATCTTGAATAGAAAACCAAATATCATAAAACAAAGTAAAGATTTGGGGTTCAAAATGTAGGAACCGTTTAGTTGATCCTGATGTAATTCACAGATTCATATCAACCTAAACATACAGATCTAGGTTCTCTTGATTTAGAAACATTAGATGATCTCACCTTTTACCTGTTTGTTGCAGCGGAAGGAATAGAACAGGTCAGAGATCAGAAAGATGCACCGAGGGATGAATCCTCCAAAGGTTCACACACGCGATCACAGAAAACGGCTGCTAGACCGAGCTGATGGGAGGCGCAGGGAGAGAGGAAAATCGGCGCTAGGGCTAGGGTTAGGGAGAAGAGGTTTGGCTTTTAGTTTATTAAAAGCCTTCTCTTTCCCTTTTGGGCTTATGGGCCCAAAACACCAATCTGATTAAATCCCATTTAATCAGACCCATTAATCTTTCTCTCTTAGTACGACAAATGCCTGGCACTTTTGTCGTACTTCTGCTAAGCCGTTCCAACACATTTTCCTGTTAGCTTATGCGTGTGACCCATATGGGATCATATAATAAAGGCAATAAGTCCAAGACTTATAGATCATGAGCGGACTCTAGCAAGCCATCATGATCCCCAGTATTATATGACTTATGTCTGATCTTTGACATACTCTTACTTTCTAGAGACAGTACCGAGATTACTGGACACAATTCCAACAATCTCCCACTTGTACTGGAATCTCTCTGTATTCATAATCCTTTTGTCACAATATCTCGATTAGTCATAAGGCAAGATTAGTGTCATCCTTATAAAGCCTAATCTTGTTCATCGGACTCTGATTTGATACTGACAATCCAAACGACTCGGGAAAGTCCGTTTGAGCATGGCCATGCGTTTTTCCAGTATTCAAATCTCCGATTGGCCTAGAGATATTCACTCCATTTATATTGGAGGGACAAATCCCATCTTGTTCCATCACTGTAAACTACTCATTTCATGATGTACCCAAACAAGGTCCTTATAGCTATCACAGAACGATAGCGTTAGACAATGATCAAAATACATCAGTCCATGTGCAGTCACATGCATGTGAACTCAGGTCTAAGGACTATACTCTATAGTCGTAGTAAGAATCTCTTATGACACAGATATAAATATCCTGAAGAGTTCTTATAAGCGGGTCTTGTCCGGTCGTATGTTCCCAACATACACCTATGTACTGACTTTGATGCCGCGCATCTATGACACATTAAGACTTTGTCATAAGTCACGTACCAATCCAGTCTCACACGGTTGTTGGTGTCCCAGTTTCAACAACCTTCGACTAGGGACAGGATGATATAAAACATTTATCAAATATAGGGTCTCATGATCAAGCTAAATGACTTTGATGACTCAAGATCAAGTCACTTACTTCGATGACCTATAAAATATTTCATATCATTTTGGAACGATTATTTCATCACAGTTAAAATAATCTTGAAATAATAATTTCATTAAAACATAAAATAATGTTTTACAAGAACATATCAAATAACTAAAATAAAGCTCACAAAACTCCCACTCAAATTTAGATTACATTTCAATGTTTCTAATGCCTACAGCTTCAGTCAGGAACTCGAGCTTAGGCCTTGGGAGTGGCTTTGTCAACGGATCAGCGACATTATCATCTGTCGGAACTCGGCTGATCTTGACTTCCTTTCTATTTACGATGTCACGTATCAAGTGAAATCTTCTTTGAACATGCTTGGATTTCTGGTGTGATCTTGGTTCCTTTGCCTGAGCTATAGCACCATTGTTGTCACAAAACAGTGCCAGAGGCTCAGCCGCATCTGGTATCACACCTAGTTCCATAATGAACTTTCGTATCCAAACAGCTTCCTTCGCTGCTTCTGAAGCGGCGATATATTCAGCTTCTGTAGTGGAATCAGCAACGGTGTCCTGCTTGGAGCTTCTCCAACTTACTGCACCGCCATTCAGACAAAAGACATAATCGGACTGTGACCGGAAATCATCTGTGTCTGTCTGGAAACTTGCGTCCGTGAATCCACTGACTTTAAGCACATCACTTCCACCGTACACCAAGAACTTATCCTTAGTATGTCTTAGATACTTCAAGATATTCTTTACGGCAATCCAATGGTTTTCACCTGGATTTGACTGGTATCTACTCGTCATGCTCAATGCATAAGCAACATCAGGACGAGTACAGATCATGGCATACATGACAGATCCTATTGCAGATGCATAAGGAATATTCTTCATGCGCTCAAGCTCAGCAGCCGACGTAGGGCTCTGCTTCTTGCTTAGCGTTGTGCCATGCACCATTGGCGTGAAGCCCTTCTTGGAATCTTTCATGCTGAATCTTTGTAGGACTTTGTCAATGTATGAGTCTTGACACAAGCCTATCAGCCTCTTAGGTCTATCCCGATAGATCCTAATTCCAAGAACGTATGCGGCTTCACCCATGTCTTTCATGGAAAAACAACTTCCAAGCCAGTCCTTTACAGACTTCAGCATTGGAACGTCGTTTCCGAGAAGCAGTATGTCATCGACATACAGAATAAGAAACACTATCTTGCTCCCACTAGTTTTCTTATACACGCATTGTTCTTCTTCGTTTCTGATGAAGTCAAATTGCTTGATCGCTTCATCAAAACGAAGATTCCAGCTCCTCGATGCTTGCTTCAATCCATAAATGGATTTATGAAGCTTGCATACTTTCCCAGCATTCTTCGGATCTATGTAACCGTCAGGTTGTGTCATATACACATCCTCTTCCAGAATACCATTCAGGAAGGCGGTTTTCACGTCCATCTGCCAAATTTCATAATCATGAAAAGCTGCAGTTGCTAGTAGAATCCGAATAGATTTCATCATAGCCACTGGTGAATAGGTTTCATCGTAATCCACACCGTGAACTTGTCTGAAACCTTTCGCCACCAACCTGGCTTTATAAATCTGGACATTTCCATCCACGTCAATCTTCTTCTTGAAGATCCATTTGCACTCGATGGCTTTTACACCAGCGGGTAAGTCAACCAATGAAAACACTTGGTTGACCGACATGGAGTCCATTTCGGAATCAGTGGCCTTGCGCCACTTAGAGGAATCTGGGCCCATCATGGCTTGATTGAAGTTCGATGGTTCATCACCATCAATGATCAGAAGATCATGACAGTCAGTCACGAGGAATCCTTGATATCTCTCGGGTTCGTGACGGATCCTCCCGGATCTTCGAACTTCAGGTACCACAGGTTCAGGCTCTACAATTTCTTGTAGGGCCTCCTCCTGCTCTTCCTCATTAGGTTGAGCAGTATCCTGTTCATCTTGAATTTCTTCAAGCAGTACCTTACTCCCACTGTCTTTTTTAGAGAGAAATTCCCTCTCAAGAAAGTTACAATCCCGGGCAACAAAGATCTTGTTCTCGGAACGTAGATAGAAGTAATAAGCCTTGGTTTCCCGTGGATAACCAATGAAGTAGCATTTGTCAGATTTTGGTGTAAGCTTGTCTGAGATCAATCTTTTGACATAGGCTTCACAACCCCAAATTCTGAGATAAGACAGCACTGGAGTTTCTCCAGTCCATAATTCATATGGTGTCTTTGCTACTGCTTTCGATGGCGCTCTGTTTAGAGTGAACACTGCTGTTAGCAGAGCATATCCCCAAAGGGATATTGGAAGGTCTGTGTGACTCATCATAGATCGAACCATATCCAATAAGGTCCGATTTCTCCTCTCAGACACACCATTCCATTGAGGTGTTCCGGGAGGAGTGAGTTGGGATACGATCCCACACTCTCTCAGATGATCACTGAATTCTTGGCTTAAGTATTCTCCTCCTCGGTCGGACCGAAGAGCCTTAATGCTTTTGCCAAGTTGGTTCTGTACTTCATTTTGGAATTCTCTGAACTTCTCAAAAGATTCAGACTTATGTTTCATCAAATAAACATATCCATACCTGCTGAAATCATCAGTAAATGTAATGAAGTACTGATAGTTTCCTCTTGCATTTGTGGACATTGGGCCACACACATCAGTGTGTATCAGGCCCAATAAGTCACTGGCCCTCTCGTTAGGTTTATTAAAGGGGGCCCGTGTCATTTTGCCCATCATGCAGGATTCGCATTTCTCACATGACTCAAAGTCAAATGAGCCAAGAAGTCCATTCGAATGGAGCCTCTTGATGCGTTTCTCGCTGATGTGCCCTAAACGACAATGCCACAGAAACGTTCGGTTTTCCTCATTAGGTTTAAACCGTTTGGTATTAATGTTATAAATTGGCGCGGATTGATCGAGTATGTAAAGCCCATTCATAAGAGGGGCAGAACCATAGAACAAATTGTTGCGATTGAAGGAACATAATTTATTCTTAACTGAAAAATCATAACCTTCCAAATCCAACAAAGAAATTGAAATAATATTTCTGCTTATAGCAGGTACAAAATAACAATTATTCAATTCTAAAATCAATCCCGAAGGTAAAGACAACAAGTAAGTGCCTACAGCTAGCGCTGGAACTTTCGCTCCATTCCCAACTCGTAGCTCCACTTGTCCTTGCTTCAGCCTTCTACTGTTGCTGAGTGCCTGCATATTAGTACAAATATGAGCCCCACAACCAGTATCCATAACCCATGAGGTATTATCAGAAGTAGTTGTATTAACTTCTATAACAAAAATACCTGTTGAAGAAGTCTCAAAAGTCTTATTCTTCAATTCCTTTAGACCTTCCTGGAATTTCTTACATTCTCTCCTCCAATGCCCTGGTTCTTTACAGAACCTGCATATGTCAGTTGGCCCAGCCTTGGACTTGGGCTTGGGCTTTGGCGTGTCCTTGTCCGCGACTTGGACAGCCTTGGCCTTTCCCTTATCCTTAGCAGAGGATTTCTTAAACCCCTTGCCCTTCTGCACCATAAGCACATTGGGGTCCTTGGCGGTTTTCCTCAAATTGGGCTCCGCAGTCTTGAGCATTCCGTGAAGCTCAGGCAATGTCTTACTCAAGCCATGCATGTTAAAGTTCAGAATGAACTGATCATAGCTTGCAGGTAATGACTGCAGAATGATGTCGCAGGCAAGTTCCTGGCTGATTGGGCAGTCGAGTTTCTGAAGATGATCGAGATAACCCATCATCTTCAAGACATGAGGACTCACTGCCGCATTCGCAGCCAACTTGCAGTCCAAGAGGTTCTTAACAGTTTGAAACCTCTCAGTCCTAGCCTGCTCCTGAAAAAGTGATTTCAGGCTTGCCATTATCTCGATGGGTGATAATACACTCTCGAACTGTTTTTGCAGCTCCGGAGTCATTGTCACCAACATCAGGCAATAGGCATCATTTTCATCTGACGAATGCTTTTCCCAAGCATTATGCAGAGTTCTGGCGGCATTGGCAGGAGGCCTCTCGGGGAGAGGATCACGAAGGACATAATCCTTCTTCTCCTGCTTGAGGACTAGCCTCAAGTTCCTTGACCACGTCAGGAAGTTCGTTCCAGTCAGCTTCTCCTTCTCGAGAACAGACCGGATCGAGAATGAGTTTTGTGTGCTTGTAGTAGTCATATCTGAAATATATAAATAAAAGTTATTAGTTATTATGTTCAAAATGACTAATCTCGTATTAAAAATTTAATATGATTAATCACGCATTATATTCAATAACATCAGTTACCCTCAATAGAATATAATGATTCCAAGATCCACATATAACTAAGATTAAAGTGGGCCACTGGCCGTCACCCAACCTTAGCTTATATCGGTAAGCCCTATATCGGCTAATTATATCCGTGATATAACTCTTGGTTGTGAATCTGGGCCCGAGGCCCAATCCACTCTGATGTCTCAAGGCCCGGGACTCCCGATGGCCTAGTCAAGAAAACCAGACTATACAGTCATGTAATCATTAATGTCTGGGACTCCCAATGACATTTATGAATCACAAACTGTCTTATCCACGCAAAAGCAGACACCCTCACACTGTAAGGCCATGAATGCAATTGAATGGGCTTCGACAGCTGACATAGAATGGACAAGACATCCAACGCTTGATATTATTTGAGGTTCGTAGGTTTATTTTAAAAAAAAAATTCATTCCCAAAATAGAAGATTACTATTTCGGGAAACTTTCCATTTTTGGAAACCTACTATTTTTGGAAACTTTCTAAAATTGGAAACTTTCTAAAACCGGAAACTTTCTAACTTTAGAAATTTCTTAAAATCCAAAACCCGCAAATTCAGAAATTTCTATTTTAAGAAACTTTCTAATTTCAAAATTTCGGAAACTTTAATTTAAAATCGACTTTATAATTTTATAAAATAAATTTTAAATTGATCTGAAAAAAGACTCAAATAATTGGCCCAATTGTTTTAACTTCTTGGCCCGAGGCCCAAGAATTTGTCCATGTCCAAGACATGACCCAATTGTCCAATTATTTGACATAACCGGTCTGGTTCATTAAAATTGGTCCAACCAAATTTTAATTACTACGATGACCACAATTGTCAACCGGTTATTTACTAAACCGGAATTTCTCAATTTATTTGGTCCAACCAAATCAAATTAGAAATTCCTGGTTTAGGCACTAAATCCAATATTTCTTTCGACATTGGATTTCTTATCCCGGTTTAACCAGATTTAATAAAATTATTAAAATCTGTTTATTAAACCAGAACGAATCAATTTTAATTAAGTTTTGAACCGAACCATCTAACCGAAATCGAATCGGTCACGGACCATCCACGGCCGTGACCTAATCCACACGATCACAACCGACCAGCCGCGTTCGATCCACGATCCACGGACGGCCGAGCCTCACGCGATCGGGATGCAGCTGGACGGGACGATGCTTGGCTGAGACGCGACGATCGGGACGAGCCGGACGAGATCACGGACGCGATCGCCAAGCGATCGTGGTCGATCTTTCTCGCACGTCAAGCGATCATCGGGACAGTCGGACGAGATGCGATCGGGACGATCGATCGGCCCATCTCTCGCGATCATTCGCGATCCATCCAACCGGCCAACTCTCGGCCGTGATAACCAACCGGCCAAGCCGGTCGATCTCTCCTTGGCCGATCGCAAGAAAACGAGTCATATAGCTCGGTTTTGCGATTTCAAACGTTTGTTCAGGATTCAATTCAGTTTCTTAAGTGTTTTTCTTATCAGTAGTTGATTCAAAACACTTCTAAACAGATTAAACAACCTAAACATGAATCTAAAACAAGAAATCCTAAGAACCAATGGCTCTGATACCACTGTAGGAACCGTTTAGTTGATCCTGATGTAATTCACAGATTCATATCAACCTAAACATACAGATCTAGGTTCTCTTGATTTAGAAACATTAGATGATCTCACCTTTTACCTGTTTGTTGCAGCGGAAGGAATAGAACAGGTCAGAGATCAGAAAGATGCACCGAGGGATGAATCCTCCAAAGGTTCACACACGCGATCACAGAAAACGGCTGCTAGACCGAGCTGATGGGAGGCGCAGGGAGAGAGGAAAATCGGCGCTAGGGCTAGGGTTAGGGAGAAGAGGTTTGGCTTTTAGTTTATTAAAAGCCTTCTCTTTCCCTTTTGGGCTTATGGGCCCAAAACACCAATCTGATTAAATCCCATTTAATCAGACCCATTAATCTTTCTCTCTTAGTACGACAAATGCCTGGCACTTTTGTCGTACTTCTGCTAAGCCGTTCCAACACATTTTCCCGTTAGCTTATGCGTGTGACCCATATGGGATCATATAATAAAGGCAATAAGTCCAAGACTTATAGATCATGAGCGGACTCTAGCAAGCCATCATGATCCCCAGTATTATATGACTTATGTCTGATCTTTGACATACTCTTACTTTCTAGAGACAGTACCGAGATTACTGGACACAATTCCAACACAAAATCCTCTCTCTTTCGAGAGCAGGATCAGCCCCTAACTCTCTCTGAAATAAAATAAGACTTAATGAAAGCGTAGCCTAAACAATGGCTTAAAAACCCTTATATAATAGCTAAAACACGTTTTGGGCTTCTGTGTAAATATCTGGGCTTTTCTGCAAAATCAGTATTCTTCATTAAATCGGCGAGTCTGGCCCATTCGCATATGCAACGATCGATGCAGGTGTGCAACGATCGACGCAGTCTTCAAAACTGGACAGTGAACTCTGTCTCTCGGACCAAATCTCCAAAATACACCAAACAGCTCCAAAATCTCCACTTCTGCTCCAAATGTGTCTAAACCTGTAAACATACTAAAAAGACTCCAAAACATAACATAAGACTCGATAAATAAGGCATATACCATGGTTAAAACCGGTAAAATCCATGGTATATCAAATGTCCCCACAGTCGGCGCCAAATGTGAGATCCGGGATTCACACTAAGAATTTGTATTCGTGGATTTGGACTTTTGGATATAGAAATGGTATAGTTTCTATGAATCAAATACTTTATTGAGATTGATCGTCGAGATAGAACAAACACAGTCGAAAAGAGAGTACAAAGTATGGAATCGAGCTATCTAGTCGAAGTGTTCTTAGCCTAGGTTGGAATTGTCTTTGATGAGCCGCCACTTCTTCCTTTAAATAGTCTCCACTCTCATCTCTTCGTCCTGATACTTCGGCCTCGTCGTTGTAACGATCTCCGAGATTCGTGCGGATCAGTTGAACTGACGAAGACCGAGTTGCTCTATCTCCACGTCATCCTCAGCCGAGCTCGAGCTCAATCGTCTCCGGCTTCGGCGTCGTCTGGGCCTCTCTAAGGCGCTTGCTTTGCTTGGGCCCAACAAGAGAGTTGACTCTCCCGTTTATCTTTGATTCTGGAATGGGCTCGTAATTACGGGCCTTTGTTTTGTCTGTTAATGGGCCGGATTTCTTAAAGGGAAATCCAGTACCAACAGTGTGGCACAATATGGGAGAAGAGAGGAGACAAATGGAGGTTGGAGATCACTCCACTTTTGCTATAAAAAGAGGCCTCCACACCTCTCATTTTTCACACCAAAAACTCTCAAAGCAAAGAGAAGTAAAGAAGAGAGAAAGAAGAGAGGGAGAAGGGAGGAAGAAGAAGAAGAAGGAGGCGGAGAGAAGAAGAAGGAGGAGGAGAAGAAGAAGAAGAAGAAGAAGAAGAAGAAGAAGAAGAAGAAGAAGAAGAAGAAGAAGAAGAAGAAGAAGAAGAAGAAGAAGAAGAAGAAGAAGAAGAAGAAGAAGAAGAAGAAGAAGAAGAAGAAGAAGAAGAAGAAGAAGAAGAAGAAGAAGAAGCCGGAGGAGGAAAAAGAAGAAGACCGGAGGAAGAAGAAGAAGAGAGAGGAGAGGAAGAAGAAGAGAGAGGCGTGAAGAAGAAGGAGAGAGGCGTTAAGAAAAAGAAGAAGAAGAAGAAGAAGAGACAAGAAGCATGAAGAAGAGAGAGAGAGAAGATAAAGCTTGAAGAAGAAGAAGAAGAGAGAGAGAAGATGAAGCATGAGAGAAGAAGAAGAGAGAGAACCAGATGAGAGAGAGAAGATGAGGATGATCCGGAGGCTCGATCAGAATCACTAAGGTCAAGTGCGGGTCAAGGTCGGGTCAAAGCAAGAGTTCGAGGAAGGTTCGGTTAGCGTCGGGTTCGTGCTGAGTCTCGTTGTTCCGCTAGTCCGTCAATCCGTCCGTCCGTCGTCATAATAACACTGTGAGTCGGCTAAATTGTGTGTTGCATTTAGTTAGAATCATATAGATCCGGAATTGATAAACCGTAGTTTAGGTTGCATACCCGATTGATTAAATTGGTTAGAACGGCTAGGTTGATTAATAACTCGGTTAATTAATTAAATGGTTAAGTTAAGAGATGCATGCTAGTTAACTCATATCCGTAATCGTTTATAGTTCAAGGATTGCTTGATTGGGTGTTGCATTAGTTGATTGATAGTTTGTTGATTGCTTGATTGGGTGATGCATACATATAGAACGTCATGCTAGGACGTATATGCATATATAAGTATTTAAAAATGTACCTAAAGGAATCTACATATGGGAAATTATGAGTTGATTAAAATATGGTTAAAAGACATAACATACTTAGAATATAATAATGGGTGGGTTAATTAGTCGGGTTAAAGGTAATGAATGGAAGTTAATGAATAATGAGGTGTCGGGGAGTTAGTAAGAACCGATAGATCGAGGACTTATTAAAAGATACTTAGGAAGGGATAAGTAAAGAAGTAGTGTGATTGATGGGCCGTCTACGGGATTAGTAATCCACTAATCCCAAGGTAGCGGATTGAATGAGTAAAGGTTAAGGATTGTGATATACCATGGATTTTAGGGATTTTAGCCATGGTATATGTCTTATTTATCGAGTCTTTTATTATGTTTTGGAGTCTTTTTAGTATATTTACAGGTCTATGTATGTTTGGAGCGGAATTGGACATTATGGTGCATTCTGGAGCATTTTGGAGTATTGACCCGAGAGATGAACTTCACTGTCGAATTCTCAGACCTGTGTCGATCGACACAGAAGGTGCATCGATCGACACAAGGTTGACACAGACTTCTCGCGAGCGTTTAATGAAGATATATGGAAATTACAACTTTTCCCAGATGTTTCTCATAATTACAAAGAAGCCCCAGCCGACTTTAGACCATTATATTAGGGTTTTTAAGCCATTGTTTAGGCTACGCTTCACTGACGCTTTATTCTATTTTCAGAGAGAGTGAGGGGCTGATCCTGCTCTCGAAAGAGAGAGGATTTCGAACCCCAGTTCTTTATTTGATTTTATAATTTTTGGTTTTCTATTCATGATGTTTTCTGTTTCGATGATCATGTATGAGTAGATTACCTGTTAGGTTTAGGGATTCTAATTAGGGATTTCATGGAATTGTAGGTTAATAAATCTGTAGGGATTCATATATGTTAGTTCTTCATATAGGATTGTTCTTACTGCTTAATCTGAATTAGCTACCCAGATTTATGATGTTAGGTTGATTGATACAACGACAGTTGGTTAATTAGCTAGAAAGAACCTAGATGAGCAATTTAATTACTCGCAAAGGAATTTGGTTTAATTAGATTGTGAACATATCGAACTTGGAATTAAAGCTGGTTTAATCTGTTAGTAATTACAAAGGAATTTGGATTGCTGCACTTAGACTTAAAGAATTCTCGCAACGACAGTTGGTTAATTCTATATCTGTGTTTGAGTTCTAGAATAGTTCTTAATTAGATCCCGATTGATTGATTAGTTTATGTTCCTGATTTCCTGAGAACTCCCTAGACTTAACGCTTCGCCTTCTCGCTTACAAACTCGCTACTGATTTACTTTCCTGCATTCTTTATAATTTCTCACTATTTTCACCTAGTTTAACTTGACTGTTCTAAATCTATCGTTGCCCAGAGTCCTTGTGGATTTCGATACCCTAAGTACTACAATTACATCACTGTGCACTTGCGGTTAGTATAGGGATTAAAACCTGGCCCTATCAGATTGTATGAGTGAAGGTTAAGAAAATGTTGAAAGACTAATAAACCTAATTAATTGTTTGTGTGGCGTTGTGATTATTGATTGTGTGATTGTGTATCTACTTTGGTGTTGGGCCGAGTAGACTGTTGATTGTGTAATTGAGTATCTACTTCGGTGTTGGGCTGAGTAGACTGTTGATTGTGTGATTGGGTATCTACTTTTGTGTTGGTCCGAGTAGACTTTTGATTGCTTGATTGTTTATCTACTTCGGTGTTGGGCCGAGTAGACTGTACTGGTAGATACTTACTCTGGTGAGGAACCGGGTAAGTCTGGTTAAGGTCGGGTGATGTGGAGATTGGTGATAGGACTTGCCGGATAGACTGGGGATTGAGATGGTAGTTCTATTTTACCTTGTTGGTATTGCGTGATAGATTCCCAATGAGTCTGCTTGTTTACATTGTTGTTATTAGGACTCTATAGGGTGCGTTAGATCCCGCAAGTCTAGAGATGGCGTTTCGGTACTTCCGACCCGATTGGATCCTCGGGTAGTTACCTGATCGGACACGTGCCTTTGGGCAGTGGTTCTGGTTATGGTGTTAAACTATTGAGTGACGCCGGTAGGTGTGTGGTCCAGAGAATACGGGGTCGCGTCCTAGGGCCGGACTGCATGGAAGCTTTGGTTATCTAGGGGTAACCCGAGTCACCGCGTATCAATGGACAGAGAACGGTGTCCTAGTCGTAGGACTTTGTGTTTTCGTCTAGGAGTCGTGGGAGGTTTTAGTTACCGTGGGGTAGCTAAGTGTTCCCGTGGAAGTTACCGAGTTCGCGTTTGGGGCCCATGGTGTGGAGATTGCGTTAGAGATGTGATAGATAGATCAAGTTTAATCGAGAGCATGTGCCGCAGTGTTCTCGATTCCCTTGGTTACTTTGTGTTGTTGTGTTGTTATTTCAATGATTGTGTGTTGTGAGCTCATCACATCTTGGTAGCACGTGATCAGCTATTGTACTTGATTGTTATTTTGGGTTTGGGCAGGATTATTATATTGTTAGCAGCCTTTAGTTGGGAGCCGTCTCACTGGGTAATCTTAAATTTCTCATTAGACTCTTTTTGTGTTTTTCAGGTTTAGCATAGCTCGGCGGACGCGTAGGGCACTCGGAGTACGTTCGGGTTGGCATTTGGCATTGGTCTATTTACACATTTTGACATTACTTTCGGTTTCAGATTTCATGTGCCCAGTTAAATGATTTGTATTAGACCGTATATTGTTATGAATAAAGTTTATGATTTTAAAGTAATAAAAACGTAATAATTCCCTGATATACGGTTTAGTCCAAACCGAACACAACTCGTGGAAACGGTACAAGTTGAAAAGCTTTGTATCGTGGAAACGAGGTAAACGGAGTCAATGATGGTTTGGTTCGAGCCATTGACTCAAACTGGATTGTCTCTGGCTTCGTATTGTGATAAACTTTTCTCGTATGACTGCTCGGGTTGGATCGGTCATGTTCTTGTTTGATTGTTGGCCGGTCAACTCGTTGGTCTGCGGAAAACGGGAAGGGGGCGTTACACCCTTCGCCGGGAGAAGAGAAGAGTTGAGAGTCTCGAATTCCGAGCAGCTGACATGTCACGGGAAAGGGACGCGTTGCTCGCCGCCTTGGCCACGCATCGGTTCGAATGTGACTAATTGCGAGTATCTTATGCCAATGAGGTCGCTCGATCTAAGGCCGCAGAGCCGAGGCTCGTTTGGCAAAAATTAGGAGGGCTAGGGAGGAGGACATGCGTTCTCGAGGGAAACTTCTAGAGTTAAACTAGTGTTGTTTCGGTTTTGGCATCATACAGTCTTCTGGTTACCGAAGGTCAGGAGGTTCCGATATCGAAGATCGAGCGATTGGTTGCTGACGATAAGATCCTCAGGGAGGAGCTTTATTCAATGAACGATACTGAGCTTACCGAAGGGGATCTTCGCATGACTCCTTTGGGTAGTCTAGATCGTCGACGAGACTCATTGGCATGTCACATCGTGTTGGATGTGCATCGTTCGAACGAGGGGATTATTACCGCTGCTGATGTCGCCAGACTTCGTGATGAAGGGCTCATTCCTGCGGAAGCTTGTGTTCCAGTCGGGTCTTAGTTTTTGGTTTGATTTTGGAAATGCGGGTTGTTGTTTATTTTTTGACACGTTTTGGTTCCCCTTGTGGGTTTACTCTTCTATTATGTTTGGTCGTACTTTCTTTTCCTGGGTTGGATTTCTATGCGCCTTGCTTCGTGGTTGTTTTTATAAATGCGAGGGGTTATGTTTTTGCCATATTTTGCGAATCGTTTTCCTTTCTTATTTCGTTGTTATGTATGCGTAGGTGCGGGATTGTGGCCGGCTTATCTTGTAGATAACTTTTACGAGCGATTACGTGCTCGGCTTATCCTGTAGTTTGTGTCGGGGTGCGGGCTATTGCCGGCTTATCCCGTAATAACCTTTACAAGCGAGTACGTGCTCGGCTTATCATGTGGTTGTTTGAGGTGCGGAACTGTTGCCGGCTTATCCTGTATCTGATTTTTAAGGGCGAATTCGGCTTATCCTGCAAATGACTCTTAGGGGTGAGTACGTGATCGGCTTATCTTGTGGTCTCTTGAGGTGCGGAACTGCTGCCGGCTTATCCTGTGAATTACTTTTAAGGGCGAGCTCGTGCTTGGATTATCCTGTGAATGACTATTTTTAGGTGCAAGTACGTGATTGGCTTATCCTGTAGAAGTCTTGTTTGAACTGGACGTGCGAGTAGATGTTCGGCTTATTATGTCCGTTCAATTGGAGACTTTTTGCGGGGCTGGGCCCGGCTTGGGTTATTTTTGTTTGACATGACGCGCTTTGGTCATTTTCGTGCAGTGCATTGTTCTCGTCGATCGTTTGGTCAGGACGTCGGTGAGTGTAAGGAAATGCAGCAGCTACTTTGATAAGAGAGAAGGAAATTTATAAAGGATTTTTATTGAAATAGCTGAACCTTGAAAAAGGCTGCCTACGAACCCTCCGAAGAGGGATCGAGCCGGTCGTAGTTTGCTTTTACGTTTTTTAGTAGTAGTATCGTTTGAGTGTGTTTGCAATCCACGATCTGGGTATCGCTTCGCCTTGCATGGTGACGAGCTCGTATACTCCCAGTTTGACGCCAAGTTTTCCTACTCTATATTCTCCTGTGTTTTCGAACACCTTTCGCAAGACAAGGTCTCCTTCGTTGAAATGCCTTACTTTGACCTTCATGTTGTAATAACGCGTGGCTTGTTGCTGGTAGTTTTGGATTTTGAGGAGTGCTTGGTCGCGTTTTTCTTCTATTTGATCGAGGTGATCAAGATTCATGTTGTTGTTGAGGTCTTCGTGCTCTGGTGCGAGTTTATGTCTGATTGTTGGTATGCAAACTTCGGTCGGCGCCATTGTTTCCATTCCGTGTGATAACGTAAAAGGGGTTTGCCCGGTTGCTCGGCGTGGGGTCGTTCTGTGGGACCAGAGTACCCCGTCTAGCTCGTCGGCCAAAACTCCTTTTTGCTTTTGAGACGCTTTTTGAGTCCGTAATTGTCTTATTCGTGGCTTCGGCTTGCCCATTTTCCAGAGGATAGCGAGGCGTTGATTTGCTCAGTCGTATTTTCCATCTTGTGCAGCAGCCTTCGAAGATGTTTGATATATCATGGTTTTTCTAGGTTTTCAACCATGATATAGTTGTATATATTGAGTCTTTAACCTGGTTTTTCGAGTCTATTGAGTCTTCTACATGTAGGCTTGCGTCTGGAGCAAAGAGCGGGATTATAGGACGTTTCTGGCGATTTGTGCAATGAGCTGAAGTTGGAGTCTAGACCACGGTTGGATGTTGACCGACATCACCTTAGTGTCGGTCGACATTGAGGGCGACAGGACTTATACGCTTGAGTTGAAGACATCTTTTAAAGAATTGCAAAGATGTCCAGAAGTTTTTCCTAATTCTAATCTAGCCCCAAAACGTGTTTTGTGTTTTAATTAGGTTTTTCAGACTCAGTGTAATTATCTTGTTCTAGCTTTGGAGATTGAGAGATTTGGTTCCAAGGGGATGTTCTTGCTACTTGTAACCTTTGAGAGAAGGATTTCGAACCCCTTTTTATCTATCTATTCAGTCTTTGGTTTTCTATTCAATGATGTGTTGTTTATCTGATAATATGTCTGAGTAGTAACCTAGTTAGATTTAGGAATTCTCATAGGGTTTTTATGCATGTTTAGATAACTGATTAACTAGGATTCTAAATTTATTCGTTCATCGTCTAAGTTGCACTTAACGCTGAATTCTGGACTGATCACCTAGGATTTAGATTTGAGATAATTAACTTAGCACGAGAGTGTGAGTTATAATCTGAATAAACTTAGTGTGAGCAATTTGACTAAATACAAAGAGATTTGATTTAGGAGAATTGTGAACCGAAGAACCTGTTCCTAATGCTTGTTTAGAACTCTAGGATTACAAAGAGATTTGAATCGCTAGGTTGGTAGATATAGAAATAATCTCAGCGAGAGTTGGATTGTTTATCATTGTGTTTCTAGTTCTTGAACTTGCGCTTAATCTGAATCCGGTTAGTTAAGTGTCTGGCATTGTATAATTCCCGAGAACTTCCTAAGTCTGACGCCTTTCTCCCATTGAAAACACCCTTTAGTTGACTTGCATTTGTTTACTGCTTTCTCTTGGTTGGCTTAGCTTAACTGAAGGACATATAATATGTCGTGTGAAACTTGAGTCCTAGTGGATACGATACCCTGAATACTACATTCGAATAACTATGCACTTGCAGTAGAATAGGGATATAACTTTGACTCTATCAATGTTCGATATAAATTGTGATCCGTTATCCGTAACTATTTTGTATGGTAGGCCGTGGGGGCAGATGATGTACTTCCATATGAATTTCTGCACGTCGAGGTCGCGAATATTGGCGTAGGATTCGGCCTCTACCTGAAGGATTATGGTGTTTGTTCAAGGTTTAATTCCCAAATTACAACCTAACACATAATCTTAAACAGATCTAGGTTCTTGCAAAACGAATCATAAAACCAACCAAACCTGGATCATTACCTTTCAGATTGCAGCGGATAATTGATGGTAATGATGAGATCAGTTAGAACAGATGAACAACCTGCTCCTCCTTTGGTATCCACACTCTTACAAGCCGGGATGGCTGCTAGACCAAAGAGATGGATCAGATCAGAAAGAGAGAGTTAGAGAGAGAGGCAAAACTCACGGCCACAAGGAGAAAAATCGCAAGCCTTATGCTTAGGTTTTTCGATTTCTTTATCTCTCATTAATGGGCCCAAGTCATTTGACTAATGGCTCATTAATCATTTGGGCCCAAGACACAAATCAGACAAAGCCTGCATTTTGTCTGGCCCAATTCTCTGATCCAATACAGTAAATGCCATTGCATCTTACCGTATTAATTCCATTTAACTTTCCCGTTAGCTATGGTGTGTGACCCTTCGGGATCATACAATACTGGTAATAAGTCCTAAACTTATAGATCATGAGCGGGCTCTAGCAAGTCATCATGATCACCCAGTATTTATGACTTATGTCTGATCTCGACATTTATCATACTTTCTAGAGATAGTACAGTAGATTTTAGGACATTCCCAACAATCTCCCACTTGTACTGGAATCCTACATTCCCTAGTCCTTTTGTCTCTATATCTCGATCTGGCATAAGGCAAGATGCGTGTCATCCTTATATAGCCAGACCATGTTCATCGGACCAGATTTGATACTGACAATGCAAACGACTTGGGCAAGTCCGTTTGGGAATGGCCATTCTCTTACCAGCTATCAAATCTCCGATTGGCCTAGAGAGATTACCTCCGTTAAACGGCAGGGACAAATCCCATCTTGTTCCATCACTATGAACTACACAATTCATAATACACCCAACCAAGGTCCGTATAGCTCCCAGTTACGAAACAGCGTTAGACAATGATCAAAGCGTATTACTCCATGTGCAGCCACATGCATGCGAACTCAGGTCTAAGGACTATACTCTATAGTCGTATATGAGAACCTCTTATGACACAGATATTAATATCTTGTAGATTTCTCATCAGCGGGCCATGTCCGGTCATATGCTCCCCTACATATACCTATGTGTCGACTTTGATGCCGCGCATCTATGACCCCTCGAAACTTGGTCACAAGTCTCAACACAATCTAGTCTCAAGTGGTTGTTGGTGTTCCAATTCAACAACCTTCGACTATGGACACTATGATTTATGTCACTTCGTTAAATATGGGGTTTCAGGATCAAGTCAACTCATGTACTTCGATGGCCCATATATAATGACATGAATCATTTTGGAACGATTATTTATATCACAGTTAAAATAATCCAGAAATCATAGATTTCATAAACATAAAATATTATGTTTACATGAACCTTTCAAAACAACTAAGTAAAGCCCTTTACAAACTCCCACTGAAATTAAGACTACATCTTAATTTCACTCATCCTACAGCTACAGTCCGCGACTCGTGCTTAGGCCTAAGGAGTGGCTTCGTTAATAGATTAGCAACGTTCTCATTCGATGAAACTTGCTTATCTACTTAACATCTCTGTCATTTATCTCACGGAATAGGTTATACATATCCTCAAGGTGTTTGGATCTCTGATGTGCAGCTAGTCTCATCTATGCTGTGAATCACATCAAGTTCAGTAATGAACTCTTCTTTCCAAACAACCTCTTTCGCCGCTTCTCAAGCTGCGAAATGTTCAGCTTAAGTCATGGAGTCAGCAACAGTGCCTTGCACCGCCAGTCAGACACAAGATATAGCCGGACTGTGACCGGGAATTATCTTTGTCTATTGGAAACTTACCTTTCAGACTCTATCGACTTGTAGCACCTCACTTTCTCCGTAAATCAAGAATTTATCCTTAGTATTCCTTGAATACTTTAGGATATTCTTTACGGCAATCCAGTGATTCTTTGCTGGATTTGACTGGTCTTTACTTGTCTTGCTTAACATTAAAGCAACATCAAAACAAGTACGTGTCATGGCATACATGATAGATCCAATTGCCGACGCATATGGAATCTCATCCATGCATTCAAGCTCAGCAGATATCGTAGGATACTATTTCTTGCTTAACATATTGCCATGTGACATTGGCATAAAACCCTTCTTGGAGTGCTGAAAACGTGTAGGACTTTGTCAATTTAAGAATCCTGACTTTGTCCTACCAGCTCTTTTGAATCTCTATCTTTAGATCCAAAATCCAAGAACATACGTGGCTTTACCCATGTCGATCATAAAACCAACTCCCAAGCCAGTCCTTTACCGACTGCAGCATTGGGACGTTATTTCCGAGAATCAGTATGTCATCGACATACATTATGAGAAATGCAACATTGCTCCCACTTATCTATTAGTAAACGCACAGTTCCACTTCGTTCCTGTTCAAGTCAAAACCTTGACTACTTCCGTTTAACGAAGATTCCAACTCCGATGTGTTTGCTTCCATCCAGAATGGATCAATGAAGCTAACTTACACATAGTGTAGTTTTCGGAGTCCGGGCTCACATTCGCTTTTGTGAATTTCGCAGGTTCGTCACTTTCAATGATCATCAGATCATGGCAACTTTCAATGATCATCAGGTTCAACTAATGACGAGAAATCACTCTCGGATTAGTGACTGATTCATTCAGATCTGCGAACTTCAGGCTCTACAGGTGTAGATTCTACAGAAATCTGTAAATCCATCCGCTGCTCTTCCTCAACAGGTTGAGCAGCCTCCTGTATTTCTCGAATTTCTTCGAGTTATACTTTTACTCCCACTGTTCTTCTTGGAAATTAACTTCCCTTCTTAGAAAACAGAATGGACGTAAAAGTAACAAGCCTTGGTTTCCCCAGGACAACCAGCGAAGTAGCTCAACTACAAATACTCAGTAAAGACGAATTTGGATCATTTCCAATCCACATTTACGTGGTGTCTTTCAACTGATATTGGTGGAATTATTTCAGCGTAAACTTAGATATTTCTAGAGCGTTATTCTTAAAGAATATCATGGAAGATTCGTGTGACTCATCTTTAATCATTTCTAATAAGATCTGATTCTTTCTCACAGAAACACCTCCAGGTTTTCAGGAGGAATGAGCTGTGAAACGATTTCACACTCATTCAGATGATCACACAATCAATGACTTAAGTATTCTCACTCGTGATCTAATCCAGAGTCTTAATACTTCTGTCATTTAGATTCTATACTTCATTCTGGAACTCTTTCGACCATGTCAAAGAATTCCGACTTGTGTCTCATCAAATGAACACAGTCACACTTACTGAAGTAATCAGTAGAGACAATGAAGTACAGGAAATTTTCTCTGGCATTACTGCTCATCGGACCACATACATGAGTATGTTCAATCTCCAATAAGCCTTTGGGCCTTTCTCTAGCTCGGCTAAGATGGGCCCTTTGTCTTTTGGTCCAGTAAGCAGAATTCAAGTCTCATAAGATATCCGATCAAATGAGCCCAAAAGTCCGTAACTATGGGGTTTCTGAATCTGACTTACTCTATGTGACCAAAACATTTATGCCAAGAAAAATCAGGTTTAATTCATCAGATTTAAACCAATTGCGGTATTTATGTTACATTTTAGGCACTCTTTGGTTTAAGATATAAAACCCATTCCTTGAATAGGGTGCTACAATTAACATTTCATTAAGATCAAAAGAACAAAACTTGTCTTTATCAAAATGAAAAACATTCAAATTCTTTACAAGAAAATGAAAAACAACTCTGCTTAAAGCAGGTACATTGTAGCAATTACTTAATACAAAACCAAGCCTCAAAGGCATCTACAAGTGAAAACCCTACGGCTGAGGCAGCATCCCAAGCTCCTTCCAGACACGCAGTTCCACTTGCCCTTCCTTCAACGTTCTACTGTTGTTCAGGCTCTGCATATTATAACAAATATCAGTGCCGCAACCAGTATCAAATACCTATAAGGTATAACTTGAAGTAATAACATGAATACCTGAGGAAGTAGTCTCATACATCGACTTCAACTCCTCATAATCTTCCATGAATTTAATGCAATCTCTCTTCCAATGCCCAGTCTCTTTACAGTAGCAGCATTTACCAACGTAAGAGGTATCTGACTCGGGCTCAGAAGACACACGCTTGCCATGATTCAAAATCTGGACAACTTTGCCTTCACCCTTGTCAGCATTAGGTTTAGTAAACCTACCCTTCTCCTCCATGAGGTGATACAGGGTACTCTTCACGTTTGGCTCAACTGTCTTGAGCATATCATGCAGTTCAGTCAACGTCTTCGTTAAGCCTTTCTTGATATAGTTCCTTGTGAACTTATCATAGCTTGACGGCAGTGACTGCAGAATGATCTCAGTCGCCAATTCTTGGCTAACTGGATAATCCAGTTTCCTCAGGTTATCAACGTAACCCATCATTTTACTGATATGAGGACTTACTGGATGATCATTCGGTAGCTTGCAGCTAGTGAGAGATTTAACCAATTGGTATCTCTCCACTCTTACATGCTCCTGAAATTTCAATTTCAGGCTGCTGATCATCTCTATTGGCGACTCCATGTTCTCATATTGCTTCTGCAAGTCTGAGTCCATGGTAGCCAATATCAGACCACGCACATCTACCGCATCATTATAATGCTTATTCCAAGCATCATATACTGCATGAGTGGCATTGAACCCGATCCTCTCGGGGAGAGTTTTCTCAAGGACATAGTCCTTTCTCTCATGCCTGAGAACTAGTCTCAGGTTCCGCGACCAAGTCAAGAAATTTGATCCGTTCAGTTTGTCCATCTCAAGGACAGACCGGATCGAGAAAGTGTTTTGATTGTTTGTGCTTGTCATAGCTGAAATTTAGAGATAAATAGAGTTTTAGTTATTTAGTTCATAAAAGAGTAATCTTAATAACTTATAAGAAAACTCGCATTGCATTCAAAATTTCTTTGTTTAACCTCATAAGAATGCAATGATTCCGAGACCCATGTTCAACCAAAACCAAAGTGGGCCACTGGCCGTCACCCGGAATTAGCTTTACTTGGTAAGCATACACACAGCTAGTTATAACCAATAACTCTCGGTTGTGAATTGGGCCCAAGGCCCAATACACCAGATGTCTCAAGGCCCGGGACTCCCGATGGCCCAGTCAAGGAAACCAATCTCTTACAGCCAAATAATCACTAAAGTCTGGGACTCCCAATGAAATTAGTGACTATATACTACTTTACTTACGCGAAAACAGACACCTCACACTGTAAGCCATATCTGTAATTGAATAAGCGTTAAGTAGCTGACAAGATTGGAAAGACATCCAAACTTGATATTGTTTTTGAGGATTTTTCAGTTTTATTTCCAAAAATAGAAGATTACTATTTTGGGAAACTTATTTATTTTAGAAACTTTCTAAATTTAGTAACATACTAAAAATAGAAATTTCTAATTTAATATTTTATAAATATTTTGGGATTGGGTCACAAATTATAGGCCCAATTCTTGGCCCAAGACCATAGAATTCCAGCTGGCCCAATAATTTGACATAACCGTCGGTTTATTAATTCTGGTCCAAGACCAAATTAATTATCAAAACCAACTGGTTATTTACTAAACCAGACCAGCTCTAAATTATTTGGTCCAACCAAATCAAACTTAGACCAGCCTTCGGTTTAGGTTAAAATTCAATTTTTGAATTTGAATCCGGTTTAACCAGAAATTAAATAATACCAATTGTATTAAACAATTTCCAGCAAACCGCGATTTGGGTTAACCGCTTGAACCACCAATTAAATTGGATCGGTTCAGTTAAATCCAAAATCGGGAAGAAACACCTAGTGTTTTAGCCAATTTGATTTAACTTGCGGTTTAAGGCTTTAAACACACGATTAACCGCCAATTAAATGGACCGGTTTAATCGGTGTGGTTTGGGCAACGAACCGCGAAGCTCGGTTTAACCGATTGACTATTCGCGGGACGTAATATTTAACGGGCCAAACGATCGGATCCATGATCGGACCATGGACCCACGATCCAATCCGGCCCATTAACGCATGATCCGTTACACGGCCTCACGATCAATTGATCGATCTCGGCCCAAACGATCACACGGCCTATGATCACGATTGCCGCTTGGTGCGTGATCCATGATCGACCGAAAACCGTGGGACTAACGGTTCGGCTCTCACGATCGTGATCACACCACCAACGATCCAAGCTCCACGATGATTGATCAAGCGAATTGTGATAGGCCACAAAACACATGATCGATCGATCCTACTTGCGATACAATCAATCGTCGGCTATCGAGCATCAAGGCCGATTCGCTTATGGACATGATCGCATAGAACATGCGATAGGCTCATGTGATCCGATACTACACGGCACATGCTATCGACGGCTTCAAATCAAGCCTTAGGTCGATCAATTGCATCCATCACACGATCACGTGATCCATATGCGATTAGGGCAATAAGGTTTTAATCAATTTTTATTCCTTAATTGATTCAAAAACCATTAAAAACATATGATCCAAATTACAAGAAACTAATGCCTTAGCTCTGATACCACTGAAGGATTATGGTGTTTGTTCAAGGTTTAATTCCCAAATTACAACCTAACACATAATCTTAAACAGATCTAGGTTCTTGCAAAACGAATCATAAAACCAACCAAACCTGGATCATTACCTTTCAGATTGCAGCGGATAATTGATGGTAATGATGAGATCAGTTAGAACAGATGAACAACCTGCTCCTCCTTTGGTATCCACACTCTTACAAGCCGGGATGGCTGCTAGACCAAAGAGATGGATCAGATCAGAAAGAGAGAGTTAGAGAGAGAGGCAAAACTCACGGCCACAAGGAGAAAAATCGCAAGCCTTATGCTTAGGTTTTTCGATTTCTTTATCTCTCATTAATGGGCCCAAGTCATTTGACTAATGGCTCATTAATCATTTGGGCCCAAGACACAAATCAGACAAAGCCTGCATTTTGTCTGGCCCAATTCTCTGATCCAATACAGTAAATGACATTATTAATTCCATTTAACTTTCCCGTTAGCTATGGTGTGTGACCCTTCGGGATCATACAATACTGGTAATAAGTCCTAAACTTATAGATCATGAGCGGGCTCTAGCAAGTCATCATGATCACCCAGTATTTATGACTTATGTCTGATCTCGACATTTATCATACTTTCTAGAGATAGTACAGTAGATTTCAGGACATTCCCAACACTACCCACTTGGTGAAGTAATCCGTCATGATGATGACGAATTTCTTTTGTCTGGAAGCCGGCATGGAGCCTACTATATCCGTCGCCCATCTCATGAACGGGTAAGGGGCGGCTGAGGTGGTTAAAAGTTCGGCGGGCTGATGAATTTCAAGTGCGTGTCTTTGACATTTTTCGCAGCGGGCGCTACCATTGGTTGCCAGAAATGTCCCTGTCTCTTGATTTTTGTGGCGAGTGTCCGGCCGTACTTCGTGTGTTTCTTCTGTTACCCATTTGATTTCTTCGCCGGATGCAGCTTAGGAGAGTTTTTGATGCGCTTATTCGGAATAGCTTTCCGTTGTTCACAACGTAATGGGCACACCTTGATTTTAGACATCGGGCCGCCCATCTGTCCTCCGGGACCGTCCCTTCCAGGATATAAACCATGATCTCATCTCTCAAGTCATTCGTTTGCCCGGAAGCCCTCTTCGTGGCGGATTCATCCTTCTCGCCGGAGTCATCCATCCTATTTTCGAGTTCAGAGATAGCGAACAAGTTTTTAGTTTGACTCATGCTCGGCTTCTCGATGCATTCGACTGGTATGACCCGCCGAAGGTCGGGATCGAACGTGGATGCGAGGGCTGCTAATGCATCAGCTGGTGAGTTGTCGCTTCGCGGGATCTTGTTGAGCGAGAAGATAACGAATTCTCCTGCTAATTTTTGAATGATTTGCAAGTATGCGCCCATTCGATCATTTTTTCTTCGTATTCGCCGTTGTACTGGCTGGCGACGAGTTGCAAATCGCAAAACGCATTGAAGTTCCTTGCTAAAATTGCTTTTGCCAACCGCAATCCCGCTATCAGGGCTTCGTATTCCACCTCTTTGTTAGATGCTGGGAAAGCGAGTCGGAAGGATTGCTCCAGTATTGCTCCAGTCGGGAAGGTCAGTCTGATTCCAATTCCTGACCCATTGCGGGAAGATGACCCGTCGACGAGGAGGGTCTATTTTTCGACTCTAGCCTGGTCGCCGTCACGGGTCAGTTCTGGTGGTAGCTCAATCAGGAAGTCTGCTAGGACTTGCGATTTCGCGCTTGTTCGTGTTTTATATTCGATGGCATACTCGCTCAGTTCCACCGCCCATTTTGCCATTCGTCCCGATTGGTTTGGGCTATGAAGTATGGTCCTTAAGGGGAGGCGTATATGGGTATTCCTTTAGTTGTTGAAAGGCGTCTTTGCATCTGGCGTTCCATTCGAATTTCTTGTTCCCTCGGAGAAGTTGGTAGAATGGGAGGTATATGTTCGTTGACATGGAAATGAACCGACTTAAAGCGGTGATTTGCGTTGTGAGTTTCTGCACCCCACGCATGTTTCTTGGTGACGGGAATTCGGTGAGTTCGGGAATCTTTTGTGGGTTCGCTTATATTCCTCTTCTGATGACTATGTATCCGAAAAATTCTCCCGAAGTGACTCCGAACGTGCACTTGGCTGGGTTGAGCTTCATTCCGTACTTGTTTAGGTTGTTGAAGCAGGTGGTGAGCTTGGCGATGTGGTCGTCGGCCGAGGCGGCTTTTACCAGCATGTTGTTTATATCCACCTCCATTGTTTTCCCGAGTTGGTCGGCGAACATTTTGTTGACGAGCCTCTGATATGTTGCTCCAGCGTTGTTGAGGCCGAACGGCATCATCTTATAGCAGTACGTTCCTCGGTCAGTGATTAATGACGTTTTTTCTCGGTGTTGGGATGCATCATTATCTGGTTGTAGCCGGCGAAAGCGTACGTGAATGATAGGAGCTTGTTGCATGTTGTGGCTTCAACAAGTCTGTCGATGTGGGGCAACGGGAAGCTGTCTTTTGGGCAGGCTTTGTTGAGCTCGGTGAAGTCGACGCACACTCTCCACTTCCCGTTCTTCTTCTTGACGACCACCGGATTTGCTAGCCAATCTGAGTATTTTACTTCGGTTATCGAGCCTGCCTTGGATAGTCTTTCTACCTCGTCATTCACCGCTTGAGATTGTTCCGGCCCAAGTTTCCTTCTTTTATGCTTGACGGGTTTGAACACTGGGTCGACATGGAGTTCGTGACATGTTACCGAAGGGTCGATCCCCTTCATGTCGATGGTCGACCAAGCGAAGATCGAAGCATTCCGACAAAGAAACTTGATGAGTCGGTCCTTCTGGTCTTTTCTTAGTTCCGCGCTTATTCCTACGCATCGTTATGGGTCACTGATGTCGATGTTGACTTGTTCGACCCCATCATGGTTGGGCCCCTCCTGGGGTGGTATTTTTATCTTTGGTTCGGCGAGTAGGCAAGCTCGGAACTTCCGTCACAGCTTGTGCTCGACGAGGAAGCAAGTGCTGGAAACTTCTTGGATTCCTCGGAGTGTAAATGTTCCACCTGGAGTCGGAAATTTGACGCACTGGTAGTAGGTCGGCGGGACTGCCCTCATGGCGTGAATCCATGGCGTTCCCAAAATGGCGTTGTAGATTGATGGCCGGTCGATGATCACGAATTTGGTTATTACCATAGTTCTCCCTACGCAGAATGGTAGTTTGATGGTTCCAATGGTTGTGGTTGTCCCTCTGGTGAAGTCGGTCAGGGGCCTCTCTGAGCGTTTTATCTCGTAGGCATATAGCTCCATCCTTTTCAGGGTTTCTTCGTATATGAGATCGACCGTGCTTCCGGTGTCGATTAAAACTATGGTTACCTCGCAGTCGCCGATCTGTACTTCGACGACGAGTGGGTCGTTGTGTGGTTTGTACAATCCTCTTTCGTCGTTCTCGGTGAATGCTATCCCGTCCTCGCTTCTGGGCTCGTAGCCCGTACTTCGCTTTCGACGTCAGTATGTATCTACTCTTCGTTTGTATTCCTCTATTGATCTTACGGAGTCGTTGCAGGTCGGGAGCCCTCCCATGATCATGTTATTTGCTCGAACTTTCCTGACCGTTTCCGCCGGTCCAGCGATGTCGTTTGGTGATGATAAAAGAGGGGTTGGGCTTGGAGTAATCGAGCTCAGAGGGAGCGGTCTTGGAGATCGCTCGGATGGCTTGGAGTCGCCATAGTTTAGAAGAGGTCCTGTCATCTCAGTTTCGTCTTAGAGTGTAGAAAAGTTTATCTGGCCCCACAGACGGCGCCAATTGTTGTTACGGAATTTCGATCTAGTCCAAAGAGTCGGGTTACGATCAGAGAAGTCTGAACTACGAGGTGAGAAATAAACTTAAGTGAAGTCAAAAACTGTTATTTATTAATCTTAAGGCCGAACCCGAGCAATGAACATGATGGTACGAGGTGGGAGTCCGTCAAATGACGTGCTCCCTAAATTCTGCTTGAGCTCTGAGCTTTATAAGAGTAGCTCGGATCCTTCGCAAGTTACAATGTGTTTAAAATGAAGAGTGCCAGGTCCTTTTTTATAACGTGGGAAGACTGACTTCCTGTTGGGACGTTGACTCTTTAGCGGACTTGTCTTCTTGGGTCGAGTTGATTTGTTGAGTTGACAAGATTTATAATGGACTTATGGATGGGTGCTAAACCGATATCCAACAGACATTCGTTTTCCCAGCTTTAAGTTTTTCTTTATATTGTTTTCAGTTTCATCTCTGCAGGCTTGATTGATTAATTGGTTGCTAGACAGTCTAGTGTTAGCATTTAGGTTTGTATTAGATCAAGGGCTTATGACTTCTTGAAGTTCATAGATTCAAAATAAATTTAAAGTTTAGTAATATATTGAAAAAGACATGTGACACTCTTAGAGAGAGAAGTGCCGTATTATACCAAAATGAATCTGTCAAACACTGAAAGAGAGAAGTTGAACCAATAAAGGCATTGCATTTAGTAGACAAGAAAGCTAGATGTTCTTTGATCAAAAAAAAGAAAAAGAAAGCTAGATGTTCAGTTTGGTTTGGAACTCAACTACCTATAAATTATAATGTTGACCATTCATTTATATCCTTCTACCTTTTCAAAATTTATTTCTCCTTTTTCCTCAACATTACTCGATTTACTGGTTCAGAACTCACGGGTCTTGCAAGAAATTTCTCTCCACGACAAAATATGCATATAAGTTGTGTCGTCGACTTGGTCTTTGGTTTGTTTACTTTTCCCCATTGTAGCTATTTGATACCACTTGTATTTGAATTAGTCTTTGTGGGACACTTACAATTTCAACATGTTGTCATGTTGTCAGTCCTCAAAAAAGTTATGAGGTCTGCCGCATAAATCAATTTAAAGCATCTCCAATGAAATTATATTTTTACATCTTAACTTTATTTTTAGAGATTACTTTTAATGGCACTCTATATCTTTGTCTAAACTAGAAAACTATAAATTACTACAAATTTAGAGTTATTTATAGAGTTCTCTATTTTTAGAGTTCTCTATTTTTAGAGTACAACCTTTTATTACTAAAAAAACCCTTTAATTATTATGTAATTTCTAATTTTGATACATATTTTTTAAATTATATTTTTTAGGTTTATACTAACAAGATTATATTAACAATAAGTAGTGTTATACTAAAAATGGCAAATCGCAAAAATGGCACAAAACATGTCTTGTCACAAATATAGCAACATGGAAGAAAAATCATAAAATAGCACAAAAACATGTTTTGTCACTAAATTAGCCCTAACCCTTAACCTTAAATACTAAACCCTAAATCCTAAATACTAAACCCTAAACCTTAAATAATAAACCCTAAATACTAAACCCTAAACCCTAAATAATAAATCCTAAACTCTAAATAATTAACCCTAAACCCTAAATTATATAATGCTATAAAAATCTTTGTAATTAAAATAATGCTAAAAATGTGAATTATTTCCCTTGGTGCTATATTTATGATAAAATATGTTTTTTGTGCTATTTTATGCTTTTTCTTTACTAAAAATATAAAATGAAACAACATATATAAAATTTAAAATATGATCATTTGTGATTTTCGATATAGAAAAATAAAAAATAAAAAATGTCATTTCTCACTTTAAAAATGTTAATTGATAATTTGTGAAAGAAGTACAATAATTTTATGCTTAAAATGTATTACTTAATGAGATTTATTTTTCTGTGGAAAACATTTAATTTTAATAAAATATTTTTTTTGTCATCAAAATGTTTTTTTTTATTTAGCTATAGTTATAATACACAAAATAAAGGGATACACTTTGTATAGTTTTATAAAGTAAATGGTTTTGCAGGAAAAAATAATATTTAACTAAAAATACATTATACTTAGAATATTTTTTGTTAAAAAAATACAAATAGTTATCAAAGTGAATCTCCCCTATATTGTTAGAAAATATTATTTAATAATAAAAATATAAGAAACTATTAAATTAGGTTTTTTTTTTTTTTGCGGCAATCGATTCATTTGATATATGTCCAAGGCCTAAAAAGTACAAACAGGAAATGTAATGATCGAGAACATTTGGGCTAAACATACATGCCCACATTAACATATAACTACAAGGAAAAAGAGGTGTCCTGAGACAACCACGTTTCTTATGAAAGCCCACGTGTCCACCCACAGATAGCTCCGTCATGCATACTCCAGTCACCGGCAAGGAGAAGAACACGGTTGCCAAAGTTGCAGATCCAACTCTCGACTCATCAGCACCACCTGTTTGTTGATCTCCGCTTCCGAACGAGAAAGACTGAGATGTCGTGGATAAGAACTAAGCAAACACCTTTAATCAACATCGGAGAAACACCGTGACCGAGAGACTCCAACGCCATCTCGATCCAATTTATTGATCGAGACTTTTCCCACATCATGCTCCTTAAAAGTGGTGGAAGTGCGGAGGTATTAATTCTCAATAAGCACATATCAAAGAGATTAATTCTCAAGAAACAGAGATCACCGATGAAGAGTAAAAGAAAAAGCACAGCAAACTCAGACAAGAAATCCGGCAACAACTGGAAACAAAACTCCGACATACAATCGGAATTTTTTTTTTTTCCGGATAAACATTGCATTCATATATAGAAGTTACAAAGTCGGTATACAGAATTTTGGAAAACAAATTATTACATAATCAACATATGCTCCATATACTGAAGAAGATAATCTAAAAGAAGTGACTTTGACGATGCTTTCCGGAGATAAGCCTTTTTCGCTAATGGAATACGAAATCTGTTATTATCCTTCTCTTTACTCTATCATCTTCTCATGCAATGAATGGTAGCATTTCATGTCTAAACCTCCAATTTAAACATCGCATGACAAAACCCAATGCTTTCACACAAAAATCTGAAACTTGGATAATCTGATACCAACGTTTTCGTATCATAATCTTTTTAGCAATTGTTGACTTTGATGTTCTTCCATTTAAAATCAACTTTTCAGATCCTTTGATAATAAAATCTTTCATAAAGCATTTGCTCCACGGTGGTTTCCAATGAGGCTGTTGTCGTAAAAACATTTGACAACCAAAAACTATCCCAAATTTTACCATGAAATTTATGATAGCCAGAAAACTAGTGAGAAAAGACAACCACTAGCATATTTGCCAGAAATTATATGTCGATGCCAACAACACATTCGAGAATGACTTAACATGTTGTGGCAAATGAAAGCGAGAGAAGACAATTGCCACTGAATAGATGTGAAAGAAGGTGTAATCGAAGAATGTAGATGTTGAGTTACCGTAACCACCGGATGACGACGAGAACACCACCGTCGAAGGAAAAGTATGATTGATAATGACAAATTCTATACGAATTCATCCATCTCTCGTGTATTTATTTATTACTAATCTAGAAAGTGAATAACAAAAAAAAGTACAGCCGACGTCGGAGCCGACGCCGGCCGGAGAATAACTCAAAAAGTTATAATGAGCGTTGCTTGTAGAGAGAAGAAGCGGTTGTCTAAAGGAGAGAGAAGAAGCGGTTAGAGAGAGAAAAAGAGACAATTTTATTATCGTTGTTTTTACTATACAAAATACAATCGGAAATTATTAGAAACCGAAAACAAAGACTAAAAACTAACAAACAAAAGAGAAGTTATAAAGAAAACGAAGCTGCTATCGAAAATTGATTCATCTTCTTCTGAAAGAAACGATTCTGTGAAGAAGAAGATAGAAACCAATTAACCGACAGAGAAAACTCTCTCTCACCTTATTACGAAGTTGTTTAAATGTTTATTTCTCAATAGATCACAAATATTAACAATTAAAATATTAGTAATAATAACTGAAGTGCATGATAATGTAACCAAATAATCATTCCATAAAATCAGATTCACCCTAATTTTCGCCTTTTATGTCATAGATTTTAAGGCCCTAAGGTTTATGTCACTTGTTCGATTGGCTCTTTTCGGCGGCCGGCATCATGCGGGGAGCCGTCAAAAAGGCCTCTCTTGTGTCCAATCATCTCTATGATGAGGCTATGGCTTGTTTTCTCCTATGTCTGTCATTAGGTTGTCTCCGGTTCCCCATCTCTTTGTCCCGCGTTAGTTGAATCTAGGTGGTCTCCGATATTCTTGCGGTTGTTTGATGTAAGGGTGAGTGGCCTTGATTCTTGTCTCTGTTTGTTCGTGCCTCTAATTTGTAGGTGTTGTTGTGGCCTCAAGCTTCTCCGACCATGACATAGAGTTGTATCACTCTCTCTCCTAGATCTGGTGGTCCATGGAGCTTCTCTGTCGCTTGTAGTTGTGGTGGTTTTGAGATTTGTAGGTGGTTGTCTGATATGTAGCAGGACCATTTTCTGGGACTTAGCTTCTACGTATACCGTCTTCATCCTCTTTTTCTCTGCTCACATCACCGACGAGATGCGTCTGTCGCCGGAGAGGCAATCGGTGGACAGAATCAGCGTCTTCAAGAAATAGAAAGATAAATATTGAAAATTTTGTGAACGAATGAGTCGAATCAACTTTTGGACAAATATGTTTCCATTGTAGATTTTTGATAAATTAGGATGATTTTAAATGCAAAGCACCAACCTGAACAAATAATCGTCAATTTAAAAGAAAATGTAACATTCCTATTTCTGGTATATGTGAATATGTTTAACATAGTTGATTTGACTGTTTGAGGTTACTAAAGTATATTTATATTTTCAGTTATTTGTCCACTGAAAAATCTTGATTTAAGTGGGGATAAATACAAGAATATTAGTGAGCTGATTATATGATAAGTAAACAACTCTTTGGAGTACTAACTGCTAGATGTTGACCAGCCGATTACTAATTATGTTAAATATGGATTAGGCCGAGATTTCCGTCTAACTAGAAGGGTTTAGACATTGAAGAGTGTTTGACTAGAAAGAACAAGTCCGGTTTTGTGATGAACAGGTTGGGAACCAAGTATATACAAGTAAAAAGGTGTAAAGACTAAAATGTTTACAATTTTGAACTATCTCAGTAAGGATGTCCGTTCGGTTCTAAGCAAGCTCTCAAGTACAAGTCGAAAAAATGAACGGAGATTACAAGTAGCGAGAGTGAAATAAATTTGGGATCCCTTCATATACGATCTTTGAGTAGTATTTATAGCGGAAGTTGTGGTGTAAGATCTCTACCAAATCGGGGTGACGTGTTAACTTCTACGTATCTCTAGGGCATGGTGCCTCGAGACATGTGCCCGAACCGCTCTGCGGCGTAGACGTATGACGCCGAGCTACTGTTCAGATAGGGACTCTGTTTACATAGGGGCTTTGTTCAATGACCTGCTTTGCCACGTGTCGATTGTTACAATAAGTCGGAGATGAAGGTCAAGGAGGCCCAAAGTGAGGCAGAATTCGCAATGAACCGCGCTATGAACATTAAAAATTAGCTTGTGCCGCGGATTTTCGAGCTGCAGAAGGCTCTTTAGGAGGAGAAGAAACGATCGGCCGAGTTGTATGAGGTTTGGAAGGATTTGGAGCGAGAGAAAGTCCGAGCGTCCGAAGCAGACAAACTTCGGGCCAACCTTGAGATAGAGAGAGCCAACTGGTCTGCGCTTGTGCCTAAAGTTTCCGAGCTTAAGGAGACCTTGGCTAGGCTTGAGGAAGGACTTGTTCTAGCCCGGGGAAACCACAACTGCCTGTGCCGAATATGACACTCTTTGGGGGGAGACTTATTAGGTGAAGGCCTCCATTGAGGAAGCAAAATTTGTCCTGGCTTGGGAAAATAAGAAACTTGCAAGGAAGAGGGCGCATATGAAGAAAAAATGGGCGACCAAGCTGGCAAAGGTCTGCGCTCATCTGGAGGGTCGAGACGAAAAGAAGAACTTGCTGCTGACCCTGAGCCAGGTGGTGGGAACGCAAGATTGCCTTGGGCCATGGAGAAGAAGGATGACTTTGTCGTTCATTCTCCACGGATGGCGAAGATCAAAGCTAACAAATCCAGATACAACACCGAGCTGGAGAATATTGACTATCGTGATCTTACCAACGAGGAACCTCTGATCTTGTGGCTGTAATTTAACCCGAGCAGAGTTTTCCTTCTCGAACTCCTGCACGGAAACAGTCGGTCCGACCTCTGGCCTAGGCGCTGCTCCTACCCAAATCTTGTATGATTTGCTTAAGGACCCTGGTGTTATTCAGTCTACTTACCAAACTATTCGTGGTCAGCACGACACAAACTTGCGGGTGTTGAACCCCGACCATATCGGTAGCACCGACTTGATGAGACCGGGAACTAGGCCGTTTGTGGCCGTAGTTGTTTAAAGTGTAGTTTTTATCTCTACATCCCCTTTTAACATTATAATTTATGCAGCCCTATGAAAGTTCGTTTCCCTATTCTTTTTTTGTTTTGTTTTTAATAGTGTTGTGCCATTTCGTCCGAAAAGAATGATAGCTTAATCTCAGGATTTAAGTGTAGAATTTTCCTAATTGTGGCTTAATGTGAGATGATACCTCGGCTTAAGCACTGAGAATTCTTTGTGAGTCGGTACTCGGCTTATACACTTATAAGTTGTGTATCGTGGTGCGTGATTGGAAGCTCGGCTTAAGCACTGAGAATGATTTGTGGTGCGAGTCAGGGCTCGACTTAGACACTTTTATCTTGTGTGTCGTGGTGCGAGTTCGGGGCTCGACTTTAAGAACTGATAGGTTGTGTGCTTTGTGAGTCAGGACTCGAATTAAACACTTATAGCTAGTGTGCCGTGATACGAGCTCGGAGGCTTGTATTTAAGCATTGAGAGGTTGTGTACTTTGCGAGCCAAGGCTTGGGTTTTTTTTTAGCTTGGAAGTTGTAATGTTCTTGAATATAAAATAATATTTTATTAAGATTATAGTTGTTCCCGTGTTAGACGCTGCCTACTTACTCTTTGAAGGAAGGGATCAAGCCATTCATAAGTCGTTTATTTACAAATGTAACATTTGAAAAGAGAGGAGACCGGGGAGCCTAGTAATAGTATCTCTTGACATGCATTAAGTTCCAGGAGCACGGGATTTTTCTGCCTCTCATTGTCGTCATCTCGTAGACTCTTGGCTTGACAACCTTTGAGATGATATATGGTACTTCCCATTTAGCCTCGAGGTTGCATGTCTTCCATTAAACTGTGTTTTTGAATTCCTTGCATAGGAACAAATCGACTTCGGTTAAGAATCTACCCTTCAGTTTTTATAGTATTTTTAGGTGAGCTGCTGGTAGTTCTAGATTCAGAGTAGAGACTGGTCATGCTGGTCTTCAAGGAAGTCGATCTCACTTAAGATCATGTTTTCGTTGAGGTCCGCTCATTGACTGGACATAGTTCGGTGGAGTGTAGGTATGCCGAATTCAGAGGGAGTCATAGCTTCCATACCATGTGATGGGCTGAATGGTGTTTTGGTGGTAGTCTGGGGTGTAGTTCGATGAGACCACAAAACGCCATCTAGCTCATCAGCCAATAGGCCTTTCTTCGTGTCAAGTTATTTTTTGAGACCGTCAAGGATTGTTTTTATCATAGCCTCAGCATGGAAGTTGCCTTGTGGGTACCTTGGAGTTTATTTCCTTAGTCTGATCTTCCATTTGGTGCAGAAGTTGTCGAATAACACTGAGGTGAACTGGGAATCGTTATCGGTGACGATTTTGAATGGCAGCCTGTGGCGGAAGATAATGAATTTACATACAAAATTGCGGTCGTATTAAGCCTTTATCTTTGCGTAGGTCTCATGTTTGACCCACTTGGTGAAGTAGTCAGTAACTACGAGAAGGAAGCCCTTTTTGGCGAAACCGGGGGAGCGGACCGACGTGTCCATGACCAATCGCATGAACGGGTAGGGTTTTGATGCCATAGTGAGGAGCTCAGTGGGGGCATGAATCATTGGGTTGTGACGTTGGCACTTTTCACAACGGGCTGTGAACTTCTCACAGTCTTGGAGCATCATTGGCCAGTAATGGCTTTGGTAGCCGATCATGAGTGCGAGAAAGAATCCGCTAGAGTGATTTCCTCCAGCACCTTCTTGCATCACCTTCATGACTTTGATGGTTTCTTCCCCGTGGAGGCAGCCGTGTAGAGCACCAGTCGCGCTCCATCAAAATAATTTGCCATCGAAATGGAGGTATTTGGTACACTTATTCTTTAACTTATGGGATGCCCAATTATCCTGGGGTACGATACCGCCTTGAATGTAGTCCAAGATTTCCTGACGCCAGTCCAGTAGTTCTGGTTCAGCTAGTGGAGGTGGCAGGTCGTTGGGACCTTCAGCGTCGTTGAGGCCGTCGTTCAGTTCGTTTACGAGGAAATCATTGATTAGGTAGATTCTCGTAGGTAGGTCAATGCTCTCTACAGGAATCATTCATCGTTGGGTCGGCTCGAAGGTTCAGGATAGGGCAGCTAAGGCATTTTCTGACGTGTTGTCACCTTGGGGGATTTTAGTGAGGCTAAAGAAAGTGAACTCGTTTTCTAATCCTCGGACCACCTTGAGGTATGCATATATGAGATCATTCTTCGCCTTGTACTCCCCACTGAATTGATTGGCGATGAGCTTAGAGTCGCAATAAGCTTGGATCTTTTTGACCCCGATCTCTTTTACTAATCTCATGCAAGCAATCAAGATTTCGTATTCTGCTTCGTTATTTGACGCTTGTAAGGCTTGGCGGAATGATTGCTCCAGCACCTTGTATGTCATTGATTTCAAGCGTATGTAAATCCCGGATCCCTGTCATGAAGAATCCACATGTCGGGAAACTAGCTTTACTAGGAAATCGGCCAAAATCTGTGACTTGGATGCAGTTCGACCTCGGTATTCAATGTCGTACTCGCTGAGCTCGACTGCCCACTTCATCATTCAGCCTTATTTGCTCGGGCTGTGGAGGATCATCCGAAGAGGTTTTTGGTTAAGACTGCGATGGTATGAGACTGAAAGTATGGGTGAAGCTTTCGGGCTGCAACGATGACTGCGAGGGCGAGTTTCTCTAGCATGGGATACATGCTTTCCGCGCCATCGAGAGACTTGCTGACATAAAAGATGAGTTTCTGTTCAATCTTCCCGGACTAAGACTTTGCTGACTGGCGATCTGGATACAACGATGTAGAGGTAAAGAGTTTCTCCCTTTTCAGGTTTGGCTAGGACTTGAGGAGTTGACAGGTAGGTCTTAAGCTGTTGGAAAGCTTCCTCGCATTTCTCGTTCCACTCGAAACACTTTTCCCGCAGAGAAACTGGTAGAATTGTAGGCATTTGTTTGTAGAGAGGAAGATGAACCGGTTCATGGAGACAATTCGGCTGGTGAGGCATTGGACTTCACATGTGTTCTCTGGTGATTTGAGGTCGATGACGGCCGAGATCTGCTTTGGGTTGGCCTCGATCCCACGCTAAGTCACAATATACCTGAGGAATTCTCCTAATGTCACGCCGAAGGAACACTTAGTGGAATTCTTTTAAATGACGTACACATTCAGAATCCAGAAACAGGTGCGAAGGTGGTTGACTTGGTCTTTTGTGACAAGGGACTTTACTAGCATGTCGTTGATGTATACTTCCATTTTTTGACCGAGCTGATCGGCGAACATCTTGTTGACAAGTAGTTGGTAGGTTTCTCATGCATTCTTCAGGCCAAATTGGATGACCTTGTAGCAGTATGTCCCACGATCGGTGATAAATGTCATTTTATCTCGGTCATTGGGATGCATGAAAATATGAATGTAGCCCAAAAAGGCATCTATGAATGATCGGAGTTCGTTCTTTGCGGTGGCTTTCACGACATGATCGATCCAGGGAAATGGGAAGTTGTCTTTGGGGAAGGCCTTGTTGAGGTCGGTGAAATCCACACAACATCTCCACTTGCCACTCTTATTTTTAACCACCATCAGGTTGGCCAGCCAATCGGGATATTTGACCTCAGTGATGGAGCCGGCGGTTGTCAACCTTTCCATCTCATCGTTGATCGCTTGTGCTCGCTTGGGTCCGAGTCTACGCCTCTTCTGCTTGATTGACTTGTATATCAGGTCCAAATTGAGATCGTCGCTGGATCTCGATGCATTGATCGTGGTGTCTTGGGTTGTTGTACACTTGAATAACGAGCTCCCGACCTGGGGTGTCTTTGTGGGAAGGATCGCTTTGGATTTGGGAATCAACGATATGGCAGGTTGGGGGATGAGTTGCACAGCTTGTGTTCGACTACGAAGCATGTAAAAAGATATTTTTTGATCGCCCCGAACTGTGTAAATTACGTCCATATTGGTAAATTGAGATATTGATGGTAGGTTGAAGTGACTGCCTTCATCGAGTGTAGCCAGAGAGTCCCGAGGATAACGTTCTAGATCGCGGGTTTTTAAATAACCGAGAACTTGACTATCTTGGTCATCCGACCTACGTAGATGGGCAGTTTAATAGTTTTGACTGCCATGGTATTGTCACCGGTGAAACCAGTGAGTGGGGGTGTTGGATGGCTTGATCTCACACCCGTAAAATTGCATTTTCAGTTTCCTTGAAGATATGATCTACCAAGCTGCTTGTGTCGATCAAAACTCAGTTTACATCACAGTCAACCACCCGTAGTTGAATTACGAGAGGGTCGTTGTGCGGTTAATAAACTCCCTCGGCGTCAGCCTCGGTGAAGGTAAGGCCTTCACCACTCGTACTTTGCGCTCTATCATCAGTCCCGCACTTACACTTCTGCCGGTCTTTCTCTAATGCTTCTTGATTGACCGCACTGAGTTGTTACATGAAAGGAGACCTCCCATGATCATGACTATAGCCGTTCGTGCTGGCGGAGGTGTTTCGTCCCTTCTACCCAGCATGGTGTGCAGCACAAAGTTCAGATAAAACTGCTCCTCTAGCATCTGGGACTCATGAGAGGGAGGTTGCGACATCGGGGCATATCGGAGGTTTGTTGCTTACTGACCAGAGCTGTTGAGTGGAGCGGGCTCTGGTGTCATGATCGGGCTCAAGTGTTGGGGCAGAGATCCTACAACTGAGGATATAGGAGGTTCCTTGGAGGTTTCTGCTATTGTAGATGATGTTAGTGCTGCGGAAATTTTGGTGGTCTGTGCTGAAGCTGATTGCTCGATGACCGGAGTTGGTGGCAGCATTCTGAAGGTTAGTGGTCTCGTCATTGTCGAATCCTTTCTTTGCGCTTAGAAAATCTCTAAACTTCTCCTTCTATCGCCAATTGTTGATCCAAAATATCACTAAGTATATTTAACATGGATTATGATGAGATTTCCGTTAAATTATAAGGGATTTGACTTTGAGAGATAGTTTAACTAGAAACAACATGTCGGGTTTTTGTGATGAAGAAGTCGGGGACCAAGTATTCTATAAGTGAAAAGGAGTAAAGACACTGAAATGTTTAGACTTTCGAACTAACTCTGTAATGAGTGCAATAAATTTGGGATTCCTTCATAGATGATCTTCGAGGAGTATATATAGCGGGAGTTGTGGTGATAGTACTCCACCAAATCGGGGAGACGTGTCGACTTCTATGTCTTTATGTGGCATGTTGCCTTGAGTCCTATGCCTGAACTTCTCTACGGCGTACAATAAGACGTACGACGCCGATATACTTCTTAGATAGGAGCTTTGTTCAATGAACTGCTTCGTTGCGCGTTGCTTCTGCTTTGCCTCAACACCGCAGACCGTCGCCGCAATGATGACAGCTCGGTGGGTCCATGATGATTGGATTTAGGTTGATTTGGGCTGACTTTTGGAAAATGTGATGAGGACATCAGCTTGACCGACACTGAGCTGGACGAGCAAGACGGACCAGGCTCGACCAAGAAGCTAACCGACCTTTTTCCAACCATGCGAGACGTACCAAGGACACGTTCGGGACAGCGACAGATACAGGTTGAATTCAACAATGCCATGGAGCATCTGATCTCAAGGACAAGCCTAGAAGACATCACGAACCAGCTAGGCCAGCTCGACCAAGGACAACCTGTCCTGAACCAGTTGGCCCATAGGATGATCCATAATGAAGCTGGCGGCCCATTTGATCAGACCACGCCCTGGCCCATACTCCGGACGAACGGACCGGCCATGATCTTCTGCATCGAGTCAGACGATCCCTTGACCGGTTTGCCTCTGGGATAAAGATCATACTCTTTTTCCCTTGTGAAGTTTTGTCCCAAATGGGTTTTCTTCACAAGGTTTTTAACGAGGTGATCCGAAGCCCGTACATTAGAGAGACAGGCCGGCCCTTCTTCTATTTCGACCAAGGAGATTCCTTTTCCTTTTCCGTTCTAAGTTTTATTTCTCTTCTTTTTTTTTGATATTTTCGATGGCCCAAGTTTCTGGCCCATATGCTTTCAGTTGTAATTTGTTTAAAACACTCTTTTTTTTGTTGAATGAAAGTTACGCAAGTTTAAGTTAAGAAAACCCTAAGAATAAGTGATCTCTTTCTCTCCTCTGCGTGGATGCCCCTTAGGAGGATCGGATCTCTTGGCTTTTTTCTTGCTGCTCAGGTTGTTTGAAGTGTTCTTGTTGCTCAGTGACTCATAGCTCATCACCGACCACCCACTAACGAGGAAAAGAGTGCCATCGGCCAGCTTCCAAGTCCCATTCATCCATCACGCCTCAGCCAACCACCCATCACATCTCTATCTCATATCATATGGTATCAGATCTTTAAAGCTCTTGACCAGCCCGGTTATTTCTTCTCCCTTGTTTAGTTTCAGTACTGTTTTGTTCTTTGTCTCTTTAAAAATCGAAAAAAAAAAAGAGTTAGGTTGCTAGTCTTTTGTTCTCAACCGGCCAAGTAATTTGAATCTGAATTGCTTGTTGTTGCTGCTTTGATTGCTGTTGAGTTGTTCTTTGTTTCTGTTGTGTTGCTTTTATAAAACTGAAAATCAAAAAAAAAATTGCTTAGAATCGATTTTAGGTTGTTGGTAAGAAGCCGGCCGCTAGGGTTTATCTCTCTCTAGCGATTTGCATAGGGCTGTTCTCCTTTGTTCCGACTCCTTGCTCTCTGTTCCTTTTAGTTTCTGTTGCTATTTGCTTACCTTGACTCTGTTGCATTCCATTCATTTAGCAAGAGGAAGAAGAGTAGAAACCGGCTGCTAGGGTGTTAGCGATTTTGAGCCGGCCGCATTTAGCCTTAGGGTTTCCCATTTGCGATTTGAATTGCGGTTTTGTTGCTTGGTTATTGATCTGATTTAAGTGATATTTCCATTCCTGATATCAGTTTAGTGTTTACTTCTCAGCTTATTAGTCAAAAAAAAAAAATTCGACATTGCCTTGTTTCCTTTTCCGTCTTGTTTGCATTTTTTTGTTCTTTTGTTCTTTCCATTTCTCTTCTTTGGTACGTTTGACTTTTTTGTTGAGTGTGCAGAGATAATGGCCGATGAGAAAGACCAACAAGGCGTCCCAACTGACCTCACTCAGATCCTGGCTGCTATCCAGACGATCGGAGCCCGACTGGACCGTTTGGAGCGTCCCGACGAGCATCAACATCGGCCGGAAGATTGGCAACCTCGGCCCGGCGCTTATCAGCTTCGGCCAGGAGAGGATCAGCACGGACCAGGGGAACCACATCCTCGGAACAACCAGCAACGTCGACCAGGCCCATACCATGGACGAGCTGAACGACCCGGACGCTTCTAGGACGTCCGACTGGACGACACGGACGAAGATACGGATGAGTTTGAGGACGGACGCCACAGACCGCGACCACCATACCAGCGTGATCCTAATCACCGTGGACGCATATGAGAACAAGAGTACAACGCCCATATCCTAATGATATCAAGCTAAAGCCTCCTACTTTTGCAGGAAAAGTGGACCCGGAGGCATATCTAGATTGGGAGCGGAGGATGGAGCATATCTTCGACCATTACGGATACCCCGAAGGCAGGAAGATATCTCTAGCAGTGGCCCAGTTCATAGGGCATGCTCTGTCATGGTGGGATCGGGACGCTGCGGAACGAAGGCGCCATCGGTACGAACCGATCACTACGTGGACTGACATGAAGTTCCAGCTAAGGCGCATGTATGTTCCTACCCATTTCCATAGAGATTTGCAGAAACGTTTTCGTAAGTTGATGCAGGGAACCAAGACGGTCGAAGAATATTTCGAGGAGTTCGAACAATTGTGGAATAGACTTGAGCTGGATGACTCAGAAGAGACCCTGATGGCCCAGTTCGTGGACGGACTGAACGAGAGGATCACTCGAAAGGTAGAGATTCAACCTTATCATGATATGCCCGAATTGTTGCATTTTTGTATACAGGTTGAGCATCACAACAAGCGGAAGTCGGCGACCACAGCCCGGCCTAGGTCCAACACACCTTGGACCGCACCAACTCCACGGGCCATTGACAAAGGTAAGTCGGTTGAGGTTGAGTCCAGGTTCAAGAAGCCGACCATTGAGACGTCTAAGCCCAACCGACCAGACCCAGGTAAGCTCCCTAACACGTCCCGTTCTAGAGATATCACGTGTTTTAAGTGTCAGGGTAAAGGACATATGGCTCGAGACTGCCCGAACCGGAGGATCATGATCCTGAACGAGGCTGGTGAGTACGAGTCTCAGGATGAACAGGAGGATGAAGACATGGAGGAACTTGACACGGGGACGCCCATCGAGTATCCGGACTCGGGAGAGCTACTGGTGATCAGGAGAGCTCTCAGTGCGCTTGTTGATCCCGAGACGGTTCAACGAGAGAACATCTTCCACACTCACTGTACTGTGAACAACAAGGTATGCAGTCTTATTATTGATGGTGGATCTTGTACTAACGTGGCCAGCAGGAACATGGTCGATAAGCTCGGTCTTCAAGTGACTAAGCCCTCGCGACCATACCAGCTTCGGTGGCTGAACGATGACATGGAGATCCGGATTGCAGATCAAGTAACCGTACCTTTCAGCATTGGACGATATCATGATCAGGTAGTGTGTGATGCGGTTCCTATGCAGGTTTGACACTTATTGCTCGGCCGACCATGGCAGTTCGACAAGGAGTCCTTGCACAACGGGCGGACCAATCATTACTCATTCATGCATGACAAGCGAAAGTACCAGCTCGCGCCTCTTACAGCGCAGGAAGTGCATGAGATGCAACTGCATCTTGCCAAGGATAAAAAGAACCATAAGACCAATCTTCTTATTTCTTCGCATTCAGTTTCTATAGATATTGTTCAGAACATGCAGGTACTACTGATGATCTTTAGGGAGACTTTACACTCGTGTTCAGACGAAGTAGAGTTGCCTCGAGAAGTTGTTTCATTGTTGGACAGGTTCAGGGATGTGTTTCCGGACGAGATTCCAGTCGGCCTACCTCCTATCAGAGGCATTGAGCATCAGATCGATCTCGTGCCTAGAGCGGCCCTACCCAACCGACCAGCATACTGGATGAATCCGACCGAATCCAAGGAGTTGGAGAAACAGGTGCAGGATCTCATATCCAAAGGCTATATCCGAGAGAGCCTCAGCCCGTGTGTCGTTCCGGTCTTGTTGGTTCCCAAGAAAGACGGGACTTGGAGGATGTGCGTCGACTGTCGGGCCATCAAAAACATCACCATCAAGTACCGACATCCCATACCACGGCTGGATGACATGTTGGACGAGCTACACGGAGCGTCCGTGTTCTCTAAGATTGATCTACGCAGCAGGTACCATCAGGTTCGAATGAAGGAAGGCGACGAGTGGAAGACGGCTTTAAAGACTAAGCAAGGCCTTTACGAGTGGCTGGTCATGCCATTCGGCCTTACAAATATGCCCAGTACGTTCATGCGCCTCATGAACCAGGTCTTAAGGGCCTACATCAGTAAGTTCGTTGTTGTTTATTTCGATGATATATTAATCTATAGTCAATGTTTTGCTGACCATTTGGTGCACCTTCAGCAAGTAATAGATACTCTTCGACATGAGGGTCTTTATGTGAACCTCAAGAAGTGCACCTTCTGCACTGATAAGCTTGGCTTTCTATGTTTTGTTGTAAGTTCGCAGGGATTACACGTTGATCAAGAGAAAGTCAAAGCCATTGAGGATTGGCCAACCCCGACCACGATCGGCCATGTCAGGAGTTTCCATGGCCTGGCGAGTTTCTACAGGTGATTTGTGAAGGACTTTAGCACTGTGGCAGCCCCACTTACAGCCATGATCAAGAAGAACGTCCCGTTCAAATGGGGCCAGTCGCAGGAGACCGCGTTCCAAAAGCTCAAGGATTTGCTAACCCATGCTCCTATTTTGGTTTTGCCTAATTTTGATAAGACGTTTGAGATTGAGTGTGATGCTTCAGGTTTAGGAATTGGAGCTGTCCTGACGCAAGGAGGACGGCCGGTCGCCTATTTCAGCGAGAAGTTGAGTGGAGCCACGCTCAACTATCCTACCTATGACAAGGAGCTGTATGCGATGGTTAGATCCTTGGAGACGTGGCAGCATTACTTGCTGGCCAAGGAGTTTGTTATTCACACCGACCACGAGACGCTCAAGCATCTGAGAGGACAGACGAATCTGAAGAGGAGGCACGCCAAGTGGCTTGAGTTCGTGGAGACCTTTCCGTACATCATCAAGTACAAGAAGGGAAAGGAGAACGTGGTAGCTGATGCACTGTCCAGGAGATACACGCTAATCAGCACCATGAAGGCCAAAGTCTTGTTGAACTTATTAAGGAAGATTATGATATTGATCCTGATTTTGGTGAAATTTTTCAGGAATGTCGCAATGGACCAAAGGGAGTTTTCTACTTGCACAACGGATTCCTGTTCAGAGGGAAACGACTGTGCATTCCTCAAAGATCGATGAGGGAGCTTCTGATCCGAGAATACCACGGTGGCGGACTGATGGGACACTTTGGCGTGGACAAGACATTGAGTGTCCTAGTCAAGCACTTCTACTGGCCACATCAGAAACGAGACACAGAGCGTTTCTGCTCCAAGTGCATCACGTGCCTTAAGTCTAAATCCAGGTCACATCCCCACGGTCTCTACTTACCTTTGCCTATACCTTACCGGCCATGGGTCGATATTCCCATGGATTTTGTGCTTGATTTGCCTAAGATCAGGAACAAGGATGCAATCTTCGTCGTGGTCGACCGGTTTTCAAAGATGGCTCATTTCATACCGTGTTCTAAGACGAACGATGGGACCCAGACAGCCGACCTCTTCTTCAAAGAAGTGGTCAGATTGCACGGACTGCCCCGGACTATCGTTTCAGATGGTGACCCAACCTTCTTAGGTCACTTCTGGAAGACGTTGTGGAGGAAGCGTGGAACCAAGCTGCTGTTCTCGACCACCTGTCATCCACAGACAGATGGACAGACCGAGGTCGTGAACCGGACTCTCTCAGCCCTCTTAAGGGCCACGGTTGGTAAAATTTGTCAAATTGGTTGGATTGCATTCCTTTTGTTGAGTTTTCTTATAATGGTGTCAAACACTCTGCTAGTAAGATGTCTCCTTTTTAGGTTGTTTATGGATTAAAGCCAGATACCCCACTTGATCTGAAGCCACTGCCAGCACTGGAGTTCATCAATCTCGATGGAGAGCGCAAGGCCGAGGCCGTCGCCAAGCTGCACCGGGCGGTCAAGGAGAACATCGAGAAGAGGATGGAGCAGTACAAGAAGCAAGCCGACAAACACAGGAAGGAGGTCGACATTAGGCCAGGCGACTGGGTTTGGGTTCACATGCGACCTGAGCGGTTCCGAAATAAGAGGAAATCCAAGATTTCCCCGCTTGGAAAGGACCATTCCGGGTCCTGAAAAAGATCAACGACAACGCCTACCAATTGGAACTCCCAGGTGAGATGAGCATATCGTCGAGTTTTAATGTTTCTGATTTGTCTCCTTATTGTGCAGGTGATATCGTTCTGAGGCCAGAACCTCTTCAAGAGGGTGGGAATGATGATGACATCAGCTTGACCGACACTGAGCTGGACAAGCAAGACGGACCAGGCTCGACCAAGAAGCTAACCGACCTGTTTCCAACCATGCGAGACGTACCAAGGACACGTTCGGGACAGCGACAGATACATGCTGAATTCAACAATGCCATGGAGCAGCTGATCTCGAGGACAAGCCTAGAAGACATCACGAACCAGCTAGGCCAGCTCGACCAAGGACAACCTGTCCTGAACCAGTTGGCCCATAGGATGATCCATAATGAAGTTGGCGGCCCATTTGATCAGACCACGCCCTAGCCCATACTCCGGACGAACGGACCGACCATGATCTTCTGCATCGAGTCAAACGATCCCTTGACCGGTCTGCCTCTGGGATAAAGATCATACTCTTTTTCCCTTGTGAATTTTTTGTCCCAAATGGGTTTTTTTCACAAGGTTTTTAACGAGGTGATCCGAGGCTCGTACATTAGAGAGACAGGCCGGCCCTTCTTCTATTTCGACCAAGGAGTTTCCTTTTCCGTTCTAAGTTTTATTTCTCTTCTTTTTCTGATATTTTCGATGGCCCAAGTTTCTGGCCCATATGCTTTCAGTTGTAATTTGTTTAAAACACTCTTTTTTGTTGAATGAAAGTTACGCAAGTTTAAGTTAAGAAAACCCTAAGAATAGGTGATCTCTTTCTCTCCTCTGCATGGCTTCCCCTTAGGAGGATCAGATCTCTTGGCTTTTTGCTTGCTGCTCAGGTTGTTTGAAGTGTTCTTGTTGCTTAGTGACTCATAGCTCATCACCGACCACCCACTGACGAGGAAGAGAGTGCCATCGGCCAGCTTCCAAGTCCCATTCATCCATCACGCCTCAGCCAACCACCCATCACATCTCTATCTCATATCAAAATGAGCCTTTCAGGTATACATGGCCTTAGCTAATTGGGGATACTAAACTCACCTCCAACATCTGATGAAATGTAGTCCACATATCGAGAGGCCATAAAACTTATAAACAATGACGGTTAGTACGTTACATAAAATTGAAGAGATTAATTAAGAATAATCATCCTATTAAAAACACAAAACTATCCTCACCTCATGAAGTTTTTAACTTTACAATTTGTAAATTTTTGTTAATAAAATTTAATTATCACTAAAAATATTGCATAATTGAAAATAAAATATTTCTAAATCGCTGAATTGTTCTCTATTTTTTTTTTTTTTAAAGTGAAATAAAATATTTGTTAGTGGAGCACAACGTAAATATTTGGGAAAATGTTATTAACCCTGAACTTTCAAACTATGGTGATTTAAACCATGAATTTCTAATTCGGTCATTAAAACCAGAAGTTTTATATGACTATCATTTCGACCCTGAACTTTGGGTTGATTTTTCCGTTTCACCCACACTGTTAGACGCAGAGACCGACGAATAAACATGTGTTAAACCATTTAACGGTGTGAATTGATAGTCAACTGAAACTTCGAGTTTTAATGGCTGAATTGGAAATTCATGGTTTCAAACACCATAATTTGAAAATTCGGGGTTTTAATAACATTTTTCGCGTAGATATTAAAAAAAAACTTATTATAAACAATACTTATTTTGAAATTATTTTTGTCGTTGACAAGCGGATCGAGTAGATCCAAAATAAAATAAAAGCATAAATAGACATTAGTTAAAGAAAGAAACAACTCAGTCTCGGTTCGACAGCGGATACATCCATTATCACCCGAGAACTGAAGAATTGGGAGTCTCACACTTTATGTTTGCTGACGATGTGATGGTGTTTTTTTATGGTGGCTCATCCTCGCTTCACGGCATTACAGAAGCACCTGAAGACTTTGCGATCTAGTCCGGACTTCGGATGAAACCGGATAAATCCCAACAATTTGTTGAAGGCTTGAACCACATTGAAACCTAAACCATCTCACGGTATGGTTTCAACCTTGGTTCTCTGCCAATCATGTACCTGGGGCTTCCTTTAATGCACAGAAAATTGAGAGTCTTAGAGTATGATCCATTGCCTGAGAAAATAAGTAAAAGATTCAAAATATGGGCTGTGAAATCTCTTTCATTTGCAGGGAGACTGCTTATGATAAACAATGTGAATCGTTGTGTGCCAAGAAGCACCGAGCCGCCAGATTGAAACAACGTCACACCTCCCCACCCACACGTTCCAGAATCCATAGAAACAACTCGCTCCAATCTCAGTTCTGCACACCCTGCTAGGTAGAATTGACAAGTTATACTGCAGAAAAAACGAGCGTTTCGCCGAACTTGAAGCAAGGAAGGGATCCTCGACAACCGCCCAAATAACTCCAGGTCCCCAACCGATCAAACCTATAGGCATGCCTTGAGGGCTAATATATCGCGCCTACAACAAAATCTATTCGGAGACTCAACGCCGGACTCGTAAAACACACAACCAATCAGTACTTAAAGTCGAAACTCCGCGCTTGCACACAAAAAAAGAAGTGTTCCTGATGCTTAAAAGTCGAGCTCAGATTCACAAATCAAACAACCAAACAATGCTTAAAGTAAAAGCTCCGCGCTCGCACAAAAAGCGTTCTCAATGCTTAAAAGCTGAGCCCAAACTCGCAAACACACAACCAATTAATGGTTAAAAGCCAAAGCTCCGCGCTCGCACCCCGGTACACAAGATATAAGTCCCTAAGCTGAGCTCAGACTCGGGTATGAACTTTATGGATTCCACCTTCTTGCTCCCCTAAGGTTTCATTAAAAATATTGAATCGTTGTGTGCCCGCTTCTTATGGACATGGAACATTGAATCGGGTAAAGGTGCTAAGGTTGCTTGGTCAATTTGTTGTTTACCAAAGCTCGAAGGGGGTCTGTGTATAAAGCGATTTGGCATTTGGAATAAGACGCTATGTTTGCGGTTTGTATGATTGTTATTCTCAGGTAATGACTATCTTTGGACAAAATGACATCGACATCATCACTTACGGAATGCCAATTTTTGGTATGTAGAACCAAATGACAAAGATGCTTGGACATGGAAGTCGATTCTTGCGTTGAGACCTCTAGCTAAGATGTTTCTATGGATAGTGGTGGGGAATGGAGAGAATACAAATTTCTGGCATGATCAAATGGACACCTTTCGTCCAATAAATCAACCATTTAGGGAGTCTTGGACATTGTTCGCTGCGGCTTCCCCTCTCCGCATCGGTTGCGGGTGCTTGTTCTCTCGCTGGATGGAGTCTACCATCACCACATTCTGAAAAAGAGCTAGTCTTGCATGCTCATCTGACCACGATAGAACTTCCTGCTACATCCTACAACTCGGATTTCTTTGTATGGCGAGTAGATAGCGAATACTGTAAGCAATATTCTTCTGCAAAAACTTGGTCAGTTATGCGACCTGCAACACCAGTTAAGAGTTGGGGTCGCCTGGTTTGGCTTAAGGGATGTGTTCCTAAGCACTCATTCACAGCATGGGTTATAAATTACAACAGATTACAAACCAAAGTGAGGTTAGCATCTTGGGGAATGAGCATCAACAAGGAATGTGGTCTTTGCCATAGTAATGACAAACACCGCGACCACCTGTTCATCCATTGCAACTATAGTCTTTCAATCTGGCAAGCCATCAAGTACATACTAACACCAAATCAACGTGCTTTTTTGGAATGGTCAGAGCTCTTATCTTGGTTTAGATCAGGCTCTGCTTCAGCGCCATCATTATTGCGCAGAATTGTGTGGCAAGCCTATATGTTCCATGTTTAGAAGCAACGGAACAACAAACTCCACCACAACATGGTAACACAGCAAGCATAACTTTCAAGCAAATCGATAGAGATGTAAAGAACATCATCACAGCAAAAAAAGGAAGGTGGAGATTCAACAATCTCTTGTCCTTTTGGATCAGATAGTATCTAGTGTAAATTATCTTGGTTTTAGACTCTTATGTTCCCCTTTTTTTTTATAGCAAATGTACATTGTTTAGATTGTGAAACCTTCTTTGTTCTAATGATATTAACATATTTATTATAAAAAAAAAAACAACAAAGTCAAATGTATTTGAACAAAAGAAAAGGTAGAATAACTTTTGGGCTTCAAAGGCTTTTTTAACTTTTTTGTCAAAAGGCTTTTTAACTTTAATCATTTTCTTCAGGCATATGCGTATATCTGTTTTGATCCATGGCATGTCGCGTAACTATTTATGCTTTCGCAACACTTTTAGTTACAGAGAGTAAAACTCCAAACCTTTGATCAAAAAAAAAAAAAAAAAAAAAACTCCAAACCATCCGTTAACTATTAACGGAAAACCACCATTCTTCACTCTACTCCTACGTGCCAAAGACTCGACTGATTGAAAACACTGTCGTTTTGGAAAATCCGATTTCCACTCTGTAATGTATCTTTCGAAGTGAGAAGGACAAGAAATACACACATAAATGCTGAGAAATCAATATAGCGGTTTACCGCTCACGGCGGCGATATCATAAACTAATAAAGAGCTTTCGGCGATTCAAAACAATTTAGCCAATGGGCTGCGTTTTCTGCAAGAAATCGGCCGGAGAGAAACGGAATCCCGATGAAGCTCTTCCAGGAAACCTCCGCCAGACTGATCATTTGCCTTCCTCTTCCTCCACCGCCGTATCTGTACCGGAGGTAGTCGACATCGGAGAGAGGAGGAAGGATTTAGGTTCGATTGAGATTCAAACGGCGAGAACGTGGCACACTGGCGACTTCTCCGCCGGCTCTTCTCGCCGGCCGTTGGGGACACCGGATGGATGGCCACCGTGGCTAATTGCTGCTTGCGGCGAATCGATCAAAGACTTGACTCCTCGACGAGCCACCACATACGAGAAGCTCGAGAAGGTAACAAAATGTTACCATACATAAAATTCGCATTAAATTAAGTATAAATCATTAGCAGGAAATCATGAAATTCTGCAGGTATAATTAGAAAGTTTGTTTCTTTTTCGAGCTTTAATTACACTTTTCGAATAGTTTAATTATACTTTTTGTTTTTGTTGCAATGAATGTAGATTGGGCAAGGAACTTACAGCAATGTGTACAAGGCTAAGGATCTATTGACTGGAAAAATTGTAGCTTTGAAGAAAGTTAGATTTGATAATTTGGAATCAGAGAGTGTTAAGTTCATGGCCAGAGAGATTCTTGTGCTGCGACGGCTAAGTCATCCTAATGTTATAAAGCTTCAAGGTTTAGTTACTTCGAGGGTTTCGTGTAGTCTCTACCTTGTTTTCGAGTATATGGAGCATGATCTGACTGGCCTTGCTGCAAATCAAGGTGTCAAGTTTGATCTTTCTCAGGTTTGTGTCTTATGTTTCTTACTAAGGTGTGTATCTTGTGATAAACAAGTACTTAATGTGCAATGGATATAAGTGGTAACTGTGTTTTGTTGTCACATATGGTTTGTTTCTTGTGTGTATTTGGTGATGCTAGAATTATTTGTATGTGGACCCATTCTGCATTACGTTTCTGATTCTGGTGAATTCTCAACGTCCTCATTCATTGGACTTGATTCTTTCACTATATATCCATATTTGCATTATCTTAAGCTGAGGGATTAAGAAACAAGCTTGTATTTTCTTATTTCAGGTGAAATGCCTTATGAAGCAGCTACTATCTGGGTTAGAGCATTGCCATAGTCGAGGAGTCTTACATCGGGATATCAAAGGTTCTAATTTGCTGATAGATAATGATGGAATACTGAAGATTGCTGATTTTGGGTTGGCTACATTTTATGACCCCAAGCAAAAGCAAACAATGACTAGCCGTGTTGTCACGCTCTGGTACCGCCCTCCTGAGCTTCTTCTTGGAGCTACCAACTATGGCACTGGTGTTGATCTTTGGAGTGCCGGTTGTATAATGGCAGAGTTACTGGCTGGCAAGCCCGTTATGCCAGGAAGAACCGAGGTAAACAAATCGTGTTTATAGTTTCTATGAGATGCACAAATTGTGTAGGGCCTCTTATCTGAGTTGCATTATAGAGAGAAATTAATGCTTCTTGGTGAATTGATTTGTCTTTGGACCATATAAATGCCGAAAATTAATAAGAGTGTTTCTTACCTACTTTGTTCTTTGTAGGTTGAACAACTTCATAAGATATTCAAATTATGTGGCTCCCCTTCAGATTTGTACTGGAAGAAGTATAAATTGCCGAATGCGACCCTTTTTAAGCCGCAGCATCCGTACAAACGTTGTGTGGCTGAAGCATTCAATGCCTTCACTCCATCTTCAGTGCATCTAGTCGAGACACTTCTCGCCATAGATCCTGAAGATCGAGGAACTTCTACCTCGGCCTTGAGTAGTGATGTGAGTCACCCTTGTAAAACATGAAAAAGACAGTTAGTTTGTAATAAGATGTTATGCAAGCAAAAGCATTTTCTAAGCGATGTTTGTGTGTGTGTGCAGTTCTTTACGACTGAACCGTTACCATGTGATCCATCAAGTTTACCAAAACATCCACCTTCCAAAGAACTGAATATAAAGCTAAGGGACCAAGAGGCAAGAAGGTACTTATTTTTACAGCTTTTTATGCGTTTTCTGGATTCATGATTTGGCTCATCTGTAATTTGTCTCGTCTCTAGGCAAAAGGGTCTTGCTGGAAAAACTAGTGGTGTGGAAGGAGCCAGGAGAATAAGGTTTCGTGGGGATCGCACTGGGCGAGCTATTCCAGCTCCAGAAGCTAATGCCGAGATTCAAGCAAACTTAGATGTGAGAAATATCCTCTTTTCATCATTCTCATGCACACAATTCATCATATAGCCAGACTGATTGCATCATTTCTTTGACGAGTACATGCATATGACTAGGCTGATAAATCAGCTATACCTATAAACACTATAGGGAGACTATGCGGAAGATTCTTTAGAGAGAGAGAGAGAGTAATTAAAATTGTGTGTTTGTAGAGGTGGAGAGTGGTACCACAAAGACATGGAAAGAGCAAGAGCGAGAAGTTCCCGCCTCCTCACCAGGACGGTGCAGTTGGGCACCCAGTGGAAGAAGATGAGTCAAAGAAAAGCTCAGTATTTGGTGTATCGAGATCATTAAAGGGTGGGGAAGGGACATGTATGAGAAAGATTTCAAACAAAGACGGGTCTTCTTCTAGAAAGTACATATGGGGGCTTAAACCTCCTCCAGCGCTTGGGCTATCAATGGACTTACTTTTCAAGAGCAGATCAGAAGTTTTTAGGATCCGGAGATAGGATATTATAGATGAAACGGGAAGTTTCCATTTCAATTTCAGAGGAGAGAGATTGGTTGAAGAAGTTTATATTCTTTGTAGCAGAATAGAAAGAGTGAGAGAGTGCGCAAATAGAAATGTGGTTTGACTCTGATGTAAAAACACCAATTCAGGTAAATTTAGCAAATACTTAACAGATGTGTGTGAAACCTTGATGCAAATTCTCAATGCTCGCATTTTCTCCCCTACAACTTTTTATACATGAATATAGTTTTATATTAATTAAGAAGTGCTTTTGACTTTATATTCACTCTCAAAATGGTTGATTACTAATTTACCATTAATGAAATTAGGCTAATTCCTATGTTAACTTTAATTTATATTGATAATATTTCCTATGGATATATACATAAACTTGAATTAAAAATGAGATGATAAATATGAAATAGATATGAAGATTTTTAAAATTTTATTTTAAAAATATATATAATCTTGAATAAAAAATAAAAAGTAAGATGGATTGATAAATATGAATATATTTATGAAGATTTTTAATTTATTTTAGAGATATACATAACTTTCAATAAAAATAAAAAATAATACAATAATACGAAAACATTTATGAATATTTTGAAATATTAATAACTATTGTTTTCAATTTTATAAAGTAAATTCGTATTATTTATATAAATTTGAATATATATATATATATATATAATAATAAATTTTAAATAAGATATTTATGTATTGCTTTTATATATGAAAATATAATTACAATTTATTTTATTACTATTAATTTATTTAAAAAAAATTATAAAATATCATTAAATATAATAATATATGTATATTTAATTATAAATAGTGGTATACATAACTTTCAATAAAAATAAAAAATAATACGATAATACGAAAACATTTATGAATATTTTTAAATATTAATAACTATTGTTTTGAATTTTATAAAGTAAATACGTATTATTTATATAAATTTGAATATATATATATAATAATAAATTTTAAATAAAATATTTATGTATTGCTTTTATATATGAAAATATAATTAAAATTTATTTTATTACTATTAATTTATTTATAAAAAATATAAAATATTTTATTAAATATAATAATATATGTATATTTAATTATAAATAGTTTTATATATATTTTTATAATATTATTATTGTTGTAAAATTAATTTAATAATTTTTTAGTTTAAGAGATGAACAGAGTTTTATGAGTTATCAGTTATTAAACCCTTTTCAAATACTAATGATGTACTTAATTAGACTATACATACTAACTAATAGATTTATGACTTTAGCCAATAAGCTTTAGAATGGTTTTGTATGTTATAAGAATTCTGGATCCAAGCTTGGAAAATCATTGGACAAAAACCCAACGGAGAAACGAAAAACTATAAACAAAAGCTAATTATTGGAAGAATTGAGAAAATGATCAAAATACCAGTCACAAGTCCTATATAACTTAACTTTTTCAAGAAATAAAACTTTACTTTGTTTCAATATGTGGCTTGAGGAATTGGAGACTTTTTGATGAGATTGGTGACTGATACTATTTCGCATGTGGTTGGTGCAAACTCGTACCATTTTTAGATTTTTTTAGTCCACAACAGAACTGGTGTTTTATCTTTTCCTAAATGAATTTTAAATCAAATCCTTGTCTCAGTCTTAAATTAATTGATTAAAACGTAATGTTTGCCCATTTAAGAGATCCATAAATAAATTTATAAAAAGAAAATAATAGTCGGAATACGTAGATAGAAACAATTAGGCTAATTATTATATTAACTTTAATTTATATTGATAATTTTACTATGTTTTTTAATTTTATTATGTAAATATACATAACCTTGGATAAAAAATGAGATGTTAAATATGAAATTTTTATGAATTTTTAAAAAAAATTATTTTGAAGATATACGTAACTCTGAATAAAAAATAAAAAACTAAGATGAAATGATAAATATGAAAAGATTTATGAATATTTAAATATTAATAAATATTAATTTTGGATTTATATATTAAATTCATATTATTTATATAAAACTTTGAATTTGTATATATAAATGATAAAATATTTTATTTATTTTAAATAAAATATTTATGTATTGATTTTTATATATAAAATATATAATTATAATTTATTTTATTTTTATCAATTTTATTTATAATAAATTATAAAATATCTTATTAAATATAATCATTTATAAATATTTAATTATAAATAGTCTCATATAAAATTTTATAATATTATTTTGATAATTTGTATTTTTAAAAAAATTTATGTTTAATAACATTTGTGCTCGAATTATACTAGTAAATCAGTAAAGCAAAGTAAAGGAAGAGTACGTTTGTTCATGATTCATCCTTTCTCAATGCTCACAACGTAGATGGATTTCGTGATTATTATTATTAGTTATATTAACTTCAATTTTCTCCCAACGTAGATGGATCATTTTTTCTCTCAGAACATTTGTTGGTATTTGTTGTTACCCAAATTTACACTCTAGATTTGGTCTGATAAGGTCCAAAGCGTTATCATTTAAACATGTCCACATTAAAGATATCATTAGGGTCCAAACTAAAGTCCATTTGGTCTATGCCTTGTCAATTGGAAAACGACTGCATATTGAAGAGAACATGGTCGATATTGAAGTCAACCGGCAAGCTGATCCAGTCAAACTGTTCACTCCGAGATCAGCTCAACTAACCAAAGATCACGGAGATCGCTCCAACAGGCGCACCACGAGATATGCGGGATGGGGAGCTCAACAAAGATGCTATAAAAGGAGTTCGATGACTTTAGATTAAGGACCTTCTTTTCACACTTTTCATACAAAACAGCTCAACGAGCTCACAATAAACTTTCATTCGAGACCCCTTTGTAATCTTCTTTCATTCAATACAAGATAATTATGAAACCTAAATTCGTTTTAGATAGTTTTTTGAAGCATCGTTTGATCTTTGAGGTGCTAACCCTTCGAAAACTTCCCCATTCCAAATCATAAATCTTTAGTGTGGATTTCCGAATCCACATTTTTGCGCCGTCTGGGGGGGATTGACGATCATAGTATCCTCTGTCAAAAAGGTCCAATAAAATATCTCAAAAATCGAAATGGGTATTGAACAAAATAACTCGCAAGATCTGACTCAAAACAGCCAGTCTCAACAGATCAAGAGCAATTGACCCCATGGGTAGATGCTGCCACGGAAACAGATTCAACATGCTCTGGAAACGCAACCCAACCCTTAAACAATCTTGCAGATCCGAGTCTACCGCAATCTAACACTACATCTGGAGAAAGCCTCCCTAATGGGGGGCACCTCTGCCGCATATCGCACAAACCCCTGAACCTGGATAAGACCCGATGAAAACCCGACTGGTAGGGATGAACCTTGACCATAACTGACCTCACGCCTGTATCGTAGATGAGCATATCTTCAGAGTCTATGCTTGAAGGTGATGACGGAGTGGGAGAACAAGCTTCCATTGCAGCGATTCGGAAGGTCAATTTCGATTTCGTGGTTTTAGGGTGTCAGTCTAAGCTGAGCTCAAGAGTGGTACTGACCAAAGACGACAAAGGTGGAGTTTGTCGGATGTGTTGCCGTTTTGGTCATCCGGACCAGTAGTTGGGCCTGAGCTGATTCAGTCAGCTAGTTGGGCCAGCTACGTGAGTGACGGTTTAACAGCTAAAGCCCGAGGCTTATTTGATGGATCCGGTTAAGTGTCGAATGAGTTAAAAAGAAAGAGGAGAGTTCGTTACAACGAGTGGATCAGAGTCGTTACAACAGAAAAAACAGAGGAGAGAAAGAGAGAGAAGAGAGCGGTCAAGTCTTCTTCTCCGGCGAGGTCTTCGGAGCTGTTTCTTTGGGTTCTCCGACTTCGGGTTCTGCGTCTGAGCAAGCGAGAAGATCGTCTTCATCGTCATCCGAAGGCATCGGTGGTATTTCGCATCCCAAGCTCTGCAGTCGGCTTCTCATGTACCTGAAAGTATAACAGTTGTTGTTAAAGCTTTGTAAGGTCTAAAGTCGAGCGTTAATGGAAGCATGGAAGTTTCGTTCTTCCTCCAGACAGTAGCCTAACACGTGAAGTATGGGTCAACAAATTTGTGTGTTCTTTAAGTTCTTAGTTCATACAAATCAACAAAAGAATCGATCTTGAAATCAACCGGAGTTAAGGTTTTGATCTAAAATACCTAACAAAAAGCATGTTTGATCGGTTGATGCTCCTTATGTCGATCGATCGTTAGAGTTCTTGCGCATTGGTCGAGAGTTGGGAAGTCTCGGCCATCTCCAATTGAGTTTGGACTACATCATATATCCCTCAGCCAAAGCAACTTTTAAAGACATTTTGTCGAGATAAATTATCTCCTTTTCTAACTGCTCTGTCTGGATTTTGAAGTTTCTTCTCAAGTTCCAAAGATGTTCTACCCGGGCCGTCTTAGTCGATAATAGAGCCGGTGATGATCACATCAGATAATAAGATTAACCCTGTTCTTTTCATAAACGATGCGATCAACGGCAGCGTGTGAAAATACACATATACGGATATACCACCTTCCAGTCTAGAATAGAAAATAGAAATTAGGAGCACCAGCACCACATTCATTATTTGGTGGGATTTTGTTGTGTGTGCCTATCATTCCACAAAAGAAAAAAACAGGTATTGCGAGTTCCTTTACTAGCTTTCTTGATCAATTTATCAATCATCCCCAAAAGGTTTAATTCGGGAAGGACAAAAAGAATACCGCAGCGAGGATTAATAGGAAAAAGATAAAATAAAATCACGAGGAATGGTGGTTTTTGTGGCAAAAGAGACTTTAACATTTTCTCCATGACTTCTTATTTTCCTTAAAAGATCAAAGAAGAAATGTGTTCTTGACGATGATCACTTGGATCTGTAACAAGCTCTCTTTGCTGCTCGAACGATATCCTCTACCTGAGGAAGAGCCAATCTCTCTAGGTTAGCTGCATAAGGCATTGGAACATCAGCTCCTGCAATCCTCTCCACCGCTGCATCCAAGTATGAAAAGCTCTCCTCTACAACCGACGCACTGATCATCCATAACACACATATATCAATAATTTTAATAATCCCAACCGAATAAATAGACAATGAAATGAAGTTTAACCAGATTTCTGCACAGACTCCATGCTGAGGGAAACCTTCTTCAACTGTTACCAATCTACTTGTTTTTCTCACTGAAGCATTGATGGTTGCTCTGTCTAGCGGACGGATTGACCGAAGATTTATTACCTAACCATTTTATATTAACAAAACAAAACAAAACAAAAAAAAGTTTAAGAGCTTGCGTATCAGTTTTTAGCAGAATCATAAGACTGAAAATCTTCATACCTCAGCACTTATTCCCTCTTCTGCGAGCTTCTCAGCTGCCTGAAATCATGTACAAAAGGTAATTCAGTGGAGCACCAATTTTGATTTAAAAGAAAACGAAGCATGTGATGCAAAAATCATCTGAAAGTAATTCTTGATCTATACGCAGGAAACTAGCAAAAATGGGTGATAGTGAAAATAAGGAAATGTCAAACCTTGAGGGCAAAACCGACCATCTTCGAGAAAGTTACTATCGTTACATCCTTTCCTTCTCGTTCAATCTGTTATACCCAAATACAGCATTAAAGCATCCAACTGCTAGATAGAAGAAAAAACGAAAGATGAGCGACAGTACCTTGGCTTTGCCTATGGGAAGGCAGAAACTTGAATCAAGTGCTTCTTCTGAAATTGGAAATGATTCACCATATCTGCGTGAAGGAATCAAATTATGTGACTTTACGCTCTAATCACATGACCAGAATTCAGATTTAGGCGTACGTACTACTTACAGTAACTCGTTTTCAAGGAAGACAACAGGGTCAGGGTCTCTAATGGCAGCTTTAAGAAGACCACGAGCATCTTCCGCTGAATATGGAGCGACAACTTTCAAACCAGGAACTGAGGCATACCATGCTGCATAGCACTGCAAAATGTAAGCACAAATTATTCATCAATCTGATCGTGTTACCTAAACAGTGAATAGTATCACTACACGGAAAACGATAAATCCTAAATGCGAATAGTATCCAATCTATCGATCATGTTAGTCATACAGTGAAACATTCTAGGTTCTTCTCTGAGACACAGTCAGATTCATGTGTTCATTGCGAAGCTTAAGAGAAAACAGTTGCACATCGGTGTGCTAAGAACCTTGATCTTATTCAAACAGCCAAAAAATGACTCATTTATTTAGGGTAAATTTGATCAATGTTCAAGCCAAAGCGAGTTCATTGATCCTATTTGATTATCATCAGTTTCACAGAAGCAGAAGGCAATGTTTAAAAGTATGCAAAGCAACAAATATTCTTTTGTGGGAAGGAAAAGACGGAATCTGCATTAGCGTTTACCTGAGAATGCTGAGCACCAACACCAGCTGCAGCACCATTGGGTCCTCTAAAGACGATGGGTACATTTATCTGTCCAGCAGACATGTAATTTGATTTTGCAGCAGAATTGATGATATGATCAATTGCCTGAAACAAATTCCATTAGAGATGTTAGGATACATATAGAATGTCTGTGCACTTTCGTATCAATAATGATAAGATGCCAGAAGAAAATAAAGTCAATGATGCCTGGAAAATATTTGCACCACAGTGCAATGATGCGTATTCAAGTCAAGGAAAGAGGCAAAATGTAAAAGAAATAAACAATCACCTGCATCGAAAAGTTAAAGGTCATAAATTCTACAACAGGCTTTAAGCCAGCATAGGCCGCACCAACTCCAATTCCAGTAAATCCAGCCTAAAACATGGTTAAAAGATGACTGTCAGAAATCTTCCAAATCTAGAAACATGGACATACGGATTACAACAGCACTACAAGAAAATAATATTAGAAATCCAAACCTCGGTAATAGGGGTATCGTAAACTCTCTCAGGACCATATTTCTCCAAAAGGCCTTTAGTGATCTGTGAGTAAATGATAAACCTCAAGCATCAGTTCAGGGTCAAAACAAGAGAAACTTAACTAGAAAAATTATATTTTCATCAGGTCAAATAATTCTAACCTTGTAGGCACCTTGATACTGTCCAACCTATGAAAAGAAGATAAAAGATGAAATATCAATAACTGACTATAAATGCCAGAAGATATCAATCATGTCAAATTGTCAACTGCAACTAACCTCTTCACCCATGACAAATACTTTAGGATCTGCAGACATCTCCTCATCAATTGCAGAATTTAGAGCATCTCTGACTGTCATCTAAACAAGGATTTTCATACAAAAAATGTAAGCAATATTCAAATGTGGAGAAGTTCCATACACAAAGAATAACATCTTTCAGAAATATTGACAAAGAATGATGATTAAGTCAGATTGATCAGCTTCGTTTTACTAGTCAGCTCCTATAAGGAAGTAAAACTGTGGGCTCACAAAATATACATAAAAATTCTAATGTAAGCTACATATGTTGGGACTCTAAAATGTTACTATGTGAGTCCTCTAAAATCCACCATTTTCAATGACAACCCAGGAGAGAAAGCCAAGAGTCATTACCATTTGTTCCATGAATATCTGTCTTTGCATTTCGTCTATCTAATGATTATTGCTCACTAAACCCAGATTACAACATTCAGCCATCATCCAAAGGGAAAGTAAAGAGGTGATCTTCAGGTAGTTTAGGAGAGAAATTAGTAGCCCTAATCATCCTAAATTGACCAAAATTGTGTTCCGTAGCTCATAAAAAACAGGGAAAAGTTTTCTAGCGACGACATAAGGCAGCTGAATTCGATAAAGACAATACCTCTTTTGATCCAGCTGCGTAGCTCCTTGCGGAAACCAACGCGGATCGCGTCCTTCTGAGAGACTGTTCAAAATCCATTTTCGAGAAAAATGAGAAATCCGAAGCCCAGCGACTCGAAGAAAATCTCAAATCGTATCCGCAATGAACAGATAAACAACAACGGAGTAAAGCCTCTTACCGAAGCAGACAAGCCTCCATCGACGGCTCTTTGCCTCAAGATTCCCCACATTTTTCTCTCTAACTGAAAACAAAATCAGCAGTATTCTGAGATATGAAGGATCAAAATCCCCATAGATCGAACAATCGTCGGGGAAAAAACGAATAGAGAATCACAATCCGGATGAGAGAAATCGAAGGACGAAGGAAGCAGAGAAACAGAGTAAATTGATATCGGAGACGGAATTGATTACCTTAGCTTTGAACGATCTACCGCGCCGGCGAAAAGAGAACGGAGACGGCAGATTTCGAAAGAGAGAAGAAGACGACTCAATGCTTGAACGAAAACAACAAAAGAGCACAAGAGATTTCAATTAAATGAAATATAAGAGTAGGTCTTCTTCATCAAATTACAGGAGCCGTACGATTAGTTATGATCAAATGGTTGACATTTTCGAATTATTACTTTTTCCTTTTTCTCTTTTTTTTCTCAACTATATTATTCCATGATGATGAAGTTTATAAAGGTAACGACACCCCAAACGTTTCTTCATTTTTTTAATGTGAAATTACAGCTGGGAGAAAGAATAATCTGCCAAAAAAATAAATGATCTGAAAAACGCACTAGAGAAGGTACAAAATGATGATAGTAGGTCAAATGAAGAGGTCCGGGAAATTTTCCGAAAGTTAAAAGAAGCATATTTGGACGAGGAACTATATTGGCAGCAAAAAAGTAGGAACATGTGGTACACATCGGGTGATCGGAATACAAAGTTCTACCAGGCGTTAACAAAACAACGAAGGGCAAGAAACCGGACCATAGGATTACATAATGATAATGGTGAATGGGTAATGAAGGATGAGGAGGTAAAAAAGGTTGCAGTGGATTATTTTGAGAATTTATTTACATCTTCGCAACCATCAGAAATGGATGAGTTTCTTCTGGAGGTACCAGAGTTAATAACTGAACATATGAATACCAGTTTAACAAGGGTTGCATCTGAAGAGGAAATACGGAAAGCTTTATTTATGATGCACCCGGAGAAGGCGCCAGAACCAGATGGTATGACAGCTTTATTTTTTCAACAATCTTGGCCTATCATTAAAAATGACATCATTTGGTTTGTGAATGAGTTTATTCAGACTGGAGTGTTTGATACGCGATTGAACATCACAAATATTTGTTTAATACCAAAGACGGAACGACCCAGTCGTATGACGGAACTTCGACTCATTAGTTTATGTAATATGGGATATAAGTTGTTATCAAAGGTGTTATGTCAAAGGTTAAAACCCTTATTACCGAATCTTATATCGGAAACACAGTCAGCTTTTGTGGCTGGGAGACTTATTTCAGACAATATTCTACTTGCACAGGAGATGTTCCACGGTCTACGAACTAATCCCTCATGCAAAGGGAAATTTATGGCCATTAAAACGGATATGAAAAAAGTATATGATAGAGTGGAGTGGATCTTTGTTGAAAAATTAATACGGAAAATGGGTTTTGGAAACCGTTGGATAAGCCTTACGATGGCCTGCATAACATCAGTGCAATATAAAGTCTTACTAAACGGACAACCGAAGGGACTAATTAGACCAAATAGGGGATTACGCCAGGGTGACCCGTTATCTCCATATCTTTTCATTCTATGCACGGAAGCATTGGTTGCTAATATTAAAAAGCGGAACGAGAAAGGAGATTGATAAAAATGATGGAGGAATATGCTTTGGGGACCTGGTGAATGTTAATACAGCTTTTCTAGGAAAACAACTATGGAGATTGATAGATACACCAGACTCATTATTTGCTAAGGTTTTCAAAGGTAGATATTATAGGAATGGAGGTCCGTTGGACCCAATCAAATCATATTCTTCATCTTATGGATGGAGAAGTATCACTTCAGCTAGATCTCTCGTTAATAAAGGACTAATCAAAAGGGTTGGGACAGGAGATACCATATCTGTATGGAATGATCCTTGGATTCCAGGCCACCGCCCGAGGTCAGCAACTAGCAAAACAACCTTTTATGATCCTTCACTAAAAGTGAGTCAATTGATCGACCATACATATGGTGTATGGGATGAACAAATCATTCAAAGCATTATCGTTCCAGAAGATGCGGCTATTATTAGGGGTTTACTGATCAGTAGGCACTCTAGGCCGGATAGTTTGGGCTGGCATTATACAAAGAATGGAAAATATACGGTCAAATCAGGTTATTACTTAGAAAGGAACTTTCCGGATAATGGATGTATGGATTCGATATATGGGCCAGATGTTAAGAGACTTCAAGAGTTTTGTTGGAAACTAAAATGTCCACCAAAAATTAGGCATTTTGTCTGGCAAGCGATTTCGGGATGTCTATCGGTTACAAAAAATTTAAAAGGTAGAGGAATCAGGTGTGATACACAGTGCGTCAAGTGTGGAGCAGAGGAAGAATCAATAAATCATGTTCTCTTTGAATGCCCACCATCTTTGCAAACTTGGGCTCTCTCAGTTATCCCTTCTAATCATGGAATTTTTGCTTCATCCGGGTTATTCACAAACATGGATTATCTGTTCTGGCGGTTACCTTCGGATGTGGATAAAACTTACTTCCCATAGATTATTTGGTATATTTGGAAAAGTAGAAATGATAAAGTGTATAGTAATATAGATCAGGATCCACGTGAGATTTTACGGCTAGCGGAAAGTGAGGCCCTTGCTTGGGGAGAGGCACAATCTTCAGATCTTTCGGATACAACGGTCGGTACAGATGCATGGAGGAGACAGGTTGGGATTGTCTCGATGCCGGCCCAGGGGAACTTTTGTGGACGATGGTGTTGTGGATGGATCATGGAAGGAAGGAGATACTTTTTTGGGACAAGGCTGGTATAGTATCAATGGAGGAGAAGGAGATGTTATGATGGGAGCAAGAAATATCAGATGTAGCTTATCACCACTTCATGAAGAGTTCGAGGCACTTATTTGGGCAATGGAGTGCATGAAGAGATGGAATCAACAAGATGTAACTTTCGCAACAGACTGTTCAGAGCTGGTGAAGATTGTGTATACACCCACAGAATGGCTTGCCTTCACGATCCACCTAGATGAGTATGAGAGCCGCAAGAGCTTCTTCACAAGGTTTGTTATCACTCACACTCCAAGAGCAATCAACACAAAGGCGGACAAATTAGCACGCGGTGCACGGATCCAACCATCTTTTTGTTTATATTAATTCAGATGCTCCGTCTTGGCTTGCTAGCTGAGATTTGGTAGCATTCTTTGCTGTTGACAAAAAAGAAAGAAAAAAAGGGCAACATCAATATGATAAGCATATAAATGGGCCTCGAGAGTATTATTGGGCATTTGCTTCATTTTATGTTTAAGCCTTCTTTACTCTATATATTTTAACTCTGCAAATCTGTGAGCAGAATCATCTTACGAGATCAATATTAAAAACTGTGTACAATCCCTAAAATTCTTTCCATCTATCTTCTTCTCCCCTCCCTCCCCCCTTACTCTTCGTCGTTTCCCCTCCATTTATGTCACAAGAGATGAGCTCATTCACTGAGCATATCAATGGTATCATAGCCTTGGCTCAATCAGATGATCCGACCGAAGCAGCTGCGAACGACATATTCACAGTTGAAAAGATCAAGAAAATGACCTCTGATTTGAAGAGATTGTCGGCAACCAGGGAGAAAATCATGGATCAGATGATGGAGATGTTGAAAGTTGGTTTTGCCGGAAATCCACTTCCTAAAGAAACCTTGTATCAAGATGTTGAAGGCGGGATTCAAGAGCTGCGAGAGGAGACTCCAGAGCTTCAGAAAAAACTCGTTCACAGTGGCGGAGAATCCTGAAGATCAGATTCAGGTAACAAACACAAAAGACTCTCTGAAGAAATATGTCGAGCAGTTGGTGTGTTTAAAATAAAATGTTATAGCTCCTGGATCTGGAGCCCCACCAACAGTATTTGTGAGAAGTATGGGCGATTGAGTAGTAGAGACAATTTCAGACGAGTTGACTGGGTTATCTTCTCCTTTGGTGAGTGTTGGAGTCAAGATTAGCACTTTCCCTAAAAGGCCTATTCAGGAATTTAGGTCGGACCAGAATGGAAAGACGGTTTAGAGCCCAAGTCGGTAAAACTCAGTTAAACCCGATCCGGTTCAGTCGGCTTACATCTAGGGTTACGAAAGATGCAAATTACATATAAGGCGAAGACGGCGCGAAGTACAGCGGCGCCGAGATATGGAAAATATCATAATATTCGAAACCGAGATATTAGGAAAGATCCGTATTTATCTTAATTTTCCTTTATTATTGTTTAACCGACTTTGTAACCCTATAAAAAGGGATCTCATCATTCAATAAACTCACGCTTTTCATAATACTTTTGCCTGAGAGACTTAGCAAATCGACTTCGACCTAATCTCTCTCCGGCGACTTAGACACCTTCTCTTTGCTGCTTTATTCCAACCCGGAAACCTAAAGTGAAACCCTAATTTCCATATTCTCAACGTGTTCTTAAATCCTCTTTTAGAATCCCTTAAGAACAAACCCTAAAATTCTTGCTATCTTCGGATACGCGGAATTGAGATCTTACAATTGGCGCCGACTGTGGGGATTTCTAAGAGAAATTTCTGAACGAGATGCCTGGAAGTGACAACGAGATCAATCCGGAGGAAAACCCAAGGGTTGAATCCTAAGGAAGCGATTACGAGCTAAGTGATCACGACGATGACAACGCGGAACTCGACGGCGAACAGCCACGAGGTGCCAAGTCAAAGAAGACTCGAGACGACGGTAAACGTATCTTGTCACTCGACAAAACGGCGGAACAAGTCGAGAAAGACGAAGTTTTAGCCACTTTGATAGCCAAAATCGATTCACAGAACGATTTAATCAAAGAATTTTTGGAAAGAATCGACATGTTGCAATCTGAGCAAGATTGAATCCGTTCAGACCAACAGTCGAGGAAATCCAAACGCGAGATCCCTCCGAAGGTAAAATATAAAGTCGCCAGACGACTGATCTATGGAACACCCGAAGGAGACCGTCAAGAACTAAGCCAAGACGGCGAACCCAAGAGAAACTCACGCCGAGAGCGCGATGAGGAGGATAAGCACGAACGAGGCTCGTATCGAAAAAGGGACTCAAGCGAACCCAAGCGGAATTCACACCGAGAGTGAGACGACTCGTATGAGGAGAGATACTCACCCAACAGATACCTAGAAGACAAATACGAACGAGCTGATTCTAAAACTCGGCACGACCAAGGCTCGTATCGCTGACGGAACTCGCGACGTGAGAATGACTCGCGTCAGGATAACCATCGCTACGAGCGAGGTACATCCCACGAGGAAACTCATGAAACGTTCGCGGAGCAAGTCGTAATCAAGTTGAGAAGCAGTTGACCAAGCTTAGAGACACCCTCAAGGAACTAAAGGGAGAGGTTCACAGCGTCAAAGGATCTGCCCCAGAGATTGACCGAATCATCGAAGAAACCCAGAGGACACCTTTCACGTCACGCATCACAAATACATACATCCGTCAAAAGGAAAAGCCCATACTGCCGATGTACAATGGAACGAAAGATCCAGCCACTCATCTAATGACTTTCAAGATCATGGCAGCAAAGGCACGATTCTCGTCAACCAGAGAACGCGATATAGGATTTTGTCAACTATTCACCGAAACCCTAGAAGGAGATGCACTAACTTGGTTTTCTCGGCTCCCGCAAAAGTCAATCAACAGTTTCCCCGATCTTACAAGAGTATTCGTAAGCCATCACTTTGCCAACGTAAACAAGGATACCTCGCTAAACGCGCTGATGTCCATGTCGCAAGAAAAGAAGGAAACGTTGAGAGCCTTCGTAGATCGGTTCAAAGCAACCATGACGCGGGCAGAAGCCCCAGATAAATTCACTATCGCAGCTATAACAAACGCCGTCTGGCACGAGTCACCTTTTTACCAGGATCTAGTCGTCAACCCGCCATTGACCATCGAAGACGCCCTTCACCGAGCAAACAAATTCGTGGAATTGGAAGAGAAAAAGGTGGCTCTAGCTAAGAAATTCGGCTCTGTCAAGTAGACCGATAAAAAGGAGGATAGAGAACCAAGGCAACATTATGACAAAGGAGCCAAGACGACAATGGTTGTCGGCAATACCTGTAAACAACGTTCATCGAAACCTTGGAACAAGTGGGGCAAGGAGGACAAGGAGACGGCGCCGCAAGCTGCTTCCACACCGGAAGAAAAGTATTGCGAGTACCATAAAGCCACCTCGCACGATACTTAGGAATGTCGAAACCTCAAAGACGCGTTGTATGCTCGACTCTCAAGCGAAGAAATAAAAGCAGCAATAGACAAATTGAGGAAGAATCGCAACGAGTTCGAGAAGAACAAAAGGTTGATGGACAAGCGCCCAAGAAGGGCAAGCAACAACGGCGCATTAAAAGCATAGCTTTGAAGCGCGACCGAGATGAGGAGGAAGAAGACGAAGAAGAGACTCCTAAAGCCGTCCGAAGAATCAACATGATCATGGGCGGCCTGATCTCCGTAAACGACTCGGTTCGATCAATCAAGGTATACGAACGCCTAGCATTAGCCGCGCAAAACGCACCTCAACCGGCCCTGTCTGATGATCCTCCTGTCATCTTCACTGACCAGGATCTCTACGGGACCCATTATCCTCATAACGATCCACTGGTGGTTGAGCTCCTCATCGAAAGCTGTCAGGTATCTCGAATCCTAGTCGATACAGGTAGCTCGATTGATCTAATCTTTCTAGATATGCTCAAAAAGATGGAGATCAAGGAAGAAGACATCAAACAGAAAGCTAAGCCGCTCACCGGTTTTACCAGCGAGACGACATACACGATCGGAACGATCAAACTGTCGGCTTACGCAGGAGGAGTTAACAGAATGGTGAAGTTCCATATCATTGACAAACCAACCATTTACAACGTTATTCTCGACACACCATGGCTATACAACATGAAGGCAGTATCTTCGACCTATCATCAATGTCTGAAATTCTCGTCACCTAAGGGAATCCAGACGATTAAAGGATGTCAAAGAGCAAGTCGGTCATGTTTCGCGAGAGAGCACATGATAAGGGTACCGTCATGCATGATCAACACTGAGCAAGGCAGAAAGGGCCTGGAAAAAGAGCTTATCCAGCAAATCCTCATCGATGACTCTGATGCAAACAAAAAATGGGAAGTGGAGAGTCTGTGTCGACTTCACAGATCTCAACAAAGCCTGTCCAAAGGACAACTTTCCTTTGCCGCATATCGATAGACTTGTTGAAGCCAGGCAGGGAACGAGTTGCTTTCATTTATGGATGCGTTTTCAGGATACAATCAAATTCTTATGAATCCAGACGATCGGGAGAAGACGGCGTTCATCACGGAACGCGACACCTATTGCTACAAGGTCATGCCATTTGGCCTTAAGAACGCCGGCGCTACATACCAACGATTGGTCAATCGAATGTTCGCAGGACAACTCGGCACGACGATGGAGGTATACATTGACGACATGTTGGTTAAATCCTTGGTCGCCTCTCAGCATGTCGGCCATCTGAAGATCAGATTCACGTAACACACACAAAAGACTCTCTGAAGAAATCTGTCGAGCAGTTGGTGTGTTTAAAATAAAATGTTATAGCTCCTAGATCTGTATCCCCACCAACAGTATTTGTGAGAAGTATGGGCGATCGAGTAGTAGAGACAATTTCAGACGAGTTGACTGGGTTATCTTCTCCTTTGGTGAGTGTTGGAGTCAGGATTAGCACTTTCCCTAAAAGGCCTATTCATGAATTTAATTCGGCCTAGAATGGAAAGACGGTTTAGATCCCAAGTCGGTGAAACTCAGTTAAACCCGAACCGGTTCAGTCGCCTTACATCTAGGGTTACGAAAGATGCAAATTACATATAAGGCGAAGACGGCGCGAAGTACAGCGGCGCCGAGATATGGAAAATATCCTAATATTCGAAACCGAGATATTAGGAAAGATCCGTATTTATCTTAATTTTCCTTTATTACTGTTTAACCGACTTTGTAACCCTATAAAAGGGATCTCATCATTCAATAAACTCACGATTTTCATAATACTTTTGCCCGAGAGACTTAGCAAATCGACTTCCACCTAATCTCTCTCCGGCGACTTAGACACCTTCTCTTTGCCGCTTTATTCCATCCCGGAAACCTAAAGTGAAACCCTAATTTCCATATTCTCAACGTGTTCTTGAATCCTCTTTTAGAATCCCTTAAGAACAAACCCTAAAATTCTTGCTATCTTCGGATACGCGGAATTGAGATCTTACAATTGGCGCCGACTGTGGGGATTTCTAAGAGAAATTTCTGAACGAGATGCCTGGAAGTGACAACGAGATCAATCTGAAGGAAAACCCAAGGGTTGAATCCGAAGGAAGCGATTACGAGCTAAGTGATCACGAAGGTGACAACGCGGAACTCGACGGCGAACAGCCACGAGGTGCCAAGTCAAAGAAGGCTCGAGACGACGGTAAACGTATCCCTTCACTCGACAAAATGGCGGAACAAGTCGAGAAAGACGAAGTTCTAGCCACTTTGATAGCCAAAATCGATTCACAGAACGATTTAATTAAAGAATTTTCGGAAAGAATCGACCTGTTGCAATCTGAGCAAGATCGAATCCGTTCAAACCAACAGTCGAGGAAATCCAAACGCGAGGTCCCTCCGAAGGTAAAAGATAAAGTCGCCAGACGACTGATCTATGAAACACCCAAAGGAGACCGTCAAGAACTAAGCCAAGACGGCGAACCCAAGAGAAACTCACGCCGAGAGGGCGATGAGGCGGATAAGCACGAACGAGGCTCGCATCGAAAAAGGGACTCAAGCGAACCCAAGCGGAATTCACACCGAGAGTGAGACGACTCGTATGAGGAGAGATACTCACCCAACAAAGACCTAGAAGACGAATACGAATGAGCTGATTCTAAAACTCGGCATGACCAAGGCTCGTATCACAGACGGAACTCACGACGTGAGAATGACTCGCGTCAGGATAACCATCGCTACGAGCGAGGTACATCCCACGAGGAAACTCATGAAACGCCTGTTCGCGGAGCAAGTCGTAACCAAGTAGAGAAGCAGTTGACCGAGATTAGAGACACCCTTAAGGAACTAAAGGGAGAGGTTCACAGCGTCAAAGGATCTGCCCCAGAGATTGACCGAATCATCGAAGAAACCCAGAGGACACCTTTCACTTCACGCATCACAAATACATACATCCGTCAAAAGGAAAAGCCCAGACTGCCGATGTACAATGGAACGAAGGATCCAGCCATTCATCTAATGACTTTCAAGATCATGGCAGCAAAGGCACGATTCTCGTCAACCAGAGAACGCGATATCGGCTTTTGTCAACTATTCGCCGAAACCCTAGAAGGAGATGCACTAAATTGGTTTTCTCGGCTCCCGCACAAGTCAATCAACAGTTTCCCCGATCTTACAAGAGCATTCGTAAGACATCACTTTGCCTACGTAAACAAGGATACCTCGCTAAACGCGCTGATGTCCATGTCGCAAGAAAAGAAGGAAACATTGAGAGCCTTCGTAGATCGGTTCAAAGCAACCATGACGCGGGCAGAAGCCCCAGATAAATTCACTATCGTAGCTCTAACAAACGCCGTCTGGCACGAGTCACCTTTTTACCAGGATCTAGTCGTCAACCCGCCATTGACCATCGAAGACGCCCTTCACCGATCAAACAAATTCGTGGAATTGGAAGAGAAAAAGGTGGCTCTAGCTAAGAAATTCGGCTCTGTCAAGCAGACCGATAAAAAGGAGGATAGAGAACCAAGGCAACATTACGACAAAGGAGCCAAGACGACAATGGTTGTCGGCAATACCAGTAAACAGCGTTCATCAAAACCTTGGAACAAGTGGGGCAAGGAGGACAAGGAGACGGCGCCGCAAGCTGCTTCCACACCGGAAGAAAAGTATTGCGATTACCATAAAGCCACCTCGCACGATACTTAGGAATGTCGAAACCTCAAAGACGCGATGTATGCTCGACTCTCAAGCGAAGAAATAAAAGCAGCAATAGACATATTGAGGGAAGAATCGCAACGAGTTCGAGAAGAACAAAAGATTGATGGACAAGCGCCCAAGCAGGGCAAGCAAAAACGGCGCATTAAAAGCATAGCTTTGAAGCACGACCGAGATGAGGAGGAAGAAGACAAAGAAGAGACTCCTAAAGTCGTCCGAAGAATCAACATGATCATGGACGGCCTGATCTCCGTAAACGACTCGGTTCGATCAATCAAGGTATACGAACGCCTAGCATTAGCCGCGCAAAACGCACCTCAACCGGTCCTGTCTGATGATCCTCCTGTCATCTTCACTGACAAGGATCTCTACGGGACCCATTATCCTCATAACAATCCACTGGTGGTTGAGCTCCTCATCGGAAGCTGTCAGGTATCTCGAATCCTAGTCGATACAGGTAGCTCGATTGATCTAATCTTTCTAGATACGCTCAAAAAGATGGAGATCAGGGAAGAAGACATCAAACAGAAAGCTAAGCCGCTCACCGGTTTTACCAGCGAGACGACATACACGATCGGAACGATCAAACTGTCGGCTTACGCAAGAGGAGTTAACAGAATGGTGAAGTTCCATATCATTGACAAACCAACCATTTACAACGTTATTCTCGGCACACCATGGCTATATAGCATGAAGGCGGTATCTTCGACCTATCATCAATGTCTGAAATTCCTGTCACCTAAGGGAATCCAGACGATTAAAGGATGTCAAAGAGCAAGGCGGTCGTGTTTCGCGAGAGAGAACATGATAAGGGTACCGTCATGCATGATCAACACTGAGCAAGGCAGAAAGGGCCTGGAAAAAGAGCTTATCCAGCAAATCGTCATCGATGTCTCTGATGCAAACAAATGCGTAGGGATCGGTGCAGAATTACCTGAAGATATCAAAAAGGAGCTAATCGCCTTCTTACGGCAAAACGTTGCGACCTTCGCGTGGTCAGTCAAGGATATGAAAGGTTGTAGGAATTCATACCGGTTATAAAACAATTTTATAATCAACCTATGAATTTACTAGCCAGGAACTCATGCAAATACTGAAATAAATCTATATCTAGAATCTCGAATATACCTGGATGTTTTGCAGCGGAGTAAAACGAGACGATTCGAGATTATCCTAGCACTCCACACGCACACAAACTAGATCGGAACGGGATGCTAGTGCCGTTGAGATCTAATCTCAAACTGGTTAGGGTTTCACAAAAGATCTCTCCAAACGTTTTCTTTTGTTCGGCGACCAATGCTCTCTTATGTGATCTTTTTATCATCACACACGTTATATATATATATATATATATATACTCGTCATTAACCTAACGCTTTAGGTTTAATGAAGTTTGGGCCAAGCCCACTTAACATCACTAAGTGCAACTAATATATATATATATATATATATATACTAATTGGTTACGTTAGTCATGTGTGTTTGTGTATATATATACATATATCTATTATATATATCACATATATATAATATATATTGTACATATATATATATCATATATATAATACTGTACATGAAACCCCATCATGTTTATGATATAGTCTGCTTAGGTGTGTGACCCTGTAGGATCATATAATATTAGTAACAGATTCTCAATCCATAGATTATAAGCGGCTTCTAGCAAAACATTATAATCACCTAATATTATACGATTGCCGAACCTCGACGTTACGACTTAACCAAGAGTAAGTACAATTGATTTTAGGACATTCCCAACAATCTCCCACTTGTACTGGAATCATCTATTCCCATAATCCCTTTGTCTCTATATCTCGATCATAGCATAAGTCAAGAAACGGTGTCATCCTTTTAAGCTAGATCATGTTTATCGAATCCCGATTTGTACTGATAAAACAAACGACTGACAATCACCTCGTTTGAGCGCGGCCACGCATTTCCAGTATCAAATCTTCGATAGGCCCAGAGATATTTAACTCCTGTTATATAGAAGGTACAAATCCCATCTTGTTCCATCCATGTCTCTTTTATATCTCATGATCCGCCTAATCAGTGTCTTTATGATCACCAGTTACGGCTGACGTTTGACAAAGTCAAGACGAACCAATCCATATAAGAGAGAACATGATGAACTCAGGTCTAAGGACTACACTCTTTAGTCGTAATGAGAAACTCTTATGACACTCATATAACATCTTGTAGAGTTCTCATTAACGGGTCAAGTCCGATAGAACACATATCTATGTGATTGACTTTAATACACTTATTAAATGACTCCATGAAACATAGTCATCAGTCACCTCACATACTAGTCTCACGTGGTTGTTAATGTCCCATTTTAACAACCTCGACCAGGGACCATTCATAATTTATGTCATTTGTTTCTTATAGGGTTTCATGATCAAGTCACATACTTGATGACCTATAAAATGTCATAAATTACTTTGGGACAATATATTTAATTAACACAATTAAATAATTCTGAAACAATTTCATTAAAATAACATAACCAAATTATGTTTTACGAACATCAAGTCATAACTAAAAACCAAATATAACTCCCACTGAAAACAAGATCATATCTTAAGAAATCTAATGCCTACATCAGCAGTGTGAAACTCATGCTTAGGCCTTGGGAGGGGCTTGGTCAGTGGGTCAGCTACGTTCTCGTCCGTCGGGACTCTGCTGATCTTCACATCTCCTCTATTCACAATATCACGGATAAGGTGATATCGCCTTTCTATGTGTTTGGATTTCTGGTGTGATCTAGGTTCCTTTGCTTGCGCAATGGCTCCATTGTTGTCACAATACAAAGCCACTGGCTCAGAAATGCTAGGAATCACACCAAGTTCAGTGATGAACTTCTTGATCCAAACAGCCTCCTTTGCCGCTTCAGAAGCAGCGAGGTACTCAGCTTCAGTTGTGGAATCTGCTACAGTGTCCTGCTTGGAACTCTTCCAGCTGACTGCACCGCCATTCAGGCAGAAGATGTAACCAGATTGTGATAGGAAATCATCTTTGTCTGTCTGAAAACTTGCGTCTGTGTAACCACTTACTACCAGCTCATCACTTCCTCCATACACCAAGAATTTATCCTTAGTATTTCTCAAATACTTCAGAATATTCTTGACTGCTGTCCAGTGACTTTCACCTGGATCCGATTGGTATCTACTCGTCATGCTTAAAGCACAAGCAACATCTGGACGAGTACAGAGCATGGCATACATGATGGATCCCAACGCCGAGGCATAGGGAATCCGACTCATGCGATCTCGCTCAGCAGGTGTCTCAGGACACTGCTTCTTGCTGAGACTTATGCCATAAGACATTGGTATGAAGCCCTTCTTGGAATCTTGCATTCTGAACCTGTGTAAGACCTTATCGATATAAGTGTCTTGACACAGTCCAATCAACTTGTTTAATCTATCTCTATAGATTCTTATTCCAAGAATATACGCGGCTTCTCCCATGTCTTTCATTGAAAAACAACTTCCGAGCCAAGTCTTAACAGACTGTAACAACGAAATGTCATTTCCGAGAAGAAGTATGTCATCTACATACAACACGAGAAATGCAACTGCGCTCCCACTAGTCTTCTTGTAAACACATGGTTCTTCTTCGCTTCTGATGAAATCAAACTTTTTGACTGCTTCATCAAAACGAAGATTCCAACTCCGGGATGCTTGCTTCAATCCATAAATGGATCGATGAAGCTTGCCTACTTTCCTAGCTGCATTTGGATCGATGAAACCTTCGGGTTGTGTCATGTACACATCCTCTTCCAGAATTCCATTAAGGAAAGCTGTTTTCACGTCCATCTGCCAGATCTCATAGTCATAATGAGCTGCTGTTGCTAGGAGAATCCGAATGGATTTAAGCATGGCGACAGGTGAATAGGTTTCTTCATAGTCAATACCATGAATTTGTTTGAAACCTTTTGCCACTAGCCTTGCTTTATATATCTGAATATTTCCATCCACATCAATTTTATTCTTGAAAATCCATTTACACTCAATGGGTCTTGCACCATCGGGTAAATCAACCAAAGTCCATACTTGGTTCTGTGACATGGATCCCATTTCGGATTCAGCGGCTTTCAGCCACTTTTCGGAGTCAGGGCTCATCATCGCTTCTTCAAAATTCGCTGGCTCGTCACTGTCAATGATCAATAAATCATGACAATTGGTTACGAGAAATCCATATCTCTCGGGTTCGTGACGGATCCTTTCGGATCGGCGAATTTCAGGCTCCACAGGCGCCGTCTCTACAACTCTTTATAGATCCAACTGTTGCTCTTCCTCTACGGGTTGAGCATTTTCCTGCGGTTCTCGAACTTCTTCGAGTTGTACTTTACTCCCACTGTTTTTCTTGGAAAGAAATTCTCTCTCAAGAAAGACGCAGTTCCGAGCAACAAACACTTTGTTCTCGGATTGGTTGTAAAAGTAGTATGCCTTGGTTTCCTTAGGATAACCAACGAAGTAGCATTTATCAGATTTGGGCTCGAGCTTATCTGTAATTAATCTCTTAACATAAGCTTCACAACCCCAAATCTTCAGGAAAGACACATTCGGAACATTTCCAGTCCACATCTCATGTGGTGTCTTTGCAACTGATTTTGACGGAACCCTATTAAGTGTAAACGCAGACGTTTCTAGAGCGTATCCCCAAAAGGATAATGGAAGAGTTGAGAGACTCATCATTGATCGAACCATATCTAATAAAGTCCGATTCCTCCTCTCAGACACGCCATTCCATTGTGGTGTTCCAGGAGGAGTGAGTTGTGAAACAATTCCACAATCTCTCAAATGATCACTGAATTCTTGGCTTAAGTATTCTCCTCCACGATCTGATCGAAGAGCCTTAATACTTTTGCCAAGTTGATTCTGTACTTCATTTTGGAACTCTTTGAACTTTTCAAAGGATTCCGACTTGTGTCTCATTAAATAGACATAGCCATACCTGCTGAAATCATCAGTGAAGGTAATGAAGTATCGAAAATTTCCTCTGGCACTTGTGCTCATTGGGCCGCATACATCCGTATGTATAAGGCCCAATAGGTCACTGGCCCTTTCATTTTGTTTGTTGAAAGGGGCCTTCGCCATTTTGCCTAGTAAACAAGATTCACATTTCTCACATGATTCATAATCAAATGAGCCCAAAAGCCCATCACTATGGAGCTTTTGAATCCGTTTCTCGTTTATGTGGCCCAAACGACAATGCCATAGAAAAGTCTGATTCGTGTCATTTGATTTGAATCTCTTGGTGTTAATGTTATAGATTGGTGTGCTTTGGTTTAAAACATAAAGCCCATTCTCTAATGGGCTGCTACCATAAAATATATCATTGTAATCAAAAGAACAACATTTATTCTTTATTGAAAACTGATATCCTTCCACATCCAAAATAGGAATAGAAATAATATTTCTGCTTATCGCAGGTACATAGTAGCAATTATTAAGTTTTAACACCAAACCAGAAGGTAAAGACAAGTTATATGTTCCTACGGCTAACGCAGCAACTCTTGCTCCATTTCCCACGCGCAGGTCCACTTGTCCCTTTTCCAACGTCCTACTGTTGCTTAGGCCCTGAAGATGAAGTCTCGAAAGTCTTCTTCTTCTTCTTCTTCTCTTCCAAGAATTTGTTGCAATTTCTCTTCCAATGCCCATGCTCTTTACAGTAATGGCACTTATCAGTCTCAGATGGGCCCGGCTTGGGCTTCGGGGCTGGCGCAGGCGTGTCCTGGTTCTCAACCTGGACTGCCTTGCCCTTTCCCTTGCCTTTTCCAAGTTTCTTGAACTTCTTACCCCCATGTACCATAAGTACATTAGGAGTGCCCTTCTTGATATTAGGCTCAGCTGTCTTGAGCATGCCATGCAGTTCAGTCAACGTCTTCGTCAAGTTGTTCATGTTATAGTTCATAACAAACTGATCATAACTTGACGGCAGTGACTGCAGAATGATGTCAGTAGCCAACTCTTGGCTAATGGGACAATCCAGTCTCCCCAGGTTATCAATATAACCCATCATCTTAATGACATGAGGACTGACCGGACTGTCCTTTGGTAGCTTGCATTCAATGAGAGATTTAACCGTCTGTTATCTCTCAGTTCGTGCTTGCTCCTGAAACATGCTTTTCAGGCTAGTAATCATCTCCAATGGCGACTCCACGTTCTCGTATTGCTTCTGCAAGTCCGAGTTCATGGTAGCCAACATGAGACAATTCACATCGACCACATCATTGGAATGCTTATCCCAAGCACTCCTTTCTGCATGTGCAGCATTGGATCTCGGTTTTTCAGGGAGAACAGTTTCCAGGACATAGTCCCTTTTCTCCTGCTTGAGAACAATTCTCAAGTTCCGATACCATTCGAGAAAATTCGATCCATTTAACTTGTCCTTCTCAAGGACGGATCGCAGGGAGAAAGAGTTATTATGAGTGTTAGTCATAGCTGAGAACAAAGAAAGGAAAAGGTTTAGTTATGATGTTCAAGAAATGAGAAATCTTAACTTTTAAGAAAACTCGCATTATATTCAAAACAATGTTTCCTCAGATGAATATAATGATCCAAGACCCATACTTCACTAAACTTGAGTGAGCCACTGGCTATCACCCAAATTTAACTATCTAGGTAAGCAACAACTTTGCTAGTTATATCCAATATAACTCTTGGTTGTGGATTGACATCTTATGTCCAGTCCACCTGATGTCTCTGAGCCCAAAACGATTTTGATGGCCCAATCAAGTAAACCAATCTTTTCAGTCACGTAATTGTTGATGCCTTGCACTGCAAGCCCATCAACACGATTACCTCATGCCTTACTCATGTAATTGTGGACATCTCGCACTGCAAGTCTATCGCACAATGAAACGAGTCTTGACAGTTGACAAGATTGGAAAGACATCAAGTATCACTTGATATTTGGTTGAGGAACGGATCTTAATCCAATTTTAATTTATATTTAAAATTTATATCTTATATAAACATTTAAATCTATAATACATATCTTATATGTATCTTAATTAAAATATGAATAATTAAATCAATTTTAATCTTATTAAAATTATTAATTGTTTATATATAAGATATGTAAACTGACCGAGTCAATCTTATTGACCGAATCAATCTTATATACTTCAGATATTAAATTAAACAACTATACAATCAAGTCCGCGACTTTCCAAATCATGTTAATAAAGCATGTGTATATCAATACACGATTACTAACACAAACTATTAATTTTAAAATCTGGATATACACGAACGTTTTCAGAAAGCGATTGATGCCATAATCAAATTATTTATAACAACACGATTATCAAAAAAAAATTCAATCGTCAACGGAATCAATCAAGTAAATCAAAATAATTTTCTATATCCAATATAGACCAAATTAAATTTAATTTCAGTATTAAGCAAGTAGGCTCTGATACCACTGTAGGAATTCATACCGGTTATAAAACAATTTTATAATCATGTTATGAATTTACTAGCCAGGAACTCATGCAAATACTGAAATAAATCTATATCTAGAATCTCGAATATACCTGGATGTTTTGCAGCGGAGTAAAACGAGACGATTCGAGATTATCCTAGCACTCCAAACGTAGTGCCTCTACCGGTATCCACACGCACACAAACTAGATCGGAACGGGATGCTAGTGCCGTTGAGATCTAATCTCAAACTGGTTAGGGTTTCACAAAAGATCTCTCCAAACGTTTTCTTTTGTTCGGCGACCAATGCTCTCTTATGTGATCTTTTTATCATCACACACGTTATATATATATATATATATATATATATATATATATACTCGTCATTAACCTAACGCTTTAGGTTTAATGAAGTTTGGGCCAAGCCCACTTAACATCACTAAGTGCAACTAATATATATATATATATATATATATATATATATATATATATATATACTAATTGGTTACGTTAGTCATGTGTGTTTGTGTATATATATATACACATATATCTATTATATATATCACATATATATAATATATATTGTACAAATATATATATCATATATATAATACTGTACATGAAACCTCATCATGTTTATGATCTAGTCTGCTTAGGTGTGTGACCTTGTAGGATCATATAATATTAGTAACAGATTCTCAATCCATAGATTATAAGCGGCTTCTAGCAAAACATTATAATCACCTAATATTATACGATTGCCGAACCTCGACGTTACGACTTAACCAAGAGTAAGTACAATTGATTTCAGGACATTCCCAACAAAGGTATCAACCCGACGATCACAACTCACGAGCTCAATATCGACCCGACTTACAGGCCAATTAAGCAAAAAAGGCGTAAGATCGGTCCAGAAAGAGCCAAAGCCGTCAATAACGAGGTGGACAAATTACTCGATGCCGGCTCGATTCAGGAAGTTAAGTATCCCGACTGGCTTGCCAATCCGGTCGTTGTTAAGAAAAAAAATGGGAAGTGGAGAGTCTGTGTCGACTTCACAGATCTCAACAAAGCCTGTCCCAAGGACAGCTTTCCTTTGCCGCATATCGATAGACTTGTTGAAGCCACGGCAGGGAACGAGTTGCTTTCATTTATGGATGCGTTTTCAGGATACAATCAAATTCTTATGAATCCAGACGATCGGGAGAAGACGGCGTTCATCACGGAACGCGGCACCTATTGCTACAAGGTCATGCCATTTGGCCTTAAGAACGCCGACGCTACATACCAACGATTGTTCAATCGAATGTTCGCAGAACAACTCGGCACGACGATGGAGGTATACATTGACGACATGTTGGTTAAATCCTTGGTCGCCTCTCTGCATGTCGGCCATCTGAAGATCAGATTCAGGTAACACACACAAAAGATTCTCTGAAGAAATCTGTCAAGCAGTTGGTGTGTTTAAAATAAAATGTTATAGCTCCTAGATCTGTAGCCCCACCAACAGTATTTGTGAGAAGTATGGGCGATCGAGTAGTAGAGACAATTTCAGACGAGTTGACTGGGTTATCTTCTCCTTTGGTGAGTGTTGGAGTCAAGATTAGCACTTTCCCTAAAAGGCCTATTCAGGAATTTAGGTCGGCCCAGAATGGAAAGACGGTTTAGAGCCCAAGTCGGTAAAACTCAGTTAAATCCGATCCGGTTCAGTCGGCTTACATCTAGGGTTACGAAAGATGCAAATTACATTTAAGGCGAAGACGGCGCGAAGTACAGCGGCGCCGAGATATGGAAAATATCCTAATATTCGAAACCGAGATATTAGGAAAGATCCGTATTTATCTTAATTTTCCTTTATTATTGTTTAACCGACTTTGTAACCTTATAAAAAGGGATCTCATCATTCAATAAACTCACGCTTTTCATAATACTTTTGCCTGAGAGACTTAGCAAATCGACTTCGACCTAATCTCTCTCCGGCGACTTAGACACCTTCTCTTTGCCGCTTTATTCCATCCCGGTAACCTAAAGCGAAACCCTAATTTCCATATTCTCAACGTGTTCTTAAATCCTCTTTTAGAATCCCTTAAGAACAAACCCTAAAATTCTTGCTATCTTCGGATACGCGGAATTGAGATCTTACAATTGGCGCCGACTGTGGGGATTTCTAAGAGAAATTTCTGAACGAGATGCCTGGAAGTGACAACGAGATCAATCCGGAGGAAAACCCAAGGGTTGAATCCGAAGGAAGCGATTACGAGCTAAGTGATCACGACGATGACAACGCGGAACTCGACGGCGAACAGCCACGAGGTTCCAAGTCAAAGAATGCTCGAGACGACGGTAAATGTATCCCTTCACTCGACAAAACTGCTAGCCAAAATCGATTTACAGAACGATTTAATCAAAGAATTTTCGGAAAGAATTCGACTTGTTGCAATCTGAGCAAGATCGAATCCGTTCAGACCAACAGTCGAGGAAATCCAAACGCGAAGTCCCTCCGAAGGTAAAAGATAAAGTCGCCAGACGACTGATCTATGAAACACCCGAAGGAGACCGTCAAGAACTAAGCCAAGACAGCGAACCCAAGAGAAACTCACGCCGAGAGCGCGATGAGGCAGATAAGCACAAACGAGGCTCGCATCGAAAAAGGACTCAAGCGAAAATTCACACCGAGAGTGAGACGACTCGTATGAGGAGAGATACTCACCCAACAGAGACCTAGAAGACGAATACGAACGAGCTGATTCTAAAACTCGGCACGACCAAGGCTCGTATCGCAGACGGAACTCGCGACGTGAGAATGACTCGCGTCAGGATAACCATCGCTACGAGCGAGGTACATCCCACGAGGAAACTCATGAAACGCCTGTTCGCGAAGCAAGTCGTAACCAAGTTGAGAAGCAGTTGACCGAGATTAGAGACACCCTCAAGGAACTAAAGGGCGAGGTTCACAGCGTCAAAGGATCTGTCCCAGAGATTGACCGAATCATCAAAGAACCCAAAGGACACCTTTCACGTCACGCATCACAAATACATACATCCGTCAAAAGGAAAAGCTCAGACTGCCGATGTACAATGGAACGAAGGATCCAACCACTCATCTAATAACTTTCAAGATCATGGCGGCAAAGGCACGATTCTCGTCAACCAGAGAACGCGATATCGGCTTTTGTCAACTATTCGCCGAAACCCTAGAAGGAGATGCACTAACTTGGTTTTCTCGGCTCCCGCACAAGTCAATCAACAGTTTCCCCGATCTTACAAGAGCATTCGTAAGACATCACTTTGCCTACGTAAACAAGGATACCTCGCTAAACGCGATGATGTCCATGTCGCAAGAAAAGAAGGAAACGTTGAGAGCCTTCGTAGATCGGTTCAAAGAAACCATGACGCGGGCAGAAGCCCCATATAAATTCACTATTGCAGCTCTAACAAATGCCATCTGGCACGAGTCACCTTTTTACCGGGATCTAGTCGTCAACCCGCCATTGACCATCGAAGACGCCCTTCACCGAGCAAACAAATTCGTGGAATTGGAAGAGAAAAAGATGGCTCTAGCTAAGAAATTCAGCTCTGTCAAGCAGACCGATAAAAAGGAGGATAGAGACCAAGGCAACATTACGACAAAGGAGCCAAGACGACAATGGTTGTCGGCAATACCTGTAAACAGCGTTCATCAAAACCTTGGAACAAGTGGGGCAAGGAGGAAAAGGAGACGGCGCCGCAAGCTGCTTCCACACCGGAAGAAAAGTATTGCGAGTACCATAAAGCCACCTCGCACGATACATAGGAATGTCGAAACCTCAAAGACGCGCTGTATGCTCGACTCTCAAGCGAAGAAATAAAAGCAGCAATAGACAGATTGAGGGAAGAATCGCAACGAGTTCGAGAAGAACAAAAGGTTGATGGACAAGCGCCCAAGCAGGGTGATAGGGTCTAGTTTTAATCATATTCTACTGCAAGTGCACAGTTAAGTGATTGTAGTATATAGGGTATCGAATCCACAGAGACTCCGGTCTCGATAGATAAAGAACCGTAGGAATTTAAACTAAGAAGAAAGCAATTTGTATTAAACTGAATAGCAAAGCAAGAAAGTAAACAAGTAGCAAATTGTTAGTGGTGAAAGCAGTTAATTAGAGGCGTTAAGTCTAGGGCGTTCTCAGGAAATCAGACAAGCAGACAAATCAATCAGTCAGGATCTAATTAAGCACAGTTCTAGAACTCAAATCACGGATATAGAATTAACCAAATCTCTTTGCGAGAATTCTCTAAGTCTAAGTGCAGTAATCCAAATCTCTTTGCAATTACTAACAAATTAAACCAGCATTAATTTCAAGTTCGATATGTTCACAATTAAACTAAGCCAAATCTCTTTGCGAATAATTTAATTGCTCAACCTAAATAGTTCAGATTCTAAACCACACTCTCGTGTCGTATTTAGCAACCTAAGATCTAGATTCTTATTGATCAGGTTAGAACTAGCTTTAAGCATAATTTAGATCGAAGAACATTCTATTCATGTGAATCCTTATCTAAATTAAACAAGTCTAGCAAGTCATGAAATCCTTAATGAGAAACCCTAAACCTAACTATGAATCTACTCAGACATGATTAATGAAACAGAAATCATAGAATTAATAGATTGCATATAAGAAATTAAATAGATAAAGGGGTTCGAAATCTTCTCCAAAATAGATGAAGTACAGGATTAGATCAGCCCCAAAAGCTCTAAAAATCCCTTAGCTCTAAGTATGAAAGCGTATCTAAAATAAACACCAAAATCCTAATTATATAGGCTTAATCTCGGCTGGGGCTTCTTTGTAAATACTGGAAACTTCTGGGCCAAAGTGCAAAATCTTCATTCTTCAATTATACGCCGTAATCGGCCCATCTCGCTAGTGTGTCGATCGACACCAAGGGTGTGTCGATCGATGCATGATCTCAAAACGGACAGTGAGCTCAATCTCTCGGCCAATCACTCCAAAAATCCCCATAATGCTCCAATATCTCCAATTCCCTCCAAACCTGATTAAACCTGTAAAAGACTCTAAAAGAACACAAAAGAACACTAAAACACAATTATATCATGGCATAAAACCGGTAAAAACCATGATATATCAACTCCCCCACACTTAGCCTTTGCTTGCCCTCAAGCAAAACAGAGAACTAAAATGTAGTGAAGAGGTTTGAAAACTCTTCAGAAACTCTTTTCATCCTAGAAGCAGCAACACTCAGATTCCCCTTAGTAAACCACATGAAAGAATCAATCTGCAGACATCAAAACCAACATATACTTCCCCCACACTTAGCAACTGTCCTAAGTAAACTCCACAATCACATTCACGCATTCAAATTCTCCCTACTGACTTCTGCAAGTATTTAAGTGCGGTCTAACCTAAGGAGTATCGATCAAAGGCACATGGACTCTTACTTTATCAGCTCTAGACCACCATACTATCTTTCTCTAGTCCCTTTCTTCTCTTTTCCCTTCCTTAGCATTCTGATTTTTCCCCATTGGGTATCATTTTATTTTTTTTATCAGTGCTCTTCCCGTTAAGGGGTATACTTTGGACACATTCCATGGATGCACAGGATATGAAAGTTGTAGCTACCATTCCCATGACCACTTCGGAGTTACTAACTCATCCTCAGTTTATTATCTTTTTTTTTTTTTATGGAAGGGGAGAAGGGAACTAAATAGGACAGGTTTACAGGCTGTGTCAGAACTAACAAGGGAATCCGACACAAAGTATACCAAGCCCTTAGGTGAGAAAATCTAAGTCAGTATTAAGGTGAAATCAGTAAAAGGATCCTCTGATACCTGAAGTGATGTGGGTGTCCTCAATAGGTTGATCCATGTCTGGGTTTTCTAATAGTCAGAGATAATCTGCAACTTCATCTCAATGGTTACTTAAGTTCCTGCAAGTGCTACTAATCTTCTCAAAAAATCATTGTTTCTTACTTAAACAATTTTGACTCAATAAAACAAATTTTGAAAAAATTTAACTGACTCTAAGAAAACAAAAGAAAGAAGTTAGTAGAACCTCCCCCACACTTAAGACACACTGTCCCCAGTAGTGTCAAGCGAAGGATTGGCAAAAAGAAATAAAAAATTTGTTTAAGGAATGGTTAAGTTCTGTCGGGTTTTACCTCTGTCGCTCAGGCATCGATCGTTGCACTAGGTGCATCGACCGTTGCTAGGCGATTTTTCGTGTATGATCGATCGTTGCTCAGGACCGCAACGATCGCTGCAGTGCGATTTCGATCGTGTTGTGACGATCGACACAATAGTGTGTCGATCGACGCACTACGTCTGTCGGATCAGTCAGCAAGTTAGCAGGTTAGTCCGTTGGTTTTCATCAATTTCGAATCCTGCAAGCTGAAAACACTAGAAAGAGAGTAAAATCGAAGCAATAGATGTATCAAATCAAGTACAACCATCCAAACATAGTAGAGTCCTAAAAATCAAAAGAAAATAGTGCAAGAAAAAGAAAAAGAAAATCAGAGTACAGAACCGAATGTCTAGAGATGGAGGCTACGCTCACTCGCTATCATCTATCCCACCATAGCGCTCAGTGTCACTGGCGTCCGCAGGAGAACGTTGTCTGCGTCTAGTAGTAGGGACGGGCTGATGAACCGGTGGCTGTCTCCTGCAAGTGCAGCCACGCATCCACTCCCAAATGGTCTTCCAGATCCCATCACTACGCTCTCTCCACTCAGCCTCAGACATATCACCGTAGGGCACTGTGATCTCAGAATAAGGGCCAATATCAACCGGGGCAGCAGCAGGCGCAGGCGCAGGGGCAGGGGCAGCAGAAGATGAAGCTCGTGTGGAAGGCTCTCCAAGCGGATGAGCCATAGAAGGAACTCCACACTGCTCAGTCTCAGGAGGCTGGAATCTCAAGGCCTCCAGTGTATCAATCTGTGTCCATCTAGGAGCAGGAAGCTCTATACCACTCTTCCCAGAAGTCGGATCGTGGTAAACCCAAATGCGCCCCTCCTTAAGCCAGGTGGCGCTCTGCAAGTGGCAGAAATCTAGGAACTCCTTGGCTGTATCACACTCTGTGCCCTGTAGAGGAATCCCGCATTGCATGAAGATGGGAGTAAGCAGGCTCCCCACTGTCTCAGTACAAACTCCATCAAATGGCTTCAGCTGCAGATCACTTAAATGCTGAGTGAAAACAGCTCCCAAGTTGAGACCCTGAGTAGGATCTCTCACGCCATAACCCTGAAACTGATCTCGCGGCCCGATGAACAACATCTCCATCTCATACTTGCGCATCTTGTTGGCCTCATACTTGCACAACAAGCTCCAACACAAGATACGCGAGACATATCTCAGCACAGGATGTCTCAACTGCACCACCGGTGTAGTCCTCGAGTTGTATCGACCACTGCCAATACACTCCCAAAATAATCGAGCCTCGTCAGGATCCCACTCAAGTGGCATGTCAATGCGCCTCGGCTCAGTGCTGAAACCGTAGATCCTGCAGATATCTAGTAAAGGAATCCGATATCTGACTCCCCAACTCATGAAGGTAAAGATACCTCTTGTAGCGCTCCTGCTATCTGGATCTGGGTAAACCACTCAGCAAGTGGCTAGCAACTGTCTGACCAGCTCTGGGTACAGATCATAAGGCCGCATAGGCATTGTCCCTAGACCAATGCCCTTGCACACTGCAAGTACCTGCTCATCAATCCCCAGACTCTTGCAGGTAGAGTAGTCTGCAAACTTGGTTGGTTGATCGTCATCCCGCACCAACCACTGTATAGCAGCGAGTCATATTCATCCCACTGGTTAAGCAGTGGTCTCTCTGTAAAATCGGCAGACTTGAGGAACTCAGGAATGTTCTCTGGCCACTGTCTGGCTGTCGGGATCGGTGTCTCATTTGCTCGGGGCCAAGGCAGTGCTACTGCTGGACCAACTCTCACATATGGCTCAGGTGGCTGAGAGTCTCTATGAAACCGCTCTGGTGGTGGAATGTACTGTCGTGTGGCTGTTGATGCTGTTGCTCGGCGCTTGCGGGGTTATCTGCGAGATGCCATCTGCAAGAAAGAAGATTCAAACAAAATAAGTCTCGGCAAAACTCTCTGTGAAATCGCGAAGCATCGACCGTTGCACCTAAGGCATCGATCGTTGCAAGGCGATTTCGTTTTATCGAAAATTTCCCCAAAATCGCAAAGCAACGACCGTTGCAAGGCGATTTTGGCCGTCAACAACAGTCCCTAAAATCGTTCTAAATACGTTCAAGCAACCACAAAATCAACAATAATCCATCACTAAACAACCTAAATCATGTTCATTTAAACACGCATTCATCAATTTCAATCCAAAATTCCCAATTTCTAAAACCCTAAAGTTGAATCCGAAAATTATAAAATAAAGGCACATTACCTTGGATTCGTGATATATGGGCTAGAAGAATAGATTGAGAGTGTAAAATCGAGACTATAGCACTTGGAATCAAAGAAAATGATGAAGAAATGAGAGTTTGAGGTGAGGAAGTTCTCGGTGTACGGACGGCGAGAAATGGAGAAGAAAAGAGAAGAGAAGGGTTTAAGGCACTTACCTCGGTCGTGGGTGCAACGACCGTTGCTCAGGTGCAACGACCGTTGCTGGTCAAATCGAAATCGATTTCCGGTTTAGCGCGTACCTTAATTTGCAATTTTAACCAATTGCAACGACCGTTGCGTATGAGCAACGATCGTCACAATGCGATCACCCCTCTTCGTCAAATCACCCTGCAACGACCGGTGCACAAGTGCATCGATCGTCACACATCTCCAGACTCGAGTTCTGTACCTGAAACTTAGCAAAAACAAACAAAAACGTGAAATCCTAAGAAAAACACCAAAAATAAGAAAGAAAAACAGCTAAACCTAACAGTGGGTTGCCTCCCACTCAGCGCTTGTTTAAGGTCATTAGCTTGACCGGACGAACAAGATCAGTTTGCTGGAGATCCTGACAGAGACTTTGATTGTCTCTGTGAAAGCCTCCTCATCCATGGTGGCGAATAAGCTGTATCAAAATGATCATGTCCAAGAAAAGAAGGAGTAAACTGCTCTCCAGGATCCAAAACCGTAGTGTGACTTGATTAGGCAGCTTCTTGGGAACCTTGGTTAACAGAACATCACTTATCTGTTGAGGGACTACAATCACCCAATCTTTCAGATCTTCATCTAAAGGCAACATCTTGTTCAAATACCTCTGCACACATGGGTGATAAGGTGGATCATCAGATGATGGAATTTCTTCCAACTCTTCACCAATCTCCTCTAGCTTCTTAAGCTCTTCAATCTCCTGCTTAATCACTTCAGATACTGAGGGATATAATCTAGTGAATTGTGCATAAATCTCCTCCTGAGTAATCTCAGACACTCCAGGGAACAAGCGATCAAGCTCCAAATCTGCATCAATGCTGTCAACATCCGGCGGGTCTGTCTGTTCACGACCTGCATCGACCGACACTAGGGGTGTGTCGATCGATGCAACACTGTTTTCACAGTTTTCACCCGAGATATTTTCTCCAAAATCCGAAAATTCAACCTCTTCTACCAACTCGGCTGTGCTTAGCTCAAATCCTTCACCCAGGTGAGATCCATCATCAATGTACACAGACCAGGCCTTAATATGGGTGTCTGCTACTCCTTTTCCTTTCATAGAACTGGAAATCTGATTCACCTGAGTATCCAACTGCTTCATATGAGTGTTCAGAGACTCAAACTTCCCATTGAGATCCTCATAGACAGCATCCAACTTCTTATTACAGTCCACAGAAATCTTGGTCTGACTCTCCAGCAGCTGTTACATCATTGTCTCCATCTTACTCTCATGAGCAGTGGCTGCAGGAGGAGTCTGATAAGACGAAGATCCATAGGTTCTTTGAGTACCTTGTCCAAAAGGCTTCTGAAAACCACTAGTCTGTCCAAAACCAGCTGAGTTCTGATTGCCTGCGAAGGCACTCTTCTGTCCTCCATTGAAGAATCTGTTTCCCTGCTGATTACCAAATCTGTTACCTTGGAAACCAGATCCTCCAATGTAATTCACATCTTCTTCCTGAGTGTCCTCCTCAGTCTGAATTACCTCAACATCTTGGGCAAAGTGGACAGCCTTCTTACCAGCCAGGAGATTGCAAATTGTGTCCAGCTTAGATCTAAATTCAGCCATCTCTGAATTCTCTACACTTCCACCAGATTTCTTCCTCCTCTCATCCATAGTCTTGCAACTGTTGCTGCTCACTAAGTTCTCAATCAACTGCTTAGCTTGTGCAGGAGTCCTGGTGTTGAAGTTTGCATTACTGGAGTTATCCAGCGCAGACTGATATGGCAGATCTATGCCTCTGAATAAAATACCTAGCAATGTGACCTCAGTGAATCCATGGTGTGGGCAGTCACGCTGGTACTTCCTGAATCTCATCCAAGCAGTCTTAAGAGGCTCAGTAGGACCTTGGGTAAATGTCAGAATGTCCTGTCTGGACTGATCGGAACGCGCATCATCATAGAAGTGACGCAGAAACTCACTCTTCAGGGCTGCCCAAGTATCAAGCTGCCCAGGTGGAAATTGCTTCAGCCATGCAGCAGCGTCTCCAGCGAGACTGTATGGAAAGAGTTTAAGGAACAGATAATCCTGGCAGACTCCATCATACTTCATGCCATTGATTAGGTCCTCAAACTGATCAATGTGATCCATAGGATGCTCCGTGGGATGACCATGGAAAGCATTTTGTCTCATCAGCGAGTAGTAGATGGTCTTGATCTCAAAATCATCCCTCTCAAAACCATGAAGTACTAGAGCTGACCGGTTTGCATGAAACTCATCCGGTCTGCTGTAGTCAGCTAAAGTCCTCTCATGGGCAACAATCTGTCTACCTTGGTTCTGTCCTTGCGCCTGCGGCTGTGGTTGTGGTTCAGGTTCCTCAACGTCAGGGATCACACGTCCCTCAGCATCAATCCTCTGCCCAGCAGCATTGTAAGGATTGTTGTCTCGGTCCCTTAGGGTACCTTGAGCATCATGCATAATGATTAACTTCTATACCACCATCCTTGCTCTTCTTTCTCTTCTGTTAGTCCTCTCTAGACGTCCAAGTTCTTCAAGTCCGAGATTAACGAGGTCCAGGTTCTGATTACTTCGAGTTTCACGCGTCTGCATAAACTGTCTGTAATCGTCAAGCAACGATCAATGCTAGCAGTGCAACGATCGATTCAATCTCAGAATCGCCTAGTGACGATCAACACAAAGGTGCAACGATCGACGCAAAGCGAAATCGGTACCTGCGACAGAGAGAAAACAGAGAGAAATCAGTAACTTAAAAATAAAAACAAAACTAAACGAAACAAAAATAAAAAAATCCTAGTAAAAACCCTAAGTTCGATCCTATCGAAGACTCTAAGAGTCCCCGGCAACGGCGCCAAAAACTTGATAGGGTCTAGTTTTAATCCTATTCTACTGCAAGTGCACAGTTAAGTGATTGTAGTATATAGGGTATCGAATCCACAGAGACTCCGGTCTCGATAGATAAAGAACCGTAGGAATTTAAACTAACAAGAAAGCAATTTGTATTAAACTGAATAGCAAAGAAAGAAGTAAACAAGTAGCAAATTGTTGGTGGTGAAAGTAGTTAATTAGAGGCGCTAAGTCTAAGGCGTTCTCAGGAAATCAGACAAGCAGACAAATCAATCAGTCATGATCTAATTAAGCACAGTTCTAGAACTCAAATCACGGATATAGACTTAACCAAATCTCTTTACGAGAATTCTCTAAGTCTAAGTGCAGTAATCCAAATCTCTTTGCAATTACTAACAGATTAAACCAGCATTAATTTCAAGTTCGATATGTTCACAATTAAACTAAGCCAAATCTCTTTGCGAATAATTTAATTGCTCAACCTAAATAGTTCAGATTCTAAACCACACTCTCGTGTCGTATTTAGCAACCTAAGATCTAGATTCTAATTGATCAGGTTAGAACTAGCTTTAAGCATAATTTAGATCGAAGAACATTCTATTCATGTGAATCCTTAACTGAATTAAACAAGTCTAGCAAGTCATGAAATCCTTAATGAGAAACCCTAAACCTAACTATGAATCTACTCAGACATGATTAATGAAACAGAAATCATAGAATTAATAGACTGCATATAAGAAATTAAATAGATAAAGGGGTTCAAAATCTTCTCCAAAATAGATGAAGTACAAGATTAGATCAGCCCCAAAAGCTCTAAAAATCCCTTAGCTCTAAGTATGAAAGCGTATCTAAAATAAACACCAAAATCCTAATTATATAGGCTTAATCTCGGCTGGGGCTTCTTTGTAAATACTGGAAACTTCTGGGCCAAAGTGCAAAATCTTCATTCTTCAATTATACGCCGTAATCGGCCCATCTCGCTAGTGTGTCGATCGACACCAAGGGTGTGTCGATCGATGCATGATCTCAAAACGGACAGTGAGCTCAATCTCTCGGCCAATCACTCCAAAAATCCCCATAATGCTCCAATATCTCCAATTCCCTCCAAACCTGATTAAACCTGTAAAAGACTCTAAAAGAACACAAAAGAACACTAAAACACAATTATATCATGGCATAAAACCGGTAAAAACCATGATATATCAACTCCCCCACACTTAGCCTTTGCTTGCCCTCAAGCAAAACAGAGAACTAAAATGTAGTGAAGAGGTTTGAAAACTCTTCAGAAACTCTTTTCATCCTAGAAGCAGCAACACTCAGATTCCCCTTAGTAAACCACATGAAAGAATCAATCTGCAGACATCAAAACCAACATATACTTCCCCCACACTTAGCAACTGTCCTAAGTAAACTCCACAATCACATTCACGCATTCAAATTCTCCCTACTGACTTCTGCAAGTATTTAAGTGCGGTCTCACCTAAGGAGTATCGATCAAAGGCACATGGACTCTTACTTTATCAGCTCTAGACCACCATACTATCTTTCTCTAGTCCCTTTCTTCTCTTTTCCCTTCCTTAGTATTCTGATTTTTCCCCATTGGGTATCATTTTATTTTTTTTATCAGTGCTCTTCCCGTTAAGGGGTATACTTTGGACACATTCCATGGATGCACAGGATATGAAAGTTGTAGCTACCATTCCCATGACCACTTCGGAGTTACTAACTCATCCTCAGTTTATTATCTTTTTTTTTTTTATGGAAGGGGAGAAGGGAACTAAATAGGACAGGTTTACAGGCTGTGTCAGAACTAACAAGGGAATCCGACACAAAGTATACCAAGCCCTTAGGTGAGAAAATCTAAGTCAGTATTAAGGTGAAATCAGTAAAAGGATCCTCTGATACCTGAAGTGATGTGGGTGTCCTCAGTAGGTTGATCCATGTCTGGGTTTTCTAATAGTCAGAGATAATCTGCAACTTCATCTCAATGGTTACTTAAGTTCCTGCAAGTGCTGCTAATCTTCTCAAAAAATCATTGTTTCTTACTTAAACAATTTTGACTCAATAAAACAAATTTTGAAAAAATTTAACTGACTCTAAGAAAACAAAAGAAAGAAGTTAGTAGAACCTCCCCCACACTTAAGACACACTGTCCCCAGTAGTGTCAAGCGAAGGATTGGCAAAAAGAAATAAAAAATTTGTTTAAGGAATGGTTAAGTTCTGTCGGGTTTTACCTCTGTCGCTCAGGCATCGATCGTTGCACTAGGTGCATCGACCGTTGCTAGGCGATTTTTCTTGTATGATCGATCGTTGCTCAGGACCGCAACGATCGCTGCACTGCGATTTCGATCGTGTTGTGACGATCGACACAATAGTGTGTCGATCGACGCACTGCGTCTGTCGGATCAGTCAGCAAGTTAGCAGGTTAGTCCGTTGGTTTTCATCAATTTCGAATCCAGCAAGCTGAAAACAGTAGAAACAGAGTAAAATCGAAGCAATAGATGTATCAAATCAAGTACAACCATCCCAACATAGTAGAGTCCTAAAAATCAAAAGAAAATAGTGCAAGAAAAAGAAAAAGAAAATCAGAGTACAGAACCGAATGTCTAGAGATGGAGGCAACGCTCACTCGCTATCATCTATCCCACCATAGCGCTAAGTGTCACTGGCGTCCGCAGGAGAACGCTGTCTGCGTCGAGTAGTAGGGACGGGCTGATGAACCTGTGGCTGTCTCCTACAAGTGCAGCCATGCATCCACTCCCAAATGGTCTTCCAGATCCCATCACTACGCTCTCTCCACTCAGCCTCAGACATATCTGAAGGATTATGTGTTTTTCCATGGTTCAATTCCCAGATTGCAACCTAACACATATTTAATCAAGGATCTAGGTTCTTGCAAAACGAATCATAAAACCAACCTGTGACATTACCTTTTGCAGCGGATTAGAGATGGTAATGACAAGATCAGTTAGAACAGATGAACAACCTGCTCCTCCTTCGGTATCCACACTCTTACAAGCCGGGATGGCTGCTAGACCAAAGAGATGGATCAGATCAGAAAAAGAGAGTTAGAGAGAGAGGCAAACTCGCGGCCAAGGAAGAGAAAAATCGCAGGGATTCATACTTCTTCCTTAGGGTTTTTCGACTTTTATCTCTCTCATTAATGGGCCCAAGTCATTAGACTAATGGCTCATTAATCTTTTGGGCCCAAGACACAAATCAGACAAAAGTCTGTATTTTGTCTGGCCCAATTCTCTGATCTAATACAGTAAATGCCATTGCATCTTACCGTATTAATTCCATTTAACTTTCCCGTTAGCTATGGTGTGTGACCCTTCGGGATCATACAATACTGGTAATAAGTCCTAAACTTATAGATCATGAGCGGACTCTAGCAAGCCATCATGATCACCCAGTATTTATGACTTATGTCTGATCTCGACACTTATCATACTTTCTAGAGATAGTACGGTAGATTTCAGGACATTCCCAACAATCTCCCACTTGTACTGGAATCCTACACAGGACATTCCCAACAATCTTCCGATTGTACTGGAATCCTACATTCCCTAGTCCTTTTGTCTTAATATCTCGATCTGGCATAAGGCAAGATGCGTGTCATCCTTATATAGCCAGACCATGTTTATCGGACCAGATTTGATACTGACAATGCAAACGACTTGGGCAAGTCCGTTTGGGAATGGCCATTCTCTTACCAGCTATCAAATCTCCGATTGGCCTAGAGATATTACCTCCGTTAAACGGCAGGGACAAATCCCATCTTGTTCCATCACTATGAACTACACAATTCATAATACACCCAACCAAGGTCCGTATAGCTCCCAGTTACGAAACAGCGTTAGACAATGATCAAAGCGCATTACTCCATGTGCAGCCACATGCATGCGAACTCAGGTCTAAGGACTATACTCTATAGTCGTATATGAGAACTTCTTATGACACAGATATTGATATCTTGCAGAGTTCTCATCAGCGGGCCATGTCCGGTCATATGCTCCCCTACATATACCTATGTGTCGACTTTGATGCCGCGCATCTATGACCCCTCGAAACTTGGTCATAAGTCTCAACACACTCTAGTCTCAAGTGGTTGTTGGTGTTCCAATTTCAACAACCTTCGACTATGGACCCTATGATTTATGTCATTTCGTTAAATATGGGGTTTCAGGATCAAGTCTACTCATGTACTTCGATGGCCCATATATAATGACATGAATCATTTTGGAACGATTATTTATATCACAGTTAAAATAATCCAGAAATCATAGATTTCATAAACATAAAATATTATGTTTATATGAACCTTTCAAAACAACTAGAAAAGCCCTTTACAAACTCCCACTGAAATTAAGACTACATCTTAATTTCACTCATCCTACAGCTACAGTCCGCGACTCGTGCTTAGGCCTAAGGAGTGGCTTTGTTAATAGATTAGCAACATTCTCATTCGATGAAACTTGCTTATCTACTTAACACCTCTGTCATTTATCTCACGGAATAGGTTATACCTATCCTCAAGGTGTTTGGACCTCTGATGTGCAGCTAGTCTCATCTACGCTGGGAATCACATCAAGTTCAGTGATGAACTCTTCTTTCCAAACAACCTCTTTCGCCGCTTCTCAAGCTGCGAAATGTTCAGCTTAAGTCATGGAGTCAGCTACAGTGCCTTGCACCGCCAGATAGACACAAGATATAGCCGGACTGTGACCGGGAATTATCTTTGTCTACTGGAAACTTTCCTTTCAGACTCTATCGACTTGTAGCACCTCACTTTCTCCGTAAATCAAGAATTTATCCTTAGTATTCCTTGAATACTTTAGGATATTCTTTACGGCAATCCAGTGATTCTTTGCTGGATTTGACTGGTCTTTACTTGTCTTGCTTAACATTAAAGTAACATCAAAACAAGTACGTGTCATGGCATACATGATAGATCCAATTGCCGTCGCATATGGAATCCTATCCATGCTTTCAAGCTCAGCAGTTATCGTAGGACACTGTATCTCGCTTAACGTAATGCCATATGACATTGGCATAAAACCCTTCTTGGATTGCTGATTACGTGTAGGACTTTGTCAATTTAAGAATCCTGACTTTGTCCTACCAGCTCTTTTGGATCTTTATCTTTAGATCCAAAATCCAAGAACTACGTGGCTTTACCCATGTCAATCATAAAACCAACTCCCAAGCCAGTCCTTTACCGACTGCAGCATTGGGACGTTATTTCCGAGAATCAGTATGTCATCGACATACACTATGAGAAATGCAACATCGCTCCCACTTATCTATTAGTAAACGCACAGTTCCATTTCGTTCCTGTTCAAGTCAAAACCTTGACTACTTCAACAGAACGAAGATTCCAACTCCGATATGTTTGCTTTCATCCATGAATGGATCGATGAAGCTAACTTACGTACAGTATAACTTTTCGGAGTCCGGGCTCACTTTCGCTTCTTTGAATTTCGCAGATTCGTCGCTTTCAATGATCATCAGATCATGCGAACTTTCAATGATCATCAGGTTCAACTAATGACGAGAAATCACTCTCGAATTAGTGACTGATTCATTCATATCTGCGAACTTCAGGCTCTACAGGTGTAGATTCTACAGAAATCTGTAAATCCATCCGCTGCTCTCCCTCAACAGGTTGAGCAGCCTCCTGTATTTCTCGAATTTCTTCGAGTTATACTTTTACTCCCACTGTTCTTCTTGGAAAGTAACTTCCCTTCTTAGAAAACAGAACGGACGTAAAAGTAACAAGCCTTGGTTTCCTTAGGACAACCAGCGAAGTAGCACAACTACAAATACTCAGTAAAGACGAATTTGGATCGATTCCAATCCACATATACGTGGTGTCTTTCAACTGATATTGGTGGAGCTATTTCAGCGTAAACTTAGATATTTCTAGAGCGTTATTCTTAAAGAATATCATGGAAGATTCGTGTGACTCATCTTTAATCATTTCTAATAAGATCTGATTCTTTCTCACAGAAACACCTTCAGGTTTTCAGGAGAAATGAGCTGTGAAACGACTTCACACTCACTCAGATGATCACACAATCAATGACTTAAGTATTCTCACTCGTGATCTAATCCAGAGTCTTAATACTTCTGTCATTCAGATTCTATACTTCATTCTGGAACTCTTTCGACCATGTCAAAGAATTCCGACTTGTGTCTCATCAAATGAACACAGTCACACTCACTGAAGTAATCAGTAGAGACAATGAAGTACAGGAAATTTTCTCTGGCATAACTGCTCATCGGACCACATACATGAGTATGTTCAATCTCCAATAAGCCTTTGGGCCTTTTTCTAGCTCGGCTAAGATGGACCCTCTGTTCTTTGGTCCAGTAAACAGAATTCAAGTCTCATAAGATATCCAATCAAATGAGCCAAAAAGTCCATAACTATGGGGTTTCTGAATCTGACTTACTCTATTTGACCAAAACATTTATGCCAAGAAAAATCAGGTTTAATTCATCAGATTTAAACCAATTTGGTATTTATGTTACATTTAGGCACTCTTTGGTTTAAGACATAAAACCCATTCCTTGAATAGGGTGCTACAATTAACATTTCATTAAGATCAAAAGAACAAAACTTGTCTTTATCAAAATGAAAAACATTCAAATTCTTTACAAGAAAATGAAAAACAACTCTGCTTAAAGCAGGTACATTGTAGCAATTACTTAATACAAAACCAAGCCTCAAAGGCATCTACAAGTGAAAACCCTACGGCTGAGGCAGCATCCATAGCTCCTTCCAGACACGCAGTTCCACTTGTCCTTCCTTCAACGTTCTACTGTTGCTCAGGCTCTGTATATTATAACAAATATCAGTGCCACAACCAGTATCCAATACCTATAAGGTATAACTTGAAGTAATAACATGAATACCTGAGGAAGTAGTCTCATACATCGACTTTAACTCCTCATAATCTTCCATGAATTTAATGCAATCTCTCTTCCAATGCCCTGTCTCTTTACAGTAGCAGCACTTACCAACGTAAGATGTATCTGACTCGGGCTCAGAAGACACACGCTTGCCATGATTCAAAATCTGGACAACTTTGTCTTCACCCTTGTCAGCATTAGGTTTAGTAAACCTACCCTTCTCATTCATGAGATTGTACAGGGTACTCTTCACGTTTGGCTCAACTGTCTTGAGCATATCATGCAGTTCAGTCAACGTCTTCGTTAAGCCTTTCTTGATATAGTTCCTTACGAACTTATCATAGCTTGACGGCAGTGACTGCAGAATGATCTCAGTTGCCAATTCCTGGCTAACTGGATAATCCAGTTTCCTCAGGTTATCAATGTAACCCATCATTTTACTGACATGAGGACTTACTGGATGATCATTTGGTAGCTTGCAGCTAGTGAGAGATTTAACCAACTGGTATCTCTCCACTCTTACCTGCTCCTGAAATTTCAATTTCAGGCTGCTGATCATCTCTATTGGCGACTCCATGTTCTCATATTGCTTCAGCAAATCCGAGTCCATGGTAGCCAACATCAGACCACGCACATCTACCGCATCATTATAATGCTTATTCCAAGCATTATATACTGCATGAGAGGCATTGGACCCGATCCTCACGGGGAGAGCTCTTTCAAGGACATAGTCCTTTCTCTCCTGCCTGAGAACTAGTCTCAGGTTCCGCGACCAAGTCAAGAAATTTGATCCGTTCAGTTTGTCCATCTCAAGGACATACCGGATCGAGAAAGTGTTTTGATTGTTTGTGCTTGTCATAGCTGAAATTTAGAGATAAATAGAGTTTTAGTTATTTAGTTTATAAAAGAGCAATCTTAACAACTTATAAGAAAACTCGCATTGCATTCAAAATTTCTTTGTTTAACCTCATAAGAATGCAATGATTCCGAGACCCATGTTCAGCTAAATCCAAAGTGGGCCACTGGCCGTCACCCAGAATTAGCTTTACTTGGTAAGCATACACACAGCTAGTTATAACCAATAACTCTCGGTTGTGAATTGGGCCCGAGGCCCAAATTCACCAGATGTCTCAAGGCCCGGGACTCCCGATGGCCCAGTCAAGGAAACCAATCTCTTACAGCCAAATAATCACTAAAGTCTGGGACTCCCAATGAAATTAGTGACTATATACTACTTTACTTATGCGAAAACAGACACCTCACACTGTAAGCCATATCTGTAATCGAATAAGCGTTAAGTAGCTGACAAGATTGGAAAGACATCCAAGCTTGATATTGGTTTTGAAGATTTTAAGTTTTATTTCCAAAAATAGAAAATTACTATTTTTGGAAACTTACTTATTTTAGAAACTTTCTAAATTTAGTAACCTACTAAAAATAGAAATTTCTAATTTAATATTTTATTAATATTTTCGGATTGGGTCACAAATTATAGGCCCAATTCTTGGCCCAAGACCATAAAATTCCAGTTGGCCCAATAATTTGACATAACCGAGTCGGTTTATTAATTCTGGTCCAAGACCAAATTAACTATCAAAACCATCGGTTATTTACTAAACCAGACCAGCTCTAAATTATTTGGTCCAACCAAATCAAACTTAGACCAGCCTTCGGTTTAGGTTAAAATTCAATTTTTGAATTTCAATCCGGTTTAACCAGAAATTAAATAATACCAATTGTATTAAATAATTTCCAGCAAACCGCGATTTGGTTAACCGCTTGAACCATAAAATAATTAAATAATTAATTATTCAACAAACACAAACTCGTTTGTTATGATTCTATCATGATTCTTGTGATTATAAAAATCAACTTTGACTTTACAATCGATTATTAATTAAATCAATCAACAAAGCATTAACCTAACACGTTTCTTTTAGAGTCAACAACAATCGAATCATGGAAAGTCAAAAAACAAAGCGAATCGATCACGTTTAAACAATGATTTTGTTCTTCACTTAAAGACAAAAACTTATCATGCCATTCACTTATCGATTAAACAATAACAACGATCATGCATCGGATTGACTTTATCAAATTCAAAGTTCAATTACGACAAAAAAACAACAAGCGATTCATATAATTGACTAACGAATCAAGCTCTTTCACAAGAAGACAAAACCAAGTCAACATCACGATTTATACCAAAACGATTTTAACATCGGATTCTTAATACAATAATGGATTTTTCATACGATCCAAATTACAAGAATCTAATGACCTATGCTCTGATACCACTGAAGGATTATGTGTTTTTCCATGGTTCAATTCCCAGATTGCAACCTAACACATATTTAATCAAGGATCTAGGTTCTTGCAAAACGAATCATAAAACCAACCTGTGACATTACCTTTTGCAGCGGATTAGAGATGGTAATGACAAGATCAGTTAGAACAGATGAACAACCTGCTCCTCCTTCGGTATCCACACTCTTACAAGCCGGGATGGCTGCTAGACCAAAGAGATGGATCAGATCAGAAAAAGAGAGTTAGAGAGAGAGGCAAACTCGCGGCCAAGGAAGAGAAAAATCGCAGGGATTCATACTTCTTCCTTAGGGTTTTTCGACTTTTATCTCTCTCATTAATGGGCCCAAGTCATTAGACTAATGGCTCATTAATCTTTTGGGCCCAAGACACAAATCAGACAAAAGTCTGTATTTTGTCTGGCCCAATTCTCTGATCTAATACAGTAAATGCCATTGCATCTTACCGTATTAATTCCATTTAACTTTCCCGTTAGCTATGGTGTGTGACCCTTCGGGATCATACAATACTGGTAATAAGTCCTAAACTTATAGATCATGAGCGGACTCTAGCAAGCCATCATGATCACCCAGTATTTATGACTTATGTCTGATCTCGACACTTATCATACTTTCTAGAGATAGTACGGTAGATTTCAGGACATTCCCAACAATATCACCGTAGGGCACTGTGATCTCAGGATAAGGGCCAATATCAACTGGGGCAGCAGCAGGCGCAGGCGCAGGGGCAGGGGCAGGGGCAGCAGAAGATGAAGCTCGTGTGGAAGGCTCTCCCAGCGGATGAGCCATAGAAGGAACTCCACGCTGCTCAGTCTTAGGAGCCTGGAATCTCAAGGCCTCCAATGTATCAATCTGTGTCCATCTAGGAGCAGGAAGCTCTATACCACTCTTCCCAGAAGTCGGATCGTGGTAAACCCAAATGCGCCCCTCCTTAAGCCAGGTGGCGCTCTGCAAGTGGCTGAAATCTAGGAACTCCTTGGCTGTATCACACTCTGTGCCCTGTAGAGGAATCCCGCAGTGCATGAAGATGGGAGTAAGCAGGCTCCCCACTGTCTCAGTACAAACTCCATCAAATGGCTTCAGCTGCAGATCACTTAAATGCTGAGTGAAAACAGCTCCCAAGTTGAGACCCTGAGTAGGATCTCTCACGCCAGAACCCTGAAACTGATCTCGCAGCCCGATGAACAACATCTCCATCTCATACTTGCGCATCTTGTTGGCCTCATACTTGCACAACAAGCTCCAACACAAGATACGCGAGACATATCTCAGCACATGATGTCTCAACTGCACCACCGGTGTAGTCCTCGAGTTGTATCGACCACTTCCAATACACTCCCAAAATAACCGAGCCTCGTCTGGATCCCACTCAAGTGGCATGCCAATGCGCCTCGGCTCAGTGCTGAAACCGTAGATCCTGCAGATACCTAGTAAAGGAATCCGATACCTGACTCCCCAACTCATGAAGGTAAAGATACATCCTGTAGCGCTCCTGCTATCTGGATCTGGGTAAACCACTCTGCAAGTGGCTAGCAACTGTCTGACCGGCTCTGGGTACAGATCATAAGGCCGCATAGGCATTATCCCTAGACCAATGCCCTTGCACACTGCAAGTACCTGCTCATCAATCCCGAGAATCTTGCAGGTAGAGTAGTCTGCAAACTTGGTTGGCTTGATGGTCATCCCGCACCAACCACTGTATAGCAGCGAGTCATATTCATCCCACTGGTTAAGCAGTGGTCTCTCTATAAAATCGGCAGACTTGAGGAACTCAGGAATGTTCTCTGGCCACTGTCTGGCTGTCGGGATCGGTGTCTCATCTGCACGGGGCCAAGGCAGTGCTACTTCTGGACCAACTCTCACATATGGCTCAGGTGGCTGAGAGTCTCTATGAAACCACTCTGGTGGTGGAATGTACTGTCGTGTGGCTGTTGATGCTGTTGCTCGACGCTTGCGGGGTTGTCTGCGAGATGCCATCTGCAAGAAAGAAGATTCAAACAAAATAAGTCTCGGCAAAACTCTCTGTGAAATCGCGAAGCATCGACCGTTGCACCTAAGGCATCGATCGTTGCAAGGCGATTTCGTTTTATCGAACATTTCCCCAAAATCGCAAAGCAACGACCGTTGCACAAGTGCAACGACCGTTGCAAGGCGATTTTGGCCGTCAACAACAATCCCTAAAATCGTTCTAAATACGTTCAAGCAACCACAAAATCAACAATAATCCATCACTAAACAACCTAAATCATAATCATTTAAACACGCATTCATCAATTTCAATCCAAAATTCCCAATTTCTAAAACCCTAAAGTTGAACCCGAAAATTATAAAATAGAGGCACATTACCTTGGATTCGTGATATATGGGCTAGAAGAATAGATTGAGAGTGTAAAATCGAGACTATAGCACTTGGAATCAAAGAAAATGATGAAGAAATGAGAGTTTGAGGTGAGGAAGTTCTCAGTGTACGGACTGCGAGAAATGGAGAAGAAAAGAGAAGAGAAGGGTTTAAGGCACTTACCTCGGTCGTGGGTGCAACGACCGTTGCTCAGGTGCAACGACCGTTGCTGGTCAAATCGAAATCGATTTCTGGTTTAGCGCGTACCTTAATTTGCAATTTTAACCAATTGCAACGACCGTTGCGTATGAGCAACGATCGTCACAATGCGATCACCCCTCTTCGTAAAATCACCCTGCAACGACCGGTGCACAAGTGCATCGATCGTCACACATCTCCAGAATCGAGTTCTGTACCTGAAACTTAGCAAAAACAAACAAAAACGTGAAATCCTAAGAAAAACACCAAAAATAATAAAGAAAAACAGACTTGTTCAGGAAGTTAAGTATCCCGACTGGCTTGCCAATCCGGTCATTGTTAAGAAAAAAAATGGGAAGTGGAGAGTCTGTGTCGACTTCAAAGATCTCAACAAAGCCTGTCCAAAGGACAACTTTACTTTGCCGCATATCGATAGACTTGTTGAAGCCACGACAGGGAACGAGTTGCTTTCTTTATGGATGCGTTTTCAGGATACAATCAAATTCTTATGAATCCAGACGATCGGGAGAAGACGTCGTTCATCACGGAACGCGGCACCTATTGCTACAAGGTCATGCCATTTGGCCTTAAGAACGCTGGCGCTAAATACCAACGATTGGTCAATTGAATGTTCGCAGGACAACTCGGCACGACGATGGAGGTATACATTGACGACATGTTGGTTAAATCCTTGGTCGCCTCTAGGCATGTTGGCCATATGAAGGAATGTTTTAACATCCTCAACTGATATGGAATGAAGCTTAACCCGGTCAAATGCACATTTGGAGTAACATCAGGAGAATTCCTCAGATACGTGGTTACCCAAAGAGGAATAGAAGCTAATCCAAAACAGATATCGGCAATCATTGACTTACCATCTCCCAAGAATACACGAGAGGTACAACGTCTAACCGTTCACATAGCCGCCCTGAACAAATTCATATCTCGTTCGACTGAAAAATGCTTGCCTTTCTACGAGCTCCTCCGTGGAAACAAAAGGTTCATATGGGACGACAAGTGTAGGAGGCATTCATTCAGCTCAAAGACTACTTGTCAAACCCGCCAATACTATCAAAGCCTGAAAACGGCGAAACACTTTTCCTGTACATCGCGGTTTCAACAACTGCAGTCAGTGGTGTACTGGTTCGAGAAGATCGCGGGGAGAAAAAGCCAATCTTTTACGTAAGCAAGACGATGAACGGGGCTGAGACCAGGTATCCCGCAATGGAAAAACTGTCTCTCGCAGTCGTTATCTCGGCATGAAAGTTACGACCTTACTTCCAGTGGAACTCAGCGAGTACGACATCAAATACAGAAACAGGATAACCGCTAAATCTTAGGTAATAGCCGATTTCCTTGTAGAATTATCACCTTAACTAGATGTCGATACTCAGGTAGAAGACAAGAACTGGAAACTATTTGTTGACGGCGCATCATCAAAACGAGGAGTCGGGGTAGGAGTACGTCTCATATCACCAACCGGAGAAGTACTAGAACAATCATTCAAACTGGGCTTCACAACATCTAACAAACAGCCGAGTACGAAGCTCTATTAGCCGGTCTCAGATTGGCTAAAGAAATCGGAGTACGACATCTCTTGGCCCATTGCGACTCCATGCTTGTCGCAAATCAAATCAACGGAGATTATGAGGCAAAAAATGAGCGAATGGAAGCTTATCGAAAGGCGGCATTGGAGCTTACCAGCTCTTTCGAGTTCTTCGACATTGTCCAGATACCGAGGAAAGAAAATGCCCCAGCAGATGCACTCGCATCCTGGCATCGAATCCCGAACTCTGTTGATGAATCCCAGTGGAGACGATTCGTGAACCAAGCATCCCGCTGCCCGAGAACAATCACAAAGAATCCACTTCCGATGATGTCATTCTCGCGATCCAACAGGGTGGCCAAAACGACATGTGTCCTGATATTCAAGCGAAAGGTACCGATCTAATTGCACTTCTAACAGTCGACAATGAGGATTGGCCACAAGAAATAAGAACGTATTTGACGGAAGAAAAACTTCTCGAAGACAAGTGGGTAGCACGACGACTTAAAGTCAAAAGTGCACGATATACTATACACAATGGTATCCTCTATAAGTACTCGGCCAACAAAATCCTTCTCAGATGCATACATGGAGATGAAGTTCGCCGAGTTCTCGAAGAAACACATTCAGGGGAATGCGGGAATCACTCCGGAGGTCGATCACTCGCTCTCAAAATCAAGCTAAATGGTCACTACTGGCCGACTATGATAGCTGATTGCGAGACCTATTCCAACAAGTGTGAAAAGTGTCAGCGTCATGCGCCATTCATACACAGACCCACAGAACTGCTCACCACATCCACCGCGGCTTATTCATTCATGAGATGGGCAATAAACATCGTTGGGCCGCTGCCACTGTCCAATCAAAGGCGCTTCCTGCTGATCATGACTGACTACTTTACAAAATGGGTCGAAGCCAAAGCATATGTGGCAATCCATGACGTCCAAGTTCAGAACTTCGTCTGGAAATACATTATATGCTGATAGGGGTTGCCTTACGAAATCGTCACGGACAACGGGTCGCAATTCACATCAAATCTGTTCTAAGGGTTTGGCAAGAAGTGGGATATACGGCTCAGTAAGCCGACACCAAGATATTCTAAAGGAAACGGACAAGCCGAAGCCACAAACAAAACCATTATTGCCGGTATCAAAAGACGTCTTGAAAGCAAGAAAGGAGTTTGGGCTGACGAGTTGGACGGAGTCCTTTGGTCGCATAGAACAACTCTTCGACGCGCAACTGGGGCCACTCCGTTTTCTTTAGCCTTCATGGTGGAAGCAATGGTCCCGGAGGAGGAAACCATCTATACTCTCCGCCGATCCCTTATGCCGCAACATAGCGAGATCAACGAGAAGATATTGATTCAAGCCCTCGATAAAATAGAGGAAGAACGAAATCGAGCTTCTACTCCGCATTCAAAACTACCAGCAGCTCGCAACTCGGTACTATAACCAGAAAGTCAAAGAGCGACACTTTCAAGTCGGCGATTATGTGATTCGCAAAGTCTATGAAAACAACAAGGAATGGAGAGCGGGCAAACTTGGCGCAAAATGGGAAGGACCCTACAAGATAACAAAAGTCGTCAAGCCCGGCGTTTACTCGAGTCAATGAAGGGCAAAGCTTTGCCGCGTTCCTGGAATTCAACAAGCCTGAAAGAATACTTCTAAGACGGCAAGCCAAAGAAGAAAAAAAATCCTATGTATGAACTACGAGTGACTTGATTCTTCCCCGGAAGATACGTAGGCAGCCTTCATCGGCACGATCACAAATCTAATAAAACTTTCATTTTTACAGCCTAAGCTGAGTCCTAACTCGCAGTCTAAGCCGAGTCCTAACTCGCAATCCAAAGTTGAGTCTAGAAACTCGCAGAAAGTCGAGCTCCTTAGTTCGCAAAAGCTGAGTTTAGAAACTCACAGTCAAAGCCGAGTCCTAACTCGCAATCCAAAGTCGAGTCTAGAAACTCGCAGAAAGCCGAGCTCTTTAGTTCGCAAAAGACGAGTTTAGAAGCTCGCAGAAAGCCGGACTCCTTAGTCTGCAAAAAGTCGAGCAATACACGCCTTGACTTCAAGCCGAGCATCCAATAAGACTCACACTATTAGCACCATGCTCCCTGGCCAGGAGTGTGGTCTTCCTTGCGCATGAGGTGCACATCATGGTAAGGAAAAACCGAGATCCGTCTCGCACTAAAAACCGGTTCGTACTTGTACGTTCTCTGTGATGGGCGATAATAAATAAGCCGAGCAATTAAGCCTCGCATATTCGTCTGTCCTTTGAACAACTAAGCCGAGCACACATAAGCCTCGCAAACCGCCTTATGGCAAAACATAATTTAATCGCTATCTGTTTTAATTTGTCAAGAACAAGTTTAAATACAAGATAGTCCGATTAAATTGCAAGCATAAACCCTAATAGGAAGCCGATTTAAATGAAGAACGGTACAGTCACTACTCATGTTGATCCTTTGAAACAAGTAGATTGATTGTACCGTAAAAGAACTTAATTTTCCTCTTAAAAAAATAGAGGATGACAAAGTCTTACAAAATTTAAAAAAACAAAGATAACCTTTTACACAAACAAAATAAGTCATCGGCCCCAGCACCGCTCGGTTCACTCGCCTTCTCGACCTCTCCAGCTTTAGCACCTGCGTCCTCCGCTACTGAAGCCGCGATTTCCGAGTTAACGGTCTGACTAAGACTGGCAGGAACCGCTTCTGGGATCACCCCGTGATTGGTCCCAAACTCATCGATATCCCGCGGAACAGGGGGAGGCGAATCACAAAAAAGATTAAGAAGGGGGTGATGAATTGGCGAGAGAAAAAATGTGAGTTCCTCCTTCGTCAGGACTTCCATCTGGTCGAGCTTCGCATTCACTGCAATCTCGTCAACGGCAACCTGGTCCAAGACAGACTTAAAAACCGATATGCCTTCCTGATATACCATGGATTTTACCGGTTTTAACCATGGTATATGCCTTATTTATCGAGTCTTATGTTATGTTTTGGAGTCTTTTTAGTATGTTTACAGGTTTAGACACATTTGGAGCAGAAGTGGAGATTTTGGAGCTGTTTGGTGTATTTTGGAGATTTGGTCCGAGAGACAGAGTTCACTGTCCAGTTTTGGAGATTGCGTCGATCGTTGCACACCTGCATCGATCGTTGCATATGCGAATGGGCCAGACTCGCCGATTTAATGAAGAATGCTGATTTTGCAGAAAAAGCCCAGATATTTACACAGAAGCCCAAAACGTGTTTTAGCTATTATATAAGGGTTTTTAAGCCATTGTTTAGGCTACGCTTTACTTTTAAGTCTTATTTTATTTCCAGAGAGCCTTAGGGGCTGATCTTGCTCTCGAAAGAGAGAGGATTTCGAACCCCTGTTGATTATTCTGTTTTATGATATTTGGTTTTCTACTTAAGATGTTTTCTGTTTCGATGAACATGTCTGAGTAGTTTACCTGTTAGGTTGAAGGATTCTCATTAGGGATTTCAGAGAATTATAGTTTAAATCAATCTGTAGAGATTTATATCTGCTAGTTCTTTATCTAAGTTGTTCTTAATGCTAAATCTGAAGTAGCTAATCAGAGTTATGATGTTAGGTTGATTAATTCAGCGGAAGTTGATTAATTTAACTAGAAAGAACTTAGATAAGCAATTAAACTATTCGCAAACGAAAGTTTGGTTTAGGATAATTGTGAACATATCAAACTTGGAATTAATGCTAGTTTAATCTGTTAGTTCTCGCAAACGAAAGTTTGGTTTGCTGCACTTAGACTTAGAGAATTATCGCAAAGGAATTTGGTTAATTCTATATCCGTGTTTTGAGTTCTAGAACAGTTATTGATTAGATCTAGACTGATTGATTGCTTGCGTTCCTGATTTCCTGAGAACTCCTGAAACCTAACGCTTCGCTTCCTTGCTCACAAACAAACTCCTGCTACTGATTTACTTTTCTGCTCTGCTTTTAGTTTAATCACCTTTGCTTTCTCCTAGTTTAATCTTTTCTGTTCTTATCTATCGTTGACCAGAGTCCATGTGGATTCGATACCCTAAGTACTACAACTACATCACTGTGCACTTGCAGTTAGAATAGGGTTAAAACTAGACCTATCAAGTTTTTGGCGCCGTTGCCGGGGACTCTTTTGAGTTCTCGATAGATTTGAACTTAGGGTTTAGACTAGGATTTTCGTTTTTTTTTAATTTTTGCTACTAATTTTTTTTCTTTTTCTGTTCTTGCGTTTCAGGTACGCCTGTAATCGCCCTGCAACGATCGACACGGTCCTGTGTGTCGATCGTCACATCATCGCGCTTGCATCGATCGACGCTTCTCCTGCATCGATCGACACATATCGTAAGGAAGATGTATGATTTCTTCAATCCAGGGATTGACAACTCGCAGATAACTTGGTTAAAGAGCAAAGTAGAGTCTCTGCATAGTCTTGTACTTGAAAAGTATGGGCAAGAAGCTATCAACTACGTTGGAGGGAATGAATTCTACAGTCAGGAATCTGCTTTTCAGGGACCTTTCCAGCAACAGGGCAATGCCTTCTCAAGGAGTTGTAGCGTTTCTTCTTACCAAGTACCGCCTGCTCCTACAGCTCATGAGAGCAGAATGGAAATCATGATAGAGCAGTACCTTGAGAGACAACAACAGATTTATAGGTCCTTCAACTTAAAGATGGATGCTTTGTATGAAGATTTGAATGAGAAGCTTGAATCTTTGAGCACACATATGGAGGAGCTGGATGCAGCGATAGAGAGGCAAAATGAAGCTAAGAGAGCTGAACGGAAGCTGCACATCAATGCTGTGAACATAAGGGATGAGATTGAGTTGCTAGGTGAAGAAGAGAGCATAATCTCGGATTTTCTGGATGAATATTGTCTGCCTGATACATGCATCGATCGACACCCCCTTAGTGACGATCGACACGCCATTCTGACGGCAATTTCGAGTTCTTTCGAGAAACAGAATCGCCTTGCATCGATCGACACACATTATGCAACGATCGACACAGAACGCACACATGTCCAGAAACCTGCAACAGTACCAGAACAAGCTTACAAGCCCCCGGTGCCATATCCTAAGGTTCCTAAACCTTCCAGACAAGAGCTAGAAGTGGCTAACTACATGAAAGTGATAGATAAGAAGGTGAATAAAACACCACCAGTTGAAGCTTCGCGAGTTCATGCAAAGAAGATGATCTCCACTGATGGTCATCTGGAAGAAGAAGTTCAGATTGGTGGAACTACAGTATCTGATAGTGGAAAGAAGAAGATGGCAGTTCCTCTTAAACCTGCTCTAACATCTTCAGTACCTGCAACTGCTCATAAGCAGAAAGCCCCAAACATCAGATCTGCATCAAAGGTAAGGAACAAATCATCTAAGCTTAAACCTTCTGATCATATTGTTTTGAATGCAGGAAAACGCAGTAGACCGCCCAAGCTTCGCTCCCGCCCTGATTCTGATTTCTCATTCCTTGGAAAGCCTCATGATCATAATGCCTATACACCTCCTTGGATGAAGAGATATTCACAGAGACATTCAAAGTCTCTGTTGAAACCGCCTTGAATCAAATCTCTTCCAATAGTCAAGCTAATGACTAAAAACAAGCGCTGAGTGGGAGGCAACCCACTGTTAGGTTCGTTTTTGTTTTTTTTTCCATTCGTTTTGATTTGGTATTTTTAATTTTTCTGTTTAAGTGTGTTCAGAGCTGAGGGAAACAGGAATAATCGCATTGCATCGATCGACACACATTGTGCATCGGTCGATGCAGTCGCGATTTACGGTTTAACGAATTGATTGCGGTTCAGACATTGGTTATCTACATAACCGCGAGCGATAATCGCCTTGCATCGATCGACACCCTTGTGGCATCGATCGACGCAGGGCGACGACAGATAAGTATTCTGCAACTTTTCGGTTTGTTCTTCAATTTGATTATTCTTTCACCGAGCTCATGCTTCGATTACACTGGGGACAGTGTAGTTTAAGTGTGGGGGAGGAAGCTACTGACGCACGCTTTTGTTTTCTTAGTTTTTCAAAATTTGTTTTATTGAGTCAAAATTTGTATGAAACTATGATTTTTCGAGGAAACTTTTTGCTTGAACAGGAACTAAGTGACCATTGGACAGACTTGCAGAGCCTCTATGACTGTTAGAAAACCCAGACACAGATCAGCCTACTGAGGACACCCACATCACTTCAGGTATCAGAGGATCCTTTTACTGACTTCAATTTAATACTGACTTAGATTTCTCACCTAAGGGCTTGGTATACTTTGTGTCGGATTCCCTTGTTAGTTCTGACACAGCCTGTCAACCTATCCTATTTAGTTCCCTTCTCCCCTTCTATAAAGTAAAAAAAAAATAATAATAATAAACTGAGGATGAGTTAGTAACTCCGAAGTGGTCATGGGAAGGGTAGCAAACACTATTTTCTCTCATGTGATCCATGGAATGTGTCCAAAGTACACCCCATAACGGGAAGAACACTGATAAAAAAAAAAAAATGATACCCAGTGGGGAAAAATCAGTTGTTAAAGAAGGGAAAGAGAAGAAAGGGACTAGAGAAAGATAGTATGGTGGTCTAGAGCTGATAAGGTAAGAATCCATGTGCCCTTTGATCGATACTCCTTAGGTGAGACCGCACTTAAATACTTGCAGAAGTCAGTAGGGTGAATTTGAATGCTTGAATGTGATTGTGGAGTTTACTTAGGACAGTTGCTAAGTATGGGGGAAGTATATTGTGGTCTTGAGTTCTGTAGGGAAGTTTTCAGTGGCTTACTAAGTGAATGTGATTGTGAAAGTTCCTAGGACGAAATGAGTGTCTGTGTTTTCAAACCTCTTCGCTTATACTTTGGTTCTTTACTTGCTTGAGGACAAGCAAGAGCTAAGTGTGGGGGAGTTGATATACCATGGATTTTACCGGTTTTAACCATGGTATATGCCTTATTTATCGAGTCTTATGTTATGTTTTGGAGTCTTTTTAGTATGTTTACAGGTTTAGACACATTTGGAGCAGAAGTGGAGATTTTGGAGCTGTTTGGTGTATTTTGGAGATTTGGTCCGAGAGACAGAGTTCACTGTCCAGTTTTGGAGATTGCGTCGATCGTTGCACACCTGCATCGATCGTTGCATATGCGAATGGACCAGACTCGCCGATTTAATGAAGAATGCTGATTTTGCAGAAAAAGCCCAGATATTTACACAGAAGCCCAAAACGTGTTTTAGCTATTATATAAGGGGTTTTAAGCCATTGTTTAGGCTACGCTTTACTTTTAAGTCTTATTTTATTTCCAGAGAGCCTTAGGGGCTGATCTTGCTCTCGAAAGAGAGAGGATTTCGAACCCCTGTTGATTATTCTGTTTTATGATATTTGGTTTTCTACTTAAGATGTTTTTGTTTCGATGAACATGTCTGAGTAGTTTACCTGTTAGGTTGAAGGATTCTCATTAGGGATTTCAGAGAATTATAGTTTAAATCAATCTGTAGAGATTTATATCTGCTAGTTCTTTATCTAAGTTGTTCTTAATGCTAAATCTGAAGTAGCTAATCAGAGTTATGATGTTAGGTTGATTAATTCAGCGGAAGTTGATTAATTTAACTAGAAAGAACTTAGATAAGCAATTAAACTATTCGCAAACGAAAGTTTGGTTTAGGATAATTGTGAACATATCAAACTTGGAATTAATGCTAGTTTAATCTGTTAGTTCTCGCAAACGAAAGTTTGGTTTGCTGCACTTAGACTTAGAGAATTATCGCAAAGGAATTTGGTTAATTCTATATCCGTGTTTTGAGTTCTAGAACAGTTATTGATTAGATCTAGACTGATTGATTGCTTGCGTTCCTGATTTCCTGAGAACTCCTCAAACCCAACGCTTCGCTTCCTTGCTCACAAACAAACTCCTGCTACTGATTTACTTTTCTGCTCTGCTTTTAGTTTAATCACCTTTGCTTTCTCCTAGTTTAATCTTTTCTGTTCTTATCTATCGTTGACCAGAGTCCCTGTGGATTCGATACCCTAAGTACTACAACTACATCACTGTGCACTTGCAGTTAGAATAGGGTTAAAACTAGACCTATCACTTCCCCGCTAAGCTTCACCAAACACTTCTTAAGACCGGAAATTTGGCCTTGCTCAACCTGCAAGGCGGTAGCAGCCTCCTGATCCTTCACGTAACGCTGGAAGAGATCAAAGTGAGTTTGCGACTTCGCCCTAACCGCGGCTTCAACTCGATCTCTCTCTTTCCGAACCAAGTCGGCACAAAATTTCCGTTGGCTCTTCTTCTCCGATTGAAACTTGAGAAGATCGGCTTTCGACTTCTCTTCGGCGAGACTTAGCTTTTCCTCCACATCATGAAGATTATCCTTAAGCTCAAATTGCTCGCTTCGAGAGCCTCCTTCTCCTCTTTTACCTTCTTGAGGAGCTCGTCCCGCTTGACAACCACGTCAGCCATCTTCTGAGCACTCCAAGAGCTCTCAGGGGCCACACGGTTTGACGCCGCAATCATCTAAAAAACAAAAAACAAAGATTTCGTTAAAACGATATTATAACGGATGGAATTCCTCAAAAGAGACCCGTTGCCTCAGCCTTCTTCAACTTGAGGATGGCATCAGAATGGGGGAGCTCTTGCAAAACCGGCCAATCTGCCTCGTTTCCCCGTACACAAGTCAACATGTCAAAAACACGCTCGCGGGTTATCAATAAGCGGAACTTCGCTTTCATACTGATAAGCAAAGTTGTGGATCGAAGGCCGTGTATCTCCGTCTTTTGGAGGACCACGAGGGCGGACCAGGACAATCTCCTTGCGGGAGACGAAAGACTTCTTGTTACCCGAAGCATCGACGACATCTTCGGTCTCTTGGTAAAACCGCTTCCACGTATTCTTAGTCTTCCCAGGCTTATCTACAGACGTCTTATTAGCAGAGCCATCTTTGATAGGCTTACTTGCCACAACAGCCTTCTTTGCCAGTTTCTCCAGACCCGACTTGTCTTCAGCCACCCTCTTCCTGGATTGAGCCTTAGGTGGGACCTTTTCGGCCAGATCCGCCATGTTCGGTGTGACCGTTACAACGGCCTGAGAAGCAGCCGACTTCTCGCCGGCAGTAATCATCGTCCCCTCTTGGGAGGGCAGAACCACGTTTTTCTCCTTTGAAGGCTCGCCAGAAAGAGGAGGATTAGACGAGATCCTCTGCGAGTAGTCAACCTATGAAAATATTTTCACTTTTCCCATCTTCTTCGGCTTCAATAGTTGTTCAGGAGTGACCTTTGCTTTAGTGTTCCACTTAACTGGAAAGAAAAGGGAAGATCCAAAATCAGAATGTGAGAAGGCGTCGACTTTCACAAACCGGTAAACGAAATACCTTTGGAAATTCGAGGGAGAGAGTTGTTTATACGCTCCCAAGTAAGATCTGACCACTTGTGAAGGCCGAGGGCTTGGATTTTCTCGAGAATCGGAAAGAAGTTATCCGGATACGGCTTGAGGAATGGATGATGCACTGCAACAACATAACAAAAAATTAAGTAAATCACTCACGTTGACTAACGAAAAGTTTAGAACGACGTCTACCAAATTTCGTATTCCAAGACGATCTGATGAGTTCCTTATGTTCGTCGGGTACGACCAAGGAAGTCATCTCGTCATAAAAGTAATATCTCTGCCAGTTGTTGATCTTGTTCGGCGCATCCATCACTACACGATGACCCCTTTTCGCCTTAACCGCAAAACACCCTGGACTGGTTTTTGTCATGGGATTGATGGAAGTCATCTCTTCAAAGATACTGACAGAAATCGTTATGTCGGCTTCAGCTCCCAGTGCAAGAAGACCCACCATATGGCGAACCGCGACAGCAGAGAGCTGAGAAATGGCGATCTCGCGACGATGACATTAGGAGATGATACGATCAGAGTTTTAATCCCTAGATCTACACTGCAAGTGCACATACGTGACAGTAGTATATAGGGTATCGAAATCCACAGAGACTCTAGACCTTACGATAGATTATAGAATTGTCAAATTAAGCTAGGTGAATTAATGAGAAACTAAATAGCAAAGCAGAAAGTAAATCAATAGCAGAAATGGTTTTGTAAGCAAGTACTAAAGGCGTCAAGTCTAGGGAATTCTCAGAAAATCAGACAAGTAGATTAACTATCAGTCAGGATCAAATTAAGTTCGGTTATAGAATTCAAACACAGATATAGAATTAACCAACTTTCGTTGCGAGAATTCTCTAAGTCTAATAGCAGAAACCCAAATTTCTTTGCAATTCCTAACAGATTAAACTAGCCTTAAGTGCAAGTTTGATTTGTTCACAATTCAATTAAACCAAATTTCTTTGCGGATAATTAAATTGTTCAACCTAAATAGTTCAGATTCTAAATTACACTTTCGTGTCAATTTAATAACCTAAAGTCTAGATTCTAAGTGATCAGGTTAGAAACTAGTATTAAGCACAATTCAGGTTGAAGAACAATAAGTTATGAATCCTAAACTGATGAATTAATCTAACATGTCATGAAAATCTTAAAGAGAATCCCTAAACCTAACTATGAATCTACTCAGACATGATCAATGAAACACAAATCAATGAATGAATAAATTGCATAAATAGAGAGTAAAGAATAAAAGGGGTTCGAAATCTTCTCCAAAAGCAGGAAGCAATACAGGTTCAGATCAGCCCCAAAAGCTCTAAAATCTCTATGCTCAAAGTATGAAAGCGTAAGTAAGCGTCTGTAAAGCGTAGCCTAAACAATGGCTCAAAACCCTAATATAATGATCTAATCACGGATGGGGCTTCTTTGTAATTATGAGAAACTTCTGGGCCAAAGTGCAATTTCTAAATCTTTCATTAAACCGCCGAGAATAAGTATGATTCGCATGTGTGTCGATCGATGCATGAGGTGTGTCGATCGATGAAAATCTCTGTTTTGGACAATGAACTCTTCCTCTCGGCCAAATGCTCCAAATAGCTCCAGAATGCGCCATAATCTCCAAATCCGCTCCAAACGTACCTAGACCTGTAAACATACCTAAAAGACTCCAAAACATAATAAAAGACTCGATAAATAAGACATATACCATGGTTAAAAACCCTAAAATCCATGGTATATCAACTCCCCCACACTTAGCCTTTGCTTGCCCTCAAGCAAAACTGAGAACTAGAATATGGTGAAGAGGTTTGAAAACATTCAGAAACTCTTTTCATCTTAGAAGCAACAACACTCAGATTACCCTTAGTAAGCCACATAAAAAATTCACCTGCAAGACATCGAGACCAACATATACTTCCCCCACACTTAGCAACTGTCCTGAGTAAACTCTATAATCAATTCAAAGCATTCAAATTCACCCTACTGACTTCTATAAGCATTTAAGTGCGGTCTCACCTAAGGATTATCGATCAAAGGGCACATGGACTCTTACTCTGTTAGCTCTAGACCACCATACTATCTTTTTCTGGTTCCTTTCTTCTCTTTTCCCTTCCTTAGCAACTGATTTTTCCCCATTGGGTATCATTTTTTTTTATCAGTGCTCTTCCCGTTATGGGGTGTACTTTGGACACATTCCATGGATGCACAGGAGGTAATAGGGTCTCTACCACTCCCGCGACCACTTCGGAGCTACTAGCTCATCCTCAGTTTATTATTCTCTTTTTTTTTTTACTTTACTTTAAGGAAGGGGAGAAGGGAACCTTACTTGGACAGGTTTACAAGCTGTGTCAGAACTAACAGAGGAGTCCGACTCAAGGTATACCAAGCCCTTAGGTGAGAAAATTAAGTCAAAATTAGGGGTGAAGTCAGTAAAGGATCCTCTGAATACCTGAATTGATATGGGTGTCCTCAGTAGGCTGATCTGCATTGGGTTTTCTAATAGTCATAGATTGATCATGCAAGCTCATCCCAATGGTTACTTAAGTTCCTGCAAGTGTTGTTGGCTTCTCAAAAATTCATTGTTTCCTACTTAAACTGTTTTGACTCGATAAAACAAATTTTTGATTGACTCTAAGAAAACAAAAAGTGTGCCTTAGTAGCTACCTCCCCCCACACTTGAAACACACTATCCCCAGTGGTGTCAAACTTAGGATTGGTGAGAAAATAAATCGGAATGAAACAAACCGAGAAGGGTCAGAACACTTACCTGTCGTCGGCCTGCGTCGATCGATGCCACAATGGTGTCGATAGATGCAAGGCGATTATGCCCACGGTTAAGTAGATAACCGGTGTCTGAACCGCAATTGAATCTTCAAACCGTAAATCACAACTGTGTCGACCGATGCACTATGTGTGTCGATCGATGCAGTGCGATTCTGCCTGTTTCTCACGCCTTTGATCACACAAAAACAGAAAATAAAAAAAAACAAATCAAAATGAAAAGAAAACAAAAAAGAACCTAACAGTGGGTTGCCTCCCACTCAGCGCTCTTTTAACGTCATTAGCTTGACGTTTTAGCTGAATTAGGCAGAGGGTGCATCATCCAGAGGCAGAATCTGACCTCTAGGAATCTCGGCCTTAGCCCAATAATGCTTCACCCTCTGTCCATTCACAGTAAACTCCTTACCTTCCTGGCTGACTAGAACAACAGCTCCATGAGGGTGTACCTCCTTAATCGTGAAAGGACCAGACCACCTTGATCTCAGCTTAACTGGAAACAATTGCAAACAAGAGTTATACAAAAGTACCTGATCATTAGGCTCAAATTGTTTAGAAACAATATTCTTGTCATGATAAGCTTTAGTCCTCTCCTTGTACAGCTTTGAGTTCTCATAAGAAAAATGCCTAATCTCATCCAAGTCATTAAGCTGCACCAATCTCCTTTTTGCAGCAGACTTAAGATCGAAATTCATCTGCTTCACAGCCCATGCTGCTTTGTGCTCAAGCTCTACTGGCAGATAACATGCTTTTCCATACAGCAGATGAAATGGAGTAGTCCCAAGTGGTGTCTTGAATGCAGTCCGGTAAGCCCAGAGTGCATCATACAGCTTTGCTGCCCAATCCTTCCTTGTCTTCCCAACTGTCTTCTCCAAGATCTCCTTGATCTATCTGTTAGAGACCTCGACTTGCCCACTAGTCTGAGGGTGATAAGGAGTAGCAACTCGGTGATGAGCTCCATGCTTCTGTAGCAGCTTCTCGAAGACCTTATTAATAAAATGAGATCCTCCATCACTAATTACTATCCGAGGTACTCCGAATCTAGGGAATATGATGGTCTTAAACAACATAATAACCACCGAAGAATCATTGGTTGGACTAGCTATTGCTTCCACAACCATGGTATATGTCTTTGTTATCAAGTCTTTCTATGTGTTTTGGAGTCTTTTCAGGTGTTTTACAGGTTTAAGAAGATCTGGAGCCTAATTGGACGTTTTGGGAGCATTTGGAGCAATTCTGCACTATTTAGAGACTTCACAGAGTTCATTGGCTGCGTTTTCGCCTTGCAACGGTCGTTGCAGTTCTGCAGTGGTCGACGCAGTAGGTAGACGCAGTTCTGCACCCAAAAATCTGCATTTTAGAGAAATTACAATTTTTGCCCAGAAACTTTCCAGACTTGCAAAAAGGCCCCAGACGTGTTTTAGACTATATATTAGGGTTTTTAGCCACTTGTTTAGGCTACGCTTTTCTTAAGTCTTATTTTATTTTCAGAGAGAGTTAGGGGCTGATACGGCTCTCGAAAGAGAGAGGATTTGAACCCCAGTTCTTTATTCGATTTTATGATATTTGGTTTTCTATTCATGATGTTTTCTGTTCCGATGAACATGTCTGAGTAGATTACCTGTTAAGCTTAGGGATTCTCATTAGGGATTTCATGGAATTATAGGTTAATAAATCTGTAGGGATTCATATATGTTAGTTCTTCATCTAGGATTGTTCCTACTGCTTAATCTGAATTAGCTACCCAGATTTATGATGTTAGGTTGATTGATGCAACGACAATTGATTAATTAGCTAGAAAGAACCTAGATGAGCAATTTAATTACTCGCAAAGGAATTTGGTTTAATTAGATTGTGAACATATCGAACTTGGAATTAAAGCTGGTTTAATCTGTTAGTAATTGCAAAGGAATTTGGATTGCTGCACTTAGACTTAGAGAATTCTCGCAACGACAGTTGGTTAATTCTATATCTGTGTTTGAGTTCTAGAACAGTTCTTAATTAGATCCTGATTGATTGATTAGTTTATGTTCCTGATTTCCTGAGAACTCCCTAGACTTAACGCCTTCGTTTCCTTGCTTACAAACTCACCTGCTTTACTTTCTTGCTTTGCTTTTTAGTTTCTAATCATATTTGCTTTCTCCTAGTTTAATCTTTTCTGTTCTAAATCTATCGTTGACCGGAGTCTCTGTGGATTCGATACCCTAAGTACTACAACTACATCACTGTGCACTTGCAGTTAGAATAGGGATTAAAACTAGACCCCTATCAAGTTTTTGGCGCCGTTGCCGGGGACTCTTAGGAGTCTTCGATAGATTTGAACTTAGGGTTTAGACTAGGTTTTTTTGTTTTTTTTTTGTTTTTGTCACTAATTTTTTTTCTGTTTCTTGCGTTTCAGGTACGCCTGTAATCGCCCTGCATCGATCGACACGGTCCTGTGTGTCGATCGTCACATCTTCGTACTTTCATCGATCGACACTACTTTGCATCGATCGACACATCGCGTAAGATGATGGGAATGATGGAACGGATGTTGGAAAATCAGCGGAATAACTCATTCGGTAGAGACTATGGTTCTTATTCATTCACCAGAAACTATGAATCTCCATCATATCAGCCTGTTCCTCCTGAAAATACGCAGTCTGGTAAGCTGATAAGTATGCTGGAGCAGTTATTGGAAAGACAGGAAGAGGATTTGAATTATATCAATGGCTCTGGATTCCAAGGAAACAAGTATGGTAGTCAGCAAGGTAACAAGTTCTTTAATGGTGGATAGAAGAGTGGTTTCACAAGCAAGCAAGTCTCTTCTGTATATGGACAGAATGCTGGTTATCAGAATCCTTTTCAGCAAGGTAATTCTTATCAGAGAAATTATGGATCATCCTCCTATCAGGTACCTCCTGCAGCTAGTGCTTATGAGAGCAAGATGGAATCCATACTGGAGCAGTTGTTAGAGGATCAGACTAAGACTGATGTAGACTTCGACAGGAAGCTGGATGCTATGCATGAAAATCTGAATGGGATTTGAATCTTTGAGCACACATGTGAAGAAGCTAGATGTCCGGATTCAACAAGAAGCAGAAGCAGTGCAAAGGCAGAATGAAGCTAGGAGAGCTGAACAGAAGCTGCACATCAATGATGTGACCATAAGAGATGGGATTGACTTGCTGGGAGAAGAAGAGAGCATAATCTCGGATTTTCTAGGTGAATATTGTCTGTCTGAGACTTGCATCGATCAACACAACTCAAGCATCGATCGACACAGTCCCGATACGTCTGATGAAACTGCTCGAAATCACCTTGTGTCGATCGATACACATCGGGCATCGGTCGACACAGAACGCAGACGTGACCAGAGACCTGTAACAGCCCTAGAACGAGTCTATAAGCCCTCCGTGCCGTATCCTAAGGTTCCTAAATTGTCTAAACAGGAGCTAGAAGTGGCTAACTGCATGAAAATGATGGATTGGAAGCAGAAAGCCACCATTGACGGACATATCTTCAGTGTTGAGGTGGAACCAGAGGTTCCTATTGGAGAGGAGAAGATGGCAGTTCATTCTGAACTTGCTCTAACATCTTCAGAAACTGCAACTGCTCTTAAGCAGAAAGGTCCTGATCTCTTGCATCCACCAAAGCACAAGTATAAAAATCCTAAACTTAAACCTCCTAATCTATCAGCTGTGAATGCAGGAAAACGCAGAATCCCACCCAAGCTTCGCTCCCGCCCTGATTCTATTCCTTCGTTCCTTGGGAGACCTCATGATCCGAAAGCATATACACCACCTTGGATGAAGAGATATTCACAGAGACATTCGAAGTCTCTGTTGAAACCACCATGAGTCCGATCTCCTTTACATAGTCAAGCTATTGACTTTAAACAAGCGCTGAGTGGGAGGCAACCCACTGTTAGGTTCGATTTTGTTTTCATTTTTCATTTTGGTTTTGCTATTTTGATTTTTCTGTTTAAGTGTGTTCAGAGCCTAGAGAAACATGCAAAATCTGTTGGGATTATGTCCTGAAATCATATTGTACTTACTCTACAAGATAGTTGTATTGTCAAGATCGGACAATTCATGTAATACTAGGTGATCATAATGTTTTGCTAGAAGCCGCTTATGACTTATGAGTTGTAACTCATTGCTAGTATTATGTGAACCTACATGGTCACACACCTAAGCAAGCTGGATACACTTTGTATGGGATTGATCATTGGCATATGGTCTAGTCAATGTATATTGGATGCACATTGAATTCGAGTTTTAAGAGGTGTGTCGATCGATACCATTGGGTGTGTCGATCGAGACAGATCGGGTTTCGAACCTGATGTTTCGGTTTGATGACTTAAACGAATTGGATTTATCCAATGATCGGTTTTAGTCATTCCAGGTCTATATAAAGGATTATATGGACGACCTGAAACCCTAGCCGTCGTTGAGACCTTTTCTTGACAGAAAACGCAGCCACCTCTTAAACACAGGGATTCCCAGAAGATCCGATTCCCGACACTAGCATCCCGGCGGATTCCAGCTTGTGTGCGTGTGGACTGCAGTAGAGGTGAAGGAATTTCTAGCAGTTCCTAATCCAATTAAGCAACCCTGGTCTGAATTCCAAGCCTAGGATCTAGGGTTTATGTAATTGAATCTATCAGATCTGGAGATTACCTGGTGATTAGCAGCGGAAGATTTGCAAATAATCGAGATCTAGAGCGCCTCAAATGCTGCGCCTCTACTGGTATCCACACGCACACAAACTGAACAGCAGGGATGCTAGTGCCTATAGAGATCCAATCTCTTCAGAGGTTTCTATTCAAATTCTGGTGGCTGTGAATTAGGTTAGAAATCAGTTTAGGTCGACCATATATCTTATATATGTCGACTTAAACCATAACGGAATTAACCAACGATTAAACCGAATTAATCTGATTAATCCGCGAGTTGCATCGATCGATGCACTATCTGCATCGATCGACACTGCCCCAGAATATTGATATTGAATGCATATCAAATATACATTCACTGGATCATTACATTAATGATCAACCTCGTCTTTAACGCCCAGTTTGCTTAGGTGTGTGACCCTGTAGGAACATATAACACTAGCAATGAGTTCTAAACTCATTGATCATAAGTGGCTTCTAGCAAAGCATTATGACTACCTCGTATTATATGATTATCTCATCTCGACAATACAACTATCACTTAGAGCAAGTACAATAGATTTCAGGACATTCCCAACAATCTCCCACTTGTACTGGAATCATCTATTCCCATAATCCCTTCGTCACTATATCTCGATTTGGCATAAGGCAAGATCTGTGTCACCCTTATTTAGCCAAGATCATATTCATCGAACTCCGATTTATACTGACAAGACAAACGACTGACAATCACCTCGTTTGAGTGTGGCCACACATTTCTCAGTATCAAATCTTCGATGGGCCCTGAGATATTTATCACCTGTTATATAGGAGGGACAAATCCCATCTTGTTCCATCCCTGTTTCTTCACACGCTTCATGATATGCCCAATCAATACCTTTATAGTCACCAGTTACGGCTGACGTTTGACAAAGTTAAAGCGGACCAATTCACATGTAAGAAAACATGATGAACTCAGGTTCAAGGACTATACTCTATAGTCGTAATGAAAACTCTCATGACACTTATATAACTATCCCGTAGAGTTCTCATCAGTGGGTCATGTCCGATCCTGTGTTCTCCAACACATATCTATGTGATTGACTTTAATACTCTTATTAATGACTCCATGAAACTTAGTCATCAATCACCTCACATACTAGTCTCACGCGGTTGTTAATGTCCCACTTTAACAACCTCGACCAGGGACCAACATAATTTATGTCATTTATTATCTATAGGGTTTCATGATCAAGTCACATACTTGATGACCTATAAAATGTCATAAATTACTTTGGGACTATTATTTAATAACCATTATTAAATAATACAGATATCAGATTTCAATAACATAATCAAATTATGTTTATACGAACATCATATCATAACTAAAATTAATAACAATGACTCCCACTAAAATTAAGATCATATCTTAAGACATCTAATGCCTTTAGCAGTAGCCTGACCCTCATTCGCCCTTGCTCAGCGTGTGTCGAAAGACACTGCGTCTTGCTAAGAGTAATACCAAGAGTCATTTGCACGAAGCCCTTCTTGGAATCCTGCATATTGGACATGTGCAAGGCCTTATCACTATAAGTATCTTGACACAATCCAATTAGCTTATCCAATCTATCTCTATAGATTCTTATTCCAAGAATGTATACGGTTTCTCCCATAATTTTATCGAAAAACAACTTTAGAAACAAGTCTTAACAGACTGAAACAATGGAACTTCATTTCCGAGAAGTGGTATGTTATCATCATACAATACCAGAAGTGCAACTGCGCTCCCACTAGTCATCTTGTAAACATTCGGTTCCTCTTCGTTCTTGACGAAGTCAAACCTTTTTGACTGCTTCATCAAAACGAAGATTTCAACTCCGAGATGCTTGCTTCAATCCATAAATGGACCGATGAATCTTGCATATCTTCCTAGCTTCATTAGGATCAATGAAAACTTCAGGTTGTGTCAGGTACACATCCTTTTTCAGAATTCCATTAGGGAAAACTGTTTTCACATCCATTTGCCAGATCTCATAACTATTATGAGTGGCAGTTGCTAGGAGAATCCGGATGGACATAAGCATGGTGTCTGGGATTAGGTTTCTTCACAGTCAATACCATGAATTTACTTGAAACCTTTTTCCACCAACCTAGCTTTGTACATCTGAATATAACCATCCATGTCATCTTTTCTTCTTGAAAATCCATTTACTCACAATGGCTTCTACACCATCGGGTAAATCAACCCAAGTCATACTTGGTTCTGTGACATGGATCCCATTTCGGATTCAGCGGCTTTCAGCCATTTTCGGAGTCAAGGCCCATCATTGCTTCTTCAAAATTCGCAGGCCCGTCACTTTCAATGATCAGTAGATCATGGCAATTGGTTACGAGAAATCCATATTTCTCGGGTTCGTGACGGATCCTTTCGGATCTGCGAGCTTCAGTTTTCTGTAAAAGTCGCGCACACATATCTCATATGTATACTTTTACCACGACCTAATTAACCAAGATTTAAACCGTAGTTAATTAAGTCATAAACCAAAATCAATATTTGGTTCGCGATCTGTGTCGATCGATGCAACTTTTGTGTCGATCGACACTTCTTCAGAAACTCGCCATTTAAATGTATATCGAATATACATTCACCAGATCCTTTATAAACTCCAGGCACCACAGGTGCAAGTTCTACAACTCTTTGTAGATCCAACTGCTGCTCTTCCTCATCAGGTTGAGCAGTCTCCTGTGATTTTTGAATTTCTTCGAGTTGTACTTTTACTCCCACTGTTCTTCTTGGAAAGAAAGTCTTTCTCAAGAAAACATAGTCCCGAGCAACAAACAATTTGTTCTCGAACTGGTTGTAAAAGTAACATGCCTTGGTTTTGTTAGGACAACCAATGAAGTAGCACTTATCAGATTTGGGTGTGAGCTTATCAGAGATTAAACGTTTTATATAAGTCTCGCAACTCCAAATCTCCATGATGGATAAATCAGAAACATTTACATTCCACATCTCATGTGGTATCTCTGTAACTGATTTTGATGGAACTCTATTTAAAGTAAACTCAGACATTTCTAGAGCGTATTCTTAGAAAGATAATGGAAGATCTAGGTCACTCATCATTGATCGAACCATATCTAATAAAGTCTAATTCAGGAGGAGTGAATTGTGAAACACTTTCACAATCTCTCAGATGATCACTTGAGTATTCACCTCCACGATCTCATCGTAGAGCTTTAATACCTTTGCCAAATTGATTATGTGCTTTATTTTGGAACTCTTTGAACCTTTCAAAGATTCTGACTTATGTCTTATAAATAAGACATAACCGTACCTACTGAAATATCAGTAAAGGTAATGAAGTACTGTAATTTTCCTCTAGCATTAGTGCTTATCGGTCCATATACATCCGTATGTATAAAGCCCAATAAGCTTCTGGCCCTTTCATTTTGGTCGTTCGCAACCTGTATCGACCGACACATCGTTTGTGTCGATCGATGCTACCTTTGCTGAAAGGGGCCTTCGTCATTTTACCCAATAAACAAGATTCACTTTACTCATTGTGATTCATAATCAGATGAGCCCAAAAGCCCATCACTATGGAGATTCTGAATCTATTTCTCATTTACGTGGCCCAAAACGACAATGCCAGAGAGAAGTTTGATTCGTATCATTTGACTTGAATCTCTTGGTATTAATGTTATAGTTAGGCACATTCTTGTTTAGAACATAAAGTCCATTCTCTAATGGATTGCTACTATAAAATATATCACTGTAATCAAATGAATAACACTTATTCTTAACTTGAAAACTGATATCCTTCCATATCCAAATAAGGAATAGAAATAATCTTTCTGCTCATAGCAGGTACTGAAGGATTGTTTAGTGTTTGTCCTGGTTTAATTCTTTCAGATTAAACTCTACTAAACAGATTGGATCTAGGTTCTCTTGCAGAAACATAAAGGGATCTCACCTAATACCTTGTTTATGCAGCGGATTAGAGAGGTATTGTCAGAGATCAGCAGAACCGCCAAGGGACAGCTCCTCCAGAGGTTCACACACGCACACCAACAGGAAAATGGGCATCTAGACCACAGAGAGGGAGGCGCAGAGAGAGAGAGAGAGGCATTGTCAGAGATCAGCAGAACCGCCAAGGGACAGCTCCTCCAGAGGTTCACACACGCACACCAACAAGAAAAAAAGGCTGCTAGACCAAAGGGAGGGAGGCGCAGAGAGAGAGAGAGAGGCGCAGGAAGAGATGACCGAAAAAGCAGCTAGGTTAAGTTTTAATTATAAAACTTATGTCTAGTTCATTTTGGGCTTTTGGGCCCAAGTCCCAATTTGATTAAATCCCTTAGATTTAATCAGGCCCTTTAATCTCTCTAAGTACAGTAAATGCCTAGCACTTTTACCGTACTTCTGCTGAACCGTTCCCTCATAGTTTCCTGTTAGCTTAGGCGTGTGACCCAAATGGGATCATATAATAAAGGCAATAAATCCAAGACTTATAGATCATGAGCGGACTCTAGAAAGCCATCATGACCCCCAGTATTATATGACTTATGTCTGATCATTGACATACTCTTACTTTCTAGAGACAGTACAGAGATTACTGGACATAATTCCAACAATCTCCCACTTGTACTGGAATCTCTGTATTCATATTCCTTTTGTCTCAATATCTCGATTAGTCATAAGGCAAGGTGAGTGTCATCCTTATAAAGCCTAATCATGTTCATCGGACTCTGATTTGATACTGACAATCCAAACGACTCGGGACAGTCCGTTTGAGCATGGCCATGCATTTTCCAGTATTCAAATCTCCGATTGGCCTAGAGATATTCACTCCATTTATATTGGAGGGACAAATCCCGTCTTGTTCCATCACTGTAAACTACTCATTTAATAATACACCCAAACAAGGTCCTTATAACTATCGCTTAACGACAGCGTTAGACAATGATCAAAGCGCATCAGTTGATGTGCAGTCACATGCATGCAAACTCAGGTGTAAGGACTATACTCTATAGTCGTAGTAAGAATCTCTTATGACACAGATATAAATATCCTGAAGAGTTCTTATAAGCGGGTCTTGTCCGGTCGCATGTACCCCAACATACACCTATGTACTGACTTTGATGCCGTGCATCTATGACATCCTGAGACTTTGTCGTAAGTCACATACCAATCTAGTCTCACGCGGTTGTTGGTGTTCCAATTTCAACAACCTTCGACTAGGGACAGGATGATATAAGCCATCTTTCAAATATAGGGTCTCATGATCAAGCTAAATGACTTTGATGACTCAAGATCAAGTCACTTACTTCGATGACCTATAAAATGGTTCATATCATTTTGGAACGATTATTTCATCACAGTTAAAATAATCTTGAAAGATAATTTTATTATTAAACATCTCAAATGTTTTATAAGAACATATCAATAACTAAATAAAGCCCTCAAACTCCCACTCAAATTTAGATTACATTTCAATGTCTCTAATGCCTACAGCTTCAGTCAGGTACTCGAGCTTAGGCCTTGGGAGTGGCTTTGTCAACGGATCAGCGACATTATCATCTGTCGGAACTCGGCTGATCTTGACTTCCTTTCTATTAATGATATCACGTATCAAGTGAAATCTTCTTAGTATATGCTTGGATTTCTGGTGTGATCTTGGTTCCTTTGCCTGAGCTATAGCACCATTGTTATCACAAAACAGTGCCAGAGGCTCAGCTGCATTCGGTATCACACCTAGTTCAATAATGAACTTTCGTATCCAAACAGCTTCCTTCGCTGCTTCTGAGGCGGCGACATATTCAGCTTCTGTAGTGGAATCAGCAACGGTGTCTTGCTTGGAGCTTCTCCAACTGATTGCACCGCCATTCAGACAAAAGATATAACCGGACTGTGACCGGAAATCATCTTGGTCTGTCTGGAAACTTGCGTCCGTGAATCCACTGACTTCAAGCACATCACTTCCGCCGTACACCAAGAACTTATCCTTAGTATGTCTTAGATACTTCAGGATATTCTTGACGGCAATCCAGTGGTTTTCACCTGGATTTGACTGGTATCTACTCGTCATGCTCAATGCATAAGCAACATCAGGACGAGTACAGATCATGGCATACATGATAGATCCAATTGCAGATGCATAAGGAATATTCTTCATGCGCTCAAGCTCAGCAGCCGTCGTAGGGCTCTGCTTTTTGCTTAGCGTTGTGCCATGTACCATTGGCGTGAAGCCCTTCTTGGAATCTGCCATGCTGAATCTATGCAGGACTTTGTCAATGTATGAATCTTGACACAAGCCTATCAGCCTTTTAGATCTATCCCGGTAGATCCGGATTCCAAGAACGTATGCGGCTTCACCCATGTCTTTCATGGAAAAACAACTTCCAAGCCAGTCCTTTACCGACCGCAGCATTGGTACGTCGTTTCCGAGAAGCAGTATGTCATCGACATACAAAATAAGAAATACTATCTTGCTCCCACTAGTCTTCTTATACACGCATTGCTCTTCTTCATTTCTGATGAAGTCAAATTGCTTGATCGCTTCATCAAAACGAAGATTCCAGCTCCTCGATGCTTGCTTCAATCCATAAATGGATTTATGAAGCTTGCATACTTTCCCAGCATTCTTTGGATCTATGTAACCGTCAGGTTGCGTCATATACACATCCTCTTCCAGAATACCATTCAGGAAGGCGGTTTTCACGTCCATCTGCCAAATTTCATAATCATGAAAAGCTGCAGTTGCTAGTAGAATCCGAATAGATTTCATCATAGCCACTGGGGAATAGGTTTCATCATAATCCACACCGTGAACTTGCCTGAAACCTTTTGCCACCAACCTGGCTTTATAAATCTGGACATTTCCATCCACGTCAATCTTCTTCTTGAAGATCCATTTGCACTCGATGGCTTTTACACCAGCGGGTAAGTCAACCAACGAAAACACTTGGTTGACCGACATGGAGTCCATTTCGGAATCAGTGGCCTTACGCCACTTAGAGGAATCTGGGCCCATCATGGCTTGATTGAAGTTCGATGGTTCATCACCATCAATGATCAGAAGATCATGACAGTTAGTCACGAGGAATCCTTGATATCTCTCGGGTTCGTGACGGATCCTCCCGGATCTTCGAACTTCAGGTACCACAGGTTCAGGCTCTACAATTTCTTGTAGGTCCTCCTGCTGCTCTTCCTCATTAGGTTGAGCAGTATCCTGTTCATCTTGAATTTCTACAAGCAGTACCTTACTCCCACTGTTTTTCTTAGAGAGAAACTCCCTCTCAAGAAAATTACAATCCCGTGCAACAAAAATCTTGTTCTCGGATCGTAGGTAGAAGTAATAAGCCTTGGTCTCCTTCGGATAACCAATGAAGTAGCATTTATCAGACTTTGGTGTAAGCTTGTCAGAGATTAATCTCTTGACATAGGCTTCACAACCCCAAATTCTAAGATAAGACAGCACTGGAGTTTCTCCAGTCCATAGTTCATATGGTGTCTTAGCTACTGCTTTTGATGGCGCTCTATTTAGAGTGAACACTGCTGTTAGCAGAGCATATCCCCAAAGGGATATTGGAAGGTCTGTGTGACTCATCATAGACCGAACCATATCCAATAAGGTCCGATTCCTCCTCTCAGACACACCATTCCATTGAGGTGTTCCAGGAGGAGTGAGTTGGAAACTATCCCACACTCTCTTAGATGATCACTGAACTCTTGGCTCAAGTATTCTCCTCCTCGGTCGGACCGAAGAGCTTTAATGCTTTTGCCAAGTTGGTTCTGTACTTCATTTTGGAATTCTCTGAATCTCTCAAACGATTCAGACTTATGTTTCATTAAATAAACATATCCATACCTGCTGAAATCATCAGTGAAGGTAATGAAGTACTGATAGTTTCCTCTTGCATTTGTGGACATTGGGCCACACACATCAGTGTGTATCAGGCCCAATAAGTCACTGGCCCTCTCGTTAGGTTTATTAAAGGGGGCCCGCGTCATTTTGCCCATCAGGCAGGATTCGCATTTCTCACATGACTCAAAGTCAAATGAGCCAAGAAGTCCATTCGAATGGAGCCTCTTAATGCGTTTCTCACTGATGTGCCCTAAACGACAATGCCATAGAAACGTTCGGTTCTCCTCATTAGGTTTGAACCGTTTGGTATTAATGTTATAAATTGGTGCGGATTGATCAAGTATGTAAAGCCCATTCGTAAGAGGGGCACAACCATAGAACAAATTATTGCGATTGAAGGAACATAATTTATTCTTAACTGAAAAATCATAACCTTCCAAATCCAACAAAGAAACTGAAATAATATTTCTGCTTATCGCAGGTACAAAATAGCAGTTATTAAGTTCTAAAACCAATCCCGAAGGTAAAGACAACAAGTATGTGCCTACAGCTAGTGCAGGAACTTTCGCTCCATTCCCAACTCGTAGCTCCACTTGTCCTTGCTTCAGCCTCCTACTGTTGCTGAGTGCCTGCATATTAGTACAAATATGAGCCCCACAACCAGTATCCATAACCCATGAGGTATTATCAGAAGTAGTTGTATTAACTTCTATAACAAAAATACCTGATGAAGAAGTCTCCAGAGTCTTCTTCTTCAATTCCTTTAGACCTTCCAGGAATTTCTTACATTCTCTCCTCCAATGCCCCGGTTCTTTACAGAACCTGCAGATGTCAGTAGGCCCAGCCTTGGACTTGGGCTTGGGCTTTGGCGTGTCCTTGTCCGAGACTTGAACAGCCTTAGCCTTTCCCTTGTCCTTGGCAGAGGATTTCTTAAAGCCCTTTCCCTTTTGCACCATAAGCACGTTGGGGTCCTTGGCTTTCCTCAAGTTGGGCTCTGCAGTCTTGAGCATTCCGTGAAGCTCAGGCAATGTCTTACTCAAGCCATGCATATTGAAGTTCAGGATGAACTGATCATAGCTTGCAGGTAAAGACTGCAGAACGATGTCGCAGGCAAGTTCCTGGCTGATAGGGCAGTCGAGTTTCTGAAGATGATCGAGATAACCCATCATCTTCAAGACATGAGGACTCACTGCCGCACTTGCAGCCATTTTGCAGTCTAAGAGGTTCTTAACAGTCTGGAACCTCTCAGTTCTTGCCTGCTCCTGAAAAAGCGATTTCAGGCTTGCCATTATCTCGATGGGCGACAGCACACTCTCGAACTGCATTTGCAATTCAGGAGTCATGGTTGCCAACATCAGGCAATAGACATCATTTTCATCTGACGAATGCTTTTCCCAAGCATTGTGCAGATTCCTGGCGGCATTGTTTGGAGGCCTCTCGGGGAGGGGATCTCGAAGGACATATTCCTTCTTCTCCTGCTTGAGGACCAGCCTCAAGTTCCTTGACCACGTCAGGAAGTTCGTTCCAGTCAGCTTCTCCTTGTCGAGAACAGACCGGATTGAGAATGTGTTTTGTGTGCTTGTTGTAGTCATTGCTGAAATTTAAGATAAAAAGGATTTTAGTTTATATGTTCAATATGATTAATCTCGCATTATATTCAATAACATTAGTTACCCTCAAAAGAATATAATGATTCCAAGATCCACATATAACTAAGATCAAAGTGGGCCACTGGCCGTCACCCAACCTTAGCTTATATCGGTAAGCCCTATTTCGGCTAATTATATCCGTGATATAACTCTTGGTTGTGAATCTGGGCCCGAGGCCCAATCCACTCTGATGTCTCAAGGCCCGGGACTCCCGATGGCCTAGTCAAGAAAACCAGACTATACAGTCATGTAATCACTAATGTCTGGGACTCCCAATGACATTAATGAATCACAAACTGTCTTACCCACGCAAAAGATAGACACCCTCACACTGTAAGGCCATGTGTACGATTGAATGGGTTTCAACAGCTGACATAGACTGGACAAGACATCCAACGCTTGATATTATTTGAGGTTTATAGGTTTTCTTAAAATTTCATTCCAAAATAGAAGATTACTATTTTTGGAAACTTTCCATTTTTGGAAACCTACTGTTTTGGAAACTTTTATAATTGGAAACTTCCTAAAATTGGAAACTTTCTATCTATAGAAATTTCCTAAATATCCAAAACATGCAAATCTAGAAACTTCTATTCTAAGAAACTTTCTAATTTGAAATTTTGGAAACTGATTAATTTTAAAATCAAATTTTAATTATTAAATGAATTTTAAATTAAATCTGAAGAAGAGACTCAAATAACTGGCCCAATTGTTTTAACTCTTGGCCCAAGGCCCAAGAATTGGTCTATGTCCAAGACATAACCCAATTGCCCAATTAAATGACATAACCGGTCTGGTTCATTAAAATTGGTCTAACCAAGATTAATTACTACGATAACCACAATTGTTAACCGGTTATTTACTAAACCGGATTTTCTCAATTTATTTGGTCCAACCAAATCAAATTAGAAAACCACTGGTTTAGGCACTAAATCCAATTTAATTTCGACATTGGATTTCTTATCACGGTTTAACCAGATTTAATAAATATTATTAAGTCTGTAAACCGTAACGATTAGATTTTTTAATCGAACCACAAAACCAAAACCGAACCGAATGATTGGTCACGTGAACCGATCACGCCCAAGACCTAAACGATCGGGACAGCCGCAAGCATCACGCGATCGGGACGGCACGGGACGGTTCGGGACGTGCGATCGGGACGAGAGCGGGACGAGAGCGGGACGCGATCGCATGATGCAGGCGGTCCATCTCTCTCGCGCTTCATCGCTCATGACCACGCGACACGATCCAAGATCGGTCCGTGCGTCATGTACCGATCCGACGCTCCGACGCATACCGATCCAAATCGATCGGTTCATGCGGTTTTTGATTAGGGTTTTATAGTTTTAATTCTTTTGTTTCTTAAGTGTTTTCTTATCAATATCAAGCATAGATTGATTCAAACACTTCTAAACAACCTAAACATGATTCTAACAAGAAATCCTAATAGAACCAATGGCTCTGATACCACTGAAGGATTGTTTAGTGTTTGTCCTGGTTTAATTCTTTCAGATTAAACTCTACTAAACAGATTGGATCTAGGTTCTCTTGCAGAAACATAAAGGGATCTCACCTAATACCTTGTTTATGCAGCGGATTAGAGAGGTATTGTCAGAGATCAGCAGAACCGCCAAGGGACAGCTCCTCCAGAGGTTCACACACGCACACCAACAGGAAAATGGGCTGCTAGTGAAGGATGTTTGGTTGTCAATCCTGATTCAATTCTCAGATTCAACAGTCCTAAACATACGGATCTAGGTTCTCTTGAATAGAAACTTTATTGATCTCACCTTTTACCTGTTTATGCAGCGGAAAGATGGAACAGGTCAGAGATCAGAGAGCCACCAAGTGATAACTCCTCCAGAGGTTCACACACGCACACCAAGCAGGAAGAGAGGCTGCTAGACCAAGGGAGAGGAGGCGCAGAGAGAGAGAGAGAGAGGCGCGGCTAGGGGGGCTAGGGTTCAGGAGAAAGAGATTTGGGTTTTAGTCTATAAAACCCTTCTCTTTCCCTTTTGGGCTTTTGGGCCCAAATACCAATCTGATTAAATCCCTTGGATTTAATCAGACCCATTTATCTCTCTCTAAGTACGACAAATGCCTGGCACTTTTACCGTACTTCTGCTAAGCCGTTCCTACACATTTTCCTGTTAGCTTAGGCGTGTGACCCATATGGGATCATATAATAAAGGCAATAATTCCAAGACTTATAGATCATGAGCGGACTCTAGCAAGCCATCATGACCCCCAGTATTATATGACTTATGTCTGATCATTGACATACTCTTACTTTCTAGAGACAGTACCGAGATTACTGGACACAATTCCAACAATCTCCCACTTGTACTGGAATCTCTGTATTCATAATCCTTTTGTCTCAATATCTCGATTAGTCATAAGGCAAGATTAGTGTCATCCTTATAAAGCCTAATCTTGTTCATCGGACTCTGATTTGATACTGACAATCCAAACGACTCGGGACAGTCCGTTTGAGCATGGCCATGCATTTTCCAGTATTCAAATCTCCGATTGGCCTAGAGATATTCACTCCATCTATATTGGAGGGACAAATTCCGTCTTGTTCCATCACTGTAAACTACTCATTTCATAATGTACCCAAACAAGGTCCTTATAACTATCGTAGAACGACAGCGTTAGACAATGATCAAAGTGCATCAGTCCATGTGCAGTCACATGCATGCGAACTCAGGTCTAAGGACTATACTCTATAGTCGTAGTAAGAATCTCTTATGACACAGATATAAATATCCTGAAGAGTTCTTATAAGCGGGTCTTGTCCGGTCGTATGTACCCCACATACACCTATGTACTGACTTCGATGCCGCGCATCTATGACACACTGAGACTTTGTCATAAGTCACATACCAATCCAGTCTCACACGGTTGTTGGTGTTCCAATTTCAACAACCTTCGACTAGGGACAGGATGATATAATCCATCTATCAAATATAGGGTCTCATGATCAAGCCAAATGACTTTGATGACTCAAGATCAAGTCACTTACTTCGATGACCTATAAAATGGTTTATATCACTTTGGAACGATTATTTCATCACAGTTAAAATAATCTTGAAATAATAATTTCATTAAACATAAAAATGTTTTACAAGAACATATCAAATAACTAAATAAAGCCCTCAAACTCCCACTCAAATTTAGATTACATTTCAATGTCTCTAATGCCTACAGCTTCAGTCAGAAACTCGAGCTTAGGCCTTGGGAGTGGCTTTGTCAACGGATCAGCGACGTTATCATCTGTCTGAACTCGGCTGATCTTGACTTCCTTTCTATTAATGATGTCACGTATCAAGTGAAATCTTCTTAGAACATGCTTGGATTTCTGGTGTGATCTCGGTTCCTTTGCCTGAGCTATAGCACCATTGTTATCACAAAACAGTGCTAGAGGCTCAGCCGCATCTGGTATCACACCTAGTTCAACAATGAACTTTCGTATCCAAACAGCTTCCTTCGCAGCTTCTGAGGCGGCGATATATTCAGCTTCTGTAGTGGAATCAGCAACGGTGTCTTGCTTGGAGCTTCTCCAACTGATTGCACCGCCATTCAGACAAAAGATATAACCGGACTGTGACCGGAAATCATCTTGGTATGTCTGGAAACTTGCGTCCGTGAATCCACTGACTTTAAGCACATCACTTCCACCGTACACTAAGAACTTATCCTTAGTATGTCTTAGATACTTCAAGATATTCTTTACGGCAATCCAATGGTTTTCACCTGGATTTGACTAGTATCTACTCGTCATGCTCAATGCATAAGCAACATCAGGACGAGTACAGATCATGGCATACATGACAGATCCTATTGCAGATGCATAAGGAATATTCTTCATGCGCTCAAGCTCAGCAGCCGTCGTAGGGCTCTGCTTCTTGCTTAGTGTTGTGCCATGTACCATTGGCGTGAAGCCCTTCTTGGAATCTTTCATGCTGAATCTTTGTAGGACTTTGTCAATGTATGAATCTTGACACAAGCCTATCAGCCTTCTAGATCTATCCCGGTAGATCCTGATTCCAAGAACGTATGCGGCTTCACCCATGTCTTTCATGGAAAAACAACTTCCAAGCCAGTCTTTTACCGACTTCAGCATTGGAATGTCGTTTCCGAGAAGCAGTATGTCATCGACATACAGAATAAGAAATACTATCTTGCTCCCACTAGTTTTCTTATACACGCATTGTTCTTCTTCGTTTCTGATGAAGTCAAATTGCTTGATCGCTTCATCAAAACGAAGATTCCAGCTCCTCGATGCTTGCTTCAATCCATAAATGGATTTATGAAGCTTGCATACTTTCCCAGCATTCTTTGGATCTATGTAACCGTCAGGTTGCGTCATATACACATCCTCTTCCAGAATACCATTCAGGAAGGCGGTTTTCACGTCCATCTGCCAAATTTCATAATCATGAAAAGCTGCAGTTGCTAGTAGAATCCGAATAGATTTCATCATAGCCACTGGTGAATAGGTTTCATCGTAATCCACACCGTGAACTTGTCTGAAACCTTTTGCCACCAACCTGGCTTTATAAATCTGGACATTTCCATCCACGTCAATCTTCTTCTTGAAGATCCATTTGCACTCGATGGCTTTTACACCAGCGGGTAAGTCAACCAACGAAAACACTTGGTTGACCGACATGGAGTCCATTTCGGAATCAGTGGCCTTGCGCCACTTCGAGGAATCTGGGCCCATCATGGCTTGATTGAAGTTCGATGGTTCATCACCATCAATGATCAGAAGATCATGACAGTTAGTCACGAGGAATCCTTGATATCTCTCGGGTTCGTGACGGATCCTCCCGGATCTTCGAACTTCAGGTACTACAGGTTCAGGCTCTACAATTTCTTGTAGGTCCTCCTGCTGCTCTTCCTCATTAGGTTGAGCAGTATCCTGTTCATCTTGAATTTCTTCAAGCAGTACCTTACTCCCACTGTCTTTCTTAGAGAGAAACTCCCTCTCAAGAAAGTTACAATCCCGGGCAACAAAGATCTTGTTCTCGGAACGTAGATAGAAGTAATAAGCCTTGGTTTCCTTCGGATAACCAATGAAGTAGCATTTATCAGACTTTGGTGTAAGCTTATCTGAGATTAATCTCTTGACATAGGCTTCACAACCCCAAATTCTTAGATAAGACAGCACTGGAGCCACTCCAGTCCATAATTCATATGGTGTCTTTGCTACTGCTTTCGATGGCGCTCTATTTAGAGTGAACACTGCTGTTAGCAGAGCATATCCCCAAAGGGATATTGGAAGGTCTGTGTGACTCATCATAGATCGAACCATATCCAATAAGTTCCGATTTCTCCTCTCAGACACACCATTCCATTGAGGTGTTTCGGGAGGAGTGAGTTGGGATACGATCCCACACTCTCTTAGATGATCACTGAATTCTTGGCTTAAGTATTCTCCTCCTCGGTCGGACCGAAGAGCCTTAATGCTTTTGCCAAGTTGGTTCTGTACTTCATTTTGGAATTCTCTGAACTTCTCAAAAGATTCAGACTTATGTTTCATCAAATAAACATATCCATACCTACTGAAATCATCAGTGAAGGTAATGAAGTACTGATAGTTTCCTCTTGCATTTGTGGACATTGGGCCACACACATCAGTGTGTATCAGGCCCAATAAGTCACTGGCCCTCTCGTTAGGTTTATTAAAGGGGGCCCGTGTCATTTTGCCCATCATGCAGGATTCGCATTTCTCACATGACTCAAAGTCAAATGAGCCAAGAAGTCCATTCGAATGGAGCCTCTTGATGCGTTTCTCGCTGATGTGCCCTAAACGACAATGCCATAGAAACGTTCGGTTCTCCTCATTAGGTTTGAACCGTTTGGTATTAATGTTATAAATTGGCGCGGATTGATCGAGTATGTAAAGCCCATTCGTAAGAGGGGCAGAACCATAGAACAAATTGTTGCGATTGAAGGAACATAATTTATTCTTAACTGAAAAATCATAACCTTCCAAATCCAACAAAGAAATTGAAATAATATTTCTGCTTATAGCAGGTACAAAATAACAATTATTCAGTTCTAAAATCAATCCCGAAGGTAAAGACAACAAGTATGTGCCTACAGCTAGTGCTGGAACTTTCGCTCCATTCCCAACTCGTAGCTCCACTTGTCCTTGCTTCAGCCTTCTACTGTTGCTGAGTGCCTGCATATTAGTACAAATATGAGCCCCACAACCAGTATCCATAACCCATGAGGTATTATCAGAAGTAGTTGTATTAACTTCTATAACAAAAATACCTGTCGAAGAAGTCTCGAGAGTCTTCTTCTTCAATTCCTTTAGACCTTCTTGGAATTTCTTACATTCTCTCCTCCAATGCCCTGGTTCTTTACAGAACCTGCATATGTCAGTTGGCCCAGCCTTGGACTTGGGCTTGGGCTTTGGCGTGTCCTTGTCCGCGACTTGGACAGCCTTGGCCTTTCCCTTATCCTTAGCAGAGGATTTCTTAAACCCCTTGCCCTTTTGCACCATAAGCACATTGGGGTCCTTGGCGGTTTTCCTCAAGTTGGGCTCTGCAGTCTTGAGCATTCCGTGAAGCTCAGGCAATGTCTTACTCAAGCCATGCATGTTAAAGTTCAGAATGAACTGATCATAGCTTGCAGGTAATGACTGCAGAATGATGTCGCAAGCAAGTTCCTGGCTGATAGGGCAGTCGAGTTTCTGAAGATGATCGAGATAACCCATCATCTTCAAGACATGAGGACTCACTGCCGCATTTGCAGCCAACTTACAATCTAAGAGGTTCTTAACAGTCTGAAACCTCTCAGTCCTTGCTTGCTCCTGAAAAAGCGATTTCAGGCTTGCCATTATCTCAATTGGTGACAACACACTCTCGAACTGCATTTGCAGCTCAGCAGTCATTGTCGCCAACATAAGGCAATACACATCATTTTCATCTGACGAATGCTTTTCCCAAGCATTATGCAGAGTCCTGGCGGCATTGTTAGCAGGCCTCTCGGGGAGAGGATCACGAAGGACATAATCCTTCTTCTCCTGCTTGAGGACCAGCCTCAAGTTCCTTGACCATGTCAGGAAGTTCGTTCCAGTCAGCTTCTCCTTCTCGAGAACAGACCGGATTGAGAATGTGTTTTGTGTGCTTGTAGTAGTCATAGCTGAAATATATAAGATAAAAGGTTATTAGTTAATATGTTCAATATGATTAATCTTATATTATACTTAATATGATCAATCATGCATTATATTCAATAACCTAAGTTACCCTCAATAGAATATAATGATTCCAAGATCCACATATAACTAAGATCAAAGTGGGCCACTGGCCGTCACCCAACCTTAGCTTATATCGGTAAGCCCTATGTCGGCTAATTATATCCGTGATATAACTCTTGGTTGTGAATCTGGGCCCGAGGCCCAATTCACTCTGATGTCTCAAGGCCCGGGACTCCCGATGGCCTAGTCAAGAAAACCAGACTATACAGTCATGTAATCATTAATGTCTGGGACTCCCAATGACATTTATGAATCACAAACCGTCTTATCCACGCAAAAGTAGACACCCTCACACTGTAAGGCCATGAATACAATTGAATGGGCTTTGACAGCTGACATAGCCTGGACAAGACATCCAACGCTTGATATTATTTGAGGTTCGTGGGTTTATTAAAATTTCATTCCCAAAATAGAAGATTACTATTTCGGGAAACTTTCTATTTTTGGAAACCTACTATTTTTGGAAACTTTCTAAAATTGGAAACTTTCTAACTTTTAGAAATTTCTTAAAATCCAAAACATGCAAATCTAGAAACTTCTATTTTAAGAAACTTTCTAATTTCAAAATTTCGGAAACTTTAATTTAAAATCGATTTATAATTTTATAAAATAAATTTTAAATTAAATCTGAAGAAAGACTCAAATAATTGGCCCAATTGTTTTAACTTCTTGGCCCGAGGCCCAAGAATTGGTCCATGTCCAAGACATGACCCAATTGTCCAATTAAATGACATAACCGGTCTGGTTCATCAAAATTGGTCTAACCAAATTTTGATTACTACGATGACCACTATTGTCAACCGGTTATTTACTAAACCGGATTTTCTCAATTTATTTGGTCCAACCAAATCAAATTAGAAAATCCTGGTTTAGGCACAAAATCCAATATTTCAACTTTGGATTTCTTATCCCGGTTTAACCAGAATTTAATAAAATTATTAAATCTGTTTATTAAACCGAGACGTTTAATTTTAATCAAATTTTAAACCGAACCGAAATTGTCACGAACCAATTATGGTTGTGACCTAGCTCCACGATCACCATGCCCAGCCGCAAACCGTGCGCCAACGATCCGAGATCGAGACGATGCCCAGCTGCGGTCGGGACGATCCATCGGGACGTTCGGGACAGGGACGGTCGGGACGATGCCGAGACGATCGACCGCGATCGTTTGATCGATCCACTCGGTCCATCCTCGCACGATCATCACCGATCGAGACGATGCTCGAGACACGGCAGAACACGATCGCCGTGTGATCCATTCGGCCGATCGATCCTCGTCTCGCGATCGGATGATCACGCGACTCGATCCTTTCGCGATCGGTCCGTGCATCATCAAACCGACGCATACCAAATCATATAGTTTGGTCATGCGATTTTCTTTTGTTTGTTTAGGTTTCAATTCCTTGTTGCTTAAGTGATTTCTCTTATCAGTAGTTGATTCAAAACACTTTTAAACAAGAAAAACAATCCTAAACATGAATCTAAACAAGAAAAACCAGAACCAATAGCTCTGATACCACTGAAGGATGTTTGGTTGTCAATCCTGATTCAATTCTCAGATTCAACAGTCCTAAACATACGGATCTAGGTTCTCTTGAATAGAAACTTTATTGATCTCACCTTTTACCTGTTTATGCAGCGGAAAGATGGAACAGGTCAGAGATCAGAGAGCCACCAAGTGATAACTCCTCCAGAGGTTCACACACGCACACCAAGCAGGAAGAGAGGCTGCTAGACCAAGGGAGAGGAGGCGCAGAGAGAGAGAGAGAGGCGCGGCTAGGGGGGCTAGGGTTCAGGAGAAAGAGATTTGGGTTTTAGTTTATAAAACCCTTCTCTTTCCCTTTTGGGCTTTTGGGCTCAAATACCAATCTGATTAAATCCCTTGGATTTAATCAGACCCATTTATCTCTCTCTAAGTACGACAAATGCCTGGCACTTTTACCGTACTTCTGCTAAGCCGTTCCTACACATTTTCCTGTTAGCTTAGGCGTGTGACCCATATGGGATCATATAATAAAGGCAATAAGTCCAAGACTTATAGATCATGAGCGGACTCTAGCAAGCCATCATGACCCCCAGTATTATGTGACTTATGTCTGATCATTGACATACTCTTACTTTCTAGAGACAGTACCGAGATTACTGGACACAATTCCAACAGCTAGACCACAGAGAGGGAGGCGCAGAGAGAGAGAGAGAGGCATTGTCAGAGATCAGCAGAACCGCCAAGGGACAGCTCCTCCAGAGGTTCACACACGCACACCAACAAGAAAAAAAAGGCTGCTAGACCAAAGGGAGGGAGGCGCAGAGAGAGAGAGAGAGGCGCAGGAAGAGATGACCGAAAAAGCAGCTAGGTTAAGTTTTAATTATAAAACTTATGTCTAGTTCCTTTTGGGCTTTTGGGCCCAAGTCCCAATTTGATTAAATCCCTTAGATTTAATCAGGCCCTTTAATCTCTCTAAGTACAGTAAATGCCTAGCACTTTTACCGTACTTCTGCTGAACCGTTCCCTCATAGTTTCCTGTTAGCTTAGGCGTGTGACCCATATGGGATCATATAATAAAGGCAATAAATCCAAGACTTATAGATCATGAGCGGACTCTAGCAAGCCATCATGACCCCCAGTATTATATGACTTATGTCTGATCATTGACATACTCTTACTTTCTAGAGACAGTACAGAGATTACTGGACATAATTCCAACAGGTACATAGTAGCAGTCTTAAGTTCAAAACATGCAATAAAAGGGAAAAACAAATGAAATACTCCTACGGTTAATGCAGCAACTCTTGCTCCATTCCCACTCATAGGTCCACTTGTCCTTTCTCCATAGTCCTACTTTTGCTCAGGCCCTGCACATTTTCACAAAATATGATGAGTACCACAGCTGGTATCCAATACCCAATAAGTAGGACTATAAGAAGTAACATTTACTTCTATAACATTATACCTGAAGAAGAAGTCTCGTACGTCTTCTTCAGCTTCTCATAATCTTCCAAGAATTTATTGCGGTTTCTTTTCAAATGCCCATAACCATTACAATAACGGCACTTAACATCTTCAGAAGGACTGGTTTTAACCTTAGGAACATGGCTAGACTCGCTTGGATTCACAATCGAGCTCGTCTTGCCATCACCTTTGTTCTTACCAAGTTTCTTAAACTTTTTACCCTTTTGTACCATAAGGACATTTGGGGTGTCCTTCTTGATGTTAGGTTCAGCAGTCTTAAGCATCCCATGCAATTCAGTCAACGTCTTCGTCAAGTTGTTCATGTTATAGTTCATAACAAACTGATCATAGCTTGACGGCAGTGACTGTAGAATGATGTCAGTAGCCAACTCTTGGCTAATGGGACAATCCAGTTTCCCCAGGTTATCAATATAACCCATCATCTTAATGACATGAGGACTAACTGGTTCGCCCTTTGGTAGCTTGCACTCAATCAGAGATCTAACCGTCTGGTATCTCTGAGTTCGTGCCTGCTCCTGAAACATACTTTTCAGGCCAGTGATCATCTCTTTTGGCGACTCCACGTACTCATATTGCTTCTGCAATTCCGAGTTCATGGTAGCCAACATGAGACAACTCACATCCACCGCATCATTAGAATGCTTATCCCAAGCATCCTTATCTGACTGCCAGGCATTGGCTCGGTACTTCTTGGGGAGAACTTTCTCAAGGACATAGTCCTTTTTCTCCTGTTTGAGAACAATTCTCAAGTTCCGATACCATTCAAGAAAGCATGATCCATTTAACTTGTCCTTCTCAAGGACGGATCGCAGGGAGAAATTGTTACGATGATTTGTGCTAGACATAGCTGAAAATTAAGGGAGGTTTAGTTATGATGTTCAAGAAGTGAGAAGTCTTAACAATTAAGAAAACCCGCATTATATTCAAACAATGTTTCCTCAGATGAATATAATGATCCAAGACCCATACTTCACTAAACTTGAGTGAGCCACTGGCTATCACCCAAATTTTAGCTATCTAGGTAAGCAACAACTTTGCTAGTTATATCCAATATAACTCTTGGTTGTGGATTGACATCTCATGCCCAATCCACCTGATGTCTCTAGGCCCAAAACTATTTTGATAGCCCAGTCAAGTAAACCAATCTCTTAAGTCATGTAATTGTTGACGCCTTGCACTGCAAGCCCATCAACACGATTACTTCCTGCCTTACTCATGTAATTGTGGATACCTTGCACTGCAAGCCTATCACTCAATGAAACGAGTCTTGACAGTTGACAATATTGGAAAGACATCAAGTATCACTTGATATTTGATTGAGGAACATAACTATTTAAAACGTTCAGTTTTATCATGTTTTAATTCTTCTAATTAATTGATTTATCTTGCTTTGGCTCTGTGATTTCAGGTTCCATAACCTAAACCATCAAATCTGATGTCGACCGACACTACTTTAGTGTCGATCGATGCAGAATAACCAAAAGCAATCCGCGATAACCGATCAATCCAATTGATCTGGTTTTGAATACCGGTCAGTGTCGATCGATGCTACATTGGCATCGGTCGATACCAACTTAATCAAACCAATCGCAATTAAACCATTCTTAGCGTTTAACCATTATTGACCAAGCTCGATAACCGATCCAATCCATTGAACCGATTCATCAATCTCGCGAGGTCTGTGTCGACCGACACAACTCTTGCGTCGATCGACACTAGGCGAAACATAAGTTTTATTCGGGTTTTCGCCCTGTGTCGATCGATGCCGGATTGGCATCGATCGACACCATGTGAAAAACCCTAAAACGTTTTTCGAACAAAACCCTAAACTAGGTTACTTTGATCAAAACGAGTTTTAGCATGCTTGTATCAATCATACAGAGATCCAGATTCAACCAATCTAATCAACATGCTACAGATTCAATGGAACCCTAAAGCTCTGATACCACTGAAGGAATTTCTAGCAGTTCCTAATCCAATTAGGCAACCCTGGTCTGAATTCCAAGCCTAGGATCTAGGGTTCATGTAATTGAATCTATCAGATCTGGAGATTACCTGGTGATTAGCAGCGGAAGATTTGCAGATAATCGAGATCTAGAGCGCCTCAAATGCTGCGCCTCTACTGGTATCCACACGCACACAAACTGAACAGCAGGGATGCTAGTGCCTATAAAGATCCAATCTCTTCAGAGGTTTCTATTCAAATTCTGGTGGCTGTGAATTAGGTTAGAAATCAGTTTAGGTCGACCATATATCTTATATATGTCGACTTAAACCATAACGGAATTAACCAACGATTAAACCGAATTAATCTGATTAATCCGCGAGTTGCATCGATCGATGCACTATCTGCATCGATCGACACTGCCCCAGAATATTGATATCGAATGCATATCAAATATACATTCACTGGATCATTACATTAATGATCAACCTCGTCTTTAACGCCCAGTTTTCTTAGGTGTGTGACCTTGTAGGATCATATAACACTAGCAATGAGTTCTAAACTCATTGATCATAAGTGGCTTCTAGCAAAGCATTATGACTACCTCGTATTATATGATTGTCTCATCTCGACAATACAACTATCACTTAGAGCAAGTACAATAGATTTCAGGACATTCCCAACAATCTCCCACTTGTACTGGAATCATCTATTCCCATAATCCCTTCGTCACTATATCTCGATTTGGCATAAGGCAAGATCTGTGTCACACTTATTTAGCCAAGATCATGTTCATCGAACTCCGATTTATACTGACAAGACAAACGACTGACAATCACCTCGTTTGAGTGTGGCCACACATTTCTCAGTATCAAATCTTCGATGGGCCCTGAGATATTTATCTCCTTTTATATAGGAGGGACAAATCCCATCTTGTTCCATCCCTGTTTCTTCACACGCTTCATGATATGCCCAATCAATGCCTTTATAGTCACCAGTTACGGCTGACGTTTGACAAGGTTAAAGCGGACCAATTCACATGTAAGAAAACATGATGAACTCAGGTTCAAGGACTATACTCTATAGTCGTAATGAAAACTCTTATGACACTTATATAACTATCCCGTAGAGTTCTCATCAGTGGGTTATGTCCGATCCTGTGTTCTCCAACACATATCTATGTGATTGACTTTAATACTCTTATTAATGACTCCATGAAACTTAGTCATCAGTCACCTCACATACTAGTCTCACGCGGTTGTTAATGTCCCACTTTAACAACCTCGACCAGGGACCAACATAATTTATGTCATTTATTATCTATAGGGTTTCATGATCAAGTCACATACTTGATGACCTATAAAATGTCATAAATTACTTTGGGACTATTATTTAATAACCATTATTAAATAATACAGATGTCAGATTTCAATAACATAATCAAATTATGTTTATACGAACATCATATCATAACTAAAATTAATAACAATGACTCCCACTAAAATTAAGATCATATCTTAAGACATCTAATGCCTTTAGCAGTAGCCTGACCCTCATTCGCCCTTGCTCAGCGTGTGTCGAAAGACACTGCGTCTTGCTAAGAGTAATACCAAGAGTCATTTGCACGAATCCCTTCTTGGAATCCTGCATATTGGACATGTGCAAGGCCTTATCACTATAAGTATCTTGACAAAATCCAATTAGCTTATCCAATCTATCTCTATAGATTCTTATTCCAAGAATGTATACGGTTTCTCCCATAATTTTATCGAAAAACAACTTTCGAATCAAGTCTTAACAGACTGAAACAATGGAACTTCATTTCCGAGAAGTGGTATGTTATCATCATACAATACCAGAAATGCAACTGCGCTCCCACTAGTCATCTTGTAAACATTCGGTTCCTCTTCGTTCTTGACGAAGTCAAACCTTTTTGACTGCTTCATCAAAACGAAGATTTCAACTCCGAGATGCTTGCTTCAATCCATAAAAGGACCGATGAAGCTTGCATATCTTCCTAGCTTCATTAGGATCAATGAAAACTTCAGGTTGTGTCAGGTACACATCCTTTTTCAGAATTCCATTAGGGAAAACTGTTTTCACATCCATCTGCCAGATCTCATAACTATTATGAGTGGCAGTTGCTAGGAGAATCCGGATGGACATAAGCATGGTGTCTGGGATTAGGTTTCTTCACAGTCAATACCATGAATTTACTTGAAACCTTTTTCCACCAACCTAGCTTTGTACATCTGAATATAACCATCCATGTCATCTTTTCTTCTTGAAAATCCATTTACTCACAATGGCTTCTACACCATCGGGTAAATCAACCCAAGTCATACTTGGTTCTGTGACATGGATCCCATTTCGGATTCAGCGGATTTCAGCCATTTTCGGAGTCAAGGCCCATCATTGCTTCTTCAAAATTCGCAGGCCCGTCACTTTCAATGATCAGTAGATCACGGCAATTGGTTACGAGAAATCCATATTTCTCGGGTTCGTGACGGATCCTTTCGGATCTGCGAGCTTTAGTTTTCTGTAAAAGTCGCGCACACATATCTCATATGTATACTTTTACCACGACCTAATTAACCAAGATTTAAACCGTAATTAATTAAGTCATAAACCAAAATCAATATTTGGTTCGCGATCTGTGTCGATCGATGCAACTTTTGTGTCGATCGACACTTCTTCAGAAACTCGCCATTTAAATGTATATCGAATATACATTCACCAGATCCTTTATAAACTCCAGGCACCACAGGTGCAGGTTCTACAACTCTTTGTAGATCCAACTTCTGCTCTTCCTCATCAGGTTGAGCAGTCTCCTGTGATTTTCGAATTTCTTCGAGTTGTACTTTTACTCCCACTGTTCTTCTTGGAAAGAAAGTCTTTCTCAAGAAAACATAGTCCCGAGCAACAAACAATTTGTTCTCGAACTGGTTGTAAAAGTAACATACCTTTGTTTTGTTAGGACAACCAATGAAGTAGCACTTATCAGATTTGGGTGTGAGCTTATCAGAGATTAAACGTTTTATATAAGTCTCGCAACTCCAAATCTCCATGATGGATAAATCAGAAACATTTACATTCCACATCTCATGTGGTATCTCTGTAACTGATTTTGATGGAACTCTATTTAAAGTAAACTCAGACATTTCTAGAGCGTATTCTTAGAAGGATAATGGAAGATCTAGGTGACTCATCATTGATCGAACCATATCTAATAAAGTCCAATTCAGGAGGAGTGAATTGTGAAACAATTTCACAATCTCTCAGATGATCACTTGAGTATTCACCTCCACGATCTCATCGTAGAGCTTTAATACCTTTGCCAAATTGATTATGTGCTTCATTTTGGAACTCTTTGAACCTTTCAAAGATTCTGACTTATGTCTTATAAATAAGACATAACCGTACCTACTGAAATATCAGTAAAGGTAATGAAGTACTGTAATTTTCCTCTAGCACTAGTGCTTATCGGTCCATATACATCCGTATGTATAAAGCCCAATAAGCTTCTGGCCCTTTCATTTTGGTCGTTCGCAACCTGTATCGACCGACACATCGTTTGTGTCGATCGATGCTACCTTTTCTGAAAGGGGCCTTCGTCATTTTACCCAATAAACAAGATTCACTTTACTCATTGTGATTCATAATCAGATGAGCCCAAAAGCCCATCACTATGGAGCTTCTGAATCTATTTCTCATTTACGTGGCCCAAAACGACAATGCCAGAGAGAAGTTTGATTCGTATCATTTGACTTGAATCTCTTGGTATTAATGTTATAGTTAGGCACATTCTTGTTTAGAACATAAAGTCCATTCTCTAATGGATTGCTACTATAAAATATATCACTGTAATCAAATGAATAACACTTATTCTTAACTTGAAAACTGATATCCTTCCATATCCAAATAAGGAATAGAAATAATATTTCTGCTCATAGCAGGTACATAGTAGCAGTCTTAAGTTCAAAACATGCCATAAAAGGGAAAAACAAATGAAATACTCCTACGGTTAATGCAGCAACTCTTGCTCCATTCCCACTCATAGGTCCACTTGTCCTTTCTCCATAGTCCTACTTTTGCTCAGGCCCTGCACATTTTCACAAAATATGATGAGTACCACAGCTGGTATCCAATACCCAATAAGTAGGACTATAAGAAGTAACATTTACTTCTATAACATTATACCTGAAGAAGAAGTCTCGTATGTCTTCTTCAGCTTCTCATAATCTTCCAAGAATTTATTGCGGTTTCTTTTCAAATGCCCATAACCATTACAATAACGGCACTTAACATCTTCAGAAGGACTGGTTTTAACCTTAGGAACATGGCCAGACTCGCTTGGATTCACAATCGAGCTCGTCTTGCCATCACCTTTGTTCTTACCAAGTTTCTTAAACTTTTTACCCTTTTGTACCATAAGGACATTTGGGGTGTCCTTCTTGATGTTAGGTTCAGCAGTCTTAAGCATCCCATGCAATTCAGTCAACGTCTTCGTCAAGTTGTTCATGTTATAGTTCATAACAAACTGATCATAGCTTGACGGCAGTGACTGTAGAATGATGTCAGTAGCCAACTCTTGGCTAATGGGACAATCCAGTTTCCCCAGGTTATCAATATAACCCATCATCTTAATGACATGAGGACTAACTGGTTTGCCCTTTGGTAGCTTGCACTCAATCAGAGATCTAACCGTCTGGTATCTCTGAGTTCGTGCCTGCTCCTGAAACATACTTTTCAGGCCAGTGATCATCTCTTTTGGCGACTCCACGTACTCATATTGCTTCTGCCATTCCGAGTTCATGGTAGCCAACATGAGACAACTCACATCCACCGCATCATTAGAATGCTTATCCCAAGCATCCTTATCTGACTGCCAGGCATTGGCTCGGTACTTCTTGGGGAGAACTTTCTCAAGGACATAGTCCTTTTTCTCCTGTTTGAGAACAATTCTCAAGTTCCGATACCATTCAAGAAAGCATGATCCATTTAACTTGTCCTTCTCAAGGACGGATCGCAGGGAGAAATTGTTACGATGATTTGTGCTAGACATAGCTGAAAATTAAGGGAGGTTTAGTTATGATGTTCAAGAAGTGAGAAGTCTTAACAATTAAGAAAACCCGCATTATATTCAAACAATGTTTCCTCAGATGAATATAATGATCCAAAACCCATACTTCACTAAACTTGAGTGAGCCACTGGCTATCACCCAAATTTTAGCTATCTAGGTAAGCAACAACTTTGCTAGTTATATCCAATATAACTCTTGGTTGTGGATTGACATCTCATGCCCAATCCACCTGATGTCTCTAGGCCCAAAACGATTTTGATAGCCCAGTCAAGTAAACCAATCTCTTAAGTCATGTAATTGTTGACGCCTTGCACTGCAAGCCCATCAACACGATTACTTCCTGCCTTACTCATGTAATTGTGGATACCTTGCACTGCAAGCCTATCACTCAATGAAACGAGTCTTGACAGTTGACAAGATTGGAAAGACATCAAGTATCACTTGATATTTGATTGAGGAACATAACTATTTAAAACGTTCAATTTTATCATGTTTTAATTCTTCTAATTAATTGATTTATCTTGATTTGGCTCTGTGATTTCAGGTTCCATAACCTAAACCATCAAATCTGATGTCGACCGACACTACTTTAGTGTCGATCGATGCAGAATAACCAAAAGCAATCCGCGATAACCGATCAATCCAATTGATCTGGTTTTGAATACCGGTCAGTGTCGATCGATGCTACATTGGCATCTGTCGATACCAACTTAATCAAACCAATCGCAATTAAACCATTCTTAGCGTTTAACCATTATTGACCAAGCTCGATAACCGGTCCAATCCAATTGAACCGATTCATCAATCTCGCGAGGTCTGTGTCGACCGACACAACTCTTGCGTCGATCGACACTAGGCGAAACATAAGTTTTATTCGGGTTTTCGCTCTGTGTCGATCGATGCCGGATTGGCATCGATCGACACCATGCGAAAAACCCTAAAACGTTTTTCGAACAAAACCCTAAACTAGGTTACTTTGATCAAAACGAGTTTTAGCATGCTTGTATCAATCATACAGAGATCCAGATTCAACCAATCTAATCAACATGCTACAGATTCAATGGAACCCTAAAGCTCTGATACCACTGAAGGAATTTCTAGCAGTTCCTAATCCAATTAGGTAACCCTGGTCTGAATTCCAAGCCTAGGATCTAGGGTTCATGTAATTGAATCTATCAGATCTGGAGATTACCTGGTGATTAGCAGCGGAAGATTTGCAGATAATCGAGATCTAGAGCGCCTCAAATGCTGCGCCTCTACTGGTATCCACACGCACACAAACTGAACAGCAGGGATGCTAGTGCCTATAGAGATCCAATCTCTTCATAGGTTTCTATTCAAATTCTGGTGGCTGTGAATTAGGTTAGAAATCAGTTTAGGTCGACCATATATCTTATATATGTCGACTTAAACCATAACGGAATTAACCAACGATTAAACCGAATTAATCTGATTAATCCGCGAGTTGCATCGATCGATGCACTATCTGCATCGATCGACACTGCCCCAGAATATTGATATCGAATGCATATCAAATATACATTCACTGGATCATTACATTAATGATCAACCTCGTCTTTAACGCCCAGTTTGCTTAGGTGTGTGACCCTGTAGGATCATATAACACTAGCAATGAGTTCTAAACTCATTGATCATAAGTGGCTTCTAGCAAAGCATTATGACTACCTCGTATTATATAATTGTCTCATCTCGACAATACAACTATCATTTAGAGAAAGTACAATAGATTTCAGGACATTCCCAACAAGAGGCGCAGCATCTGAGGCGCTAGAGATCTCGTTTATCTGACCATATTCCGCTGCAAACCTCCAGGTAAACACGAGATCCATCGGTAAGGATTCAATAACTAAACCCTAGATCCTAGGCAATCTGGAACTCGTGGAATTCACAAACTGTTAGAATTGGCACTAAGTTCCATCAGTGGTATCAGAGCCTTAGGGTTTTAATCATTGAATCTGATGCATGGAATTCGAATAATGATGTATTTGAATAGGTTGATGCATGCTAGTTTTCGTTTTGATGAAATTAATCTCGGATTTTGTTTCTTATCGAAAACGAAGAACCTGTGTTTTCGCACAGTGTCGATCGACACAAGTTTGTGTCGGTCGACACACCGCGAAAACGATCAAAAAACTTTAGGGTTTTTGCACAGTGTCGATCGACACTAAGCTTGTGTCGGTCGATGCACCGCGAATACGCTTATTAAAATTTGGGTATCGATCTTAGAGATCGCACTGTGTCGATCGACACACTGGGTGCATCGATCGACACAGGTTGTGCGAAAGGATAGATCGGTTCAATTGGATTGAACCGGTTATCTCACATGGTTAAAATTTACCGATACCCTACTGTGTCGATCGACACAGGATAAGTGTCGGTCAACACAGGCCTTGCGATTGGTTGATCGGTTCAATTGGATTGAACTGGTTATCATGCTTGGTTAAGGTAGATTAGATCGTTTTAAATTGGATGAATTGGTTCAATTGGATTGGACTGGTTATCTCAATTAGTATAAACCGATTTGATTGGATAAGATCAGTTTGATTGGATAAGTCGGTTCAATTGGATTGGACCGGTTATCGCGATTAGTTAAAACTGATTGAATCGGTTCAATTTGATGGACCGGTTGAATTAGATTTGACTGGTATCTCAATTGGTCTAAAACCGGTTCATTTGGTCAATTACCGGTTCAATTGGATTGACCGGTTATAGGGTTTTTGTTAAGGTTGGATGCGAACCGTAATCGTTTGGTTATTGAACCAAATGATTGAGAAACCGAACCAAATGACCTAACCCACTTTTGTTAGAACAATTAAAACTCAATTAAAATTAAAAGTTAAGCATGTTCTAAACCCATTGAATACACATTGGATGTGTATTAGATCAAAGCTTAGTTTTCAATATGGTGAACTGTCAAGACTCATTTCGTTGTTGTAATACTCTTGCCAAGAGCTTGGTGTCCACAATTACATGAGTAAGGCAGGTAGTTGTGTTGATGGTCTTGCAGTGCTTGACATCAACAATTACATGACCTATGAGATTGGTTCACTAACCTCTTAAATGTTCCGTTTCCTCAACTAAATATCAAGTGACCTTGATGTCTTGCCCAATCTTTTCTACTGTCAAGACTCATTTCATTGTTGGATAGTCTTAGAGTCCTTGGTATCCACAATTACATGAGTAAGGCAGGTGATCATTAATAGACTTGCAGTGCGACTCTCAATGATCACAAGACTGAAGAGATTGGTTTACTTGACTGGGCCATCAGAAGTTCTGGGCCCAGAGACATCAGAGTGGATGAGACAAGGATTGTCTTATCTGCGACCAAGAGTTGTACTGGGTACAATTAGCAATGATTTGCTTACCTAGATAACTAAAGTTTGGGTGATGGCGAGTTGTCCACTCAGATTTTGGTGAAGTATGGGTCTTGGATCATTATATTCATAGAGGAAACATTGTTTGAATATAATGCGAGTTTTCTTATTAGATAAGATTTCTCATTTCTTGAACTTCATAACTAAAAACTTTTCTTTTCTTAGTTTTCAGCCTATGTCTAAAACTACTTTCTCGTTGCGATCCGTCCTTGAGAAGGACAAGTTAAATGGATCAAATTTCCTGGATTGGTATCGGAACTTGAGATGTATTCTCAAGCAAGAGAGTAAGGACTATGTCCTTGGAAAAGCTCTCCCCGAAAGGCTAGGGACCAACGCCTCGCATGCAGTATATGATGCTTGGAATAAGCATTATATTGATGTGGTAGATGTGTGTGGTCTGATGTTGGCTACCATGAACTCGGACTTAAAGAGTCAATACGAGAACATGGAGTCGCCAATAGAGATAATCACCAGCCTGAAACTGAAGTTTCAGAATTAGGCACGAGTTGAGAGATACCAGATGGTTAAGTCTCTCATTGGGTGCAAGCTACCGAAGGATGCTCCAGTGAGTCCTCATGTCATTAAAATGATGGGTTACATTGATAACCTGGGGAAACTGGATTGTCCTGTTAGCCTAGAGTTGGCTACTGAAATCATTCTGCAGTCACTGCCGTCAAGTTATGATAAGTTTAGGAAAAGCTATATCAAGAATGACTTGACGAAGACGTTGACTGAGCTGCATGGCATGCTCAAGACAGCTGAGCAAAACATCATAAAGAGTAAAAGGTTTGAGAAATCTTGTGTTGACAAGGGTAGAGGCAGGGCCGTCCAGATTTGGAATCAGGATAAGCTTGTGTCATCTTATAAGCCCAAGTCCGGCCCATCTGATATTGGTAAGTGTTGCTACTGTGATGAGTTTGGGCATTGGAAGAGAGATTGCATTAAATTCTTGGAAGATTCACAAGAGATGAAGGAGATGTACGGTACTTCTTCTTCAGGTATTGTGTTATTACTTCAAGTTCTACGTATGTATTGGATACTAGTTGTGGTACTGATATTTTGAAATATACAGCGCCTAAACAACAGTAGAACATTGAAGAAAGGACAAGTGGAACTGCGTGTCTGGTATGGAGCAATGGTTGCTGCATGAGGCGTAGAGATTCTCCACTTGTAGGAGCCTTTCAAGCTTGGTTTTTGAATTAAGTAATTGCTACTATGTACCTGCTTTATGCAGAAATGTCCTTCATTTTCTTGTAAGAATTTGGATGTTTTTCATTCTGATAAAAGACAAGTTTTGCTCTTTTGATCTTAATAAAATATTATATGGTAGCACCCTTTTGATAATGGGTTTTATATCTTAAACCAATGTACGCTTGTATATATAACATAAATACCAAACGGTTTAAGTCTGAAGACTCGAAATCGATTTTTCTTAGCATAGTCGTTTAAACCAAGTAGAGTGAAGCGGATTCATAAGTTCCATAGTTATGGGCTTTTGGGCTCATTTGATTATAAATCATATGAGATATGAATTCTGCTTACTGGGCCAAATGACTAAGGTTTCTTTAGTAGAGCTAAAGAAAAGAGCCAGAGGCTTATTGGGCCTTTCACATACTGATGTATGTGGCCCGATGAGCATTAGTGCCAAAGGAAATCTTCAGTACTTCATTACCTTTATTGATGACTTCAGTAAGTATGGCTGTGTTCATTTGATGAGACACGAGTCAGAATCCTTTGAAATGGTCAAAAGAGTTCCAGAATGAAGTATAGAATCGATATGACAGAAGTATTAAAGATCCTCGATTTGATCGCGGAGGAGAATACTTGAGTCAAGAATTAAGTGATCATCTAAGTGAGTGTGAAGTCGTCTCACAGCTCATCTCTCCTGGAAAACCTGAATGGTGTTTCTGTGAGAATGAATCGGACCCTATTAGATAGGCTCCGAATAATGATGAGTCACATGAATCTTTCATTATCATTTGATGATTACGTTCTAAAATGTATGTGTTTACGCCAAATAGTTTTCTATTAGAATCAGTTGAAAGACACCACATTGGATGTGGACTGGAAGTTTTCCAAGTATGTTTTCCTGATTAATTGGGATTGCAAGGTTTGTATAAGGCAGTTGTCAACAAACAAGCTTGAACCCATATCTGATAAGTGTTGCTTCGCTGGTTGTCCTAGGGAAACCGAGGCTTATTACTTTTGCAACCAATCCGAGAACAAAGTTTTGTTGTTCGGAACTCTGTTCTTCTAGATAGAAAGTTTCTTTCCAAGAAGAACAGTGGGAGTAGAAGTACAGCTCGAAGAAATTCGAGAAACACAGGAGGCTGCTCAACCTGTTGAGGGAGAGCAGCGGTTGGATCTACAAAGTAGTGTAGGACCTACACCTGTGGAGCCTGAAGTTCGCAGATCCAAATGGATCTGCCAGTAACCCGAGAGTGATTTCTCTTGGCCGATTGCCGTGATCTGTTGATCATTGAAAAATGACGAGCCTGCGAAATTCAAGAAGCGATGGTGAGCCCCAACTCCGAAATTTTGCTAGGTATGCATGTTAGCTTCACCGATCTATTTATGGATTGAGGCAAACATCTTGGAGTTGGAATCTACGTTCTGTTAAAATGGTCAAAAAGGTTTTGACTTGATCAGGAACGAATAGGAACCGTGCGTTTACAAGTAGACTAGTGAGAGCGTAGTTGCATTTCTCACACAGTATGTATATAACATACCTAATCTCATAAACGACGTTCCGTCGCTTAAGTCTTATCAGGACTCGGGTCGGAAGTCAATTTAAACGATTGACATGGGAGAGGCCGTGTAAGTTCTTGGAATAAGGATCTATTGAAATAGATTGAGTAGGCTAGTTGGATCGTGTCAGAATCCTTATGTTGATAAGGTATAGGACAGTTCCAATATGCATGATTCCAAGAATGGCTTCACACCAAAGGTCTTATGGCAATAATCTTAGCAAGATGAAGTGTCTTGGACACTGGCTGAGCTAGTATGTATGAGTGTGATTCCTTATGCTTATGCAATAGAATCCATCATGAATGCCATATTTTGCGCTCGTCTAGATTCAGCTTAAGCATAAAGCATGACGAGAAGATACCAATATGTTCCGGTAAAAGTCACTAGACAGTTGTAAGGAATATCCCCAAGTGTTCGAGGAACGCTAAGGATAGGTTCTTATTCAACTGAGGAAGTGACGAATATGTTAAGAGTAGTTTGACGAAAAAAGACGACTCCCGGTTCCCACCTGGTTATGTCTCTTTGTCTGTGTAGCGGTGCTATCTGTTGGAAGGGCTCCAAGCAGAGGACCGTAGGATAGTGCTTATTAATGAATGGCGATGTGGTTTGTTGGAATGGTTACAAGCAAGAACACCGCAGTCTCTCTCACAACCTAAGCACGAGTTTTCACTGTTGCTGTAGGTACTAGATATCTAAGGACGAGGTCTTGATTCTAGTGGGAGTTATGTTAGTTATGATGTTCACATAGACATGCTATGGTCATGTTTATGAAAAATTGACATCAGCATTATTTGATTATTGGATAATTAAATAATGTCTCTAAGTATTTTATGTTCATTCTATAGGTCATCAAGTTGAGGACTTGATCATGAAACCCTATAAGTGAGAAATGTCATAAAATTATGTTTGTCCCTGGTCGTAGGTTGTTGAAGTGGGACACTAACAACCGTTAAGACTGGTATGTGAGGTGACGTATGACTAAGTTTCATGGAGTCATTGATATGAGTATCAACGTCAATCACATAGATATATGTTGGTGAACATATGATCGGACATGACCCGCTAATGAGAACTCTACATGATAGTTATATCAGTGTCATGAGAGGTTCTCATTACGACTATAGAGTATAGTCCTTAGACCTGAGTTCATCATGCTTCTAGCATGTGAATTGGTACGTTTTGACCTTGTCAACGTCGTTCCGTAACAGGCGACTATAAAGGCATTGCTTAGGCGTATCATGAAGTGTGTGTAGAAACAGGGATGAAACAAGAAGGGATTTGTCCCTCCTATGTAACAGGAGATAAATATCTCTGGGCCCAACGAAGATTTGATACTGAGAAAATGCATGGCCGTGCTCAAACGAGGTGATTGTCAGTCGTTTGTTTTGTCAGTATAAATCAGGAGTTCGATGAACATGATGTTGGCTATAATAAGGATGACACAGTTTCTTGCCTTATGCCATATCGAGATATAGAGATAAAGGGATTATGGGAATAGATGATTCCAGTACAAGTGGGAGATTGTTGGGATTACGTCCTGAAATCATATTGTACTTACTCTACAAGATAGTTGTATTGTCAAGATCGGACAATTCATGTAATACTAGGTGATTATAATGTTTTGCTAGAAGCCGCTTATGACTTATGAGTTGTAACTCATTGCTAGTATTATGTGAACCTACAGGGTCACACACCTAAGCAAGCTGGATACACTTTGTATGGGATTGATCATTGGCATATGGTCTGGTCAATGTGTATTGGATGCACATTGAATTCGAGTTTTAAGAGGTGTGTCGATCGACACCATTGGGTGTGTCGATCGACACATATCGGGTTTCGAACCTGATGTTTCGGTTTGATGACTTAAACGAATTGGATTTATCCAATGATCGGTTTTAGTCATTCCAGGTCTATATAAAGGATTATATGGACGACCTGAAACCCTAGCCGCCGTTGAGACCTTTTCTTGACAGAAAACGCAGCCACCTCTTAAACACAGGGATTCCCAGGAGATCCGATTCCCGGCACTAGCATCCCGGCGGATTCCAGCTTGTGTGCGTGTGGACTGCAGTAGAGGCGCAGCATCTGAGGCGCTAGAGATCTCGTTTATCTGACCATATTCCGCTGCAAACCTCCAGGTAAACACGAGATCCATCGGTAAGGATTCAATAACTAAACCCTAGATCCTAGGCAATCTGGAACTCGTGAAATTCACAAACTGTTAGAATTGGCACTAAGTTCCATCAAAATCGCACTGCATCGATCGACACACATAGTGCATCGGTCGACCCAGTTGCGATGTATGGTTAACCGATTCGATTGCGGTTCAGACACCGGTTATCTCAATAACCGTGGGACAAATTCGCCTTGCATCGATCGACACCCTTGTGGCATCGATCGACGCAGGGCGACAACATGTAAGTTTTCTGCAAATTTTTCGGATTGTTCTTCAATTTAATTATTCTTTCACCGAGCTCATGTTTTGATTACACTGGGGACAGTGTAGTTCAAGTGTGGGAGAGTTAGCTACTGACGCACGCTTTTGTTTTCTTATGAGTCAGTCCTTTGTTTTTCAAAATTGTTTTATTGAGTCAAAATCTGTATGAAACTATGATTTTTCGAGGAAATTTTTCGCTTGAACAGGAACTAAGTAACCATTGGACAGACTTGCAGAGCCTCTATGACTGTTAGAAAACCCAACACGGATCAGCCTACTGAGAACACCCATATCACTTCAGGTTTCAGAGGATCCTTTTACTGACTTCACCATTAATACTGACTTAATTTTCTCACCTAAGGGCTTGGTATACCTTGAGTCGGATTCTTTTGTTAGTTCTGACACAGCCTGTAAACCTGTCCTATTTGGTTCCCTTCTCCCCTTCCATAAAGTAAAAAGAAAAAGAAAAGATAATAAACTGAGGATGAGTTAGTAACTCCGAAGTGGTCTCTGGGAGTGGTAGCTACAACTATCATATCATGTGCATCCATGGAATGTGTCCAATGTACACCCCAAAACGGGAAGAACACTGATAAAAAAAAAATGATACCTAGTGGGGAAAAATCAGTTGTTAAGGAAGGGAAAAGAGAAGAAAGGGACCAGAGAAAGACAGTATGGTGGTCTAGAGCTGGCAAGGTAAGAATCCATGTGCCTTTTAATCGACACTCCTTAGGTGAGACCGCACTTAAATACTTGCAGAAGTCACTGGGGTGAATTTGAATGCGTGAATGTAATTGTGGAGTTTACTTGGGACAGTTGCTAAGTGTGGGGGAAGTATATTGTGGTCTTGAGTTCTGTAGGAAAGTTTTCAGTGGATTACTAAGAGAATGTGAATGCGAAAGTTCCTAGGACGAAATGAGTTTCTGTGTTTTCAAACTTCTTTTCTTATGGTTTGGTTCTTTACTTGCTTGAGGGCAAGCAAGAGCTAAGTGTGGGGGAGTTGATATACCATGGATTTTAGGGATTTTAACCATGGTATATGTCTTTGTTATCATGTCTTTCTATGTGTTTTGGAGTCTTTTCAGGTGTTTTACAGGTTTAAGAACATCGGGAGCCTAATTGGACGTTTTGGGAGCATTTGGAGCAATTCTGCACTATTTAGAGACTTCATAGAGTTCACTGGCTGCGTTTACGCCTTGCAACGGTCGTTGCAGTTCTGCCTTGGTCGACGCAGTAGGTAGACGCAGTTCTGCACCCAAAAATCTGCATTTTAGAGAAATTACAGTTTTTGCCCAGAAACTTTCCAGACTTGCAAAAAGGCCCCCAGATGTGTTTTATACTATATATTAGGGTTTTTAGCCACTTGTTTAGGCTACGCTTTTCTTAAGTCTTATTTTATTTTCAGAGAGAGTTAGGGGCTGATCCGGCTCTCGAAAGAGAGAGGATTTCGAACCCCAGTTCTTTATTTGATTTTATGATATTTGGTTTTCTATTCATGATGTTTTCTGTTCCGATGAACATGTCTGAGTAGATTACCTGTTAAGTTTAGGGATTCTCATTAGGGATTTCATGGAATTATAGGTTAATAAATCTGTAGGGATTCATATCTGTTAGTTCTTCATCTAGGATTGTTCATACTGCTTAATCTGAATTAGCTACCCAGATTTATGATGTTAGGTTGATTGATGCAGCGACAGTTGATTAATTAGCTAGAAAGAACCTAGATGAGCAATTTAATTACTCGCAAAGGAATTTGGTTTAATTAGATTGTGAACATATCGAACTTAGAATTAAAGCTGGTTTAATCTGTTAGTAATTGCAAAGGAATTTGGATTGCTGCACTTAGACTTAGAGAATTCTCGCAACGACAGTTGGTTAATTCTATATCTGTGTTTGAGTTCTATAACAGTTCTTAATTAGATCCTGATTGATTGATTAGTTTATGTTCCTGATTTCCTGAGAACTCCCTAGACTTAACGCCTTCGTTTCCTTGCTTACAAACTCACCTGATTTACTTTCTTGCTTTGCTTTTTAGTTTCTAGTCATATTTGCTTTCTCCTAGTTTAATCTTTTCTGTTCTAAATCTATCGTTGACCGGAGTCTCTGTGGATTCGATACCCTAAGTACTACAACTACATCACTGTGCACTTGCAGTTAGAATATGGATTAAAACTAGACCCCTATCACCCACTTAGACACATAGTCCACAACAACCAAAATGAACTTATTCCCATAGGATGAGGGGAAAGGACCCATGAAATTGAAGGAATGTTTAGTTGATCCTGATTCAATTCTTAGATTCATATCAACCTAAACATGCGGATCTAGGTTCTTCTCGAATAGAAACAAATGATGATCTCACCTTATACCTGTTTGCAGCGGAAAGAGATGGTATGGCAGAGATCAGAGAGCCACCGAGAGATAACTCCTCCAGAGGTTCACACACGCACACCGAGCAGGAAGAGGCTGCTAGGCCAGTAGGGAATCGGCGCAGAGAGAGAGAGGAGGCTCGCGGCCAGGGCTAGTTTTCGACCTGAACTCGTCTTAAGTTATATAACTCGTTCAGTTCGTTTTGGGCCATTTGGCCCAAAGGCCAATTAACTCCGAGGCGTTCGCGCACTGTGTCGATCGACACTCCTTGTGTATCGATCGACACACAGTGGCCAAACCCAATTATTCTCTCTAAGTACAGTAAATGCCTAGCACTTTTACCGTACTCCTGCTACACCGTTCCTACACATTTTCCTGTTAGCTTAGGCGTGTGACCCATATGGGATCATATAATAAAGGCAATAAGTCCAAGACTTATAGATCATGAGCGGACTCTAGAAAGCCATCATGACCCCCAGTATTATATGACTTATGTCTGATCATTGACATACTCTTACTTTCTAGAGACAGTACCGAGATTACTGGACACAATTCCAACAATCTCCCACTTGTACTGGAATCTCTGTATTCATAATCCTTTTGTCACAATATCTCGATTAGTCATAAGGCAAGATTGGTGTCATCCTTATAAAGCCTAATCTTGTTCATCGGACTCTGATTCGATACTGACAATCCAAACGACTCGGGACAGTCCGTTTGAGCATGGCCATGCATTTTCCAGTATTCAAATCTCCGATTGGCCTAGAGATATTCACTCCATTTATATTGGAGGGACAAATCCCGTCTTGTTCCATCACTGTAAACTACTCATTTCATAATGTACCCAAACAAGGTCCTTATAACTATCGCAGAACGACAGCGTTAGACAATGATCAAAGTGCATCAGTCCATGTGCAGTCACATGCATGCGAACTCAGGTCTAAGGACTATACTCTATAGTCGTAGTAAGAATCTCTTATGACACAGATATAAATATCCTGAAGAGTTCTTATAAGCGGGTCTTGTCCGGTCGTATGTTCCCCAACATACACCTATGTACTGACTTTGATGCCGCGCATCTATGACACACTGAGACTTTGTCATAAGTCACGTACCAATCCAGTCTCACACGGTTGTTGGTGTTCCAATTTCAACAACCTTCGACTAGGGACAGGATGATATAAGCCATCTATCAAATATAGGGTCTCATGATCAAGCTAAATGACTTCGATGACTCAAGATCAAGTCATTTACTTCGATGACCTATAAAATGGTTCATGTCATTTTGGAACGATTATTTCATCACAGTTAAAATAATCATGAAATAATAATTTCATTAAACATCTTAAATGTTATTTCAAGAACATATCCAATAACTAAATAAAGCCCTTTAATAACTCCCACTGAAATTAAGACTATATCTTAACTTCACTTATCCTACAGCTACAGTCCGTGACTCGTGCTTAGGGCTAAGGAGTGGCTTCGTTAATAGATTAGCAACGTTCTCATTTGTTGAAACTTGCTGATCTACTTAACATCTCTGTCATTTATCTCAAGGTGTTTGGACCTCTGATGTGCAGCTAGACTCATCTATGCTGGGAATCACATCAAGTTCAGTGATGAACTCTTCTTTCCAAACAACCTCTTTCGCCGCTTCCCAAGCTGCGAAAAATTCAGCTTAAGTCATGGAGTCAGCAAAAGTGCCGTGCACCGCCAGACAAACACAAGATATAACCGGACTGTGACCGGAAATCATCTTTGTCTGTTGGAAACTTGCCTTTCAGACTCTATCGACTTATAGCACCTCACTTTCTCCGTAAATCAAGAACTTATCCTTAGTATTCCTCAAATACTTTAGGACATACTTTAGGAAACTTGATTCTTTGCTGGATTTGACTGGTCTTTATTTGTCTTGCTTAACATTAAAGCAACATCAAACAAGTATGTTTCATGGCATACATGATAGATCCAATTGCCGACGCATATGGAATCTCATCCATGCATTTAAGCTCAGCAGTTATCGTAGGATACTGTATCTTGCTTAACTTAATGCCATGTGACATCGGCATAAAACCCTTCTTGGATTGCTTAAAACGTGTAGAACTTTGTCAATTTAAGAATCCTGACTTTGTCCTACCAGCTCTTTTGGATCTCTATCTTTAGATCCAAAATCCAAAAACATACGTGGCTTTACCCATGTCAATCATTAGAACCAACTCCCAAGCCAGTCCTTAACCGACTGCAGCATTGGGACGTCTTTTCCGAGAATCAGTATGTCATCGACATATAATATGAGAAATGCAATATCGCTCCCACCAATCTATTAGTAAACGCACAGTTCCGCTTCGTTCCTGTTCAAGTCAAAACCTTGACTACTTCAACAGAACGAAGATTCCAACTCCGATATGTTTGCTTCCATCCATGAATGGATCGATGAGGCTAACTTACATAAAATGTAATTTTTCGGAGTCCGAGCTCACTTTCGCTTCTTTGAATTTCGCAGATTCGTCGCTTTCAATGATCATCAGATCATGCGAACTTTCAATGATTATCAGGTTCAACTAATGACGAGAAATCACTCTCGGATTAGTAACTGATTCATTCATATCTGCGAACTTCAGGCTCCACAGGTGTAGATTCTACAGAAATCTGTAAATTCTTCCGCTGCTCTCCCTTAATAGGTAAAGCAGCCTCCTGTATTTCTCGAATTTCTTCGAGTTATACTTTTACTCCCACTGTTCTTCTTGGAAAATAACTTCCCTTCTTAGAAAACAGAATGGACGTAAAAGTAACAAGCCTTGGTTTCCTTCGGACAAGGCTCCACAGGTGTAGATTCTACAGAAATCTGTAAATCCTTCCGCTGCTCTCCCTCAACAGGTTGAGCAGCCTCCTGTATTTCTCGAATTTCTTCGAGTTATACTTTTACTCCCACTGTTCTTCTTGGAAAATAACTTCCCTTCTTAGAAAACAGAATGGACGTAAAAGTAAGAAGCCTTGGTTTCCTTCGGACAACCAGCGAAGTAGTACAACTACAAATACTCAGTAAAGACGAATTTGGATCGATTCCAATCCACATTTACGTGGTGTCTTTCAACTGATATTTGTGGAACTATTTCAGCGTAAACTTAGATATTTTAGAGCGTTATTCTTAAATAATATCATGGAAGATTCGTGTGACTCATCTTTAATCATTTCGAATAAGATCTGATTCTTTCTCACAGAAACACCTTCAGGTTTTCAGGAGAAATGAGCTGTGAAACGATTTCACACTCATTCTGATGATCACATAATCAATGACTTAAGTATTCTCACTCGTGATTTTAATCCAGAGTCTTAATACTTTTGTCATTCAGATCCTATACTTCATTCTGGAACTCTTTCGACCATGTCAAAGAATTCCGACTTGTGTCTCATCAAATGAACACAGTCACACTCACTGAAGTAATCAGTAGAGACAATGAAGTACAGGAAATTTTCTCTGGCATTACTGCTCATTGGGCCACATACATCAGTATGTTCCAGGTCCAATAAGCCTTTGGGCCTTTCTCTAGCTCGGCTAAGATAGGCCCTTTTTCCTTTTGGTCCAGTAAACAGAATTCAAGTCTCATAAGATATCTTATCAAATGAGCCCAACAGTCCATAACTATGGGATTTCTGAATCCGACTTACTCTATGTGACCAAGACTTTTATGCCAACGAAAATCAGGTTTAATTCATCAGATTTAAACCAATTCGGTATTTATGTTACATTTAGGCACTCTTTGGTTTAATATATAAAACCCATTCCATGAATAGGGTGCTACAATTAATATTTCATTAAGATCAAAAGAACAAAACTTGTCTTTTATCAAAATGAAAAACATTCAAATTCTTACAAGAAAATGAAAGACAACTCTGCTTAAAGCAGATTCATTGTAGCAATTACTTAATAAAACCAAGCCTCAAAGGCATCTACAAGTGAAAACCCTACGGCTGAGGCAGCATCCATAGCTCCTTCCAGACATGTAGTTCCACTTGCCCTTCCTTCAACGTTCTACTGTTGCTTAGGCTCTGCATATTATCACAAATATCAGTGCCACAACCAGTATCCAATACCTTTAAGGTAGAACTTGAAGTAATAACATGAATACCTGAGGAAGTAGTCTCATACATCGACTTCAACTCCTCATCATCTTCCATGAATTTAATGCAATTTCTCTTCCAATGCCCTGTCTCCTTACAGTAGCAGCACTTACCAACGTAAGAGGTATCTGACTCGGGCTCAGAAGACACACGCTTGCCATGATTCAAAATCTGGACAACTTTGTCTTCACCCTTGTCAGCATTAGGTTTAGTAAACCTACCCTTCTCATTCATGATATTATACAGGGTACTCTTCACGTTTGGCTCAACTGTCTTGAGCATATCATGCAGTTCAGTCAGCGTCTTCGTTAAGCCTTTCTTGATATAGTTCCTTCTGAACTTATCATAGCTTGACGGCAGTGACTGCAGAATGATCTCAGTTGCCAATTCTTGGCTAACTGGATAATCCAGTTTCCTCATGTTATCAATGTAACCCATCATTTTACTGACATGAGGACTCACTGGATGATCATTTGGTAGCTTGCAGCTAGTGAGAGATTTAACCAACTGGTATCTCTCCACTCTTATCTGCTCCTGAAATTTCAATTTCAGGCTGCTGATCATCTCTATTGGCGACTCCATGTTCTCATATTGCTTCCGCAAGTCTGAGTCCATGGTAGCCAATATCAGACCACGCACATCTACCGCATCATTATAATGCTTATTCCAAGCATTATATACTGCATGAGAAGCATTGGACCCGATCCTCACGGGGAGAGCTCTCTCAAGGACATAGTCCTTTCTCTCCTGTCTGAGGACTAGCCTCAGGTTCCGCGATCAAGTCAAGAAATTTGATCCGTTCAGCTTGTCCATCTTAAGGACAGACCGGATCGAGAAAGTGTTTTGATTGTTTGTGCTAGTCATAACTGAAATTTAAGATAAAAGAATTTTAGTTAATATGTTCAATATGATTAATCTCATATTATATTTAATATGATTAATCACGCATTATATTCAATAACATAAGTTACCCTCAACAGAATATAATGATTCCAAGATCCACATATAACTAAGATTAAAGTGGGCCACTGGCCGTCACCAAACCTTAGCTTATATCGGTAAGCCCTATATCGGCTAATTATATCCGTGATATAACTCTTGGTTGTGAATCTGGGCCCGAGGCCCAATCCACTCTGATGTCTCAAGGCCCGGGACTCCCGATGGCCCAGTCAAGAAAACCAGACTATACAGTCATGTAATCATTAATGTCTGGGACTCCCAATGACATTTATGAATCACAAACCGTCTTATCCACGCAAAACCAGACACCCTCACACTGTAAGGCCATGAATACAATTGAATGGGCTTCGACAGCTGACATAGAATGGACAAGACATCCAACGCTTGATATTATTTGAGGTTCGTAGGTTTATTTAAAAAATTCATTCCCAAAATAGAAGATTACTATTTCGGGAAACTTTCCATTTTTGGAAACCTACTATTTTTGGAAACTTTCTAAAATTGGAAACTTTCTAAAAACGGAAACTTTCTAACTTTAGAAATTTCTTAAAATCCGAATCATGCAAATCTAGAAACTTCTATAATATTAAGAAACTTTCTAATTTCAAAATATCGGAAACTTTAATTTAAAATCGACTTTATCATTTTATAAAATAAATTTTAAATTAATCTGAAGAAAGACTCAAATAATTGGCCCAATTGTTTTAACTTCTTGGCCCGAGGCCCAAGAATTGGTCCATGTCCAAGACATGACCCAATTGTCCAATTAAATGACATAACCGGTCTGGTTCATTAAAATTGGTCTAACCAAATTTTAATTACTACGATGACCACAATTGTCAACCGGTTATTTACTAAACCGGATTTTCTCAATTTATTTGGTCCAACCAAATCAAATTAGAAAATCCTGGTTTAGGCACTAAATCCAATAATTCTTTCGACATTGGATTTCTTGTCCCGGTTTAACCAGACTTAATAAAATTATTAAATCTGTTTATTAAACCAGGACGAATTAATTTTAATCAAAAATTAAACCGAGCCTTAAACCAACCATGTCGATCGATGAACCAACCGTGTCGATCGATCCATCAACCACATCGGTCGATGCTCTTAGCATCGATCCTGCATCGATCGTGCATCGATCCTGTGTCGATCGATGCTCTCACGCATGCACGGAACCGAGCCAAAACCCTAACCGTGTCGATCGATGCACCAACCGCATCGGTCGATACACCAACATCGAACCTGCATCGATCCTGCATCGATCGATGCTTTCACGCGTTAACAGGGTTACCCGATAGACTGTATCGACCGATCCATGCGATCGTATCGATCGATCCATGCGATCTCCGATTGTATCGACCGATCCATGCGATCGTATCGATCGATCCATGCGATTCTGGCCGATTCTCATTCTCTCGGATTTGATCGCATATCAAATCATATAGCTTGATCATGCGATTTTTTCATATGTTTAGGTTTCAATTCTTGTTACTTAAGTGATTTCTCTTATCAGTAGTTGATTCAAAACACTTTTAAACAAGAAAAACAATCCTAAACTTGAATCTAAACAAGAAAAACCAGAACCTTTAGCTCTGATACCACTGAAGGAATGTTTAGTTGATCCTGATTCAATTCTTAGATTCATATCAACCTAAACATGCGGATCTAGGTTCTTCTCGAATAGAAACAAATGATGATCTCACCTTATACCTGTTTGCAGCGGAAAGAGATGGTATGGCAGAGATCAGAGAGCCACCGAGAGATAACTCCTCCAGAGGTTCACACACGCACACCGAGCAGGAAGAGGCTGCTAGGCCAGTAGGGAATCGGCGCAGAGAGAGAGAGGAGGCTCGCGGCCAGGGCTAGTTTTCGACCTGAACTCGTCTTAAGTTATATAACTCGTTCAGTTCGTTTTGGGCCATTTGGCCCAAAGGCCAATTAACTCCGAGGCGTTCGCGCACTGTGTCGATCGACACTCCTTGTGTATCGATCGACACACAGTGGCCAAACCCAATTATTCTCTCTAAGTACAGTAAATGCCTAGCACTTTTACCGTACTCCTGCTACACCGTTCCTACACATTTTCCTGTTAGCTTAGGCGTGTGACCCATATGGGATCATATAATAAAGGCAATAAGTCCAAGACTTATAGATCATGAGCGGACTCTAGCAAGCCATCATGACCCCCAGTATTATATGACTTATGTCTGATCATTGACATACTCTTACTTTCTAGAGACAGTACCGAGATTACTGGACACAATTCCAACAGAAATCTATGCCCTTAAGAACCCTAATATAATGATCTAATCACGGATGGGGCTTCTTTGTAATTATGAGAAACTTCTGGGCCAAAGTGCAATTTCCAAATCTTTCATTAAACCGCTGAGAATAAGTCTGATTCGCATGTGTGTCGATCGATGCACGAGGTGTGTCGATCAATGGAAATCTCTGTTTTGGACAGTGAACTCTTCCTCTTGGCCAAATGCTCCAAATAGCTCCAGAATGCGCCATAATCTCCAAATCCGCTCCAAACGTACCTAGACCTGTAAACATACCTAAAAGACTCCAAAACATAATAAAAGACTCGATAAATAAGACATATACCATGGTTAAAAACCCTAAAATACATGGTATATCAGGAGACCAGCAAGTCGGGGAGTGGGAGCCAAAGGCGACTGCCCGCGGTGTCGGTATTAATGAAGTATGACTCGTACAGAGTCATATATCCAGGTGAAGTATTCCAAGGCCGGTCAAGCGTGCAGGGAATGAGAAACTTGATTCCTGGGTTGGCTCCGCATTCCCGAAGTGTAGCAGACATTGACTTCACGGTCGAGCGAGTTTCAAAAACGTTTCCGTATGACTCTTTCGAAGTAACCGACAACAGAGCAGATGGTGCATCGTCGCCATCAATATCAGAATCGCTCCCTTCAATGTCGACATCCTCATTAGGTCTCTCGTAATCCGAATCCCGAAGCTGGGGAATCACGAAGTCTTCCCGACCGGAGCTTTCAGCGACATCAGTTTGGAGTGATAAATTGTGACGACGTTTAAGCTCCTCGACTGCGTGATAAACGGGATGACTTTTCAAGTCGGAAGAGGTGCTCGAAGACGACGAATCGGATGAAGCATCGTGACGACTCGACGAATCGTCTCTAGACGAGACAATAACAACTTCTTTGTCCTTGTTCCCGGAGCAACGGATCAAAGACATAATTTACTGAAGAACAGATGAAGAACACAAGCAGCGGGCGATGGGTTCGATCTAAAATCCTAGGAAACTAAGGCTGAACAACGACGGAAAGTAAATGGGAAAATAAAACCAAAAGAGAGTGAAAAGTTACCTTGTTTCTTCTTCGCTTGAGCAGAAACAAGGAAATGAGAAGCGAGAATGGATCATTTATAGCAGAAATGATGGCGACGTACCCGAGGCAATAATTACCTAGGCGGCGCTTCATTTCTCGCACCTATAAACCGGTCCAACCGCGAATCAATCCGATTCCCACCTAAACCGCTCACCCCGATTCGAGTATAGCCAAAATTGGTCCGCCAATTTTGGGCCTAGAAGGCTCTCATCATAATGGAAAATCTGGGCCCACAAAATTACTTCTTAAACCATGGTTAACTCTTCGTACCGCCGATTTGAATGAATTCGAATCGTCGCACTGGGGGGCTTATTGTTGGAGTCAAGATTAGCACTTTCTCTAAAAGGCCTATTCAGGAATTTAGGTCGGCCCAGAATGGAAAGATGGTTTAGAGCCCAAGTCGGTAAAACTCAGTTAAACCCGACCCGGTTCAGTCGGCTTACATCTAGGGTTACGAAAGATGCAAATTACATATAAGGCGAAGACGGCGCGAAGTACAGCGACGCCAAGATATGGAAAATATCCTAATATTCGAAACCGAGATATTAGGAAAGATCCGTATTTATCTTAATTTTCCTTTATTATTGTTTAACCGACTTTGTAACCCTATAAAAAGGGATTCTCATCATTCAATAAACTCACGCTTTTCATAATACTTTTGCCTGAGAGACTTAGCAAATCGACTTCGACCTAATCTCTCTCCGGCGACTTAGACACCTTCTCTTTGCCGCTTTATTCCATCCCGAAAACCTAAAGCGAAAACCTAATTTCCATATTCTCACCGTGTTCTTAAATCCTCTTTTAGAATCCCTTAAGAACAAACCCTAAAATTCTTGCTATCTTCGGATACGCGGAATTGAGATCTTACAGTGAGCTCAGAGGAGATTTCCATGGCAAGATCAACATATTGTAAGAAGTTCTCTGGAAAGTGTTATCATAATGCTAGGAAGGAAGAAATGGATATCTCTATTAGGCTGGGTTTTGAAGTTTCTTCAAATTCATCTAAGAGATGGTTAGGTGTGAACAAAATCAGAATGAAAAAGGATCTGGTTGCGGAAAACAGGCCACACGGCGTGAGTTAGTGCGAGCGTGTAAGAGCTATAGCATGTTCTGGGATTTCCCAGGTTTTGGAGACTACAAAGAGGATGAGCGGAAGCGTAATCTCTTAGTCACTGTGAGTCTCATGAGGTATCCAATTACTGAGGAGGTGTTGCATCAAATTTTTGATCCTTATGGGTTGATAGAGAAGCTCGTCACTATCTCAAAATCTGATGGGTTTCAAGCTCTAATACAGTTTCCAACACAATAATATGCGGCGTCGGCTAGAACAACTCTACAAGCTCGCAACATTTATGACGGATGTTGTAAATTGGATATCAATTTTTCAAGCCTTGGAGTTAAACCAGATTTTGGAGTCCATAAAGTATATAAGAGGAGTTTGCGGGGAAATGGACTTATTGTTGATACATGCATGAAGCATGAGTCGCACTTCTTTGATTTTGGAGTCCAATCCCAAGATGTGAATAATACAGTAAACCTTGAGAGAGAAATGACAGATGAGATTCATAAGGGTTATGTTGGGTTCTAGTTTCCGGAGGTTGGTCTAAGGGTTGCTAAGGAGTTGAACCAAGATGATCGAGTTTCTGGTGATAAACAATTGGTAGAACTTTTTGATGCTAGTACTAAAAACGTGAAGAACTTAAAAGACGTTGACGCTAGTGTTGAAAATGTGAAGAGACCCATGCTTGTAACATGTCCATCTTCAAAAGTGGGTAGATCGTGTATGGAAACCCGGGGGGTCTCCTTACTTTAAAAATAAGTAATAGGATAGAGAGATATCACCACCGTGATGAGATACTAATGGCGAAGCTGGAGAAAAGTGATCATGTGGATCAAAACATATTCCTTTGGGCTGCAATGGAGTTAAAATATGATGTCAGATATGTGAAAAGATAGATGGAGCTATCAGATTCCACTCGGTATGGTGACATTGTTGGGAACTCTCGTGATTGCGTCTCACGTTGATTGTGGATTGGTTTCGCCTTTTACAGTTCCTGCTTCCATTTGATCTCTGAGTCTCCAGTCATTTTATGTTAAAGACATTTGTTTTGAAATGAGAGAGCGTCATGTGCATGTAAGACAGTCTGATCAAAGTGATGGGAGCTTCATTGATAGTGGATCTCTCTGTGTAGGGTTTAGAAAATTGTTCAATGGCTTCGTCAGAAAATTTCCAGGCTCGTGTGTTGATTACGACACAGATTTTGTCTCATCGACGAACATATACCATTCAACTTGGACGATGGTTTCGATGCTAGATATTGGCTAAGACGTGCTCAGTTAAGGGACAAAATTTTAGAAGATGAATTTGTGATCAAAGTATTTTACGAAGCAGAGAAAGATCATAGAGGACATACAAGAGTGAATGGTGATCTTGGACTGAATACTCAAGAGGCTCATGCTTTCTCCACTGAGGAAGATTTTCCTTTGGATTTATGTGCGGCTGATGGTTGGTATCAGGAAGAATCAGATGGTTTAAAAGATGCAAAAAGCAAAGGAATTAAGTGGAAGATTCTCTGAGAACCAGTGAACGAAGTTTCTCTTTATCGTGAGTGGTATGAGGTCTTCATGGAGCTGAGGCAAATCAGTAAGATCGTAGGAAAGAGTCAAGTGGAGATTCAATGGTTAACTTTGGGGTATAATAAAAATTCTGGTTCTGATTTCCAATTATAGCAATTGCTCGATCATTGTAGTGTTAATGATTAGAGGATTGTGAAAGTGGAGAGATGCTGTTTGGATTTTGATAGAAACCGTCTTGCCACTGTTGAGTTATGTGGTGATGATCTCCCGGAGGCGTTGGTTGATTTCGAGAAAAGAATAGAGGGATGAGGTGAAACACATGCTTTAGAGTCTGAAGCACCAGAAACGTTGGCTGAAATGTTTTGCAGAGCTAACATAATTGATAACGGATTAGGGACTGAGGATGATGATGGTTCAAGTCTCGAAGTTCATGGCATTGGGACTCTCTGGAGCCAAATAAAAGCATGCAAGTAATGTAGTTGGATTCTTTTAGAGATCTGGGAGGAGATGATACGCAGTTCAAGAGATCACATATAGTTTCTAGAAGTCACATTGGGAGATCAATGGAATGTTCAATGGAAGATTCAAATTCAAAAATTCCAGACGTAAGACTTTATGTACATAAATCAGAAAAGGACCATGATACTCCAAGTTACGAAGAGTTGCAGGCATTGGATGATCTGGAATTCACACATTTGATTAATGAGGATCGCAAAGGTCTGCTGACATGTTTTGTGGTCAATGAGGATCACAAGGGTATGCTGCAAGGATTGCAAGGATCACAAGAGAGTAATACACATCATTCAGCTACTTTTAACTTTGGAAGATTTCACTCTCCAAGACCACCAGAAACAATTTGTTAGGTTGCCAAGGTAGAGAATCACTCTGAAGCTCCGGATTCAGTTTTCAGAAACATCAACCTTGAGGACAAGGTTGTCTTCGCTGGGGGAGTATTGATAAGCATATAAATGGGCCTCGAAAGTATTATTGGGCATTTGCTTCATTTTATGTTTAAGCCTTCTTTACTCTATGTATTTAACTCTGCAAGTCTGTGAACAGAATCATCTTACGAGATCAATATTAAAAACTGGATACAATCCCTAAAATTCTTCTCCCCCTTCTCTTCGTCGTTTCCCCTCCATTTTTGTCACAAGAGATGAGCTCATTCGCTGATCTTATCACAATAATAAGACTGAGAGAAAATATTTAAACCTGAAAATCCATCACAAATGTGATCCCGATCAGGTATGGTTCTAGAATAATATCCAATCTGAATCCGAATTGCTATCCAAAAAATGTAAATTAACTATGACATGAGTTATAATTTATTTAGTTTGAGTTATCCCTAGTTTGAGTTATAAGGATAACTCAAAAATGTTACCTAATAATAATTTGGATAGTTAGTTAAATAGTTTTAATATTATCATTTTTGGTTCATTCGAATAGTTTCAAATATTTTAGATAATCTAAATAGTTTTTTTACTGATTTTTGGTAATTCAGATACTTTTGAATAATTTTAAATATTTTTGCTTATTTTTCTTTTTCTTCTTAGAAACTTTCGGTTATCTGTCTTATCAGATAAAACTCGATTTGAACTGAACCTAAGAAGGAATCGACCAGAACATCCGAAAATTAAAAATATCTCGAATAGGATTGATGACCATGATAGCCTAAACCCGAAAACCAGAAAACCCCCATTCGAACCCAAACTCCCACTCCTAATTCAATAATGATAATAGCAGTTTTAATCTGAGTTGCTAATTAGTTTAAAACTCCCACACACACAAAAAAAAACAAAGAACAAATCAACTCTTTCAGATTCAAGCTTGAGCAGAATCGCTAATGTTAGTTTCTTTTTGCTTTCTTTCTGCTTGAAGGGATCTGCAAAGTGATTCAAGTTTATCTTTCTGGTTCTTTGTCTTCTCCAAGAGCTTCTTCAATCTTTCACGCTGTTCAATGATAAAAGAATTACTTTTTGCTGTTTGATAACCTTCAAGACAAAAATGGTGAAAATATAGTTTATTTACCTCTTCAACGAGTTCTATCAGAGTAAAATCCGACCTCTCGGTTTTGCTCTTCAAGAATGCGTTTTCTTTCCGGAGTTCTTTGATTGCTTTTGACATCTACTCAAACACATATCAATAGAGAGATATGAAATGAAATGAAGACATGAAATGAAGTTTTTACCTTGTCGATTTCTTGTTTGAATGTTTCAAACACCTCGTTGCTCTTCACCAAGGCGTCCTGCATAATAAACATCCTTCTTTTCAAATAATATCACCAAAGACAGATGTTAAAATAAGACTTCTTCAATAGAATCAAGCAATTTTATTATCGGTGAATGGAGAAGATGATAAAGAGGGGAAGAGAGCATACCTGGAACTGCTGGAATTTATCTCCATCAGACGTTAGCTGCAACCGCAAATTTTTCTCAGTTGCTAAAAGCTGAGAAACTTGATCTGCATAAACTTTCATCTGAGATTGTTCATGGATGAGTTTCTCCTCGTGCTGTTTGATTTTCAATGCAGAAATCTGTAGCTCGAGTGTTTTCTGCTTCAACTGTTCATTCAAAAAATACGAGATGTTGTCAAGTATACATCCACAGTTAAAGCCAATCATTTTGGCTTCATATATAGTTTGAATAAATAATATATATATAACTATACTCTTTGCTCATGTTGTTGTTCTGAAAGCATATATTGATCAGCAAGGTGCTTCAACTTCGTCCTCAACCTGGAGATTAGGAAACAAAACCATTTAAATATGTAAGAATATAGTTTGCAGAATGTGAGTGAGCATATTCGTAATGATATATGAACTTATTGTGTAACAAAACGAAATGTATGACATAGATAATATTAAAATTTCCTACTTCTTTCGGCTTACATCTCATTTTCTTTTAGTTGTGAGAGGCTTTCATCCTTTTGCTCGTCCAACTTAATGCTCACATCCTATAACCAAAGAGAATTTAGTAAGGTAGAGAGTATAGCAGAAAAAGGAAACGATGATTTCATTTTTGTTTCCTAATCTACGTGAAACTAATATGCCACCTCAAGTTCCAATATTTTCCAAGGATTAAATAGGTCTGTGAGGTTTTGATACTAACATGTGCCTATAAAAGTTATTTCCCTGATTCTCCACAGCATATAACATAGAAGTTTAAAGGAGGATCAAGAACAAGATTTGCCTTCTTAGAAAGGAAAAAAGAAAGAACACACTGCTTTTTTCCTCCTTAGAACTGCCAATACCGATGGCAAAATGGCTAAAATTTTTATATTTAAACCAGATCAAAATTTGTTCAACTACCTTGATTGCTTCCTGGAACTTGGTCGATAAATCTGATCTTAAAGTCTGTCCCTCAGTTGACACCCTCTTGCATTCTTCCTGTGATACAAAGGAACATCCAATTTACACACCAAAAGGTTAGTTCCTCAAAACCAGACACTATATGTGGCAAACCAAGTGGAGTAAGTAAGAAGAAAAAAAGAACATACCATTAACATTTTGTTCTGACGTTGTAACTCTCTACAAAGTGACTCAAGCTTGTCACGGACAGTGATAGCTACAGAAAGGATAGGAGAAAAACAATGACTAGCTGGTTCTCAATGATGAGTAGAGACTATAAAAGCATAGAACAATCAAGGTGACAAAAAAATGATTTTACTGATTTTTTATTACCAGAATCTCTTTCAGAAAGGACTTGCTGATACTTGAGCATGAATTCGAGAAAGTCTTTTTCGGATTTGAACATATTCTTCGAATTCTTACGCTTTGTCTCAACTGCCTCCTGCTTTCAGTATCAGCACAAATCAGAAACATCATCAACACATACATATATTCTTCCCAAAGCAAGAATGAATACATAAATGATTCTGGACTCAAGCCCAGCTTATTATCTGACATTGATCAAATTAAAATTCTACTATTTCTTGGAATCTAACAAGGAAGATACAGAGAATCAAAGACATTTGTTATAACTAAACAATTTTTTCGAAGAGCTTATCAAAATACTAACTTGTTTTCTGGGTTTGAGCGAATCCATACTCTGAGTCGAATCCGTTTCCTTGTTCTGGGACAAGTTCGGATTTTGAGTTGACCCTTCTAATGCTAAACTCGAAAGCAAAGAAGCAATGTTAGGTTACAAAGAAGTGAAGATTTTTCTGATAATATGTTCTCTCACATGTTTGGCAAACAGGAGGTGGAGATGATTCTTTCTGCTCTAAGCTGAGCTTGGTCGAGACATTAATTAGGTCATCAACGTCGTCTTCTTCTTCACACAACGGAACGGGAAAAGTTCTGGGCTTCTCTGCTTTCTCGACTGAGACATCGTCGGTTTGATGGTTTGTTGTGATAAGATTTTCTTTCTCGGCCTCTGTAGCTCCATCGACGAATCCATCGGGTAAGGAATCAACTTCGGGAAGCAAATTCGAGTGCGGTGACTCCATTTTTGACTCTGGATCTGGAACCTAATTACGAATCAGCGAGGTAGAGAAAAACCCAATTTTACAAATGGGACGGAATTAGGCAAAGAGAAAATCAAGCTCCTAGCTCTAATCGAAGGGATTTTAATCTGGAAATTGCTAAAAATACTAAAAAGTGTAACCTCGAAATTAAATCAAATACAAAACAGTCTTTTCAACCTAACGAAATTACCCCAAAACTTTTACAATCAATCAACAGAAAATGGAGTGAAAATGGAGTGAATTGCACTCACTGTATGTTTTTATCTTTTTACTTTAATTTTGTATCTTTCCAAATCACTTTGCATTTATGTATTTTTGTAGGATCCACAGGTAAAAAGACAATTTTATCCCCACCAAAAATTAACAACTCCTTTTTTGTTTTTCTTTTTTCTTTTTTTTTCCTTTCCATTCTCTCTCTTACTTTTACATTTTTTTCACCCTTTGTTTTTTGAATGGTGGATAGAATTCAATATGTAAGATTTTGGCCATTTAAATCACCGGAATGGAGAGAGAATCGATCGATCTATCGGAAATCTAAAAAAAAAAAAATTGGACTTAAAAAAAATTGCGAATGGATAGTTATGAGTAAATGTCCACAATATCTATCCACGTGGATACCCTTATTGTCCATCATAAGTGTTTAGCATGTGGTATAAATTATGGTAGTATCCACGAATAATCGAACCAAATACTTTGTGTCCACGAATCACAATTATGTGATCTATTGACCATCCTATTGTCCATCATAAGCATTTAGCATGTGATATAACCGTGGTAGTGTCCACGAGTAATCAATCCAACATACTTTTGTATCCACATATCACAAATACTTTTGTACCCCATGGTAAGCATCTTGTTAACTATTGTCCATCATAAGCGTTTACCATCTTGTTAAACCATCTTGTTAAGCATGAGATGTGATAAGGTTCCAAATTCTTGTTGAGCATCTTGTCCACGAATAATCATATGTTAAACATTTACCCATGATAAACATATTTTTGGATTCATCATTCATGTGATCGTCTAACATCATATGTTAAATCATCTTGTTAAGCATCTTGTATCCACGTGAATGGATAAACTATCCATTCGCAATTTTTTTTTAAGTCCATTTTTTTTTTTGGATTTCCGATAGATCGATCGATTCTCTCTCCATTCTGATGATCTATAAGTCCGAAAACCTCACCCAATTCATCCTATCCACGGTCAAAAAAAAACGTGGGGTAAAAATTAATGCATAAAGTAAGAAAGAGAGTGTAAGAGAAAAGAAAAGAATTTTAAAAAAAAAAATCGGATGGATAGAAGATGAATTGTGGATAGCTTTATATAATTAACTATCTATAACTAAAAGACAAAAACAAGGTTAAATGGTCATTAACCACCACTAAAAGACAAAAAAAAGATACACAATTGCAAAAAGAATTTGAAAGATACAAGATTGCTATTACTTTCTAAAAAATGTATACTCAGTGCAATTAATCCACAGAAAATGCCATTAACATTATTATCTTCATCTGTGTCAGGCTTGTATAGAGGTTTGATAAGTTAGATTCTAATAGAAGTTTAAATTACTTTATCAAACTTCTAATACAGAATAAATTAATAAATTTAAAATTTAAAATTATATAAAAACATTTTGTCAAAATTTTTATATAGATAAATTAAATATATACAATTTAGTAGTATATAAATTAAAATTTGATAAAACTGAGTCAAATTAAACAATGTTATTTAAGTATGTCTTCGTTCAAAAGATTTCATAAGTGTGAAACAAATTAATTTAGTAAATTAAATTAAAAATAATAAAAAGGTATTTTGTTAAAAACAACTATACATAAATTAAATATAGACAGTTGTGAAGTATATAAATTAAATTTTGTAAATTTGAATCAGATTAAAAATATATAAAGTGGTAGAGTAGTTTCTAAACCTTGGAACATGCTTTGTAATGGAACATGGTGGAACATTTACATATAACTTACATAAAATTTTAAGGTTAGATTCATGGTTTACCAAATTCACATTTGAAAAACTTATATTAGCATATGTATGTTATAATGTGCATATACTAATAAATTTGATATTTTCTAGGTGTTTTGTTTAAATATTCTTTACTTTTAAGAGATAATATTAGATTTAGGGTTTCTCAGACTTCTCAGAGAAGTTTGAATTTTGAGGTTTCGGATACTTCCGAGAGAAGTCTGAGAAGTATTTAACTTTAGAAATTAAATAAAATATAAATACTTTTAACCAAATATACTTTAAATGTTAAATTTGACTAAATTTTATGTAATTTAATTTACATATTTCCAAAATGCTTATTGTTAATTTATGTATCAAAAATTGTATCAAATTTTTTTTTTATAATTTTTAATTTAAATTTCCAATTTAAATATTGTCATGCCGGCTGAGACCACCAAACAGATTGCGGCTGATGATGGGGTTAGTCTTCAAAACCCTCAAACTCTGAATGCAATTAAGGAAAAGAAAGATGAGCCTAAGAAAAGTAGCAGACTTATGAAGAAAGCAATTAAGGGGAAGTAGCCTTGTTAGCAGTATGAACATTCTTGATTGTAAAAACATGAACATAACCGTATTTGTTTTTTCCCCCTTGTTCTTGTGTTTGCTCTGAACATGAATTCCTGGTATTAGACTTATATTGCATTGGTGTGGTGTGATTTTTAATCAGAATTCAGAACATCTCAGACTTCTATAGATGTCTGATGGTGATTTATTTTAGTTATCAGACTTCTATTGCAGTCTGATTCTTGTGTGAATTTTAGATCGAACTTTAGGTTTAACACGGGTTGTCAAATTGTATATGCAGAGTATATTCGGGAGTAGAGATCCGAGTGTGTTGATCGTTACACAGTCGGCTACGGGAATAGACTTCGATTCTGCTAGGATGTTTAAACAAGACACTAAGCAAGCAGCAGCTGAAGCGTATATTCAAGCGAAGGCAAAATAGGTTAAACAGAAGGAGAAGGTGAAGACTCTAGTTAAACATGTTGTCCAAACACAGGTTACATCGGGATATGACCCTTGTGTTGCTCTCACCAGGATGCAAGTGAAAGCACTTAATGATTACAAAAAAAAACAGCCGTATGTCTTAACACTCTACCTAGACGAGTAAGTTGTATACCTAATCTCTTAACTCGATGTCTAACAAGCGTATTGTTCTTTGTAGGGGTTATCCGACTAGGACAGTGAACACATCACTCCAATGGTATTATGATCTTCGCACTCCAAAGAAATGGCTGCATGACATGATCAGTATCACTCCAATGGTTGTGAATTCAGAATTTCCTAGAAGTCTGATTGTATATTCAGACTTCCGAAGAAGTCTGGTTGTATATTCAGACTTCCTCAACTATCTGGTTGTGTTTAATTTTTTTATATTAACACATTCTTGGTTTGATGCAGCAAATTGATGCCGGGACTGATCTGTTGAGGCTTCGCCAACACAACCATCCAGAATGGTTCAGGAGCGAGAGCATGTGCTTCATTGACACAATCCTTCAAGCATTGTGGCGTCAACACTATCCAGATTTTATTAAGAGCAGTGCGGAAGAGAATAGTTCAGCCAAAATTAGAAGGCTGCCTCCTAGTGTTTGGGATTACTATACTGGTGATCTACCCATGTTCTGCAAATCAGCGAAGCCTAGGGGGCAGGAAATTGATCATATTTACACTGCACTGCACATCAGCGGACGTCATTGAGTAGCAATTATGATTTCTATCCCGGATAGGCATATAACATGCTGGGACAACATCCTTGGACTGAGAACTGATGAGTTGGTCGTAGCGGCACTAACACCAATATGTGAGATGTTTCCTTATGTGTTGCACGTCTTGGCCCCAGCTGATGATGGGTGAACTTATCCCTTGGAGTGTTACACCTACATGATTGTTAGGAGCAAAAATCTACCCCAAAACAACCAAACATGTGCCTATGGAGTGTTCAGCTTAAAGTTCATCGAGTTCCATTCACTTGGAATGGCGTTTCCAAAGTATTTTTGTGATAAGAACATCAAGCAAATCAGGGACAGGCTGGCTTTTGACATATTGACTGAACTCGGATGAACAGGTGAAGAGAGACGTACAGAGTATTAATTGCTAGACACCTACTGTGGGAATTAGACTTCCAGATATCTTTTGGATTCCCAAACAATGGATTTCTTGCATATATTTATCCTTTGTAAGTGTAAAAAAAAACACATCCATATTTTGGCTTACTTTTGCGCTTGTTCTTAGTTATGTAACAAACTCATGACTTGTTCTTAGTTATGTTTATGTGCTACTACGCTTGATGAAACATAACCCAAACAATTAAGACAAGTTTCAATATCAGACTTCTGAAATACATCCATTACTATGTCAAACTTCACTAAACCCTAAAACATATCAGACGTCAACCATTTCTTCATTAAAACATATCAGACTTCAGTAAACCCTAAAACTTATCAAACTTCACTGAACACTAAAACATATCAGACTTCACCGAACACTAAAACATATCAGACTTTAGTAAACCCTAAATCACATCAGACTTCAACCATTTCTAATCAGCCACAGGTTGTGGCCAAATTAGGTTGTTTGTGGCCTGGTTGTCTGTAATTCGAACAACAATATTGCTTGTGTAGTTTCCGCGGTTTACTGCCCTTCTTCTTGGCGATTTCTAGCATAGATTGCCACCTCGACTTCTTTTGTCTTCCAGGCTTCCGCCTCTCTTTCTGCAGAAGGATACGTACGGTGTCATCATCAGTTGTGCCTGTAAAATTCTTTGGTAGGATGTTGCGCGAGTATGCAGCGTACAAGTAGTCCATTATGTATGATGGACATACAAGGGTAGAAATGTGTAGCTCAAGTTCCGGTGCAGCGCAAATGGCATGTGAACAAGGTATCTCTTCGTTATCCCAAAAACCACATTCACACTTCTGATGTTCCAAATTGACAACACAATCCCTATGTCCTCCCTTAACAACGAACGGATACGTATCTACGTGTTCTGCAGTCATCATATCTGCATAATATTCACGAATAGCCAACAAATATTCAACTCCTCGGGTAAATGTTGTTATGATACTCACTGCGTCTAGCCGGATTTTACAAAACCACGTCCCTAGTTTCTCTTGTATGAACTCTAAAAGGAAAGATATGGGATATCCTATTGCCTTCTTAACTGCGGAGTTTATAGATTCAACAATGTTGCTCGTCTTTATGTTGTACCTGTCTCCAATAATTTTAAAGAGGTTAACACAAGTAAGAACTAGAAAGTATTAAGAAAACATTACGCCTTCAGACTTCTCTTGCAGTTTGGTAAATAATCAGACAACAGGAGAAGTTTGATTATAAGATCAGACATCACTAGAAGTCTGCGTAAAAAATATTAAGTCTGACACTTACGCTATCAGACTTCTCCTGTAGTCTGATAAATAATGAGACAGCAGAAGAAGTCTGACAATAATATCATACATCATTAGAAGTCTGAGAAGAAAATTTTAAGCCTGAAATTTATTGTCAGACCGCACAAGTACATGTCTCCGCCGAAATGCACACATGACCATATACTCACATCCTCCTCCTCCAAGTAATCAGCAAGTTCATGATTTACCGCTCGTAAGGAGGCGTTATGTGTAAATCGTAAATGTGTAAGCCGCGTTTTTCACCAAGTACAGAAGATGTTTTCCCCTGAACTTGGTAACTATGTTATTTTGTAGATGGTAATAGCATATCCCTCGTTGTTCCCAAGGGAAAACTGCTTCACATGCATTCTTGATCGACTCGCATCTATCTGAAACTATGACCAAAGGATATTGGTCTGAAATGCATTCTTTCAGCTTGGTGAAAAACCACTCCCACAAGTCATCATTCTCAGAGTCTACAATTCCGAAAGCCAACAGAAATATTTGAAAATTTCTGTCTTGTGCAGCCGCCACTAGCATAACACTGCTATACTTTCCATTAATATTAGTACCATCTACAACAATGACTCTTCTAAGAAACGTAAACCCATGTATGCCAACTCCAAATGCTATAAATAGATATTTAAATATATTCTTCTCATCTAGTTCAAGAGCAGTTACTGATCCCGGGTTGGTTTGCCTGATTCCATACAAAAAGAAGGCAGTCTCTCGTACCCATCTTCCGCTGTTCCTCTCACAATATTTTGAGCATGTAACAATGCCCTGTATGCGGTTGTGTAGCTTATCCTAATCCTAAACTGCTTCTTCATTGATACTTTGACATGCTTTGGTGTTATCTGTTCAATTATACCAAAACATTCAGTAAACAACCAACCAATATAAACTGGAGTATAACGTTTACGCGTAGACATCCGGTCCACCACCGAGCATGTATGGGTTTTTGAATAGATCATCACCCAATCCTTGTTTGGTTCGCTCTTCACAGACGCTCGAAGCATCCACTTGCATCCTTCCACACAATATTTTGCCACAAAACGTGTCTTGTCAGACTTCTCTATCCTGTATGCGAATTTCTTCATTATCGCCGTCAAACGTAGCTTTGATATTAGGTATTTCTTGCTATCAAAACATTTGTTGATAAAGATACCCTCGGACAAGTCCATTTTGCCAACACACCGATTAGTCGTACCCTCGAACTCATATTTCTTATAATCTTCATCTTCTTCCACATCTACATCTTCATGTTTCACTTTCCCATATATGGTTTAATCAGCATCGTCACGGTAAGCCTCGGCGTGTTTCTTGAAAACATTCTCAGGCATATCCAAGTTACCAACACCATCATCACCACCACCACCATCCCAAACATAATCATCCGATACTGAGTCCACATCTTCCTCATTCTAGTCTTCTTCTTTGTCTTCTTCGTCTACATCTCCAGCTTCATATTTTTCATCATGATTCACCACATCTTCATCTTCCATATCGGATCGGCTAAAGACACAAAGACGGATTAAATGCGTATTAGCTAACTCGACCATGCTCCTTACTTGCCTATCATTTGTGACATAAACCGGAGGGCTATCCGGATCCATTTGTTTCAAGAGTGCTTTCGGCAATGGATATGATAACTCCACCAACTCGGTTTTCTTGTCCAGCATATAATCATCTTGGACCATCTCAACAAGTTCTTGATGTGTAGAACCATCGCGCAAAGTGATAAACCACCCTCCTTTGAGCTTATCAACCACAAAATGCCAAATATGGTCTCTCACAACCCATTCACCAAAATTAACAGGTAACTGAACCATTATATGTATAAACAAACACGTATAAACCACATTAGAGATCTTTTGGGAAAAGTCAGACTTCTTTGCGAAGTCTGATGCTATTAGCTACATTGCCAATATTATTCAAAAATTGGTTTAAAAATAATTACCAGACATAAGAATGTAAAACTAACGCAGGAGGAACATATAAAACTAACACACATTTATAAAAATTAAAATCAACGAAATTAATCACAAATATACAATAAAATGCATTTTTGAAGTTTTTAGCATTTCAGACGTCTATAGCAAGCAGTGTGATTGTAGTAAAGCCAGACCTCTATGGCAATATGAAAAGAGGGTATTTTTGCAATTGAAATCAAAGTGTCAGACATCGGATGTAGTGTGAAAGCCATCAGACAGCGTACACAGTCTGCTTTGAAATTTTTCGACATTTTTGTCAGACAGCTTATGAAGCCTAAGAACAAAAATGGGTAGTTTTGCAAATAAATTTTAAATTTGACTTTTTTGTCAGACTTATCCAAGAAGTCGGATAATTTTCAAACTTCTTATGCTGTCTGACAAAAAGTAGGGGTGGTTTTGGAATTGACCAAAAAAAATTGGGATTGACTTTTTTGTAAGAGACTTATATTGCTGTCTGGCAAGATTTTCAGACAGCGAGAGAAGTCTGATGAAAAACTTTGCATTTTCGGTGTTTATCCAGCGTTGACCAAAATTCGATTTTTCAGTTGTCTATAGCAGTCTGGCAAAAGTTTTGAATTTCAGACGTCTAGTGTTGTCTGATACTTTTTCCAGACATATTTAGAAGTCTGGCGTTTTTTTCCCCTTGTTCTGGTCAACATCTGAAAACTTGGGTCAACTGCAGTTTCTACCCCCTTTTATTTTCAGATATCGGATTCCGTCAGACAAAAAGTCAAGAATCGGTCACTTTTTTGCCAGACTACATAAGAAGTCTGACTAAAAAATCAAATTTGAATCAATTGCAAAACTACTCTCTTCTTATTTAGACTTCGTGGTGAAGTCTGAGATATATATTTTTTTCAAAAGAATTTCTCAGACTTCTATGGAGTCTGTCATTTGAAAGTCAATTGCAAAACTACCCTCTCGTTGACCATATTGAAGTTTACGAATTTTTTTTTGACTTAAACGGAAGTATGAGATTACAATTCAGATCTGAAAATCGACGATATGAAAAAATTCTCACCAATGTCCGTTTTCAGTTTGTTTTTAGACTCGTCGATTGCCCAGAACGTCTAATATCACCGAAAACCCAAAATTCGAATCGTGTTTTGCTGTGCTTATAAGATAATAAACGATTTTGCTACTTTTGAATCGAAAAATCGAAGGGGAAAAGGGAGAAATCGGAGAGGAGAACGTCCGAGCTCTATTCTTGAGCTTTACTTGAGCTTTAATGGTGGAAAAATGAGCTGGATTACACATTAACTCATCAGCGATGATGGTTGTCGTGGTTGTTGAGCATTCATGGCGATGGCATTACCGTGAATACCCAGATTAATAGGGGATATATTAGCGAAGGAGAGAAAGGAGAAGGCCGTGGGTAGTTTCAGTGTTGACTTCAATTTCGAGGGTAGTTTTGCAATTGCCCCATTTTAATAAAACATAACAGGAAAATAACTTAAGAAACTGCATATATGCATTTATTTATTTTTGATGAAAGGATTTTCTTGAATTTAGAGAATATTATAAAATTAAATAAAATTCTTACAAATCTAAATGGGCCCAAAATGAAATTAATCTAAACCAGATCCACTACAAAAAGCCTTTCTAGTAAAAATGAAACCCTAGTCTCCGCAAAATGCCGTTTTTGTTGAGTCGCCGCTGTCACACCAAAAACCGAGCACCGCCTGCCAAAAAACCTGAGCCGCTGATTCCACCTACGGAACCAGAACAAACCAACGAGAGAGCACTATGCCAACGAGAAAGGTTGGAAGAGAGAAGGGAGATGAAGCTGGGGGGGGCAAGGAGAACTTTAACGACCGATATCGACCATCGCCGTAATAACCTGTCATTGGAAGCAACTTTTCACGCTCCCGACACCGTCTTCCAAATGGGGACCTTACTCGGGACACCTCCACCTAAACATAAACCCATGCACAACAACCGCACCACCCACATAACTCGAGCAAAACCACTGGATTCCATAAAACTAGAAAGAACCACCAACCATAGGAGGACACCATTGCGAAACCGACAACGACAACCTTTGAGGAAGCATCAACTGCTGAGTCCTCAACCAACGAGATCTGCGAAAATCCATCGTTGCAAAGCTGTGAAGTGCCGCCGATAGAAGCTGTAAACTCACTGACCGCCACAAGATCTGAGAAGAAGAAATCCACCAGTCTGAGGGGAGAAGCACGAGGGAAAAAGAAGGGAAGGTGGCCCCTCTGATATATCATGGTTTTTATAGGTTTTCAACCATGATATAAGTGTATATATTGAGTCTTTAACCTTGTATTTCGAGTCTATCGAGTCTTTTACAGGCAAGCTTGCGTTTGGAGCAAAGCTAAGAATTTTGGGGCGTTTCTGGAGCATTATACAAGAAGCTGAAGTTGGAGTCGTGACCACGAGTAGATGTCGACCGGCACTGCTCTTAGTGTCGGTCGACACTGAAGTCCAGTAAAAACTATGCGCCGGTTTATTGCATCTTTTGAAGATTTGCAAGAAAGTCCAGAAGTTTTCCTTATTTCTAACTTGCCCCAAAACGTGTTTAGACTTTTAATAGGGGTTTGGAGAGTTTTTTTCTCCTATCTTTTGTTCTTGCTTTGTTTTGGCTTTGCATTTGGAGATTGAGAGATTTTGGCTTGGGGCTGATCCTGCTACTTGTAACCTTTGAGAGAAGGATTTCGAACCCCATTCTTTATATCTATTCAGTCTTGTTTTCTATTCAACATGTCTTGTCTTATTGATTCCATGTCTGAGTAGTAACCTTAGTTAGATTTAGGGATTCTCATAGGGATTTCATGCCTTGTTAGATCACTAGATATATAGGATTCTAAATCTATCTGTTCATCACCTAGTTGAGACTAATACTGAATTCTGGATTGATCACCTAGAGTTTAGATCTTAGATAACTAATTTGGCACGAGAGTGTGAATTATAATCTGATAGAACTAGTTTGAGCAATTTTTTTAGATGCAAAGAGATTTGATCTAGAGAATTGTAAACCATAGAGCTTTCTATTAATGCTTGTCTTGAACTCTAAGATTGCAAAGAGATTTGAATCATTAGGTTGCTAGACATAGATATAATCACAGCGAGAGTTGGGTTATTAACATTTGCGATTCTAGTTCCTGAACCTATGTTTAATCTGAATCATGATTATTGACATGTCTGACATTGCATGATTTCCTGAGAACTTCCTAAGTCTAGCGTCTTTCTCCTATTGAAAACTCCCTTTTAAATTCATTGCATTGTTTACTGCTTTCTTCTGATTGATTTAGCTAAGTTTGAAGACATATAATCTGTCGTGTGAACTTGAGTCTCTGTGGATTCGAAACCCTTTGTACTACATTTGCATTTATGTGCACTTGCAATTAGAATAGGGATAATTCTTGACCTATCAAGTTTTTGGCGCCGTTGCCGGGGACTCTTTGAGTTCGCCGATAGATTTTGTTCTAGAATTTAGACTAAGTTGTTTTTCTTTTGTTTTGGTTACTGATACTTCTCTGTCTTGCTTGTTTTTGTTGTTGCAGGAATCGACAGACGCATTCAGTGTTGACCGACGTCCATCAGTGTCGACCGACGTCCATCAGTGTCGACCGACGTCCATCAGTGTCGATCGACATCGAGCTCGAGACAAGTTTTTGAGTTCAGTTTATGCCAAGTCGTCACACCAAAAGCAACCTGGACGATAACCTTTTGAACCTTAGACTTGAGGAGCTTGCTAGACTTGAGAGGACAAATAGAAAAGCTCAGAGATCTTCAAGGATGATGAATTGTTTGATCTTGATTAGAGACGCAGAAGGTGTTCTGAGAGACTCACAGAACAATCCCTACAATGCTTAGGGACAAAGAATTGATGCTCAAGGAAATGTGATCCCTGAGCCAGAGAAACGGATTGTTAACCCACCTGTTAGGAGGACACTAGCTGACTACAACAGGCCTGACGAGTTCTACACCAACAAGTCTGCGATTGTACCTCTTGCTTTTAAGAGGAATGAGTTTGAGTTGAAGACATCCTACTACACGCTTGTGGGACAACACATGTTTCATGGACACTCACATGAGCATCCTATGGACCACATAGAAGACTTTGAGTCTCTGGTCACTGGGATGAAGCACAATGGAGTGAGCTACGACTACCTACACTGCAATCTGTTTCCTCACTCTCTTGGAGGAGAAGCTGCTAACTGGCTGAAGCAGATTCCACCTGGGACTTTGGAATGGAGTGAAGGAGAAGTTTCTGCGACACTTCTATGATGATGCTCGGTCTAATCAGCTTAAACAGGATCTCTTGACCTTTAAGCAGGGATCTACAGAGCCTTTTAAGGCAGTCTGGGTGAGATTCAAGATGTACCAGAGAGATTGCCCTCGTCATGGTTTCTCTGAGGTGCAGCTGTAGGGTATCTTCTTCAGAGGAGCTGACTTGTGGTATCAGATGGCCTTAGATGCTGCAAGCAATGGTAACTTATACACTAAATCTCCATAAGAAGCTAATGATCTTATTGAGAACTTGGTGACTAGTAATAGTGTCAAGAATGCTGATATGGAGAGGAAGAAGTCTGGTGGTAAAGCTGACAATTCCCAGATAGCTGAGATGAACAAGAAGATAGATACTGTTCACAGCTTGCTGGTTGGGAAGAAGGATGTCCATTTTGCTCAAGAGACTGAAGTGATTGAGGATGAGGAAGGCTGTGAAGAAGAGGATGTGAACTACATTGTGGATCTGAATTTCAAGGAAACATGTCTAGAAATCAGCAAGGTAACAAGTTCTACAATGCTAACACTGGTTACGGTCCGAAGAGTGCTTTCACAAGCAAACAAAACTCTTCTGGATATGGTCAGAATTCTGCTTTCCAGAAACCTTTTCAGCAGAACAACTCCTACCAGAGGACCTATGGAGCTTCTTCTTATCAGACACCTCCTGTTACTAATACTCATGAGAGTAGATTGTAAGCTATGATGGAGCAAATACTTGAGGGGCATCCAAAGACTACTGTGGATTTCAACAAGAAGATGGATGCCATCTACACTGATCTGAATGGGAAGTTTGAGTCTTTGAGCACACATATGAAGCAATTAGATACTCAAGTTGCTCAAACTGTTGGAGCTATCAAGAGACAAGATGGATTCCTTCCTGGAAGGACATATACCAATCCGAAGCATCAATGTAATGCCATAACACTGAGAAGTGCGACAGAGCTGCAAACTGTCCCCAAAAGGCGGTTGAGTGCTAAGGAACTCGTGGACTTGGAAGAATTAGAGGAAGAAGAGGCTGAAGCCGAGAGGCTAGTGTCAACCGACACTACCACTGGATGTCGATCGACACCAAAATCTTCGAGTCCTCGTAACGAACAGAAATCGACCGAGATCGATTACGCAGTTGACCTTCAAGGAAAATCGACCAGTGTCGATTGACACCCACCCAACGTCGATCGACACCAATCGCATACAGGGTCTAATGCTGAGATTAAGACCCCTATTGCTGATGGGAAGGTGTATAAACCCAAAGTACCTTTCCCGAGGAACCCGAAGCAGTCCAAATTCAATAGGTTCAAGGCTAAGTACACCGCTATGTTGAGAAAGGTCATTCTTTCAATGCCATTTTTGGATGCTATCAACAACAATCCAGTGATGAAGAGGTGTTTAAAGAAGATGCTTACATCGGACATGGGAGATGAAGAGTGTGTGATGATTATCACTGAAGTCTGTAGTGCTGTCATCCAGAACAGAGTCCCACAGAAACAGAAGGATCCAGGAAGCTTTGTCTTAGATTGCACCATTTTCAGAGACAGATTTGAGAGAACGTTGTGTGATCTAGGATTGAGTGTTAACCTGATGCCATACTCGGCTGCTAAGCAGATGTGAATGACAGATTTCACACCTACTAGGATCTCTTTAATCCTAGCTGATCGCTGTATGAGGATTCCTGAAGGTCTTTTGGAAGATGTACCGGTGAAGATTAGTGAATGTGTAATTCCCACAGACTTTGTAGTCTTGCAGTACAATGAAGAGCCTAAGGATCCTCTTATCTTGGGCAGACCATTCCTTGCTACGGCTGGTGCAATCATTGATGTCAAGCGAGGAAATATTGGACTGAATGTGGGTGATTTGGTGATGGATTTCGACATGAACAAGCTGATGAGACACCCTACGATCGATGGGTAGACCTTCTATTTGGATACATTGGACAATTTGGCTGCAGAATTTTTCCATCATATGCATCCTGCTGATCCTTTAGAGAGAGATTTGATGAGTGTTGAGCAAGATTTGGAGCTGGAGGATGATGCTACTGCTGGTTATTTGAGACTGATGAATGCTAGTGAGCATGTGATGCAGTTGTTCACTCAAGAGGAGCTGGTTGGTACTTCACAAAAAGCTGCCACACTTGGAGATTGGAACGAGGAAAAGGCTCCAAAGATTGAGCTGAAGGAGCTGCCTGCAGGCCTTAAATATGCATTTCTGGGTCAGAATTCTACTTATCCTGTTATTGTTAATGCTTATTTGAATAACGCATAACTCATTTTGTTGCTAAGCAAGCTGCGCAAGCATCACAAAGCTCTTGGCTATTCTCTTGATGATATTTCAGGTATCTCTCCAGACTTGTGCATGCCTAGGATACACCTTGAGGATAAGAGCATGTCGTCAATCGAGAATCAAAGGCGTTTGAATCCTAACCTGAAAAAGGTTGTGAGGAAGGAGATCATGAAGCTGTTGCAAGCTGGGATTATTTATCCGATTTCAGACAGTGCTTGGGTCAGCCTAGTTCACGTGGTTCCTAAGAAAGGAGGAGTCACAGTGGTGAAGAATGACAAGAACGAGCTGATCCCTACACGGAAAATCACTGGTCATAGGTTGTGCATAGACTACAGGAAGTTGAATGCAGCTACCAGGAAAGACCATTTCCCACTACCTTTCCTTGACCAGTTGTTAGAGAGGTTGGCAAATCATCCATACTACTGCTTTTTGGATGGTTATTCTGGTTTCTTTCAGATACCTATTCACCCAGAGGATCAGGAGAAGACCACATTTACCTGTCCTTACGGTACCTTTGCATACCGCAGAATGCCATTTGGACTGTGTAACGCTCCTGCGACATTTTCGAGATGCATGATGTCTATCTTCACAGACATAATAGAGGATTTACGGAGGTCTTCATGGATGATTTCTCTGTCTATGGACCATCTTACCATGCTTGTCTGGATAATCTGTGTAAGGTGCTGGCTAGATTTGAAGAGAAGCACATGGTTTTGAACTGGGAGAAGTGTCATTTCATGGTCAGGAATGGCATTGTACTTGTACATAGAGTATCTGAGGCAGGGATTGAGGTTGATCAAGCAAATATTGAGGTGATGACAGGACTGCAGGCACCGGATTCAGTTAAAGAAGTGAGGAGTTTTCTTGGTCATGCTGGATTTTACAGGAGTTTCATTAAGGATTTCAGCAAGATAGCTAGGGCACTCACTGCACTTCTCTGCAAGGATGTGAAGTTTGAGTTCATAGACGAGTGTCATTTTGCATTCCAGGAGCTGAAACAAGCTTTGATTTCTGCTCCAATTGTGCAACCTCCTAACTGGTATTTTCCTTTTGAGGTGATGTGTGATGCTAGTGACTATGCAGTAGGAGCTGTACTTGGTCAGAAGAAGTACAAGAAGCTTCACGCTATCTACTATGCCAGTAGGACTCTTGATGATGCGCATAAGAACTATGCAACAACTAAGAAGGAGCTGCTAGCAGTTGTTTTTTCCTTTGAGAAGTTTCGTCAGTACCTGATTGGATGCAAGGTAGTAGTACACACTGACCATTCTGCACTCAAGTACTTGATGCAGAAGAAGGATGCTAAGCCAAGGTTGCTTAGATGGATCTTGCTACTTCAGGAATTTGACATAGAGGTGAGAGACAAGAAGGGAGTTGAAAATGGTGTTGCTGATCATCTGTCACGGATCATGATCGATGAGAATGTTCCTATTGATGACTTTCTACCGGAAGGGAACATCTATAAGGTTGAGACAAGTTTTCAGACGGATTGTGCAACTTCTCTGCATTCTGCACGAGTTATAGCACAAGTGTCGGTCGACACTCATTCAATGTCGATCGACACTGGACTCGAAAACACAAATGGAAATCGACCCGGACCGACGTCGATTGGCCGATTGGGTTCGATGTCGATCGACACCAACTTTATTGTCGGTCGACATCAATCGCGGACGCAGGAAGATACTTCTAATGATCAAGCTGACATGTTCATAGCTGCGATTTCCTAAGGCTCTCTCTCCACCAGACCTTGGTACGCCGATATAGCCAACTACCTTGCTGCAGAGGATGAGCCTGAGGTGTTTAAAGGTTATGCTAAGAAGAAATTCCTTAGGGAAATCAGGCGCTATTATTGGGATGAGCCATATTTGTACAAGCACTGCTCTGACGGTATCTACAGATGTTGCATCGCAGAGTCTGAAGTTGATGATGTGATGTACCACTGCCATGGTTCTGAGTATGCTGGACACTTCGCCACTTTTAAGACAGTGTCCAAGGTCCTACAAGCAGGCTTCTGGTGGCCTAAGATGTTTAAGGTTGCTCAATTGTTTGTCTCGCATTGTGATGTGTGTCAGAGGAGGGGGAAGATAAGTAAGAGACATGAGATGCCACAAAACTTCATCCTGGAGGTTGAAATCTTTGACTACTGGGGCATCGATTTCATGGGACCATTTCCATCTTCTTATGGGAACAAGTATATATTGGTTGATGTGGACTATGTATCTAAGTGGGTTGAAGCCATTGCTAGTCCGACCAATGACGCTTCGGTAGTTCTTAAGCTGTTTAAGACTATCATCTTCCCCATATTTGGAGTGCCTAGGATTGTGATAAGTAATGGCGGTTCTCACTTTATCAACAAGGTTTTCGAGAAGTTGCTGAAGAAGCATGGTGTTAATCACCGTGTAGCTACTCCATATCACCCTCAGACTAGTGGACATGTTGAGGTTTCGAACCGACAGATCAAGGAGATTTTGGAGAAGACAGTGGGAAAGACTAGGAAGGATTGGTTTGCTAAGCTAGATGATGCGTTATGGGCCTATAGGAATGCGTTTAAGACGCCACTTGGGACTACACCGTTTCATCTCCTTTATGGGAAAGCTTGTCACCTTCCAGTTGAGCTAGAGCACAAGGCTAGATGGGCTGTCAAACATATGAACTTCGATCTCAAGCCTGCAGCAGAGAGGCGTCTGATACAACTTAATGAGTTAGATGAAATTCGCCACTACGCTTATGAGAACTCAAAGTTGTACAAAGAGCGTGCTAAGGCCTATCATGATAGGAAGATCATCTCGCGCAAATTTGAACCCAATGACCAGGTACTTCTCTATAACTCTCGCTTACAACTGTTTCCTGGTAAGTTGCGTTCTCGTTGGTCAGGTTCATTCACCGTCAAGGAAACTAGACCACACAGAGCTGTTATCTTGATGAATTCTGATATATCATGTTTTTCTAGGTTTTCAACCATGATATAGTTTTATATATTGAGTCTATAACCTAGTTTTTAGAGTCTATCGAGTCTTTACAGGTAAGCTTGCGTTTGGAGCAAAGGATGAGATTATAGGACGTTTCTGGTGATTTGTGCAACGAGCTGAAGTTGGTGTCTCGACCACGATTGAGTGTGATTGAGTGTCGACCGACACTGACTTGGATGTCGGTCGACACTGAGCGCGACAGAACAACATCCGCGAGTTAGAGACAAGTTTTGAAGATTTGCAGAATTTCCCAGAAGTTTCCCTTAATTCTAAACTGACCCCAAAACGTGTTTAGAGAGTTTAATTAGGGTTTCAGACTCTTTCATTCTTTAATCTTGTTCTTAACTTTTGTTCTTTCTTGAGAGATATTGGAGAGGGCTGATTCTTGCTACTTGTAACATTGAGAGAAGAATTTTGAACCCTCTTTCTTTATCTATTCATTCCTTTGGTTTTCTATTCATGATGTATTGTTTGATTGCTGATATGTCTGAATTGTAACCTAGTTAGATTTAGGGATTCTCACAAAGGTTTTATGCTTGCTTGATAACTGATTGATTGGATTCACTATCTTATTGTTCATCACCTAAGTGTTCTTAACACTGAATTCTAGACTGATCACCTAAGGTTTAGATCTTAGATAATTAACAATAGCACGAGAGTGTGAGTTATAATCTGAACCAAACTTAGTGTGAGCAATTTGACTAGATACAAAGAGATTTGGTTTAGGTGAATTGTGAACCGATAGAACCTGTTCTTAATGCTTGTTTAGAACTCTAGGATCACAAAGAGATTTGGATCGCTAGGTTGCTAGGTATAGAAATAATCTCAGCGAGAGTTGGATTATTTAGCATTGTGTTTCTAGTTCTTGAACACGTGTTTAATCAGAATCCGGTTAGTTAAGTGTCTAGCATAGCATAATTCCCGAGAACTTCCTAAGTCTGACGCCTTTCTCTTATTGAAAACACCTTTCTAGTTATTGCTTTTGTTTACTGCTTTCTCTGGAATTGATTTAGCTTAACTTGAATACATACAATCTATCGTGTGACTGTGAGTCCTTGTGGATTCGATACCCTAAATACTACATTGCATAACTGTGCACCTGCAGTAGAATAGGATAAAACTCTGAGCCCTATCAAGTTTTTGGCACCGTTTCCGGGGACTCAACTGAGTTCGCCGATAGATTTTGTCCTAAAGTTGAGTCTAAGTCGTTTTTATTTTCTTTGTTACTGATTTTTTTTCTCTTGTTTGGCTTGTTTTTGGTTGTGCGTGAAATCAACAGACGTATTTAGTGTCGATCGACACTCTCTTTAGTGTCGCTCGACACCGAGCTCGAGACAGAGATTTTGAGTTCTGTGTATGCCAAGTTGATATATCATGGTTTTTAGAACTTTTGACCATGGTATATGTATTTGTTATCGAGTCTTTTTATGTGTTTTGGAGTCTTTTCAGGTGTTTTACAGGTTTAAGGACATTTGGAGCCTAACTGGACGTTTTGGAAGCATTTGGGTCAATTCTGCACTATTTAGAGATCTCACAGAGTTCACTGGCTGCGTTTTCGCACTACGTCGATCAACGCAATTCTGCGCATGGTCGACGCAGTGGTCGACGCAGTTCTGCGCACAAAAATCCAGAATTACAATTTGCCCAAAAACATCCCAGATATGCAAAAAGGCCCCAGCCGAGTTTAGATCATTATATTAGGGTTTTTAGCCACTTGTTTAGGCTACGCTTTCAGACTTAAGTTTTGTTTTATTCAGAGAGAGAGATTGGAACTCATATTCTTTGTTTCTCTTTTATGATATTTAGTATTCTATTCATCATATCTTTTGTTATGATTGTCATGTCTGAGTAGTTTACTTGTTAGGTTTAGGGATTCTCATTAGGGATTTCATGGAATTATAGGTTGATCAATCTGTAGGGATTCACATCTGCTAGTTCTTCATCTAGGGTTGTTCTTAATGCTTAATCTGAATTAGCTACCCATATTTATGATGTTAGGTTGATTTCTGCAACGAAAGTTGATTAATTAACTAGAAAGAACTTAGATGAGCAATTTGACTATTCGCAAAGAAATTTGGCTTAAGAGAATTGTGAACGAAAGAACCTGAGATTAATGCTTGTTTAGAACTCTAGGATTTGCAACGAAAGTTGGTCTGTTATAATTCTGTGATTCTAGTTATTGAACAGTTCTTAATTAGATCCCAATTGATTGATTAGCCTGTATTCCTGATTTCCTGAGAACTCCTTAGACTTGATGCTTTGCCTTCTTGTTTACAAACCAATCTATTTACATTATTGCTTGATTTACTGCTTATTCTCTGTTTCACCTAGCTTAACCTGACATTCTATAATCTATCGTAAGAATCTAGAGTCTATGTGGATTCGATACCATATATACTACTAGTTCACGTCTGTGCACTTGCAGTGTAGATCTAGGGATTAAACCTGATCGTATCACAAGTCGACATACTCGAAGTAACCAGAGCGAAGAACTTGTGAACCTCAGACTTGAGGAACTTGCTAGACTAGAGAGAACGAACAGAAAATGTCAACGAACAAGAATAATGAACAATCGCTTGATTTTGAGACCTAATGCTGAGGGTGTTCTGAGAGACCAACAGAACAACCGGTACAATGATGACGGGCTAAGGATTGATGCCCAAGGGAATGTGATCCCTGAACCTGCGCCTGAACAGCCCCAAGGTCAGGGGCAGATGATTAATCCTCCTACTGATGAGAGGACTCTTGCTGACTACAACCGTCCGGATGAGTTCTATGCTAACCGGTCAGCAATTATACCTCCTAGATTTGAGTGGAATGACTTCGAGATCAAGACTGTCTATTACACTCTTCTGAGGCAGAATCCTTTCCATGGTTTACCACATGAGCAACCCATGGATCATATTGATGATTTTGAAGACTTCGTCACTAGAATGAAGTACAATGGGGTAAACAATGATTTTCTCTACCTTAAACCTTTCCCCTATTCTCTCGTTGGACAGGCTGCAGCTTGGCTGAAACAACTTCCACCTGGGAAGTATACCACTTGGGACGCTGTGAAGAGGGAGTTTTTGAGGCACTTTTATGATGATGCTCGCTCGGATCAGTCGAGACAGGATATTCTTACCTTCACCCAAGGTCCTACAGTGCCTCTTAAGTCTCCTGATCTTGGTTTTCTGTTTGCTTGAGGGCAAGCAAAAGCTAAGTCGGAGGAGTTGATATATCATGGTTTTTATGACTTTTGACCATGGTATATGTCTTTGTTATCGAGTCTTTCTATTTTTTTGGAGTCTTTTTAGGTGTTTTACAGGTTTAAGGACATTTGTAGCCTAATTGGACGTTTTTGAAGCATTTGGGTCAATTCTGCACTATTTAGAGATCTCACAGAGTTCACTGGCTGCGTTTTCGCACTACGTCGATCGACGCAGTTCTGCGCATGGTCGACGCAGTCCTGCGCACAAAAATCCTGAAATTACAGTTTTTGCCCAAAAACTTTCCAGATATGCAAAAAGGCCCCAGCCGAGTTTAGATCATTATATTAGGGTTTTTAGCCACTTGTTTAGGCTACGCTTTCAGACTTAAGTTTTGTTTTATTCAGAGAGAGAGATTTGGAACTCATATTCTTTAATTCTCTTTTATGATATTCAGTATTCTATTCATCATGTCTTTTGTTATGATTGTCATGTCTGAGTAGTTTACTTGTTAGGTTTAGGGATTCTCATTAGGGATTTCATGGAATTATAGGTTGATCAATCTGTAGGGATTCACATATGCTAGTTCTTCATCTAGGGTTGTTCTTAATGCTTAATCTGAATTAGCTACCCAGATTTATGATGTTAGGTTGATTTCAGCAACGAAAGTTGATTAATTAACTAGAAAGAACTTAGATGAGCAATTTGACTATTCGCAAAGAAATTTGGCTTAAGAGAATTGTGAACGAAAGAACCTGAGATTAATGCTTGTTTAGAACTCTAGGATTCGCAACGAAAGTTGGCTTGCTAGGTTGTTAGACATAGATAATATTCGCAACGAAAGTTGGTCTGTTATAATTCTGTGATTCTAGTTCTAGAACAGTTCTTAATTAGATCCCGATTGATTGATTAGCCTGTGTTCCTGATTTCCTGAGAACTCCTTAGACTTGATGCTTTGCCTTCTTGTTTACAAACCAATCTATTTACTTGACATTCTACAATCTATCGTAAGAATCTAGAGTCTCTGTGGATTCCATACCCTATATACTACTGGTTAACGTCTGTGCACTTGCAGTGTAGATCTAGGGATTAAAACCTGATCGTATCAAGTTTTTGGCGCCGTTGCCGGGGACTCTTTTGAGTCTTCGATAGATTTGAATTTAAAGTTTATACTAGGATTTTCGTTTTTTTGTTTTTGTTACTAATTTCTCTGTTTTTCTCTGTCTCAGGTCTGATTTCGCTTAGCATCGATCGTTACATCTTCTGAATCGATCGACACAAGGTGAATTTGAGTTGAATCGATCGTTGCATACTAAGCATCGATCGTTGCACTGCGATTACCGACGTTTATGCAGACGCGTGAGACCAGAAGTAATCCGAACTCTAATCTCGTGAATCTCAGGCTTGAGGAATTTGCTAGACTAGAGAGAACAAACAGAAAAGGTAAACGAGCAAGGATGAACAACAATCCTGTGATTTTGAGACCTGATGCTCAGGGTGTTCTGAGAGACCAACAAAACAACCCGTACAATGATGATGGGCAAAGGATTGATGCTGAGGGACGTGTGATCCTTAATCCTGAACCTGAACCTGAAGGTCAAAGGCAGATGGTTAATCCTTTTGCTAATGATAGGACTCTTGCTGACTACAACCGACCGGATGAGGTCTATGCTAACCGGTCAGCGATTGTACCTCCTGGATTTGAGAGGAATGATTTTGAGATCAAGACTGTCTACTACTCTCTGCTGAGGCAGAATCCTTTCCATGGTCTCCCACATCGCAACCGATGGATCACATTGATGACTTTGAGGACTTCATCACTGGAATGAAGTACAATGGGGTGAACTATGAATATCTGTATCTCAAGCTTTTCCCCTATTCTCTCGCTGGAGAGGCTGCAGCTTGGCTGAAACAACTTCCAACTGGGAAGTTTACTACTTGTGATACTGTGAAGAGAGAGTTCTTGAGACAATTTTATGATGATGCTCGCTCTGATCAGTCGAGACATGATATTCTCACCTTCACCCAAGGCCCTACAGAGCCTCTTAAGTCTGCTTGGATGAGGTTTAAGAAGTACCAACGTTACTGTCCTCATCATGGATTCTCTGAAGTGACGCTGCTGGGCATATTCTTTAGAGGCATTGATCTCCATTATCAGTCTGCATTGGATAATGCCAGCAATGGAAATTTCAATACAAGGACTCCTGAACAGGCTAGGACTCTGATTGACAACTTGGTAAGCAGCAATAGCACCAAGAATGCTGATAGGAGAAGGAAAGAGTCTGGTGGAAAGACAGATAATCTGGAGATAACTGATATTAGGAATAAGCTGGACACTGTTCATAGTTCGTTGACTGCAAAGAAGGCTATCCACTTTGCTCATGATATTGAGATGTTTGAAGCTGAAAAAAACAACCAAGAAGAGGATGTGAACTACATCAGTGGCTCTGGATTTCAAGGAAACAGGTTTGGAAATCAGCAAGGTAATTCTTATCAAAGGAATTATGGATCATCCTCCTATCAGACACCTCCTGCTGCTAGTGCTCATGAGAGCAAGATGGAAGCCATGATGGAGCGCTTTCTGGAGGGGCAGACTAAGACTACTGTGGAATTCAACAAGAAGCTGGATGCTGTGTTTGAAGATCTAAATGGGAGTTTGAGTCTCTGAGTACTCATGTGAAGAAGCTATATGTTCAAGTTCAGCAGACTGCTGGAGCAATGCAAAGGCAAAATGGATCAGGAAGAGCTGAACAGATCATATCCGTCAATGTTGTGATCATAAGAGATGAGATTGACTTGCTGGAAGAAGAAGAGAGCATAATCTCGGATTTTCTGGGTGAAATCTGTCTGTCTGAGACAAGCATCGATCGACACAACTCGTGCATCGATCGACACAGATCCCAGACGAGACCAGAAACCTACAACAGTCACAAAACAAGTTTCTGAGCGACAGATGCCCTATCCTAAAGCTCCTAAGCTATCCAAACAGGAGCTAGACGAGGCTAAATGCATGACAGTGATGGAAAAGAAGCTGATTAAGATTACAGAGAAGCTTCCAGACCCAGGAGCCTTTGTGCTAGACTGTTCCATCTCTAAGGACAGATTCAAGCATTCTCTTTGTGACTTACGATCTAGTGTGAATCTCATGCCATACTCTGTGGCTGTGAGATTGGGACTGATGGAATTCCAGCCTACTAGGATCTCTCTTATCCTAGCTGATCGATCAAAGAAGTATCCAGAAGGAGTTCTTGAGAACATTCCTGTCTGAGTTGGAAACTACTTAATTCCAACAGACTTTGTGGTACTGAAGTATGCGGTTGAACAGGACGATCCCCTACTGCTTGGTTGATCCTTCTTAGCTACTGCGGGCGCAGTGATTGATGTGAGACGCGGATTGATTGATCTCCATTTGGGAGATAAACCGTTGAAGTTCAGAATGGACAGACTGCAGAGCCCCACCATTGATGGACAGAGCTTCAATGTTGTAGTGGATGTAGTGGAACCAGAGAGTCCGATTGGAGAGAAGAAGATGGCGGTTCCTCTTGAACATGCTCTAACATCTTCAGTGCCTGCAACTGCTCATAAGCAGAAAGCTCCAGACATATCATTTCCACCAAAGGTAAGGCATGAATCATCTAAGCTTAAACCTCTTAACCGCATTGCTTTGAATGCAGGAAAATGCAGAATCCCACCCAAGCTTCGCTCCCGCCCTGGTTCTTCGTTCCTTGGAAAATCTCATGATCTGACAGCATATACACCACCTTGGATGAGGAGACATTCACAGAGACACTCAAAGTCTCTGTTGAAACCGCCATGAGTCTAATCTTTATCCCATAGTCAAGTTAATGACTAAAAACAAGCGCTAAGTGGGAGGCAACCCACTAGTAGGTTCGTTTTTCTTATCATTTTTTGTTTTGATTTGATGTTTTTGATCTTCTATTTTGGTGTGTTCAAAAGCATGAGAAACAAGCAGAATCGCTCAGCATCGATCGACACATTCTTGTGTCAGTCGACACTGATGCGATTTACGGTTTGCCGATTCTATTGCGGTTCAGACACCGGTTATCTACATAACCGTGAGCGTCCACGATATGCATCGATCGACACCACTAGTGGCATCGATCGACGCAATACAACGACAGGTAAGTGTTCTGACCCTTTTCGGATTCTCTTATTTTCGATTTTTCTCGCCGATCCTAGGCTTGACACCACTGGGGACAGTGTGTTTCAAGTGTGGGAGAGGTAGCTACTGACACACGCTTTTTTTTCTTAGAGTCAGTCAAAAAATTGTTTTATTGAGTCAAATTGAGTAGGAAACAAAGACTTTTTGAGGAGATTACCACACTTGCAGGAACTTAAGTGACCATTGGATGAGCTGCAGATGATCTGTGACTATTAGAAAACCCAACACATACCAGCGTACTGAGGACACCCATATCACTTCAGATATTCAGAGAATCCATTACTTGACTTCACCTTTAAATTGACTTAATTTTCTCTCCTATGGGCTTGGTATACTTCGAGTCGGATTCCTCTGTTGGTTCTGGCACAGCTTGTAAACCTGTCTGATTATGGTTCCCTTCTATCCTTCCTTGAAAGTAAAAAAAAAAGAAATAAACTAAGGATAAGCTAGTTGCTTCTAAGTGGTCACGGGAGTGGTAGAGACCCCTATTACCTCCTGTGCATCCATGGAAACATCTCCAAAGTATGCCCCAGTAAGGGAAGAGCACTGATAGAAAAAATAAAATGATACCCAGTGGGGAAAATCAGTGCTAAGGAAGGGAAAAGAGAAGAAAGGAACCAAAAGCAACAGTTGAGTGGTCAGATGCTAACAGAGTAAGAGTCCATGTGTTCTTTGATCGATACCCCATAGGTGAGACCGCACTTAATAGCTTATAGAAGTCAGTATGGTGAATTTGAATGCTCTGAATGTGATTGTGGAGTTTACTCAGGATAGTTTCCAAGTGTGGGGGAAGTATATGTTAGTCTTGATGTTTGCAGGTTCATTTTCATGTGGCTTACTAAGGGGAATCTGAGTGTGGTGCTTCTACGATGAAACGAGTTTCACAAGTTTTCAAACTTCTTCTCCTGATCTTGGTTTTCTGTTTGCTTGAGGGCAAGCAAAAGCTAAGTCGGGGAAGTTGATATATCATGGTTTTTAAGACTTTTGACCATGGTATATGTCTTTGTTATCGAGTCTTTCTATGTGTTTTTGAGTCTTTTTAGGTGTTTTACAGGTTTAAGGACATTTGGAGCCTAATTGGACGTTTTGGAAGCATTTGAGTCAATTCTACACTATTTAGAGATCTCACAGAGTTCACTGGCTGCGTTTTCGCACTACGTCGATCGACGCAGTTCTGCGCATGGTCGACGCAGTCCTGCGCACAAAAATCCTGAAATTACAGTTTTGGCCCAAAAACTTCCCAGATATGCAAAAAGGCCCCAGCCGAGTTTTGATCATTATATTAGGGTTTTTAGCCACTTGTTTAGGCTACGCTTTCAGACTTAAGTTTTATTTTATTCAGAGAGAGAGATTTGGAACTCATATTCTTTGTTTCTCTTTTATGATATTCAGTATTCTATTCATCATGTCTTTTGTTATGATTGTCATGTCTGAGTAGTTTACTTGTTAGGTTTAGGGATTCTCATCAGGGATTTCATGGAATTATAGGTTGATCAATCTGTAGGGATTCACATCTGCTAGTTCTTCATCTAGGGTTGTTCTTAATGCTTAATCTGAATTAGCTACCCAGATTTATGATGTTAGGTTGATTTCTGCAACGAAAGTTGATTAATTAACTAGAAAGAACTTAGATGGGCAATTTGACTATTCGCAAAGAAACTTGGCTTAAGAGAATTGTGAATGAAAGAACCTGAGATTAATGCTTGTTTAGAACTCTAGGATTCGCAGCGAAAGTTGGCTTGCTAGGTTGTTAGACATAGATAATATTCGCAACGAAAGTTGGTCTGTTATAATTCTGTGATTCTAGTTCTAGAACCGTTCTTAATTAGATCCCGATTGATTGAATAGCCTGTGTTCCTGATTTCCTGAGAACTCCTTAGACTTGACGCTTTGCCTTCTTGTTTACAAACCAATCTATTTACTTTATTGCTTGATTTACTGCTTATTCTCTGTTTCACCTAGCTTAACCTGACATTCTATAATCTATCGTAAGAATCTAGAGTCTCTGTGGATTCGATACCCTATATACTACTAGTTCATGTCTGTGCACTTGCAGTGTAGATCTAGGGATTAAAACCTGATCGTATTACAAGTCGACATACTTGAAGCAACCCGAGCGAAGAACTTGTGAACCTCAGGCTTGATGAACTTGCTAGACTAGAGAGAACGAACAGAAAATGTCAACGAACAAGAATGATGAACAATCGCTTGATTTTGAGACCTAATGCTGAGGGTGTTCTGAGAGACCAACAGAACAACCGGTACAATGATGACGGGCTAAGGATTGATGCCCAAGGGAATGTGATCCCTGAACCTGCGCCTGAACAGCCCCAAGGTCAGGGACAGATGATTAATCCTCCTACTGATGAGAGGACTCTTGCTGAATACAACCGTCCGGATGAGTTCTATGCTAACCGGTCAGCAATTAAACCTCCTAGCTTTGAGAGGAATGACTTCGAGATCAAGACTGTCTATTACACTCTTCTGAGGCAGAATCCATTCCATGGTCTACCACATGAGCAACCCATGGATCATATTGATGATTTTGAATACTTCGTCACTGGAATGAAGTACAATGGGGTAAACTATGATTTTCTCTACCTTAAGCTTTTCCCCTATTCTCTCGCTGGAGAGGCTGCAGCTTGGCTGAAACTGAAGGAATGTTTAGTTGATCCTGATTCAATTCTCTGATTCATATCATCCTAAACATGCAGATCTAGGTTCTTCTCGAATAGAAACAATTGATGATCTCACCTTTTACCTGTTTGTTGCAGCGGAAGGAGAGAACAGGTCAGAGATCAGAGAAACACCGAGAGATGAATCCTCCAAAGGTTCACACACGCGATCACAGAAAACGGCTGCTAGACCACAAGGAACTCGGCGCAGAGAGAGAGAGAGAGTTTTCGGCTAAGGAGCTAGGGTTTTTTTTGTTCTGAACTCGAGTTTTATCTTATAAAACTTGTCCGGTTCCGTTTGGGCCATTTGGCCCAAACACCAATTAACTCGACGGCATTCGCGCACTGTGTCGATCGACACCCCTTGTGTATCGATCGACACACAGCGGCTAAACCGTTTTATTCTCTCTAAGTACAGTAAATGCCTAGCACTTTTACCGTACTTCTGCTAAACCGTTCCTACACATTTTCCTGCTAGCTTAGGCGTGTGACCCATATGGGATCATATAATAGAGGCAATAAGTCCAAGACTTATAGATCATGAGCGGACTCTAGCAAGCCATCATGACCCCCAGTATTATATGACTTATGTCTGATCATTGACATACTCTTACTTTCTAGAGACAGTACCGAGATTACTGGACACAATTCCAACAATCTCCCACTTGTACTGGAATCTCTGTATTCATAATCCTTTTGTCACAATATCTCGATTAGTCATAAGGCAAGATTGGTGTCATCCTTATAAAGCCTAATCTTGTTCATCGGACTCTGATTCGATACTGACAATCCAAACGACTCGGGACAGTCCGTTTGAGCATGGCCATGCATTTTCCAGTATTCAAATCTCCGATTGGCCTAGAGATATTCACTCCATTTATATTGGAGGGACAAATTCCGTCTTGTCCCATCACTGTAAACTACTCATTTCATAATGTACCCAAAACAAGGTCCTTATAACTATCGCAGAACGATAGCGTTAGACAATGATCAAAGTGCATCAGTCCATGTGCAGTCACATGCATGCGAACTCAGGTCTAAGGACTATACTCTATAGTCGTAGTAAGAATCTCTTATGACACAGGTATAAATATCCTGAAGAGTTCTTATAAGCGGGTCTTGTCCGGTCGTATGTTCCCAAACATACACCTATGTACTGACTTTGATGCCGCGCATCTATGACACACTGAGACTTTGTCATAAGTCACGTACCAATCCAGTCTCACACGGTTGTTGGTGTTCCAATTTCAACAACCTTCGACTAGGGACGGGATGATATAAAACATCTATCAAATATAGGGTCTCATGATCAAGCTAAATGACTTCGATGACTCAAGATCAAATCATTTACTTCGATGACCTATAAAATGGTTCATATCATTTTGGAACGATTATTTCATCACAGTTAAAATAATCTTGAAATAATAATTTCATTAAACATAAGAATGTTTTACAAGAACATATCAAATAACTAAATAAAAGCCCTCAAACTCCCACTCAAATTTAGATTACATTTCAATGTCTCTAATGCCTACAGCTTCAGTCAGAAACTCGAGCTTAGGCCTTGGGAGTGGCTTTGTCAACGGATCAGCGACGTTATCATCAGTCTGAACTCGGCTGATCTTGACTTCCTTTCTATTAATGATGTCACGTATCAAGTGAAATCTTCTTAGAACATGCTTGGATTTCTGGTGTGATCTTGGTTCCTTTGCCTGAGCTATAGCACCATTGTTGTCACAAAACAGTGCCAGAGGCTCAGCCGCATCTGGTATCACACCTAGTTCAATAATGAACTTTCGTATCCAAACAGCTTCCTTCGCAGCTTCTGAGGCGGCGATATGTTCAGCTTCTGTAGTGGAATCTGCAACGGTGTCTTGCTTGGAGCTTCTCCAACTGATTGCACCGCCATTCAGACAAAAGATATAACCGGACTGTGACCGGAAATCATCTTGGTCTGTCTGGAAACTTGCGTCCGTGAATCCACTGACTTTAAGCACATCACTTCCACCGTACACTAAGAACTTATCCTTAGTATGTCTTAGATACTTCAAGATATTCTTTACGGCAATCCAATGGTTTTCACCTGGATTTGACTGGTATCTACTCGTCATGCTCAATGCATAAGCAACATCAGGACGAGTACAGATCATGGCATACATGACAGATCCTATTGCAGATGCATAAGGAATATTCTTCATGCGCTCAAGCTCAGCAGCCGTCGTAGGGCTCTGCTTCTTGCTTAGCGTTGTGCCATGTACCATTGGCGTGAAGCCCTTCTTGGAATCCTTCATGCTGAATCTTTGTAGGACTTTGTCAATGTATGAATCTTGACACAAGCCTATCAGCCTTCTAGATCTATCCCGGTAGATCCTGATTCCAAGAACGTATGTGGCTTCACCCATGTCTTTCATGGAAAAACAACTTCCAAGCCAGTCCTTTACGGACTTCAGCATTGGAACGTCGTTTCCGAGAAGCAGTATGTCATCGACATACAGAATAAGAAATACAATCTTGCTCCCACTAGATTTCTTATACACGCATTGTTCTTCTTCGTTTCTGATGAAGTCAAATTGCTTGATCGCTTCATCAAAACGAAGATTCCAGCTCCTCGATGCTTGCTTCAATCCATAAATGGATTTATGAAGCTTGCATACTTTTCCAGCATTCTTTGGATCTATGTAACCGTCAGGTTGTGTCATATACACATCCTCTTCCAGAATACCATTCAGGAAGGCGGTTTTCACGTCCATCTGCCAAATTTCATAATCATGAAAAGCTGCAGTTGCTAGTAGAATCCGAATAGATTTCATCATAGCCACTGGTGAATAGGTTTCATCGTAATCCACACCGTGAACTTGTCTGAAACCTTTTGCCACCAACCTGGCTTTATAAATCTGGACATTTCCATCCACGTCAATCTTCTTCTTGAAGATCCATTTGCACTCGATGGCTTTTACACCAGCGGGTAAGTCAACCAACGAAAACACTTGGTTGACCGACATGGAGTCCATTTCGGAATCAGTGGCCTTGCGCCACTTAGAGGTATCTGGGCCCATCATGGCTTGATTGAAGTTCGATGGTTCATCACCATCAATGATCAGAAGATCATGACAGTCAGTCACGAGGAATCCTTGATATCTCTCGGGTTCGTGACGGATCCTCCCGGATCTTCGAACTTCAGGTACTACAGGTTCAGGCTCTACAATTTCTTGTAGGTCCTCTTGCTGCTCTTCCTCATTAGGTTGAGCAGTATCCTGTTCATCTTGAATTTCTTCAAGCAGTACCTTACTCCCACTGTCTTTCTTAGAGAGAAACTCCCTCTCAAGAAAGTTACAATCCCGGGCAACAAAGATCTTGTTCTCGGAACGTAGATAGAAGTAATAAGCCTTGGTTTCCCGTGGATAACCAATGAAGTAGCATTTGTCAGATTTTGGTGTAAGCTTGTCTGAGATCAATCTCTTGACATAGGCTTCACAACCCCAAATTCTGAGATAAGACAGCACTGGAGCTTCTCCAGTCCATAATTCATATGGTGTCTTTGCTACTGCTTTCGATGGCGCTCTATTTAGAGTGAACACTGCTGTTAGCAGAGCATATCCCCAAAGGGATATTGGAAGGTCTGTGTGACTCATCATAGATCGAACCATATCCAATAAGGTCCGATTTCTCCTTTCAGACACACCATTCCATTGAGGTGTTCCAGGAGGAGTGAGTTGGGATACGATCCCACACTCTCTCAGATGATCACTGAATTCTTGGCTTAAGTATTCTCCTCCTCGGTCGGACCGAAGAGCCTTAATGCTTTTGCCAAGTTGGTTCTGTACTTCATTTTGGAATTCTCTGAACTTCTTAAAAGATTCAGACTTATGTTTCATTAAATAAACATATCCATACCTACTGAAATCATCAGTAAAGGTAATGAAGTACTGATAGTTTCCTCTTGCATTTGTGGACATTGGGCCACACACATCAGTGTGTATCAGGCCCAATAAGTCACTGGCCCTCTCGTTAGGTTTATTAAAGGGGGCCCGTGTCATTTTGCCCATCATGCAGGATTCGCATTTCTCACATGACTCAAAGTCAAATGAGCCAAGAAGTCCATTCGAATGGAGCCTCTTGATGCGTTTCTCGCTGATGTGCCCTAAACGACAATGCCATAGAAACGTTCGGTTCTCCTCATTAGGTTTGAACCGTTTGGTATTAATGTTATAAATTGGCGCGGATTGATCGAGTATGTAAAGCCCATTCATAAGAGGGGCAGAACCATAGAACAAATTGTTGCGATTGAAGGAACATAATTTATTCTTAACTGAAAAATCATAACCTTCCAAATCCAACAAAGAAATTGAAATAATATTTCTGCTTATAGCAGGTACAAAATAACAATTATTGAGTTCTAAAATCAATCCCGAAGGTAAAGACAACAAGTAAGTGCCTACAGCTAGTGCTGGAACTTTCGCTCCATTCCCAACTCGTAGCTCCACTTGTCCTTGCTTCAGCCTTCTACTGTTGCTGAGTGCCTGCATATTAGTACAAATATGAGCCCCACAACCAGTATCCATAACCCATGAGGTATTATCAGAAGTAGTTGTATTAACTTCTATAACAAAAATACCTGTTGAAGAAGTCTCAAAAGTCTTCTTCTTCAATTCCTTTAGACCTTCCTGGAATTTCTTACATTCTCTCCTCCAATGCCCTGGTTCTTTACAGAACCTGCATATGTCAGTTGGCCCAGCCTTGGACTTGGGCTTGGGCTTTGGCGTGTCCTTGTCCGCGACTTGGACAGCCTTGGCCTTTCCCTTATCCTTAGCAGAGGATTTCTTAAACCCCTTGCCCTTCTGCACCATAAGCACATTGGGGTCCTTGGCGGTTTTCCTCAAATTGGGCTCCGCAGTCTTGAGCATTCCGTGAAGCTCAGGCAATGTCTTACTCAAGCCATGCATGTTAAAGTTCAGAATGAACTGATCATAGCTTGCAGGTAATGACTGCAGAATGATGTCGCAGGCAAGTTCCTGGCTGATTGGGCAGTCGAGTTTCTGAAGATGATCGAGATAACCCATCATCTTCAAGACATGAGGACTCACTGCCGCATTCGCAGCCAACTTGCAGTCCAAGAGGTTCTTAACTGTTTGAAACCTCTCAGTCCTAGCCTGCTCCTGAAAAAGCGATTTCAGGCTTGCCATTATCTCGATGGGTGACAATACACTCTCGAACTGTTTTTGCAGCTCAGGAGTCATTGTCACCAACATCAGGCAATAGGCATCATTTTCATCTGACGAATGCTTTTCCCAAGCATTATGCAGAGTCCTGGCGGCATTGGCAGGAGGCCTCTCGGGGAGAGGATCACGAAGGACATAATCCTTCTTCTCCTGCTTGAGGACTAGCCTCAAGTTCCTTGACCATGTCAGGAAGTTCGTTCCAGTCAGCTTCTCCTTTTCGAGAACAGACCGGATCGAGAATGTGTTTTGTGTGCTTGAAGTAGTCATAGCTGAAATATATAGATAAAAAGGTTATTAGTTAAAATGTTCAATATGATTAATCTCGTATTAAATTTAATATGATTAATCACGCATTATATTCAATAACATAAGTTACCCTCAATAGAATATAATGATTCCAAGATCCACATATAACTAAGATTAAAGTGGGCCACTGGCCGTCACCAAACCTTAGCTTATATCGGTAAGCCCTATATCGGCTAATTATATCCGTGATATAACTCTTGGTTGTGAATCTGGGCCCGAGGCCCAATCCACTCTGATGTCTCAAGGCCCGGGACTCCCGATGGCCCAGTCAAGAAAACCAGACTATACAGTCATGTAATCATTAATGTCTGGGACTCCCAATGACATTTATGAATCACAAACCGTCTTATCCACGCAAAAGCAGACACCCTCACACTGTAAGGCCATGAATACAATTGAATGGGCTTCGACAGCTGACATAGAATGGACAAGACATCCAACGCTTGATATTATTTGAGGTTCGTAGGTTTATTTAAAAATTCATTCCCAAAATAGAAGATTACTATTTCGGGAAACTTTCCATTTTTGGAAACCTACTATTTTTGGAAACTTTCTAAAATTGGAAACTTTCTAAAAACGGAAACTTTCTAACTTTAGAAATTTCTTAAAATCCGAATCATGCAAATCTAGAAACTTCTATAAATTAAGAAACTTTCTAATTTCAAAATATCGGAAACTTTAATTTAAAATCGATTTATATTCTTTATAAAATAAATCTTAAATTAAATCTGAAGAAAGACTCAAATAATTGGCCCAATTGTTTTAACTTCTTGGCCCGAGGCCCAAGAATTGGTCCATGTCCAAGACATGACCCAATTGTCCAATTAAATGACATAACCGGTCTGGTTCATTAAAATTGGTCTAACCAAATTTTAATTACTACGATGACCACAATTGTCAACCGGTTATTTACTAAACCGGATTTTCTCAATTTATTTGGTCCAACCAAATCAAATTAGAAAATCCTGGTTTAGGCACAAAATCCAATTTTTCGACTTTGGATTTCTTATCCCGGTTTAACCAGACTTAATAAAATTATTAAATCTGTTTATTAAACCGTGACGTTTAATTTTAATCAAAATATTAAACCGAGCCTTAAACCAACCATGTCGATCGATGAACCAACCGTGTCGATCGATCCATCAACCGCATCGGTCGATGCTCTCAGCATCGATCCTGCATCGATCGTGCATCGATCCTGTATCGATCGATGTTCTCACGCATGCACGGAACCGAGCCAAAACCCTAACCGTGTCGATCGATGCACCAACCGCATCGGTCGATGCACCACATCGAACCTGCATCGATCCTGCATCGATCGATGCTTTCACGCGTTAACAGGGTTAGCCGATAGACTGTATCGACCGATCCATGCGATCGTATCGATCGATCCATGCGATCGCAGTCGATACTGACTTTTGAAAATCGCATTCTACCAAATCAATATAGCATGGTTTCTGCGATTTTAAGTGTGTTTAGGTTTCAATTCCTTGTTGCTTAAGTGATTTCTCTTATCAGTAGTTGATTCAAAACACTTTTAAACAAGAAAACAATCCTAAACTTGAATTTAAACAAGAAAAACCAGAACCAAAGGCTCTGATACCACTGAAGGAATGTTTAGTTGATCCTGATTCAATTCTCTGATTCATATCATCCTAAACATGCAGATCTAGGTTCTTCTCGAATAGAAACAATTGATGATCTCACCTTTTACCTGTTTGTTGCAGCGGAAGGAGAGAACATGTCAGAGATCAGAGAAACACCGAGAGATGAATCCTCCAAAGGTTCACACACGCGATCACAGAAAACGGCTGCTAGACCACAAGGAACTCGGCGCAGAGAGAGAGAGAGAGTTTTCGGCTAAGGAGCTAGGGTTTTTTTTGTTCTGAACTCGAGTTTTATCTTATAAAACTTGTCCGGTTCCGTTTGGGCCATTTGGCCCAAACACCAATTAACTCGACGGCATTCGCGCACTGTGTCGATCGGCACCCCTTGTGTATCGATCGACACACAGCGGCTAAACCGTTTTATTCTCTCTAAGTACAGTAAATGCCTAGCACTTTTACCGTACTTCTGCTAAACCGTTCCTACACATTTTCCTGTTAGCTTAGGCGTGTGACCCATATGGGATCATATAATAGAGGCAATAAGTCCAAGACTTATAGATCATGAGCGGACTCTAGCAAGCCATCATGACCCCCAGTATTATATGACTTATGTCTGATCATTGACATACTCTTACTTTCTAGAGACAGTACCGAGATTACTGGACACAATTCCAACAGAAACAACTTCCACCTGGGAAGTATACCACTTGGGACGCTGTGAAGAAGGAGTTTTTGAGGCACTTTTATGATGATGCTCGCTCGGATCAGTCGAGACAGGATATTCTTACCTTCACCCAAGGTCCTACAGTGCTTCTTAAGTCTGCTTGGATGAGATTTAAGATGTATCAGCATGACTATCCTGACCATGGATTCTCTGAAGTGCCGCTGCTGGGCATATTCTTCAGAGGTATTGATCTCCACTACCAGTCTGCATTGGATAATGCCAGCAATGGTAATTTCAATACAAGGACTCCTGAGCAGGCTAGAGTGCTAATTGACAACTTGGTGAGCAGCAATAGCACCAAGACTGCTGATAGAAGAAGGAAAGAATCTGGTGGAAAGGTTGATAGCTGGAGATGATTGAATTCAAGAATAAGTTGGACTTTGTTCACAGCTTATTGACTGCAAAGAAGGTTGTCCACTTTGCTCAGGATGTTGAGGTATTTGAGGCTGAAGAAGACAACCATGAAGAGGATGTGAACTACATTAGTGGCTCTGGATTCCAAGGATCCAAGTTTGGGAATCAGCAAGGTAATAAGTTCTTTAATGGTGGACAGAAGAGTGCTTTCACAAGCAACCAAAACTCTTCAGGCTATGGTCAGAATGCTGGTTATCAGAAACCTTTTCAGCAAGGTAATTCTTATCAGAGGAACTATGGATCATCCTCATATCAGACACCTCCTACTGCTAGTGCTCATAAGAGCAACATGGAAGCTATAATAGAGCGGGTGCTGGAAGGTCAGACTAAGATCGACGGGGATTTCAACAAGAAGCTGGATGCTTTGTATGAAGATCTGAATGGGAAGTTTGAATCATTAAGTATACATGTGAAGCAGTTGGATACACAAGTGAACCAAATTTCAAGCTCAGTTAAGGGAAAGAATGTTATGGATACCCACATCAAAGCTTGGTCAGTTCAGATTGATGATGGATCAAATCAAGGAGAGAATTTTGAGTTTAAGACAGCTGAACTAGTTGAAGATGCTGAAAAACCCGAGAGTGAAATCTCAGTGTCGGTCGATTTCGACCTCGATGTCGGTCGACATCAAAAGTGAGAGGAACCGGGTTTGCCAATATCTTGTGACATTGCTGAAGAAACGGATTATGAGCCTCCTGCACCTTTCCCTAAGGTATCAATGAAGTCTCAACACACTACAAAAAATATGGGCATTGGTAGCAGTTCATTGTAGCACTAATTCACGAACTGCTACTAAAAATGTCAAAATCAGATTACAACTCTATCGTAGCATTAAATTCGCGCTAGGAAAGATTTTCATTAACGGAGAAGGAAAAAAACGACAAAAATCTACTTTTTTTTACCAATTTTTCACATCTGTAACACATTAAGCGCCAAACACTTAGCCAAAAATTCATTTTACCACCAAATTATTTTTTTTGGGCGTAATGAAACTTTTTGTTTAAGTCATTTTCAACAAAATAATTTATTCTGCGGATCCAAAACAAAACATCAAAAATTTTTTCCCCCGGCTCTCTTCATCCTCCATCTCCATCCCCATCTCCAGACATGCTCTCTATATCCTCCATCTCGCTTGCTTTCCTCCTCCCTTTCTGCATCCATTCTGTCTCAATCCTTCAGTCGCTGGTTTGCAGTGTCTTCTTTGGGTATTGTTTTGCGGAAGGTAAGCCGACTCAGACACATCTAAGATCGACGAATCTGCACTCCTTTTGTTGAATCTCGCTTCGATTCATTCGTCTTGGTTTTAGATTAGATTGAATTGATTGCTTTCAGTTAACGCATCTCCACCTCTTTAGCACAGTTCCAGAGCAGGTGAGCTAGAAGAATCATTCGGGTTTTGCTACGATGAAGCTCAGTGGTCGGCTTATTGCTCCAATGATTATTCTTCTCCTTTCTCTTACAATGGCATTGATGAAGAACCTAACAGAGTTCCAGATTAAGGTTTCTTTCTCTCTTCCCTGATCTGATTGTGTATGGGACTTCAAATCTGATATTCGATTTACTTAGTTTATGCTTTGCTTGTTCGTTTTCAGGTTGGAATTGTGAAGAACTTTATCAGATACTGTTACATGGCTGCTCTGGTAATTTCTTGGAAAACAGATTGATGAATTAAGATTCATTTGTGAAAGCTTATCAAAGGATTGTATATGAAAAGTTATCTCTTTGGATGAAGTTGAAGGAAAAGCTCGTGAATTGATGGTTTTCTTGTTGCTTTTACTTTAGGATCGAACTGAGGATGTAAGTAGCAATTACAGTGAAGGAACTAGTCCAGAAACCAGCAGTAACTGGACCCAAAACGCTGCTAAGGTAAACGGTCTGCCAAGACGAGTGTTCATCGTGGGAGAGATTTTCATTTGTCTGATCTATTTGTGCATTTGTTCTTTAAGGTTAGGAAGCAGTACACAGTAACTAAGCAGATAGAAAAATGGAGTGAGGAAGAGCATGATAGATTCCTTTAAGCTATAAAGCTTTACGGTCATGCTTGACCTCAAATCGAAGGTATTATCTCATGAGTTGAAAGTTTTGATTTTGCTTTTACAGAACGCATTTATTTAGCTAGTTTGTAGTTCTAAAAAGATCAAATCTTGATACTTAATTCAGAACATATAGGCACTAAAACAGTTGTTCAGATCAGAAGCCATGCTCAAAAGTTTTTCTCCAAGGTCTTGTCTATATACAACATCACTAGCACTGATATAACTGGTTCTGTAATCTGACATTTTTTGGCTGTTCCATTGCAGGTGGCTCATGAAGCTGACGGCTCGACTAAAGCGGTTGTGATCCCGCCTCCTCGTCCAAAGAGAAAACCAGCTCATCCTTATCCTAGGAAATCGCCTGTTCCACATTCTCAGTCTCCTTCCTCAAACCTGTCAGCTATGGAGAAAGGAACGAAATCTCCAACTTCTGTACTATCACCATTTGCTTCAGAGGATCATGTCAATCAATGCTCCTCTCCTAACTCGTGTACAAGTGACATCCAATCCATTGATAAGAAGACTGACTACGCAACATCCAAACAATCCTTTAAAGAGGATGCTGGTCCTATTGATCTGGATACATCAAGAAACCCGATATTCTGCTGAAAGTTGGCTCGGATAGTGACATCTTTGACCTGAAAGCTACTCTACATGTAAAAACAACACTGAGGGTAAGTAAGATATGAATCTCTATTTTGTCGTTTCCATTGCAAATCCAATAAAACTCGGTGAACTCATTATTTCAATATGTGATTCTAGGGATGGAGCTCTAGTCATGGTAACCCTCATAACACAACACTCTTAGAGCTTTAAGATCTTGAGGTGGAATTCGTTGATCATCGCAGTCTTTCTCTTTCTCTTTCTCTTTGGTTGAGTATTTTTGGGAGTTCGTTGGTATCTTTTATCAGATAGTGGAAGTGTTCTTGTTTTTGGATAAAAGATGGTAAAGGCAAATTGAACAAGGGATCCAAATAGATTGTTGTATATATGTTAGTTTACAACTTGTTTTGGTTTATGTATATTTTGGAAGATATATTAAATAATGTATGTTTTATAAATTTAATTCAATATAGAATTTTGTTTGATGATCAAATTGCAATGTATATTTTATGTAATACAAAATAAATAAATATAAAAGTTTAATGATACATAAGAGATATAATTAACTAACAAACTAAACAATTGTTTGTAAAAAAAAGTTAGAGCAAACGAATTTTTCAGTTTTGTTTTAGGGTATAAATAGGGTTTAGGGTATGAAATACTATTTTTTATAAAAACTAAAAAGAAAAAAATTACAAATATATAAATAAATAGCAAACCCTAAATTATAAATCAAAATCCAATTATTATAGCATACTTAAAACTAACATTCAATTCTATGAAAAAAATCCAATCGTTACATTTATATTTTTTTGGCATCCACAACATATATACCCTAAACTCCAAAATTTATTCTTTTTTCATATTGTCGTATATATTGTATAGCCAAGATAATGATAATTTGTTTTAAAGTATAAATAGGGTTTAGAGTTTAAACCCTAACCCTATACCCCAAACTTTAAACCCTAACCCTATACCTCAAAATCACAAATTATAAATCAAAATCTAATTACTATAACATACTTAAAACTAATATTCAACACTTATAAAATAATTATTATTTTCTAAATAAACTTAGTCTAAACCCTAAATCCTAAACTCCAAATAAATAAATAGGGTTTAGGGTTTGAAAAAAATATAACTACTATAATATATCGAAGAAACAAGATTTATCATTTATAAAAATAAAATATTATTTTCAAATATAATTTTTTGCAAACCTTAATCTCATATCCTTACTTAAACTTTAATCTTATACCCTAAAATTCAAACCCTTACCATATACCCATACCATAAATCTTACTCTAAACCTTAAACTCTTAATCATAAAATACTATCCACTTATAACATTAATTATATAACATAAAACCAATTAAATACTAAATTGTGACTTCTAACTCTTAACTATATTTTTCAATTTTAAGTTTTTACTCTCAAATACAAAAGACTCAATTACTAAACCCTAAAATTATTATTCTAACTATTAAACAAACATAAAATCTAAATAAAATTACAAAACTAAAATATAATTATAAAAATAAAAATAAAACAATTAAAATATTTATAATATTAAAAAGATATAACATAACAAAAATGATAAACTTAAAAATGTAAATAAAAAACTGGCTTAAACTAAAATAATAAATAGAAAAGCTGGCTTTTCATTGGTTAAACTATAGATACAAGGATCACATCTTTTTCATTATTCACCCTTAGATCAAACTGAAATCAACGGACGTAATTAATTGTCTTCCCTTTATTTTTTGGTCACGAATTGTCTTCCATTCCTCACTTTCTCGTTTCATTATCTCATTCATTTCTCTCATTCTCTGAATCTAGAATCATCTATTACATCTTATACCTTGATTCTCTTTGTTCGACAGTTATTGAAGCAGATCTTCCTGTAAAAGTTTGATATCGATCTCAATAGCACAGAGATACCCTAGTTGTTCCTGTTTTACCTACATCAGATCTTGTGGAATCGATTTCGCCCTCTGTTTAGTCGCCTTCGGCTTTTCCATCGCCACCGAACGCCGACGGAGCATCGTAAATCACTCTTCTCTCTGTCTTTCTCTCACTTTGTTTCTCTGTATCGTAAATCACGGTTGTATCGATGAATATTCCTCTGTCTCGTTGTCGTGTGGATTGATCTTTCTTGCTCATGTCTCGTTCCTCGCTACTTTAACCTTTTAGATCCATCATTGTATATACTAATTTGGGGTTTGAAAGGATTCAAATATGATACTGTTGAGCTTTGGCTGTAGTTTGGTTAAATGTCAATTCAAGAGATCTGAGTTTCTTTGTGATCTGAGTTTGGTTAAACAACATTTGGTTATGTTTGTCTCACGGTTTTTCATTTCTAACTCACTGGTTTACACACAGGTTATCTCTGAGATGACACTCATTAAGAAACTGATCGAAGAAAGATTTGAAGAGGTATATATTCATATTTCTTACACTATATTTATCATGAATCTTGCTCATTGTAATACAGTAAAAGCAACGCTTTTTGTTCTCATGCTGTACAGTTAAGGTCAGCAAACGAAAAAAGCACCTCCACTTTTGATAAAGAGAAAACTCAAGAACGAAAAAAGCACCTCCAATATGGAGTTACGTTTGTAAGATGGAAAATGCACTTCGTAAAGACATTGCAACCAGTCATAGACCCCAAAGTCCCACTGTATCTGCTGTCAGCTTAATGAAAAAGGTGAGCTCAGGTTTATACTCAAGTGCTGGAACTTTGTGCCTTGTTAGTAAAATTTCAAATTAGTGTTCTGAACTGATTCTTTGACATCACCCTTGTGTAATCCCACAGATTCCATCAGAGTTAGAAAATCAGACAGATGACATCACAAACTCCACGGGAGTTATGCACACAGGTGAAGGAGCCAAACGGAAGAAACTGTTGAGAAAGCCTTCAAAGAAACAGATAGCAAACGGTCTGTTACTTTTGGGCGGTGCAGTTTGCCTGTCTCGTGGTCACTCCGCCTTAGGTGCAAAGGTTGCCCTGGCTTACTTCTTGACAAAGCTGAAAAAGCGTGGAGCTACACGGAGTCAGCCTTCCCCAAACGCTGGTATATAAATCATGTATAGATCTTGTTTGAATTTATTTGTGCAATCATTGATGGTATTAACTATTGTTTATTAACGAAATTGCAGCTAGTAACACATCTCTATCAAGTTCTTTGATGCTAGTGGTACGTGCTAAGGAAGAAGCCGGGAAAGAGAGATCAAAGGAGTTAGTTTAATTTTTTCTCAAGGTAGTTTAGGACTTGGAATAATATTATGTAAGACTAATGTAAGATTATTGTTTATGTATTGGATGATTTATGGAAATAATATATGTTTTATAAATTTAATGCAATATAAATTTTATTTAAAAATCAAATTGCAATATATTTTATTTAATACAGCAAAGCTATAATATATACCAATAAAATGCCATGAAAAAAAATTCAATGGCATTTTATATGCGTCATTATAAAATATATTACAACACTAAAAATATGTTAGGAAAAATAGAATAATAGCACGGATACGGCGTTAGGAAATAAATTTATATATCATTTTATTAGCGCTATAATAGGTCTGTCTGATGTAGCATTAAAAAAACGTTATGGTAAGAGGGGGGTCTATTATAGCTGCGGCTGACATAGCGTTCATGGAAACGCTACCAAAACCCTATGGTAGCGTTTTTAGTGTGCTACTAATGCCGATATTTCTTGTAGTGACAAGAGCTAGATAAGGCTAAACAGCTGGAAGTGACGGATGGGAAGTTGAAGGAGGATCCGCAAGTTGACACTTCACCCTATCATCCTTGTGTACAGAGGTACTTAGAGATGATCCTACCTATGGATGAGGTACTGAAGGTATGGGTAGTAGTACTTCCTAAACAAGTCAGTGATGTGTTGCTTACTCAAGTCCCCAAGAAGCTACCAGATCCTGGTATATTTGTGCTAAGTTGCTCTATCTTCGAGAACGGTTTCAAGCGTTCTCTGTGTGATCTAGGAACAGCTGGAAATCTCATGCCATACTCTGTGGCAGAGAGACTGGGAATAACAGAATTTTCAAGCACTAGGATCTCTCTGGTCCTAGCTCATCAGTTAAGAAGGATTCCGGAAGGAGTTCTCGAGGATGTCCCAGTCAGAGTTGGAAATTATTTAGTTCCAACAGACTTTGTGGTTTTGAAGTACGATAGCGAGCCAGATGAATCCCTAATACTGGGAATACCTTTCTTAGACACAGCTGGAGCGAAGATTGATGTGAGGCATGGTTTGATTGATCTCCACCTGTGAGATGAGCCTCTGCACTTTGAGATGGATATGCTGCGAAGGCCAAAGATCGATAGTCAGACCTTTAGAATTGAGGATGAACAGGAAACTCAGACTAGAGAGGTTCCATTTTCTGATCCTGGAGAAGAGAAGATGGTGGTTTCACAGGATTCCACTCTAACATCTTCAGAGTTTGCAACTGCTTCTAAGCAGAAAGCTCCAAACATCAGGGCCTCACCGGAACAAAGGTACGCGTCTTCACAACTTGATTCTACTGATTTCACTGTTGTGAATGCAGGAGAACATCACATACCTTCTTTCCTTGGACGAGCTCATGCTGACAATGCTTACTCTCTACCTTGTATGAGGAGACTTTCGCAGAGGCACTCACAGCCTCTGTCGAAACCTCCAGGAGCCTGATCTCGTTCGTCCGATCAAGCTAATGACCTTAAACAAGCGCTGAGTGGGAGGTAACCCACTGTAGGGTAATTTTTCTTTCTTGTTGGTTTTATTTCTTGTGTCTTTTGAATTTTCTTGTTTTTGTGTGTCAGGCCCGAGAAGAACACAGAACTGCAGAGCTCAGTGTTGGTTGACACTAAGCTTAGTGTCGGTCGACATCGACCGTGAACAGGTTCAGATTTTCAACTCAAAATCTCTATGGTTCCAATTTGTTTCATACCGATCTCATGCTACAATTGCACTGGGGACAGTGCAGTTTAAGTGTGGGGGAGGTAGCTACTGACATTGTGTTTTGTTTTCTTAGAGTCAGTCCATGTTTTCATTAGTTTTTCAAAATTGTTTTATTGAGTCAAAATCAGTATGAAACTATGATTTTTCGAGGAAATTTTTCGCTTGAACAAGAACTAAGTGACCATTGGACAGACTTGCAGAGCCTCTATGACTATTAGAAAACCCCAACCGGATCAACTTATCAAGGACACCCATATCTAACCATGTATTCAGAGGATCCATCACTAGACTAGCACTTAATATTGACTTTAATTTCTCATCTAGGGGCTTGGTAATCTTTGGGTCGGATTCCTTTGATGTGTTTGGCACAGCCAAGGCCGTGTCTACCTTGACCAAATGGAAACATTAGCCTACGGCTCCATATTCTTAAAAAATATCAAGAGGTATTTTATTTTATATAAATTATGTTCTTTAATCCTTAATTTTATATATATTATGTTCTTTGACTAAATAGCACTGAATTTTTATTAACTTATATTATGTACTTACTAGTATGATTGCATGTGTTATTTTAATAATAAATCTGATTTTAGTGAAAAATAAAAATTCTTAAATAATTAAGACTATAATGTTGCTTAATTGCCAAATTTTTATTAGCACCTAATTTTCTGCTAAACTTGTTATACTTGATTTTTTTCTGTATATTTGATTTATTTTAAAAAGTTATATCTCATTATCCATAACTACTGCAAATTTATAAAAGTAGCCATCATCAAATGTTACTAAAAATGAGCATTTTCCTATCAATTTGAGTATTTTTTTTATTCGCCTTCGGCCTTTATTAACGTAGGCACGTCTCTGGGCACAGCCTATGATCCTGTTCTAAAGTATGGTTTTTGATTTTTTCCTTTCTTTAAAGTAAAAAAAAAAAGATAAAAACCGAGGATAAGCTAGTAGCTTCGAAGTGGTCACATGAGTGGTAGAGACCCCTATTACCTCCGGTGTATCCATGGAAAGATCCAAAGTTAAACCCCAATAAAAAGGGAAGGGCACTGATAAAAAAAATAAAATGATACCCAGTGGGGAAAAATCAGTGCTAAGGGAGAAAGGGAAAAGAAAGAAACCAGAAACCGACAGTTTGGTGGTCAGACACTGAATAAGTTGAGTCCATGTGTCCTTTAATTCGATACTCCCTCTGTGAGACTGTACCTAATTCTATACAGAGGCTAGTGTGGTGAACTTGAATGTCCTAACTTGATTGTGGAGTTTACTTGGGACAGTTGCTAAGTGTGGGGGAAGTATATTGTGGTCTTGAGTTCTGTAGGAAAGTTTTCAGTGGTTTACTAAATAAATATAAATGCGAAAATTCCTAAGACGAAATGAGTTTCTGTGTTTTCAAACCTCTTTTCTTATACTTTGGTTCTTTACTTGCTTGAGGGCAAGCAAGAGCTAAGTGTGGGGGAGTTGATATATCATGGTTTTTCTAGGTTTTCAACCATGATATAGTTGTATATATTGAGTCTTTAACCTGGTTTTTAGAGTCTATCGAGTCTTTTAGAGGAAGCTTGCGTTTGGAGCAAAGGATGGGATTATAGGACGTTTCTGGTGATTTGTGCGACGAGCTGAAGTTGGTGTCTCGGCCACGATTGAGTGTCGACCGACTCGACACTGACTTGGATATCGGTCGACACCGAGGGCGACAGAACAACATCCGCGAGTTAGAGACAAGTTTTGAAGATTTTCAGAATTGCCCAGAAGTTTCCCTTAAGTCTAAACTGACCCCAAAATGTGTTTAGAGAGTTTAATTAGGGTTTCAGACTCTTTCATTCTTTAATCTTGTTCTTAACTTTTGTTCTTGCTTGAGAGATATTGGAGAGGGCTGATTCTTGCTACTTGTAACATTGAGAGAAGAATTTCGAACCCTTTTTCTTTATCTATTCATTCATTTGGTTTTCTATTCATGATGTATTGTTTGATTGCTGATATGTCTGAGTAGTAACCTAGTTAGATTTAGGAATTCTCACAAAGGTTTTATGCTTGCTTGATAACTGATTGATTGGATTCACTATCTTATCGTTCATCACCTAAGTGTTCTTAACACTGAATTCTAGACTGATCACCTAGGGTTTAGATCTTAGATAATTAACAATTGCACGAGAGTGTGAGTTATAATCTGAACCAAACTTAGTGTGAGCAATTTGACTAGATACAAAGAGATTTGGTTTAGGAGAATTGTGAACCGATAGAACCTGTTCTTAATGCTTGTTTAGAACTCTAGGATCACAAAGAGATTTGGATTGCTAGGTTGCTAGATATAGAAATAATCTCAGCGAGAGTTGGATTATTTAGCATTGTGTTTCTAGTTCTTGAACCTGTGTTTAATCCGAATCCGGTTAGTTAAGTGTCTAGCATAGCATAATTCCCGAGAACTTCCTAAGTCTGACGCCTTTTTCTTATTGAAAACACCTTTCTAGTTTATTGCTTTTGTTTACTGCTTTCTCTGGAATTGATTTAGCTTAACTTGAATACATACAATCTATCGTGTGACCGTGAGTCCTTGTGGATTCGATACCCTAAGTACTACATTGCAAAACTGTGCACTTGCAGTAGAATAGGATAAAACTCTGAGCCCTATCAAATTCCAAAGGTGAGGAGTTCACAGTCAAGGGGTAAAGGGTAAAACACTATTGGGAGAAAGCCAAGATCCCAGAAGGCGACATTGTCCATCTGGATGATCCACCCACTGCCTAGTCGCAGTATAGTCAAGATATTGACGTTAAACGAGCGCTGAGTGGGAGGCAACCCACTGGTAAGTTGTGAATATTAGGATCTTTGGTTTTTCTTTCTGAGTCTTGAGTCATTTTTAATGCTTCTTTTGAGTCAGCTTGTTAGTACAATCTGTCTGGAACTTGGATGATTATGAGTTTATGCATGCTACTGTTGTTTCTGACATGAATTTTGAGTGATCTAACGCAGTAAACAGGTGAGATTTTGAGTGTCAAACAGTCTAACCCGACCATGACACTTAGAACTGTTCTGCCCATGATCATACGAGCTTAATGTCGACCGACACCAAATCAGTGTCGGTTGACACCAACCATGTTCAGGTACGAGATTTTGACTAGATTTTCCTATCGTTCCAGATCGATTTTTACCAAACCCAAGCTGGGATTGCACTGAGGCCAGTGCAGTTTAAGTGTGGGGGAGGTGGTTACTGACGACATGTTTTGTTTTCTTAGTGTCAGTCCTTTGTTTTCTTGTCTTTTCAAAACTGTTTTATTGAGTCAAAATCAGTATGAAACTACGATTTTCCGAGGAAATTTTTCTCTGAAACAGGAACTAAGTGACCATTGGACAGACCTGCAGTAGCTCTATGACTGTTAGAAAACCACACACTGATCAGCCTACCAAGGACACCCATATCTTATCAGGTATTCAGAGGATCCACTACTAACTTCACATCTAATCTTGACTACATTTTCTCACTTAGGGGCTTGGTATCTCTGGATCGGATTCCTCTGATGTGCTTGACACAGCCTATAATCCTGTCTGAGTATGGTTCCATCTTTTCCCTCCCTAGAAAAAAAGAGATAAAAACTGCGGATAAGCTAGTAGCTTCGAAGTGGTCATGGGAGTGGTAGAGACCCCTATTACCTCCTATGCATCCATGGAAACATGTCCAAAGTTACACCCCGAATAAAAAAGGAAGAGCACTGATAAAAATAAAATAAAATGATACCCAGTGGGGAAAAATCAGTTGCTAAGAGAGAAAGGGAAAAGAAAGGAACCGGAAACCGATAGTTTGGTGGTCAAGTACTGACTGGGTTGAGTCCATGTGTTCTCTGATCGATACTCCCTTTGTGAGACAACACTTAATTATATACAGAGGTTAGTGTGGTGAACTTGAATGTCTTGACTTGATTGTGGAGTTTACTTTGGACAGTTGCTAAGTGTGGGGGAAGTACATTGTGGTCTTGATCTCTGCAGGAATGTTTTCATTTGTGTTACCAAGTGAATGTGAATGCGATGTTCCTAAGACGAAATGAGTTTCTGAGTTTTCAAACCTCTTTTCTATACTTTGGTTCTCTGTTTGCTTGAGGGAAAGCAAGAGCTAAGTTTAGGGGAGTTGATATATCATGGTTTCAACCATGATATAAGTGTATATATTGAGTCTTTAACCTTGTATTTCGAGTCTATCGAGTCTTTTACAGGCAAGCTTGCGCTTAGAGCAAAGCTAGGAAATTTGGGACGTTTCAGGAGGATTCTACAGGAAGCTGAAGTTGGAGTCGTGACCATGAGTAGATGTCGACCGACACTGCTCTTAGTGTCGGTCAACACTGAAGTCCAGCAAAAGCTATGCGCCGGTTTATTGCTTCTTTTGAAGATTTGCAAGAAAGTCCAGAAGTTTCCCTTATTTCTAACTTGCCCCAAAACGTGTTTAGACTTTTAATAGGGTTTTGGAGAGTTGTTTTCTCCTATCTTTTGTTCTTGCTTTGTTTTGGCTTTGCATTTGGAGATTGAGAGATTTTGGCTTGGGGCTGATCCTGCTACTCGTAACCTTTGAGAGAAGGATTTCGAACCCTATTCTTTATATCTATTCAGTCTTGTTTTCTATTCAACATGTCTTGTCTTATTGATTCCATGTCTGAGTAGTAACCTTAGTTAGATTTAGGGATTATCATAGGGATTTCATGCCTTGTTAGATCAATAGATAATTATGATTCTAAATCTATCCGTTCATCACCTAGTTGAGACTAATACTGAATTCTGGATTGATCACCTAGAGTTTAGATCTTAGATAACTAATTTCGCACGAGAGTGTGAATTATAATCTGATAGAACTAGTGTGAGCAATTTGTTTAGATGCAAAGAGATTTGATCTAGAGAATTGTGAACCAAAGAACTTGCTATTAATTCTTGTCTAGAACTCTAAGATTGCAAAGAGATTTGAATCATTAGGTTGCTAAACATAGATAATAATCGCAGCGAGAGTTGGGTTATTAACATTTGCGATTCTAGTTCATGAACCTGTGTTTAATCTGAATCATGATTATTGAACTGACTGACATTGCATGATTTCCTGAGAACTTCCTAAGTCTAGCGTCTTTCTCCTATTGAAAACTCCCTTTTAAATTCATTGCATTGTTCACTGCTTTCTCCTGATTGACTTAGCTAAGTTTGAAAACATATAATTCGACTCTAACAGTCTGCGACCTAAAACGTGAGCCGTCTCTCTTCTCTCTCTGATCAATCCATTGCTTTGGTCTAGCAACCATCCCGGCTTGTAAGAGTGTGGATACTGAAGGAGGAACAGGCATCTGATCTGTTCTAGCTGATCTCATCATTACCATCCATCAATCCGCTGCAAACAGAAAGGTAATGATCAGGTTTGGTTTATGATTCATCTGTCAAGAACCTAGATCTGAGTTATATGTGCTAGGTTGCAATCTGTTAATTGAACCATGAACACACATATATTCCAACACTATTCTGGTTTGTTTTTTCCGTCTTGCTGTTCCTTTAATTTGGGTTGTCAGTTATGGTGTTTGCAGTTTGTGAGTAGAAATGTGTTAGATTGCTCTCAGTCCTCCGTCGGTTGTTGGTTTGTTCCAGTCTTTGGTTTGTGATTGGTGAATAGGTATGCGTATGACATACTAGTTAGACTTGTTGAGTGTGCGGTATAGTTGTTTTTATTATCAGCTTCACATTTTTAATTCCAATTGCTTGGTTCTCTCGGTCGGGCTTTGGTTGGTCGGTTAGGAGTTTTGAATTTGAATATGCCATTAAAAGTTGGTGATGAGTGTATAAAACAAATCTTAGACCAAAATAATTTAAATGATGTAAATGAAACGTCAATTACATGCTCTAAGGGCGAAAGTCTAAGAGAGGGTTTAATCTAGCCATATAATCCATCATGAACACACTGGAGCCCATAACTGCATTCAACCCATGAAACACACAAGCATACCTCAAGCTAGCTAATTGGACCACATGATGAGCTATCGAAGGACTTCGCCCATTTAAGCACCAAAGAATCTCCTCTTATACAAAATATGCATATTTACTTGGGTTAAGGAGCCTACGACGTCAAAAAGCCTCAGAAAATGCATCGTAGCTGCAAGACACTGTCTTGTCAAATTGTTAGCTGATAGAGGTTAAATGAAGGAAAAATGGCATTTTGGGAGCTACAGAGTATGAAGAAACAAGAATAATACATCTACTATAAACTAGAGGATCAACAAGAAGAAGAATTCACCAAGAGATATAAGCTGGAAATACATACTTAAAGATATACCAAATAAGATCATTTTGGCCCATTTCACTCGAAAATAGGGTATTTTCAATTCATTAAATTTTGTACAGGTCCAGTGGACCGGTGTTGAAGTTGGGTTTAGCATCCCTCTTTAGCCCAGCCCTATAGTAGATCGGTCTGACACACTCAAGCCCAAAAAGAAAAAGAAAGGCCTATCACGGCGAATTCCATCCGGCTGAGTCCACGTCGACCTGCAGAAAAGATGAAACAGTATTAAGTATATTAATCTTGTTAAGAAAATGAAGAAGATGAAGACAAATCTCTGAAAATAAAAGAAAAATTCAAGAGTATGCAGATTTAACATCATAGAGAATCTAGGAATTTAACATAATTCTCCTGATATAAATATATTTTTCCTACGCGGGAAAATGTGGATCATTCATTCATTCACTTATCTTATACGACAATAAATTCCGAACAGAGAAATTGAGAAATCAATTTTTGAACTCCGAGTTAATAAAACGACTACGTTTTCTAGTATTTCTATTATTACCTTGTCATCCTCTAAAATTTTGAATACTCAGTTCCAAATTCGACTAATTAACTTATTAGTCCTTTGAAAGTTCACCTTCAACAACCGGCCTAGTGATTATTAGAGACTCAAGAGATTAGAGATCGAGTCTCAGCAAATTTACAAGTAGTTGCATATTTTCCATTTTGCTTTAGTTATTTTCCTTTTTATTTAGGACAATTTTTTCTTAGTTCCTTTATGTTTTAGGTGTCTGTTTGTTTCTTTCATAATTTGGATTTTCAACCCACTTAGGTATAGCTGAAGATAATGTTTCTTTGCAGTTTTGCAAGATTAACATTTTGTCTCATATTAATAAAATAACATTGTTTTTTTTGTCAAGAGAGTTCTTGTCTTGAAAACTTGTGATTATGCTCATTGCATGTGGATTCCCCCTTGAACTAATTATCTTCATCAGAGATTCTCTCATCATCTTTACGTGTCATCAATCCATCAACACATCCATTATTTGATTTAATAAAAGAAAGCGTTAAAAATAAATGGTTTGATCCCATCCAACAAGTCTCACCTATCTAAGTCTTGTGTCCATCTTTTTACCATCACTAAAAAAACACAAAAAGAGCATGAAAGCCACTTATTGTTCCCATCATCCAATCTCTATAATTCTCACTCAAAATCTCTGAATTCAAATTTCTTACCAGATTCAAATATTGTTTGGGTTTGTATCAGTGTGCTTGTGATTTTCTGTCCTCAACATTTATAATGTAACTTTTATTAATTATTTTAAATTGATCCTAGTCCAAAATAGCCATTGACCCCATTAGATTTGGACTGGTTTTAGAAGTCACCCACAATTTAAAGTCAAATTCAAAAGTGACCCATGTTTTGTGTCTCTCAATATTTTCCAAATCATGTTGATAATGTCATCAACTGTCCCACTTATTTACGAAGCAGACTTCTCTGAGAAGTCAACTGTAAATTTTGAAAATGTCAAATGACTTAACCAACCTTTCTTCGACTACGTATTTACGAAAATGTCATCATCATCAATTCTTCCAACTACCATAAACAACCGATTTTGAAGCTCTAAATGGTTCAACCACCTAAAATTAACCTCCTAAAGCTCGTTATTTGTTTTACAAACTTCATATTCCTCTTTATCCTCTCCATTTTCATCCCAAAACTCTCTAGTTCACTTTTAAATTTTTTAATTATTGACATTTTTCGGTGTTTCTTGCATTTGTAACGGCTGGGTTTTTTCCTGGTGGTTCAGTTTGAAGTTATGGGCAATTGAAGAAGGTAAAAATCACCTCCGTGTAATTTTCTTTTGATTTTCCGATCTGTGTCGCGATAGGAGACTTCTTTATGAAGTCTATGGTAGACTTCTCTGGAAGTCTGTTGGTTAACCTTTGGGTCAGTTTTGCAATTAACCTTTTGTCGGATTTTGGCAGTAGACTTCTCGGGAAGTCTACGACATCTCTTTGAAGTCTTCTATAAATTTTGGATGAGTTTTGCATTTGAATTAGTCAAATTATTTTTTTGTGAAGTCAGCGCCGGACTTCTACAGGAAGAAAATATAATTTCGTATTTGACCAATGTTTGACTATCTAGGTATAATTCCGTCCAAATTCTACTAAGGTTAGTTTTGGGTTGATCAAAATTTTGAGATATGACCAATGTAGTAGACTTCTCCCCGAAGTACAATTAATTTATCGAAATTTTTGGTCAACCCAAAATTAATCTAAAGTAAACTTCAGACGGAAATCTGAAGAGGTAGACTTTGCATAGAAGTCTACTAAATGAATTCAATTGCAAAAGTAACTTCTTTTGAAGTAGATTTCTCAGGTAGACTACATATAGAAGTCGACAACTGGTAGTAGACTGTCCACGAACTCTACTAATAAAAAATCAAAGTTTGGTCACATGTAATTTGAACCCATTAATTTGAAATTGCAAAAGTAACCTCAAATAAGACTTTGTGAATAAGTCGACTAGGTATATATGTCGGAGAAGTCTACTTCATGACGAAGTCTAATACCGACACATCATGCTGACATCATTTTGACGTCATGATGTATAAAAAATATTTTTGTATACAATATATAACGAATTTTAAAGTTTTTTTTATGATTGGTTTAGCTAATATATTTGCTTGTGAATGAGTTTGACATATTTCTTCTATATACATATACATGAATTGTGTTTCCAGTTTAATTGTGAAATTAGCTTATTAATGGAAAAATGCCATATAATACCCGAACTCTCAAAATCTGGCCAGAATATACTCCAACGCAATGCCTCTCCAAACAATACCCAAACTTCAATTGGAATTCTTAAATATACATGAACGATTTGTTGACTTTGCCAATTTGACACACCGTTATCTAAGTTAGCAGATTAATTAGATGGCGTTTAGTTGACCATTTATTGTGTCGTTAAATTCAAACGACGTCGTTTTGGACACTAATTTGAGTAATGAAAGAAGAATAAAACCTTCCTAACACGAGGCTCGAACTTAGGTTCTTAAGAAGCGTGAATATGGTCTTTCGCCACTGTGCAAAGTATCTAAATCGAAATATGATGGACAATAATTTTACTTAAACACTTTAAATTTTTATGTTCAATTAAAATCCCAAAATCGAACCCAGAGACCCTAAACTCAAAATCGAGCAAGACGAACACAGCGATGGTGAAGACAAGAGGTGGAGGATCTTTTTGCGGGAGGAAACCCCTTCTTCGTTCAGATGTACCGGAGCCAGACCTAAGGAGATCTAAACGCGGTCGTGTAGAAAAGCCCGACGGTGAGGATGTTGTTCGGAGATCGCCACGTCTGAGGAATAAGACTGTTGGAGGAGGAGGAAGTACCGGTTCTGGGTCGCAATCTATGACGAGACAAAGAAATTTAGGAGCTTCTAGGAAGAGAATCTTGTTTGATGGTGACGAGCCTGAACCGAAGAAATCAAAGAAACAGCAGAAATCGAAGAAAGTGGAGAAATAAAAAAACCAGAGTAAGGTATGTATTGAGAATGAGTTAGTGATAGAAAAGCTGTCTGATGATAATGTATATGAAGTAAGTAGATATGGTCAGAGAGATGATGGTTATTCTATTGAGGATGAAGTGGAAGAAAATAGGGATGGAGATGAAGTTGTAGCTGAAGCTAGAGATGCAGATGATGAAGCGGAGGTTACAGATAATGTTGGTGGTGAAGAAGTCGGAGATGAAGCTGGATTTGAAGAACAAGATGATAGGCAGTTGGCACTATCTTTCAGAGATGAAACAAGGGGAGACAACTGCGAGATGGACGAAGATAGCGGAGATGATGTTCATGATGAGGATAAGTTTCCGGATCCTCTGTCTTCAGATGAAGAAAACGAAGAGAATGGGTTTGTTGGTGAGGCTTACATGGAAGATGTTGATCCAGAAGAGGTTCTTAAACTAGGAATATTGTTTTCTGATGATGATGACTTCAAGCACGCTTGTTTGAGGTACTCACTCAAATCACGGTACAACATAAAGTACTATCGATCAGGAGCCTTTAAGATTGGAGCTAAATTTGCTGCTATACCTAAGAAGGATTTTCCTCCATGAGCTTGGAAGATATATTGTGCTCTTGCGAAGAATAAAATGAAGCTGCAGATCAAGACTTACTACAACGTTCACACCTGCGAGAGAACCGGTAAGCTTCTTAAAATCATTATGCACTTGATGGTTGTTAAGTTTCTAATGGTTTTCGGGTTCTTGTGGCATTAAAAATAGGTGTTTCTAAGCTTCTTAAACGGTCTGCAATCGCAAGCCTCTTTTCCGAGAGGCTCGAGTAAATCCAAAGATGCAGGCGAAGGAGATTGCTGCGGAAATAAGGTGTGAGTATTCGATGACTCTTAGTGAAAACTCATGCACCAAAGCGAAGACCAAACTGATAAATGAAAGGAAGAGAACACATGAGGAACACTTTGACAAAATTTAGGATTACCAGGCAGAAGTACCAAAGCAGAATCCAGAGTCTACATTCGATATCGAGACGATTCCTGAGCCTACAATAGGGAGTAAGAAATGTTTCTACCGCATGTACATGTTCTACCAAGCACATAAGCTATCTTGGAGATGCACATGTAGGCCTGTTTTTGGGTTAGATGGAGCATTCCTGAAATGGGATATTAAAGGGCAACTGCCGGCTGTTGTGGGGAGAGACGGAGACAATAAGATCGTGCTTATTGCTTGGGCAGTAGTGGAGATAGAAAATGAGACAAATTGAGAATGATTCATCAAACATCTAGCTAAGGACTTGGACTTAGGATATGTCAAAGACTTCGCCATCTTATCGGATAAATAGAAGGTAAACAACGTTGTTTATTGAATATGGATATCAATGAAACTCTTCTAATGCATCTGTCTTTATTATTACAGGGACTGGTAACTGTGGCGGGAGACCTATAGCAATGGAATTAAACCGGTTAATGGGACGTTAGAGTGGCCGGTAACTGGTAGATTAGGTGTTCTTCCACCGCCTATTAGAAATGGCAACCCGAGTAGACCTTCGAACTACGATAGGATCAAGAAGATGAATGAAACAGGGAATAAGCCGAAGGATGATTTCAAGATGGACCGTTCCAACAGAGTGATGACTTGTTCCAACTGCAAAAAGGAAGGTCACAATATGTTGACTTGTAAGAATGATTTTGTTGTTGGGCCACCTAAGAAATAGTTAGGAAGGCCGAAGAAAAATCTGGTTCTATTTCCTCATCTCATTTGAAATGTTTGGCTATTATATATCTTCCATGTAGCCACCTAATAGATTGTTTAATACCTTTACAGGTAATACAAATTGAAGAGCCTCAGAGTTCTCAGCAACAATTTTCATGGGAACCACCTCAACCATCACCAGAACAGTCTTCCCAAGCCACAAATCAAGGATGGGATCAAGGCTCTCAGAACAAGAACCAGAGAACTTACAATGGTGAATGGGCCAGTTGGTTTCTATGAGATGTTATTAGTTGTTACTCTTTGTTGTTTTTGTGACTGTTTTGCAAACTGTGCGAAGCTCTTTATGAGATGTTATTAGGTGTTAAACTTTAGTTGCTTTTGTGTGTGTTGAATGTTGGTGTGAAACTCATCTTATGGTTGTTACATTCCTAATGAATGCTATGTTATTGCAGTGTGAAACTTTTGTGAAACAGTGATAAAAAAATGTATTAGGACAGACATTGCCACACATTTCAACTTGTTTTAACAGAACAACATACATACAATGTTCTAATAAAAAGCTTAAACTAGTAACTCAACACATTGCTCTTAGCCATACCATTTCCAACAATGATCATCACAAATGACAACAAACTAAACAAGAAAATTAGACCCAGACATATCTTCATGAGAAATTTGCACCTCCTCTGCTCGAGTTTTGTACTCATCACCTCTTCTTTCAATTCACAAATAATAGCCTTCATTGCTTCACTCTCTCTTCTTCCATTGTGAAACTCAGCCATGATGCATCCGATCTTAGGAACAACATCCACGAATTCTTCATAAACAGCTTTCTCGACCCATTTGAACAAATGATCCTACACACGCACAATTTTTAGTCAAAGTAACATGATTAATCAACAGATGACTGAACTTACCTCTCTCTTTGTAGGACACCTGAAGAATGGTCTGCCTGGATTCGTCTTCGTTTTGGACGTATAGATGGTCGAATCCAAACCGCACACGCACTTCGCCGGAAATCCTCTAATTCTGAATGTATTGATACATGAATCCTCTGATTTTGAACTCATCCCTGCGAAACTCACCTTCTTCGAATGAGCCTGAGAAAATTACAGAGACTAGGTTTCCTTTTTTGATTTGAGTTTTTAATGAAGAGATCTCTTATTCGTTATAAGTATAATTTTTGTTCAACATATTTCGATGAATTACATTGGCCTAGTGGCAACCAAACCTTGTTTGATGCCTAAAAACCTGAGTTCGAGCCTCGTGTTAGGCAGGTTTTATTCTTTTTTCATTACTCAGATTAGTGTCCAAAACGACGTTGTTTGAACTTAAGACACAGTAAACGGCCAACTAAACGCCATCTAATTAATCTGTTAACTTAGATAACGGTGTGTCAAACTGGCAAAGTCAACAAATCGTTCATGTATATTTAAGAAGTCCAGTTGAAGATTGGGTATTGTTTGGGGAGGCAATGAGTTGGGGTATATTCTGGCCAGATTTTGAGAGTTCGGATATTATATGGCATTTTCCCGCTTATTAATAGTAGACTTCGTGAATAAGTTTATTTTTACATTTAATTTTTCTTAAAATGCATTTTGGTACTTATTTATGATGATCTTTTAGATTTTCCATTTTTGACATGTGTGCTAGCTATTGTTGATATTTATGTATAAGTATCATAAGATTATTTGTTATAATTTAGCTTTAATGGATTTTATGAATTTATTATTTATTTGTAGACTTCCATTTAAAGTCGACCCAAGTAGATATGTCGGACTACTTCGTGTAATAGACTTCATGAAGAAGTCTACTACCGACATGTCATGCTGACATCATTTTAACATCATAAATTTATAAAAATGCTTTTGTATACAATATAACAAATTTTGTAGATTTTTTTGTATGTTTGGTTTAGCTAATATACTTGCTTGTGAATGAGTTTGTCATGCTTATTCCTACATATGCATGAATCATTTTTATAGTTTAATTGTGAAATTAGATTCTTAATATTAGACTCCATGGTGAAGTCTACCATGTCGACATCCTAAAGAAATCTACATGTGTTTGGTCTTGTTCTGTTTTACAAGAAATGATTCAGTTGTCGGTTGACTATGGAAATGGGTGTTCAAAAACCTATCATGGTATTTTGAGGTGGATAACCTCAAAGGAGGTAGAATGTTCTTCTTGAGAGATGGTTGTACACATTGTGAGCTTGTTGAAATGGCACATGATGATTATGGTCTGAACAAGGAAACCGATGTTATTTAGTTATCATATCCATTACCAGATCTGACGCTACAACAAATGTCTCATAATACCCCTCCTACATATGTGATAAAAAATAGACAAGTTCAGATGTTGATCGACTTAAGTAAGATGCATGTTGTACATCTTTGTGTTTCGAGTCGGAGCATGTATCCTGGGAATGATGTTACAAATGATATTGAGGTTGATGAAGAAGATGACTCAGAGGCGGATGACGAGGATGACGAAGAACTGGCTGATGAAAAAGAGGATGATGAGGAGGATGATGTAGGGGCCGATGGTTATGCAAATGTGAAATTTGAGAGTGAGGTTGATGACACAGATGTAGATTACAGTGAGTATGAAAAATTACAAGAAGAAGATGAAGAAGATTCTTGTTTTGATGTTTGTGATGGTCATGTATTACTTTCTAAGACTACTTGGTCAGAAAACATCTATGTCAACAAGCGTTTTGATAGCAAGAAGGAGCATATATCATGGTTGCGATTGACGACAGCCATGTTATGGTTCTCATTCAAAATATATAAGTCTAGTAAGACTCTATTTGTTGCAAAATGTTGTGTGAAAGAATGTGCATCGAAGGTTAGAGCGGGCATAAAGAATGAACCAAGCGCCTTTTGGGTGATAAAATATAAGAAGATGCATACCTGCTTTGTTGGGGACAAATCATTTCACCGTAGACGCGTTACTCCAAATTATATTGCAAAGGTATTTATAGAATGCGTGGGAATAATTGATGGAATTGTGGCGAACCATATCAAAGATTCAATGAGTGTGATGTTTGGTTGCATCTGGATTATACCTCATCTTACAAGGCCTTGATATATGTTCAGCAAATGGTGAAGGGAACAACAAAAGATTGATATCAAAGGTTGCCTTATTATTTGCATCAAATTGAGGAAGCCAACCTTGAAAGTATCAATGAACTTATATGTGATGTGAATAATCGATTTCAATAGCTTTTCATATCTTTGGGAGCTTTGATAGCTGGTTTTCAGTATGTGAGGAGAGTTATTGTGGTTGATGGGACTCATCTAACCGGAAAATATGAAGGTCTTATGCTAGTGGCAGCTGGACATGATGTTAACTTTCAAATATTTTCATTGGCATTTGGAATTGTGGACTTGGAATGTGATGCTCATGGGAATCGTTTTTCACCAACTTGAGCAGATGTTTTTTTCAGATCAGTATCCTATGGTTATAGTTTCTGACAGACATTATTCCATAGAGAAAGCATGTGCCAATGTTATACCTTGGGAAAGACGAGGGATGTGCTATTATCATCTACAAAAAAACATGGTGTGGAAATTTCATGGGAAACAAATGTATTTGGTTAAAGGCGTTGCGTATGCACACACGCTATTCGACTATAATCGATACATGGATGCAATTTGCCATGCAAATCCTAACCTTGCAACGCACCTGGAGAATGCGGATCCAAAGTTGTGATCACGAGTTCACTTCCAGGGAGACCGATACAAAATAAAGATGAGCAACATTGTAGAATCCATCAAATCAGCGCTTAAGCAAGCTAGAGGTTTTACCATATCTACTCTTTTGGAGTTTATAAGAGAGAAACTAGGGAGGTGGTTTTATAAAAGACGAGAAGACGCCTTGAGTCTGACAACAACGCATAGCCATGGCGTTGAATATTTGTTGGCGATAAGTGGACATTAGGCATATAACATGATGGTTGAACACATAGACAGTTGGCATTTCTTCGTTAGGGGTGGACCGCGCGATTGTATTGTCGATTGTAACATAATAGATGTGCATGTGGGGTGTTTGATGTTGAGAAAATACCCTTTTCATTCGCAATCGCAGCTGCAAGAGAGGCTCATTTTCATACTTCTACGCTTGTATTTTCGGCGTATGCAGAAGACTATTTATATGCGATATACTCGTACAATATTTATCCCCCCTCATTTGACGAATCAAAGTGTGGTAGTGTACCATATCTTCCTCCGACCGTGAAACCTGGTCCTAGTAGACAGAAGAATCCGAGGTGGCTATTTCGGATATAAATGTCAAGGAAGATACGCTCCAAACCGAGAAAATTCACAAGAAGTATAGTTGTTCAAAATGCAAGCAACCTGGACATACTCGTAATTATTGTGCAAGTCTTTTTTGTTTCTTGTGTGTTTTGATCAATATCCTTTGTCACTTATGCTTATTTGATTTATTTTACTTAGTTTTTGAACAATGGCGGTGCGTAAACTCGTGCAAGATTAGCATATTCGCGAAGTCTAAAGCAGAATCTACCATGGATGTCTGCGGGATAAGTCTTCTAGGGAAGTCTTCTATGGAAGTCTATCAAAGAAGTCTAATAATAATTGTATTCAAATAATGGAAAGCTAAGATCCTTGTAATATTACCAAACCTGTTATGACAGTTGATAGGTTACAACAAAAACTTAATGACCTATCACAGGTGCAAAAGAATGACAATGTCAATAGGTTACAAAAATCTACACACCCATAGCATTGTTCAATAAGTTAAAAAAATAACTACACACGCCATATCATCATGTTCATTCATACACATCCAACTCCGACCATGTATGTGCTTCTTGTGCACGGTATTCACACTCGTCCCATATCTCTGCTGCTAGCTTTTCCCTAATATCTCTTACATTTTTGTCACACAAGGTAGAAGGAGATGACAATACTCACGCCACCGAGATTAATGAAACAAAACTGTTCCAAAATAATAAGTTCCTGGTCAAGCCTTCTTTCGGCTTTCCTCTTCTATCATGTGGCTTCGTTTGTTGTCATCAGAATACTTCAACTTCACATTGTTTAATACCAAGACACCTTCAACACGCCAATGGTTTTTTTCCATTTCCATGTTCCATGGCCGAAACCTCCAAACATTTCTTTCACAATGTTCAACACATGCTCATCTTCTTCGTTATTATCCCAATCCGGTAACATTTCCTCCTTTTCCTTCACGAAGAAGCTGTAGAAACGAGTCTACATCAAAGAAACCAGTCATTATTTAAAATAAAAGTAGACAACATAACATAAAAACTTAAAATCCTCTTCTTCTTATTTAGATTACTTTTTTAACATGGTCGCTTTCACATTTTCCTACCTCTTTTCCCCTTGTAAGAAAGCAGAGGTGGAGTTTTGTCAGCCACCATGCGTTCTCCATAACTCGCTAAGTAGTCTGGAATTGCATAGTAGACCCACACTTGGAGAACCTCAACAAATCCGTCAATTGTGTAAGCCTTCGTCAAATCCTTTTCTTTAACCAACTCAATGAGGTTTTTGAATGCTACTCTTTCCCACGGGTAGCTCTCAAATGCCTCCAAATCCATGACTAGCCTAGCCATGTTAACCCGTGTGGGTGTGGAGGTTTTCCTTGCTTCAACAAAAACAGCATATACAACCAAGTATCTCAATCGTATTCTTTCCTACCTTGACCAATAACCAACATACAAACAAGAAACAATAAGGTCTTAAATACTAGGTCCCCTTTCTATAGACACACCCATCTTCTCCCAAAATTCTTGCATCTCTTCTGTAATCTCAACCTCATGCTTCCCTATTCGCTCCACATAGTCACATCTAAGTCCCGTGATCTTTTCAAACTCATTCAATAAAAACCTCAAAGGGGTTACACCAACATGCTCCAAATCTCATACTTCTTCTTAGAAACTAATCCAAAACCTCAAAGGGGTTACACCAACAGACGTATTGTTGATGTAGTAATGGATGCTTTTTACCGGTTTGGGCTTATCAGCTTTTGTGAAAAATCTCCTTGGAAATACTGGATTATCCATCCTACAACACGAAAATACATATATAAGAAGTCTACTACACATACAAGACTAGTCTACTCCATAAGTCTACTCCATAAGTCTACTACATAAGTCTACTCTATATGTCTATCCGATAATTCTATGCTATAAGTATATTTGATAAGTCTACGGAATAAACCTACTCAAGAAGGAAACAAAAGGTGAATGGTAAATAAGGTAAATAAACGAGGGTTTCTACCCGAATACGGCGGCGGATTCTCTGATATGTCGGAAGAAGACGAGGACACAATCATATGGAAATCTGATGTCAACAAAGGCACGGACCGCGAGCAAGATGACAAGGTTGGAATAGACGCCGAGTTCGAGAGACATGGCAAAAACAACATGCAGAGTAAGCTATTGTTAAAAAAAAATTTGAATATAACAAAGAAAGAGAGATAGAGGGAGCAAGAGAGTTACCAACAACGAAGTGAGATTGAGGGCTAGTGCGATGGTGAGAGCGAAGGCGAGAGAGAAACGACGAGAGGGAGATAACAAGAGGGCAACGGCGAGAGGCGACAAGAAGAGATAGTGTGACGGCGTGAGAGGGCAATGACAAGAGATAGTGCGATGGCATGAGAGGCGATGGTGAAGCAAAGGCGAAGGCAAGAGGGAAATGGAGAGAGGGAAAAATCGAGTGGGCGACGGCGAGTGAGATGACGACGACGACAACTGAGAGGGAGAGATCAAATAGAGAAAGGAGATGTGGCGCCGACAGAAGAGAGAAATGAGAGTAAAGAGTAACGAAGTATTAAGGTTAAGAGAGTAAAGAGTTAAAATTTATGTATATAGGTAGGTTAAAACCCGGTTTAATGACGGTAATACCAATTTAGTTATTTGTAAAAAATATTAAACAAGAATTCGATTTGAATTTTAATGTACCATTTATATTAGTAGACTTCTTAGTAAAGTCTACAAGAGAAGTCTCCCATTGAAGTATACTTTTCCGCCCAAATCGGTACATTCAAAATATCGGTTCCCGCCCAATTATTTTATTTCCCCCTCATTGTTATAATTTGGTTAATTTGTAAAGTAGACTTCACACTAATATAAATATTTTGTCATTTAAATTACCGGTTATCGTAATTTGGTACAATCTAAAACATGTTCCAGACCAATAATTCATTATTTAATTTGTATTGTAGAATTCAATAGGAAATCTACACTAGAAGTATTCTTATGAAGTCTACAACAACCAAATCACTGAAATTGTAAATTATGTTACCAAAATGTCATACAAATCCGAGAAATACATATAATTAGCCCCTTTCAGAAAAAAAACATTAAAAGGTCATAATCAAATCCGACCACTAATCTAGGATTTTAAATTGCAAACACAAATGGAGATTATCTCGCTTAAGATGATTACACCGAATAAAACCATCGTTTTCAGCTCCATGCCTCTAGAACATTGATCCAGAATTGTATCCTTTAGTTGACATATCTTTGCCTCAATCCAATTATGTGATGTGATAGGTGTTTTCGAGTCTTTTAGAGCCCTTGCAGGTTATGGCACGTTTGGAGCATATTTAGAGATGTTTTAGCATTCCGGAGCATTAGGAGAGTTCGTGCTGAGAAGATAACGTTGGAGCCAATTTGAGAATTGTTGTCGGTCGACAGCATGCCCGAGTGGAGATATCCGCAAGACTTTTAAAGATATTTGAAGATTTGCAGAGTGGCCAAGAAGTTTCATATATTTACATTATGACCCAAATCGTGTTTTAGACTATGAATTAGGTTTTATAGCCATTGTTTTGGCCATCATATCATACTTTGAGATAGATATTTTTGAGAGCTAGGGACTGATACGATACTCTGTTCATCCGAGAGAAGATTTTGAACCCCAATTTGTTTTATATTTCATCTATATTTTCATACTCTATTCATGCTTATGTATTTTGTTATGATTGTCATGTCTGATTAGGTTGTTAGGTTTAGGGATTCTCGTTAGGGATTTCATGGAATTTTAGGTTGATTGATTAATTGGGATTCATACTTCTAGTTCTTTTTTCTAGGTTGTTCTTAATGCTAAATCTGAATTGGCTACTTAGATTATTGATATTAGGTTGATTAGCCCAATGAGAGTTGGTTAATTATCTAGAAAAGGACATAGGTGAGCATTTTGTCTATTCGCAAAGAGACTTGGTTTAGGGAAAATTTGTACGAACAAACCTGGAATTAATGCATGTTTAGAACTGTAAAACTGCAAAGAGATTTGGATTTCTAGGTTGCTAGACATAGTTAATATTCAAAGAGAGTTGGTTTGTTATAATCCTTTGTTTCGAGCTCTATAACATCGATAATTTGGATCATGATTGATTGATTTACTTATATTCCTGATTTCCTGAGAACTTCCCCGGACCTGACCTTTTCTCTGATTGATCTTACACCTTTTTATTTACTCGCATTGCTTATTTCATTCACCACATTCTGTTTAGCTTAATTTGATCACGAATAATCTATTGAGTGATCTGAGGTTCATTGTTCGATACCCTAAGTACTACATCGATATAGATGTGCACTTGCAGTTTGATCTTAGTGATAAAACTAGACGTATCATGCTGCTTGATAATCACTATTTTTAAGTACACGGATGCAGTCTCCCTGGTTTTCTAAATTACATATAAGCTCTTGAAATTTCTCCATCATAGCGTCGTCCCACCATTTAAATATATGGTGGTTAGCATCCTATACAAGTATATTATACAATTAATCATATTCAAAAGACACAAACCACAATCGAAAACAAACAAAACCGCAAGAGTCTTATTACCTTATAGTTCTTGCATCCAAAAAATATCATACCCGGATTATTGTTTGTGGTGGATGATTTCATCACAGTCGCCAACCCGCAAAAACATCTGTTAGGAATTACAAATTTAGTAGGTCTACGTATGGCAGAGTTCACTTCGGGTAATCCAGTACTCCACAAACTTCTTATGGAGCTACTTGACGGTTGAGTATAGGTGTATCTCCCCATATATGTGTATTATTAAACAAGAACCATGAGAAGACACACAAAATCGCATATCTATCACTATAACATACAATTGAAACCAAGCGACGGAGAAAAGTGAAGAAGAGAATAATACCACAAAAGCAACGGCGACGGTGAAATATGAAGCTCACAACGAAGAGATAGAAAGTTTTAGAGAGAGAATAGAGAGATTTTCTTCTTTTTCTTATGAAAATAAAAGCTAAATAAATCTTATCCTCGGTTATTTATATATGCGATAAATTTTACAGGTTAAAAATTCGATTCAGTAGACTTCTGAAAAAGACTTCTTCTATGAACTTCCATGGTAGACTACATTTTCAAAATAAAATTACCGCCAAATAATTCCAGTTCCAGTCAATTTCATTCTAAATCTAATTTTAAATAGCAGACTTCCTCTTGAGACTTCTAAGACAGACTTCTCCTGTAGCCTTCTCTTTAGCCCTTAGAATTGTTAATTACCATAATTTAGATATATTTGTTTAATATGACTTATTTATTTAAAATTTATTTTTCATAGGTACCAATTGACTGTATTTTGATTACTAAAAAATGTTTTGATCAAATTATTTTTTTAAATAAATTTAGGATGTAACTAAAATGTAGACTTCTCTTTGAAGTCGCCCCTTTAGAATTCGACTAGAAGTCGTCCTAGTAGACTTCAAGAGATTTAATAAACTTATTAAAGGCAATTACAATAATCTAGGTTTCGATTTTTTGTTTGGTGGTAAAGATGGAAAATGTAATTTTCCTACTCCTATAGGTTACCTTTACTTAATGTTGCAAAAAGGTTAACTTTTGGATTTAAAATAAAAAATGGGTCACAATGAGCAATTTCCTCTAAAATTTTATACTATTAATTTAGCCTAAGAACTATATTAATTAATTATACCAATAAATTTAATATAAACAAATTATAGAATCAAATTATGCCCATTAAAATAAATTAAACCTCTTTTTGTCAATAAAATAAATTTAACCCAACTATCATAATTACTTATAAAAAAAACTCTAGTTATTTTTATTGGTTTAGTTTACTCTTTCCCTTTTCTTCAATGGAACTCCTTCCCAAATAGATTCTTATTCTTCTTCCCCAACCCTAATTAGATTTCAAATTAAGGTAACTAGTGGATTTACAACCCCCGCGCACGCGCGGGGGTCATTTTAGTAGAATGTGGCAACTACAAATTATCTTCAGTGTTCACAATGTTTCGTTTTGAGCTTCTTAGTTGAATTCAGTATTCCCTTCATTAGTTAGGGATTGTGTTCAAAGGACACTAAACTCTGATAAAATTAGCTGAGAAAAAGGCCTAGAATTTGTTCATGTTTTCTTTAGAAAATAGTAAGAGAAGAACAAAACTTGAAACTTAAAAACACGTTTCTCAGTCTTGCACTCTTGCTTCTTCTTCTTCATTAACTCACATTTAGAAATAAACCTCACATTTAAAAAAAAATGTTAGGTAGACACGTATTTATAAAAATTGTTAATGATAATGCAAAACCAAATGTCAAATTTCATTGCGAAATTATATTGGTTAGGGCAACCATATTTTTATTTTAACATGCTATTGTGTCGCTAGGAGAAAACCTAGGGAGAGATATTCACCGGTTACAGAGGCTTTTAGTTTTTTTTTCGTCTAAAGAGACAGAATTGATCATTGTCTCCTCGATTCAGTGTTATCTTTTTATTTTTTTCCGGTGATGGACATTTCCATACTACTATGAACATTACAATTTGTATGATACGTTTACATGATTAGTGTTACACAACATATAAAGACACAAATGTTATTTATTATATCTGCATTGTAACCACACACATGATGTTAACAAACTGAAAACTACGTGGCATCACAAAGACCAGTATTTTCGTCGCAGAATCCATCACGGCCGAGCAGACGTTGAGGTGGTGCACTGAGTAAAGGAGACGAAGGTGAGCCATGTGCATTTCTCCGGCTATTTCCACAGCCAAGACTCTTCTTTGTGCTCACACCGGTCAATGGGTTTGTACCGTTTGCGTATATACAGAGACAGGGAGCCTTAAGATTTTTATTGAAATCCTTTTCATCTTTTGTTAATGGAAAGCCATGGACAAATGTAATGGTGTGTTACCTGTTTTTTGAAGAAGATCAATCACAGCGTCACTAAAATCGGCACCTTCGATCTTGGCCCCACCGGGGTCACTACGGGTCAGAACTGAACAGACAAAAATCGCATTTGTCAAATTTGCCTCGTTTAGCACCTAAAAATCGCCATTAAATGAATCTGAGCTTTAACTGAAAGGAGGAGGCCTCGTATGCAAGTATATATACAAAGTACAGTGTATGTCATTTATCATACGGTCCATCAATGTGTCGCTTAAATCAGCATCAGGAAAAGCGAACCACAAACTAAGATTAAGGAAGCGAGAAGAAAGTATAGTTAAGATTAAGAAGCTGAAACAACAAACCAACCAAAGAATTGTATCAGATCATAGATACTGACACAGATGGAATGAAGTGCTCAAATCTCAGATTTCTGATGGTACAACCTCTAGTTTAAAAGGCAAGAACTCTGAGAAGCTGATCCAAAAAGAAAATCAAGAGTATTGAATCTAATCAAGGCTTGGCAGAGAGAAGTTGCAGGAGAATGTTTTATATAATTGAAGATAGACATCTCTAAATTCTCAAATGCTCAAACAGGGTTGACCAACCAAAGAATGGCTCCAAAAGAAGAGAATGGTGTATCAAAGATGATTAAAATCTAATGCAATGGATCCAAAGATGCAACACAGAGAGCAACTGTTTCGGGGTTCGAAACTATGTCAAAATGCTTGTGGAGGCAAAGGAATTGAGGTTCAGAAAATTCTATTAAAAGGCTACATGTGAACAATTGATTATTATCTGTGGAAGTTGTTCTCTTTCATAAGTCTAATACCATAAATCCAAAGTCACTGCCAAGGGAAGGCTAAGTGATAGCACAACTGAGAGAAACTACCTGAGAAGTTAGCTTTGTATGCAACTGCTTTCTCAAGATAGCGCCGAACCACTGAAATCAGACTCTCTCATGTCTGCAGAAGTGATGTTGACTCTTCTGCAACAATCAGTAAACCAGTACACATAATTCAGAGATTAAACAAAGTCATGAGAGAGATGCAAGGTATTCTTTCCGAGAGATTTCACATTTCTTCTAAAGCCATGGTGTATTCCTGTCACCTATGAGAATGTAAAACGTAAGTGAGTACATGTATATAAAATAACGAAAATAACATGATCATGAGTGTAACAGGCTTTGAACACTAAAAAGACACATCCTAACTAAAGCTTTACAAAAAACTTGTGATCTAGTTATTAATTTGAGCTGATTATAAGAGCGGGAAAGAAGAATTGTGTATGCAGCTCGATATAATACTTGTAAATTATACCCTCAATCCTAGAAAGATGCTTCACCTGTAGTTTGTGGTTATCACCGACAATAAGAGGTCGCTGATTGACTCCCAAAATGAACACACATTCACGGCAATTGGCTATGCAGATCTGTTTGGTAGCTGCAATGCTCAACTCTTACTGCCTGCATAAAACATACAATATTCTCACTACATCTTCTAACCTGAGCCTCACTAACAAAGGAAAAAACCAGGAAGGAATATATTTGACATACGTTGCCAGCAGCTCCCAGAACGATTGTAGAATCAGAACATCCATACACAGTTGCATATCAAAATCCATGATAGGATTAAACCAAAACCCAGAAACAATCATTTTGATTTTGAATAGATTTAACCAAACCTACGTCTAGACTCCCTTCTGCGCTTATCAGTGAACTTGGAAGCAATGATCGCCCAACTGAAATCAATCAACGCAACAAAAACCCATCTTTTCATCAGAATCAGTAGAATAAAATGACCAGATGAACTGAAGAAGAAGAAGAGATTTAAAAACTAACTTTTCAGTTCCAATTAAACTGATTTGCTTTCTAAATATACCATCCTCCTGCCAAAATAACTCAAAACTAAACCCACCTCATAAACAGAGCAATGAAACAGAGACTCAACAATATTATTATTGTATAGTATATCGGGAGATACCTCTTGTGATTAGGTTACAATATGACACTCCTTATTTTTGGAATCTTCCTTATTGACGATCTTCTTCTTCTTCCATTTATTTTGTTTCTTCCTTATTGGAATCTTCCTTATTGGAATCTTCCTTGTCTCTTCCATTTATTTTGTTTCTCTCTCTCTCACGCTCTCCTCTCTATTTTTTTCCCTTCACACTCCTTCCTTTATTGAAACCCAAAACTATCTCTATCGCAGAAAGACCCCACCAACCTTTTATGGCTAAGTCGACCAAAAGAACCTGGCCAAAATAATGTTGCATACATGAGTCCAACTCGGTTGGCTCCAGAGAATTCACTTGAAGTTCCCTTCTTCGAATCAATGTTCACTGGAAACTAATGAAGAGGCGTTACAGACCGCAGCCGTATAAGTGAGGAGAGGCGGATCGGAGAAGAAGGAAGTCGAAGAGCTAAGAAGATTAGGTAGGAGTTAACGGGCCATTTTTCCAGCAAATGATTTGGGCTCAGAACAGAACTGTTATTGAGGCCCAGCTTTTTTAAGAAATATTTTGCCACGTGGATGGCTTAAGAGGAGAGAAAAGCTCTAATTATATAATAGATTATTTATGCTTTCTTAATTTATAGATAATTCTATGCTTTTTCTATTATAATAGTATTATGATTAACACAGAGAATTTTTAGAATGGCTAATGTTTTGGCTTTTTCATTCTGATTTTTAGATTTACTTTTAAATTAAACTAATATAATCACTTTTCAACATGTTTTAGAGAATACAAATTGTAGGGAATAATATTTTTCAAGATTTTTTTATTTATCTAATCTATTAAAATAGAATTATTATATGAAAATAACCTTAGTTCTATGTGTTATTTACTAAATCTACCATTTAATTTATTTTAGAAATTTTATACATTCTTTTTTTTTTGGGAGGAATTAACTCTGAAACTCACGTGAAGCAATTACCAAGGATTTGAGCCGATAAAAGAATGGCGGATAATATGATAATGAAAACTAAGGCTGGAAGAATTCAAACCAAGTGGAAAGGAAGCTCTGCTGCATATTAGAGGTAGAAGTCGGTTGTTGGTGAGAGTGTGTTCTGATATCTCTGTCTAGCCTAGCCAATTTGGCTCTTAAGAGCAGCCTGATCTCCCTTTCCAGCACATAAGAGGGATTCACAGTTGATGAGTGCAACCTACTATTCCTCTCTTTCCATATGAAGTAAGTTAATGCTTGAAGCACTAGTTTACAAATCACTCTCAATTAAGGAGAGATCGCCATACCTCTGTCGAATAGGAGCAAAGCATGAATAAATGATGCTTTGATTCAGGTTCAGCACCGCAAAGATGACAATCACTAGGGACAGCCAGACCCAACGCCTTAATCGATCACTCGTCGGTAAGCGGTCTTTTGCAACTAGCCAGGCCATAAAAGCATGCTTAGGGAGTCTCTCTTTGAACCAAATAGCTTTATACCAAGAAACTTGAGGCTGCGTGGGATGCAAGGAGATCCATGTCTTTGCCGTGGAGAACGTTCCCGGGGACTTGACCCAAAGTATTCCTCCACAAGAAAAATTTCTCTTCTTCATACTCTGTATCCGGCACAGATTGAGGAAGGATACTTCGGAAAAGTCTGAAAATAGGGTGCCGGTTCTGAGAAATTTTCCAAACACCATTGGAGAAGAGACGCATCATTAGCCATAAAGGGGATACCAGTTACTTGGGGTCTAATAGGTCCAGTGACATTAATCAAAGGTCCAAATGTTGTCCAATCATCGTGCCAAAACAAAGCTGTGCGACCTGAGATGACAAGAAAGGTAAGGGCGAGCCAATTCCCGCAATTTCATGAGACCTTTCCAAATCCAGCTTCCCTTCTTGTCAAGATCATTATTCCAAAACAACTTGTCCTTAATGGTGTGTTTCTTGATCCAAGCCACTCACAAAGACCCATTTGAAGAGAACAACAACCAAATCAATTTTAGCCCGAAGACCTTGTTCATATCAATAATCCTCCTTATCCCCAATCCTCCTGATTTCTTTGTAGTACATACCACTTCGCATGAAACTTTAGCACCTCTAGCGGAATCAGGGGCTCTTGTCCATAAGAAAGTGTTGCTTATTTGTTCTAACGCATCCAAACAGTCCTTTGGAAGAGGAAAAATGCTCGCCCAGAAATTAATAATACCAAATATGACCGACTGAAGCAACTGCAGTCTACCGGCAAGGGGTAAATGTCGAACTGTCCAGCTTTGAATTTGCGATTTAACACTATCTATAAGAGGTTGATAGTCCTGCTTACAAAGCTTGTGTGGAGATATTGGGAGACCTAGGTACTTAACCGAAAGAGATCCTTGAAGCATTCCAAAGGAAGCAGCTAATTGGCAAGATAGAGGAAGATTATTCCCGTTGAGGAAAAGGCAGGACTTAGCAAGATTAAGTGCCAAACATGAAGCAGATTCAAATGATTTAAGCACTTCAAGGATTCCTATTAAGGAACATTTGCTACCATCGAAAAAGATAAGAACGTCGTCTGCAAAGTTAAGGTGAGTGACCAAGGGATCAAAACAAAGAGGATGAGGTCTGAAGACATTTTGCAACACACTCTTATCCAACTTCTTGGCGAAAATGTCCATTTCCAACACAAAGAGTGATGAAGAAATGGGATCACCTTGTCTTAACCTTTTTCCCATGAAAAAACCTTGCCAACTCTTCATTGATAGCAATAGAGTAATGAGGCGACGAAATGCAGCAACGAATCCAGTTGATGAAAGTCTATGGGATATCAAAGGCGCCTAAAATGTTCACGATAAAGTACCAGTTAACATTATCGTAGGCTTTTGTAATGTCAACCTGAAGACAACCTCTCCTATTATGCCCAACCTTGTGGAAATCAACAACAAGCTCAGAAGCTAGAAGGGCATTTTCACATAAGAGCCTCCCTTGAATAAATCCAACTTGGTTACCCTGTACTGCATCTGACATAAAAAGCTTTAAACGCTGCGCCAGTATCCAGGAGATTACATATAGATAGTGTTACACAAGGAAATTGGTCTAAACTGAGAGATATTTGCTGCTCCTGGAATTTTTGGAATCAATGTAATGACAGTGGAATTAACTTGCCTGGACAGAGTGGAGGTTAAGAAAAATTCCTTAACTGCATTGATAACGTCGCGTCCGACAAGCTCCCAAGAGGTTGTGAAGAATTCAACTGTAAACCCGTCAGGCCCTGGGGCTTTATTCCTTGGTAGACTAAAAACCGCAAGCTTAATCTCATCATCTGTAGGAATAACTTCAAGATTATCTGCTAAGTCTGATCCACAACGAAAGGGGTGTATCTCCTTAATAGATTCCACAGACAGAGGTTGTGTAGAAGGGTTCTCTGTTCCAAGAAGATCTGTATAGTACTGCACCGCCATAGCCTTAATAACTGGAATGTCAGAAATCCTGCAATTGAGATCATCCCAGAGAATATGGATTGTGTTCTTGAGCAGGTTTGCTTTGACCGACTTTAAGAAGAATTCCTTTCTTGCATCTCCATCTGAGGCCCACCTAATCCGCGAATTCTGACGGAAGAATGACTCTTCTGCAGAAGATAAGAGAAACCATTTATCCTTCGCAGATTGTTCCAAGGCAAAAAGTTCCTGAGTAGGGTCAGACATGAGACGAGTTTGGATGCTCTCAAGACTAGAAAATGCTTCCTTTGTCCTGCTCTGAATGTTGCTAAAGTGATTCCGATTTAGACTCTTACAACACAGCTTTGCTGACCTTAGGCATTGGTATAAGTTGTACATCGAATCCGCTGGTCTAATTGAAGCATTCCAAGATTCCGCCAAATTCCTCTTGCAATCAGGATGAGAGGAGAAGAAAGAATAGAACATGAACCTGCTGCTTCTCCTTACTTCAACATTGGTTAGCGAGACTAAACTTGGTGAATGATATGATCCTCCCGGTACATCAGAAAGAGCATTAGAATCTGGAAACTTATCCTGCCACGCCTCATTAATCACTGCTCTATCAAGTTTCCTCGATTTTGGGCTCAACGGGTTATGATTAGTCCATGTATAGAAGCAGCCTCTATGCGCCATATCAAAGAGATGAGAATCAGCCAAGCAGTCTATGAAATCAGATAAACCCAACATGGACAAATCTGCTGGCTCTAACGAATAAACCTCTGATGTTGAAAGGACTTGATTAAAGTCTCCCATGAAGATACAAGGGGAGTTACTAAGGACAGGAGAGTTTTCCAAATTCTCAATAAGGTTCCATAACGGCACTCGCTCCTCTCTAATATTCCTTGCATAAACAAACCCAACAGTAAAAGATTCATTTGTTGCTTGGTTAAAGACTCCACAGAGGACTAATTAGTCTTTTCAGGTAGAGGAAGACAGATAGCACATGCCTCCACATAAAAATAATTCTGCCATTTTCCGCCGTAACTGAGTAATTAGAATCGTATCTCCATCCCGCAAAATTGGAAGCCATAACTGCTTCAATACTGTCTTGCTTCACATGAGTTTCCAGCAAACCTTCTTTTAAAGGGTTGTTGGCAGTAATCCACCTCCTAACCGATATTTTCCTATTATTTCCATTAAGGCCCCGAACATTCCAACAAAAACACTTCATACGAAGTCCAAAAAGGGGTGTGACCAAGCACTCAGGCCTTGAAAGATTGACCAGAGCGGGAATTTGTCTGGTCGCCAGACGTTGTACCAAAACTTGACTTAAAAAGGTGTTATTACAGTCTGAAACTGGTGAGGATGGCAAGGAGCGAGCGCAACGAGAAAATAGTTTCTGCCTTTGCTTTTTCCTGAACTTCCGCTTTTCTTTAGGAGAGAAGTGCGTTGGCGGCTCTATTTCCAGACAAGCAACTCTTTTCCTAAGAATAGCTTGAGCCGAACTGATCATAATTTCTTCTTCTTCAAACTGTGAGGTAGTAACAGGGTTAACAAAGAAAGATTTCTCTGCTGAGGATGTCACTGCAGCAGGACGGGATCGCTTAACAACTTTTATCCAGGGAGCCGAAACACTGTCTGAAGCAATAGGAGAAGAGGGCAGGCTGATTGAACGGTGGGGAGAGGGGATGTTGACCGAGAGGCTTCCACCATTACCGCTTGTTGAATTTCCAGGAAGTGAAGAAGACATATTTGTAGGACTTTGAGAATTCCTTTTAGCAGAAGAAGAGGCACCGTCTTCATCTAACCCGACCTTAATCGGTTGCTTAGGAACATAAACCAGTCCACTAAAGAGTTTAGGAGAACTAGAAATATGGTTAGAAGCTGAAGCAGTGACTAATGGTGGAGCTGAAATTCTAACCCTGGACTTACAGGAGTCATGATAACGCAAATGAAGATGACCATATTCACCACAGAAACAACATTTAGGTGCGAGATTCGGATAAGATGCCATGACTGTAACTTAATTTTCAGTCTGATATGTGATGCGAACAAGAGATGGTCGGGCTTTTCCGAGGTCGATGATAACTCGAAGCTTAATGATTCCATTCGAATATGGCTTAATCTTAGCAAATTCTGAGTGAACTTGTTCCCCGACTCTAGAAGCGATAGTACTAAATCCGATTTCCGACCATAACTCTGGAGGTAAGTTTTTATACAGTGCCCAAACCGGAGCGTGGTGAAGTTTCCATGGCGATATATCCAAGCACGAAGACCACTCTGCTACTGAGAAGGAACAATTTCCAAAATGCCAGAATCTCACTTCAATAACCCAATTTCTAATAACTTCGGAAGGGATGAATATCAAACAGATATCTTTTGAGTGTTGTTTGACAGAAATCCTCCCTTGTTTACCCCAGATGGGATTGAGATCAGAGAAGATTTTTGCTGGTGAAGGACTTACCATGGAAGAAGCAGACAATATGATCTTTCCAAAGCTGAGAAGTACCCAAAACAATGCCGCTAGGAGCATGAATCAAAGAAACGCCATCCTCGGATATAACTGGATTAGCGACTTTCGAAAGGGGTTGGTAGGAGGATTTTAGCTTTTCAATCCACGGGGATTGAGATTTGAGCCTTGCCAACTGCGGAGGAAAAGGCCCAACACAAGAACTTGGAGGCAGAGACGCCTTATCCTGAGGAGCGAGAACATCTGGTGAAGGAGAATCAAAGACCTCTGGGTTTGTAGCCGGAGACGCGAGAACAAGAGGAGTAGTGGACATAAAAGGAAGCAAGAAAAGTAAGTTCGGCGGAACAGGTGGAGGGGTCGCCATTGGGAGAACCGGAAGAAGAAGAGGGGGAAATTCTCAGAGGTCGGCGTGAGGCCAACCACCGGCGGCGGATCTGGGACAAACTCTAAACACCGAACATCGCCTTTTTCGCTAGGAGAGAGAAAGCGGATTTCCTTTAAATTGTATACATTCATTAAGGTTAATAGTGTAAAATCAAATCTAACTAATTTATTCGTAATATCTTCCAGTGTCTTTTGTTTTTAATAAATATAAATAAAGATATATATATATATATATATAATTTAAATAATTAGTTAAATTCGTGAATTTTATTAAAATATTATAGTAAATTAATTCTCATTAATTTATCTATAAAATAAAATAAATAAAAATCATATATATATACATATTTCATAATTATAAATATAATTAAATAACTTAATACACTAATTATTTTCGTAATTCATAAAATCAAATGTAAGTAATTGTAAATATAAAATAACACATATTTATGTATTTTCAATATAAATTAGTTTTTAAGAAAATATTATGAAAACAGATATTAAAATTAATATGAATAATCTTTAATTTATAAAAAAAAAATTGTTTTAAAATATTAAAAACAAGATCGTAATGGAAAATATTTTTACGACCACAACGATGAATTAAAACGGAATAGTTCATTTCAATTATGAAAAAATAAAAATAAACTTAAATCATTGCACCACATGTTATATTTAATTAAATATGAAAAATAAAAATAATTTTCATATATGAACATATGTTGTTCCATAAGAAATATAAAATATTTTAGATCAACGTAATACATATTAAATTTAAATTAAATTACATATTTTCTAAAATAATTATTTTATTAAAAATAAAATACTATAAAGTCATATCTAAAATCATGATACCAAGTTGTAACGCGGGTTGAAACCTGGTTTTCATTAAATAAAAAATAACCTACCTCCGTAAAGATGAAAGGTGGAGTCATGGAGATCCTCCAAAGTTATAGGGTATTCTGCACATTCAAAGATAGGGAATAACCTTTGTTCGGAAACTCGATAGGCGTATATAGCGCGGTTGATCTAAGCTTTGCGAGTTAACAAAAAATCGGAGAAAACTTGGAAAGTAAGCGGGGCAGGTTTTTTTATGTAATTCAAACATTTTATCTATTTATAAGCTTATATATTAAATATGTGTGATAACAAAGTAAATCCATCGTGGCCGAGTGGTCTTGTGCAATGTTAGTTGACTCAGCGATCACTTGTTCGACCTCATGTATGTATGTACTTTGTTATTTTTTAATTTTCTGTTAAATGAAAACAAAATTATAATTTTACCCATATCTTCTTCTTCTTCCCCTGCGACCCATGCGACTTGTAAACCCTAGTTTTCGTCCGTTTGCCATTTCTTTTCATTATTTTACCGATTTTGAAAGATATTCATGTGGATTTGACACATTGATGATAGATCTACAATGAAACACTCGATTTCAAGGTTAAAACTCATAAAAAGTGTTTTTAGAAACAAATCCAATATTAGAGCGAATAGTCTCAAATCGCGGCGGTGGAGAACCGCCTAACGCCTTACTACCGATATTTCGGCCGCATCAAGCGCATTTTAGAACATGAATAACTATTGTTACTTACGTAATAAAAAAAAATTTCATTAAATAAGTTATAAGGTTAATTGGGCTTTAGTTTTGCAAATAATTATTTTAACCAATATAAATTACATACGTACGTATTATAGATATATAAAAATTAGAATTACCTTTAGAATTTTAAATTAATATCTATGTATTGTTATTTGCTATTCTCATAAATATTTTTGTTTTGTTTTATTTATGTATGTACCAGCATATGCTATGAAACAATATTGAAAAAAAGAAATCTCCACCATCTAATCTCGACTTGGATGATTTGCCATCTTATGAAGCTAAGCGAAAAATATTCAAAATTATCATACGACACAAATATTTGAGTAGAGGACCTTATCGACCTCGTGGTTATACTTTTCAACAAAAACCAATAGGAAATATATTACGACGCTTTAATCCACATTGGTTTGATTAATATATTGATTGGTTAGAGGATAGTGTGGAACAAGAAAAAAGCTTTTGATTGTTTTGTTACTTGTTCAGAGTTCAAGCAGAAAAACAAGGTGGGAGTGACGCTTTTGTATCATTGGAGTTTTCTAGATGGAGTAAGGCTGATATATTCAGTAAGAACGTGGAAGATCATAATAGTTTTCACAATGATGCTAAAAATAAGTGTGAAGATTTTATAATACAAAGTCAATCTATCAAACATGCTTTACATAAGCAAACATATGTTGTGAAAAAATGAGTATCGAATCCTCTTGGGTACTTCGATTAATGTTTCTAGACACTTGTTACACCAAGGTTTATCATTTTGTGCTTATGATGAGAAAGAAGAGTCAACAAACAAAAGTACTTTCTTAGAGCTTCTGAAATATACATCAAGTCAGAATGAGGTTGTAAGAAAATCTGTGTTGAACAATGCTCCTAACACTACAAGAAAAAGCTCTATTCTTAGCACACGAAAAACGCCATCGTATGTATATGATGGCGTTTGTGATAATGCTATGTCTGCCCCAGCTATAATAGGTAGGCCAGATACGATAGCATTTTTTGTTTGTGCTATAATATTGTTCACTATGATAACGTTTTTGAAATTGCTATGTCTGCCCCAGCTATAATAGATCAGCCATATATAATAGCGTTTTTGCTCGTGCTATGATATAAAACACTTATGATAGCGATGTTGTTCTTTGCTATTGGATATATCTGTTATAGCTTTTTTTATTTGTCATAATATCTTTTTTAATAATTGATAATTATAGCTAATTTATATATATATATATATATATATATATATATAATATAATTTTTTCTATTTTGGATTTATACAAAAATAAATATAATTGAACTTTCATTAATAACACAAAAATGTATTACACAAAATATTACAAAATCAAAACTAAACTAAACAACAAAAACTCAATGTAGCTGAACCTTTTCCTGCTTTAGCCTCCACAACTTCTGTGCCTCCATCTTGAGTACGCTTGGCGAGGGCGGTGAGTACGTCACCTGACAAGTTAGCTTGAGGAGTGGCCTACATTGTTTACAAAGCAGAGTGACTTAGTCGAACAAAGCTAAACAAGGGTAGTAATAAATAAGACATTCAACCACATAAGAGAGGAAGTGAGAGGGAAGTTCTTATGCATACATACACTTCACCATAATATTGTTCAAAAAGAGAAGAAAACATTAACAGTCTTTAAAGTATTTCGTAAGCTTTGAATTTGGTTTCAGAATTAGTTTCATTGCATAATTACTGACAAAACACATTCAGATCAAGTTTATAGCTAAAGAGAGATATCAATAACATGACAGACCTGGCTAGCAGCAATTACATGAGAAACCATTGTAAGAGCGTAAGCAGAAAGAGTTGCGCAAGCGATACATCCAAGCTTCTTCTGCTTTAACAATTCATGTGCCTTCAAGGATAATATTAAAAAAAAAACTAGTTTAGAATCCTGCATAAACTGAAAGAAAAAATGTCAGAGCCAAAGGCTACACAAGTACCATTTTTATACATGTTGCATAAGCTTCTCTACACTCTTCCAAAGTAGACTGCACTATTTTTCCTGCAAAAAACTCATAAACGGATCAATCATCAGAGGCCATTTAGAGAAGGCCCCATTGACATAAACATCCGAAATACAACCTTCTATCCAGTCTCTACAATCTCTTTTCACATCCCAAACCCCCTGAAATGAGGCAAAGATTACATATTCACCTCTAAGGCAGATCACTCAGCAAACTACTCATCGCATTAGATGTAAAATTTCCTCCTTACCTCTACAGTAAAGTAATCTGCATACGGCACATGATGTTTCAATAACCAGATGGCTAGCAAAATAATGACAATATCAGATAACAGCAAAAAACCATGCATTTGCAGGATAATTAAACGTAGGATTCACTTTAAAACAAAGCTGCATATTCTATCAATACCTATCTCTGTACATCCGAAATTTCTGCAACTCCTGGGAGCCACCAAACTTTGCACCTTCAAAAGAATCCAACAGTCAAGCATACCAATATTTGAATAAAATGTAACTGAATGTATCTAAAGGAAGGAAAAACGTTACCAAAATAAATCTTTATGGGTGTTGACCAAAAAATAAATAAATCTTTATTGGATGTTGAATGAGACATTGCAAGTGTATCCAAGCTTTTCATGAGGTTGCCAAGAGCTACACCTAAATTCTGCAAATACAAAGGTCTATTCTGATCAAAAGAGAGAGAGAAAAAATGCCGACAGAGAGAAAAACGTACAAAAACAACTAACAACAGCAGCAAAAAGATCCCATTGCTTATAGCTCTACCTTTATCTCCACAATTCTTATGGAAAGAACTAACAAAACTAACAACACCATCTGAAAATAACAATCTAAAGAACTCTTCTACTGGAATCTGCAAACATAACTCTGTTTAGGTACATACGAATCTTCTGCACTCAGTCAATGATTATATTCTCAAAAACTTGAAAGGGAATGGTTTTATAGTTTTCTCTACTCCATAAGCCAAAGACAGCGACATTACCCAAAACTTTGCCTCAGCTATCTTTGTAAAATCAGATGATACTGCAGGCAAGCAACACAAACCTTGAGGGACGAATTCGAATGATAACACGAAAAGAGATCAGAGTAATCTTTTGGAAAGAGCTTCCTGATATCCTGCACATTACATTTGTATACTTGTTCTTATCTACAAAGATATGCAGCTATGTCCCAGAAAACAACAAGATAAACTTTTACCTCTAAACATGCAATCTTGAATTCGTGAGGTGCTCTTCTTATCACTGTAAAGCAGTTATAAAGTATAAGAGAAAAAGAATTAGAGATCCTTACAGATACGTTAACATGGTACTAATGAATCTCCAAGGCATTAAGATTAATCTCCAAAATCAAAAGCTTAAACCCAAAAAATCCAGTTCTTACAATAAAATCGAAATCAATAAAATCGAAATCAATAAAGTCAAAATCAGATTGAGCCTATTTCAATCGACAGAGAGAAGAAGAGGGAGAGGATCTGGGCCGGCTTCTTCAGAGACGAAGAGACGGAGGCGGAGATGGAGTTAGGGTTTGGGTGATGGAGGTTTCACGACCTGACATGGACGAATCTAAGCTCAAAGGAAGGAAACTTGTGTAATGACGAAAGAAATAAGAGTAGGAAAGACTTGCCTTCGATTTCAGCTTGAAACAATTAGGGGCGGTGACAGGGTTAAGGGTTGCAGCTAGCTTCAACGGCAAAGAGATTTTCGTGTGGCTGGACGAGATTCTTAGGTTTGAGATTCTTAGGTCTGAGATGCTTAGGTTTGAGTTTTTGGATGAAATATCTGTCTCGATGTGTAGATGGAGAAGAGAGAGGCTTATTTTTTGGGGTAGAATAGATGAGGGAATTTTTTTAAGGGTTTTATGGTTTTGGGGAAATTTGGTCTAAGTGGCTCGAATAGAGGAGGGAAAATTTAGCGGTCTAACAAAATTTCGTCAAGTTTTGGCGGATTAGATAATTTTTGTTTCCCGCTTACTAAAACACTATCTTAGCACTGTATCAATGCTATAAAAAGTTAAAGAAATCTCAAATTTATTTTTAATAGCAGTTAGTGAAACCGTGCTATCGTAATGTGCTATCAATACTCAGTTTTTTTGTAGTGTAAAAATAATCATATGACATCTCCTCCAATTCAAAAGGACATTGCACATTGCTTTGCAGAAGAAGTAGCTAAGTATGTTATCCAATAAATTGATAATGATGTTTATGGCTTGTTGGTAGATGAATATGTTGATTTTCAGATAAAGGAAAATGGTTGTGGTGTTTTGTTTCTTTGATAAATTTGGGTTGGTAAGAAAGATTTGTTGGCATTAGTCATGTAAAAAAGACATCTTCTCTAACTCCGAAGTATGCTATTGATTATTTTTTTGTGAAATATGGATTGAGTTTGAAAAAGGTGAGAGAACAAGGTTATGATTGAGCTAGCAATATGAAAAGAGATTACAATGGTTTAAGATCACTCATTTTGAAAGAAAGTAAATCTGCATATTATGTTTACTGTTTTGTTCATCAACTTCAGTTGGTTGTCGTGGCGGTTGCAAAGAAACATTTTGAAGTTGGAGAATTTTTTGATATGGTTCATATTCTGCTGAATGTGGTGAGAGCTTCTTGCAAGAGAAAGGTACTCACTGGAAGTAATCGCAAGAGAATGGAAGAGATGATCAGAAAGGGTAAATGATTGTTTATGTGATTGTCTAGTTTGTTTTATTGAGAAACATGTGCTTTTCGCCAATTTGAGTTCGATTTACGTTGGGAGGGGTCTCCTCTCAAAAGGAGAATGAATTTAACATAGTTTGGGCTCTGATCTAGGGGGATGTACGGGCCTATGAAACATAAACCTCTTAGTCATTCAGAAAAAAAAAGAGACATGTGCATGACACAGTGATCAAACGATTCCAAAAAATAAGTGAACGTAGAGTACATCTTTGAGTCTGAGTTTGAATGAATTTTTTTTTTTTTTTAGTAAGTTTATGCATTTTTTTAAAAGTCAAAAAACGTATTATGACCTTGATCAATATTGTTTCTCGATTGTTTCTCGCTCCACCACTGAATATGTGCATATTAATCCCTTTTGCTCATTTGGGTTTGCTCATAGTCTGTGAGGTGTTATTTGGTGTTTAAGGAATTGTTGGGCTGGTGTATCTTTCTTTAATTTAATTTCTCATTTGTTGTTGTATGGTCTCAGAGCTTTTTGGTTTTGAAGATGAATTAGTTATTCGCCGATTTTAGTGTGTTTTGCTTCTTTACTCTTTTTGGGAAACCAATCAATAAAAAAAAAAAAAAAAACTTATATCATGGTAATTAAAAAAAGCTATTAAAAATACATTATTTGATAATGTAGTTATAAACATTGATTTCAGAAAAAGGTTTTCGATAAAATCAATCGTTATATATTTTTTAAATTTATTAAAAGATCAACGAAAAGGTTAACAATGTTTTTGTCATTAATTTTGCACTTAGTGATGAACAATGCGACTATTGTAAAAAAACAATTATAACAACATAATGTTAACGAAACATTTAGACATATGTATTATCGACAACATTTTCTTTCATAAATTCGATAATAATTTCAATTTCTGTTACCACATATTTGATTTTTTCCTTAGATTTTACATCTTTTCATACTCTATAATTTTCCTTTCTCTTATGTAATTCCAACTTCCTAACTAAGTGATGTAAATGATTTTGGTGTTTAACAATAATTTCATATTTTAAGCCCACAAAAATACAGTTAACAAATAGACAATATTTTTATTGCACAAGTTCAGTTACTTACATGTTTCCACGTAAAACAAAAGAAGTTAAACTCGTTAAACACTAAACTTATCCTTAGAGAAAGCAATGATGAAGAAGAGGTTATACAAATTCTGTAACAAGAGTTCCTTGAAACAGATCAAAGGTCTAATTAAAATATTCTTAGAGAGTTCCATGGTGGGGTGTCTTTTGATTATTCATCGCCCCGTACGTACACCACACACCGTTCTTCCTTGAACAAAATCAATTCAAAGATGGAAAACATATTTATTTTGTTCGATCACTGGCTCGATTTCTCTTGCACCAGACGAGAATGAGTGTTGTTGCCCATGCATCTTCCATGCACACCGGCATAGCACGGTGCAGTCACATTTGCTAAATACTTCTTAGGCAATGCTATTCCGAATCTCTTTCCTTTTCTTTCTCTTTTCTCCTTTTTGACGATGCTTTCGTCCTATCGTGTAGTAGTCATTCGAATGCAAACATATCATTATAATAAACCAACTAAATGATGCAGATAGATGAACGCAATTCACTTTTTATTTATTGGCAAGTTACTTAAATTGTTGTAAAGAAACATTTTCACCTCTTTCGGCTCTGTGTTGACGCTTTCGGTTTCCATCGACTTTCTCGTGTCTTCAGCATCCTTTTCTGCAATTTGTTTCATTAAATCAATGACGAATATTAATGCCTCTCTAAACATATCAGTTTTGAGTCATTTTTTATAACCATTAATTTTGAATTATAGAGAAAAGTAAAGATAGATAAGACAAAGCTACGTAATACCTATACAGTTTTGAATCAGATCAAACTAAATATATAAGACAAAATCTATGTGATATCTATATAGTTTCGAAAAAAATATCATTCCAAATAGAAATATACTCCTAGCAATCAAATACATACGTGTAGCTGCATCCATAATTGGTATGTATATTTTCTGTATAAAGAGTCAAAAACTCTTCTTCTTTTTATTTTTATTTGGTACGTAATTTTTTGTATATATATATATATATGTTTGTGTAAAATAGCATCAATTAAGAGCGTAAGATTTACCTTCTTCATCATCACCAGAAGTAACATCGATGCAATAAACCCTAAAGCTTGGAGATCCAGGACATATCATCCTCTCATCGAAGTTGCTGATCATCCGTTCATCATGATCAGCACTATCATCTCCGTCCTTCTTTTCATTGATGACCTTATCATGTTCATAATGATTATTAAAAACATCATCTCCTTCTTTCTTAACATTCATGGCTACATCATCAACAACATCATGATGATTTTCCTCATCTTGTTTCTTCACAACTTCTTCCTCTTTCTTCACTTCTTTAACATCATCTCTGGACGAAATCTTCTCATAAATAACCTCTTTCTTCTCTTCCACGTGATGATCAGGCGAAGGAGCCACCTTAGCCGACAACTTCAAGCTGTCGTCGGTCTCTTCTCCGTCGTCCTCGGAGGAACCGTGCTTTAGAAGCTCCTTCTTCGACAGCGTCTGGTTTCCTTTCAAGACGCTTGCATGGCTCCGTTTCTTCATCTCCTCTAATCTACGCCGGAGAAGGGGACGTATTCCCGCCGGAAGTGGCACAACGCCGCCCTCATCCACTCTTGCCGCCGCCCCACCTCCTAGCCTTGAACCACCGCAACCCATATCAACAAAACTAACAAATAGATGGTGTAATCGCCGCCACCAAAGATATCATACGGCAGAGGGTGGGTGGCGGGAGAAGATTCTAGAAAAAAACAAGGGCAAGGAAGAGGAGAGAAGAGAGCCAATTAATTAGAAGGATGGTGAATGGAAGATAATATTTAGAAATCAGAGAAGAAGAAGGGAGAGAATGCGAGATTATTAAAGGGTTGAGATTGTGTGATGGGGTTGATTGGTTAGTTGCAATTTATTTGCTAAATTTGGCAATTAGTGATTTATTTAGGCAAATTCATGAGTTGGTTTTTATCTAAATAACATATTCATTCTTTGTTGTCATTTTGACTTACAGTTAGCCTCTCTTGAATTTGTAGATAACTTTGATGACTAAATTGCTATATTGCTGAACACATTGCTTCAATGTATTTTGATATTTTCTTTTAGAAAGAATCTTCTTTTGTATTTACTCATGAAGCTCTTATATACATATAATTTTACCAGCTGGTTAAGGGTTCTTCTTACAAAAAATATATATATATATATATAACACTAAAATATAAACAATAATTTTACCAGCTGGTTAAGGGTTCTTCTTACAAAAAAAAAAACTCTAAACTGAACTCACACACAATAACAAAGAGATCTAGTATCTCGAATTGTGATGTTGTAGAAAATAATAAACATGGCAATGATTTAAATTGAAAATGATGAAATGATTTTTTCCACCCATATACTTACTATGGAGCTGCTCTTACATTGTTTTTTGAGAAAGGGTTATGAAATGACATACATCGTTAGTCAAGAAGCCCCATAAGCTAACCATGTGTTGATTTTCTAACAAATTAAATAGAAGTGAAAAGCTATATAATATCTCCTAAAATCTATACATCAAATCAAGTCAACAAGCCCCATGTGATAACCATGTAAATAGATTTTAGGGGATCGAGGATTTAGGAATCTCGAATTCAAAATAAATTACAATGATGAAGAACAATATATAATTAAATATATATTGGGAGAAGAACAAAAAAGAGGGGAGACTAATACCAAAAAATAAAAAAAAATAAGAGGGTAGATAAAAAGCAAACTTGTGGCATATCTTCCTCACCACATTCTATATTACATTCCAAAGTGCTCGGAAGACAATACTAAGTTACTAACTAAACTCAAATGATTTGTCACTTATAAACCATTTGCTTACATAATATATATGGCATCACCCTAGATCGGTCTTCACCGGCTTTGGACAACTTCTTCCCCATCTGACTCGTCCGAGGCATGTTCATCTTCCGTGATCTCCTCTTCATTCTCTTCCTTAACGATCACCTTCACCGCCCTCCATTTCCCTACCTCTCCCTTAAACCCCAAAACATTAACTAAAACTATCAAACATTGATATCAATGTTGCTCTTGCTCGGAACTACGATTGCAGAAAAAAAAAAGACTAAAATCTAATGTGTTCGAACTTACCCGAGGCATAGGAGACGATAACCACCTTGTAGCCATAGAGGAAAGAAGCCGGAACTCGTACATGATCCATGGAGTTATGGTTCCTCGGGGTCTTTTTCCTATATAGAAAGCAAATGTCTTTCTCCTTCCTTGTAGATGATTACAACCACGATCACTAGACTCCATTACTTCCTCTTCTTCACACTCTTCCCAATAACCCGATAACGTCTCTCTTCCCTTTCTCTCTCGCTCTTCCTTCTTCACAAAGTAATACACTTCCTTGTTCTTATCTCCTACAACAATGTATACGTACAACATTCACTGATCAATAAATCTAATATGATTCTGTATATAGTAATTAGAGAGAACAGTATGAGCAAACCTAGCAAGTCCCAAGGATCAACATTGGTAGAACGGAGCTCAGGGAGGTCAAAGTCCATGGGACGGTGGAGAACCTTCTTGGCCAGATACTCGAAAACAAGATCTCCGTCATCTGGATCAAACCGAAACCCCGGAGGTAGTCTCATACTTCTTCCGTTCAAGGCAAATCTCTGCGTAGAAATGTCCATCGGTACTTCCTTCTTAATGTATTTTTGTTTGGTTTTAGGTTGTTTATACATATAGTACATGAGTGTCACCTTTGGTTCGGCAAAAGCGGATTCTACTTTTCCTTTAAATACTTTACAATTACTAATATTTTCAAGAGACAAAATTGATAAAGTATCGTTACTTAGCTGCCAATTCAAAGTTGGAGTTCGATTGGTCCTATTTTTAAGATAAAAGGCGAGGATCGCGAATAAATTGTTGTGCATGTACCCATGCAGTCAAAGTGAATAAGATTTTGGCCCTGTTCGTTTCGCAGTCGCTGGCGACAGCGACAGCGACAGCGACTCGAAACATGTTCGTTTGACAGTCGCTGTTACAGCGACAGCGGCAGCGACAGCGACTCAGTCATGTTCGTTTGACAGTCGCTGGCGACAGCGACTGTCGCAGCGACTCCAAATCAGCGATTGGCGACTAAAAATCCGGTCGCTGATTTTAATAGCGATTTAAAAAAAAAAAATTAGCGACAGTCGCAGCGACTGTAAAACGAACAACATAGCGACTGTCGCAGCGACTGTCGCTGTCGCTGTCGCTGTCGCTAATCGCTAGCGACTGCGAAACGAACAGGGCCTTTGAATATAACTTATTTCCCTCCATACAAAAATAATCAAGTCTTTTTTTGTGTGGGTAAAGGTAATTAAGTTCTTCTCTCACATTGAATTAATACAGTTATAAGAGCATGCCCATTGGTAAACCCCCTTTGAGGGTTCTTACCAATTTTTTTAATATATTTTTTTTTGTTTTAGCTGGAGAAAAAAAAAAGTTGACCAACCGGGTTGCGCCACGTGGCGAATCCGGGTTCTAAAGGTTGCCCAAATAGGAACCTCTCCTTGGTAACTTCACCTTCTCTCTCTACTTTTATTATATTATTAATTTTTTAGAACCCCACCCCCTAAGAGCCGCCTATGGGGGTGGTCTAAGGGTCTATAGCTCCAATACAGGTTGTTATACTATCTCTAATGTATTACTCAATTTCCATTTTAAAATGGAGTAATGTTCTAAAATGGACCAAAAAAAAAAAAAAAAATATTTTGCATAATTTTCTTTCATGCATTTTAGTTATAAAATTTATAAATCAATCCTATTTATTTTTTGTTTTATAATCTTTCATAAATTGTGAAACGATTTTACTTGATAATCTTTATAAATAATAAAATAATACTAAAAATTCTAGTATTTCAAACATTTATAAGTACTTTTGACAAATATATACATATATCGATATATAGTAATTATTATTATGTTGATAAGGAAATAGAAAATACAATGATTTAATATTCAAAAGAACTATTTTGTAAATAAAAATATTTCACGCTAAAATAGAATAGAAAATAAATTTACTCCAAATATAAAGTAATTTTATTATTTATTTAATTTTAGAACGGAGAATGAAATAGAATTAAAGAAGATTGTAAAAAATGTAGTAGGGTTTGATATGCCTTTAAACCAAATTATTGGTAAGAACCATTATTACTTGTTACCGTAGTACTATCACAATATATATTGGTACGAACACATCACCTAAACTCGAACTTTTTTATTGTATATTATTTTACATTTAGCCGAGAAGTTTTGTACGCTATTTAAATAATAATAATAATAATAATAATAATAATAATAATAATAATAATAATAATAATAATAATAAGATCTTAGATCAGAAAATGAAACGTAAATGATTTGGATCAGGTAACATATCATAATAATATTCAAAAAAGAAAACATATCATAATATGTAAGACATCATCAGACTGTTTAAAAAAAACATCATGAGATCAGTTTTTTTTCATTATATCGTATGTGAAAGACATACTAATGTCGGAATTAATATGCCTGTTTAAAAAATGAATGTCGTACTAAAGAAAAAAAAAAAATCTGTAACCTAAATTTTTAAGTGTAAGTGCAACTGTTTGGGCATTTAAGTTTTCGGATCGGATCTAAGTTAGGTTCTCGTAAATTCTGGGTTTAATGAAGTATATGAATATATGATCTATTTAAAGATCCGTCTATTTGGATCTGGTCTTCGTAGATTCAGGTTCAATGGGTCATATTAAGTCATATCGAATTTTATATGGTCGGTTACTAACATGTTATATCAGGTACTTAATATATTACTTACAAGTTTTAACGAGTATCCGAATCCAATCCGATACTTGCGGGTCTTCAATCATTATATCCAACATATTCATTTACCTGGATCCGACCCGGACTGATCCAAATTTTTCGGATCAGTTTCTGATCAGATCATCGGTCTAGGAAAAAAATGTCCAAGCCTATGTGTTGATTCAGAGAACCACAACGATCAATTCAATAAACTGATCTTAAATTTAGAGACTTGAATAGTTTGAATCTAAGGACTAAAAGGCAATAACGAAAGGACTGAAAAATCTGTATGTATTGATCTGTAGGTTCAAAATCGATTGATATCTCTGCCTAGGGTTTGTGTTACAATGAATGAACTTAGTCTTTTCCCGCGCAAGAGAATGATATTTAAATCGAGAGAATTAGGGTTTATTCCATAGATTCTCTCTGATATAATAAAGTAAAATATAACAACATATATTTTCTTTCAATTTAGAAGATTTGTGTTTATCTTTTTCCATTTTTTAAATATATTAATTTTCCTATTAACACATTTCCTTGTTTTTCGCAGGTCGGCCGAGGCGTCTTTGCCGAGCTACACCGTGTTGGACCGACTTCTTTTCTAATGGGCGATCTCTGATGGGTTGTTCAGCTGTTGGACTGAGCTAAAGCGGTGATAAACCAACCTCCAATAGTAAGCCCCCTAGTTTGGTGTAATGAGTACAACATAGGACGGCGAATTGAATCATGGTCCGGCCCAATCAGTTAAATCGTCACAAGTTGAGATATATTACTTGAGCTGTCGGTTATTCCCTCCATGTGGCTATCGGCCATCCTGTGTGCTCGCCACACTTCTTTTCTTTTTAAACCAATGACACTTGGACACGTGCGACAGGAAGTCGCAAGGTCGCTCATGTTGAGAGGTAGAGTTGCGTCCATCGAAAGACTTCCACCTCTTCACTTTTATAAATAAGGCTTTTAATCCTCATTTTTCACCATTCGCTATCAGAAGTTAATTTCAAGTACCTTCTTTTCTAACTTCTCATTTTTTATTTATCTTTTTCGTCCTTCCTTTATCTTTTTCTTTTCGCCTACCTACTTGCTGATATGCGTATCCATGCCGAATCCAGTGAAGAGTCCGCTAGTTCTATAAGTGCTAGCGCATTTGAAGGAGATATTGTTCCCTCTTCTTCATCAACTCACAGCTCGGACTCTGTTGGTCTTGCGCAAGAATTATCTCGGCGGCGAGCCAAATCTCTTCGTGATTATGCTGTCGATCATTCTGACAAACACGTTACTCTTGCCTTAATGGCAGCATCTCGCGGCTGAGGTAACAAGAATAACACGTATAAGGGAAAAGAGAAGGAGATAGCTCCTCAACAAGTTGCTAACAACGACTTCGGCGTTTTGCCGACCTTCTCTAACAAAGATTCCTTGGCTTTGATGAGGACTCTTTCTGGGTGCGAGGACATATAATTCCTCTTACCTTCTCCCTCACAGCGACTTTGGGATGCTCCTTCGAATTTCGCCTGTCTTTATGTATTGTTCTTTAATTCTACCAGCCTCTGGTTTCCGTTCCAAAGGTGTTAGTTGATTTATGCGCGAGGTTCGGAATTTCTTTTACTCTGCTTAACCTTGCCAGCATAATAAACATAACTAGCCTTCTGGAGCTCAGCACATCTCTTTGCATTCTGCTGACGGTTGATCTGTGTGAATACTTCGGCCAACTGAACATTGTCATGACGAAACCGGCGTGGATTCAGGTTAAAATTAACAAGTTCTCATTTCAAAATTAACAAGTTCTCATTTCCTGACCCAATAGCCCCGATTATCAGCGCGTGGAATCTTTCCATTGGTATTTGATTAGTCGGTTAACCATTAGTACTTTTTCTTGTCCTTTAACCTAAATGTTGTTCTTGTTTTGTTTCAGCTCGTCTCACTCCGAATCGACCTATTAAGGAATACTTGAACGACGTCAGCAAAAAAGTTTTCTGAGCTCGGTCATCAAACTTGGCCCAAACCCGAAGACGCTAAAACGAGCAAAGCCAGTGAGTTCGGCCTTGCTTTTGCTGGTTTTTGAACCATTTTCCTTTTTATTCTTATCATTACAAATTCCTTTTTGCAGTATCCCAGCCGAAGAATCATATGGGGAAAACAAGGAAAGTAATTCCTAACATGGTGATCGATCCAAAGAAGAGTTCAAAACCTTCTGAGCAAGGCATATGGTTCTAGTCGACCTGCAGCTACCAAACGAAACACATCCCCTATATCGCAATCTAAGAGGGGAGAAGACCGAGCTTCCAATGATGTCAATAAGAAAAGAGCTGAGGAGGCCAAGAGGCGCTCATCTGAGCTTAGATCGAAGAAGGCTGCAGAAGAAGAGAAGTAGGACTACGTCCGTCGAGGACGAGCTGGAAGATTCTTCTTCTCAACTGATTCAGAAGATTGCAAAGTCTTCGGGTCTGGTTGAGAAAACTCCTTCAACCAATAAAGGCGTTCTACCCCTTTCTGCTGCTCAAAAGGTTCTAACTACGGGACCTTCCAGGACATTGGCCTCGCTTGCTAGGGAATAGAAGCGATAATCGAAGGACGAAAATCATTATGCGAGTTAGGGGGCGAATAAGCGTTCGAATGTCGGTGATTCTTCACAGAATTGAAGAAACAAATCCTTCGCGCTTTGAGGCGAAAAGCTTAGGAGCCCAAACGAATATTACTGCGGGGAGCTGATCCAGAATATCTTGTTCGGTGTCACCCCGCCATGTCCAGTGAGCCTAATTTACAAGCCGTACGTTTATCACAACATCTCTCTGTACCTCGTCAATGTAGGCGTTTTTCTTGTTCCATTTATTTTGGCATCCTTGCAGTTGTTTTGACAACTACTTTTATGCAGAGGACCTCCTTGTTGAATTAGCAACTATTGAACTAAAGCACCGATGCCAAGGAAGAGCTCGTTAAAAAAACGAAGGAAATTGGAAACATTCCGACTTTCTGATGAGATATCCCGGGTGAGCGAGTCTAATCTCAAGAGTCAGATTTCTTCGCTCATCGGAAAGTTAGAGCAGTGCGAGGATCGTAAAAAGGATCTCGAAGACCGAACCGTCAAGTTGGCTGCCGAGCTTACGGAGAAGAAGAAGAAGCACTTTGAGAACTTAAAGGATGGGAACATTTCCTCGGCGATGCTCTTAATGCTCGTCATATTTTGGAGGCTAAGTATTAGCTTTGCTTACAAGATTTGAAGGAGGTGGTTGCCACGAAGGATGCTGAGAGTGATGCTTATATGCGTCCGAGCCAGTATTCTGGGACCTTGGATTACCTGAAAGTGCTCTGAGACGCGAAGGGAGTACTTATTCCCAAAAATGCCTTTGCCGAGCTCGAGGCTTTAGTTTTGCAGAATCTCCTTTGCAATATTCTTTTATGTTTCAACCGTATGAAGGAAGAAATTCCTTTTTCTTAGACTGGAATTTATTCTCGAGATCAACAAGCTTTCTAATTGGTTGTAGCAGTTCAGCGAATAATGCTTTTTTAGCGGGGACTGACTTCACTTGTGAACAAATGTTTCTTGGATACTCCGAGTGAAGACTTCGGGAGTTCTGATGAATGGAGGCGAGCTCATCGCATTATTGGTTGCGAAAGAATCTCAGACCAATTTGTTTTGAGTGAAAATTGGTTTTTTCTTAGAGTGAGAACTCGTCTTTGGTTTGTGAGCCAAGGCCCAGTTTTTGTTGAATAAGTCGGTTATCAGTTTTTTCTGTTTTGAAATCCTCCAAAGGGTTCAATGAAACTTTTTTAACCTTTTCTTATGAAATTCAATTTGTAGCTCGGCCTTGTGAGTATTTGCTCGGTAATAGCGCGACCTGTAATTGTACCTTGGAATAGGGTTTAGTTTTATTACGCCAGTGAAGACTCGGTTTTGATTCATTGAGCGAGACTCGGAATCAGTTTTTATATCCGTAACTCAGGATCGGCTGTGCGAGACAGGTTGGTTTATGTAGTCCGTCTGAGTTAGGGAGCGGGGGCGATTCCCGTCTTTTTCCTTATGCCGATGCGATTTAGATTAGAATCCTCGTAGTATGGTAAAGGTTAATATTCTTTCACATTGATGTTCGGATTGGATTGAGCCGAGCACCTGGCCAGGATGACGACGTTGTTTAAGACAATAGTTTTTTACAAACAAAAGTTTTTTTTTAATTATTTACGGCTGAACTCTGGTAAGATTTGTATACGTACCTCATAAATGAGGATAAAGTCGTTCGTAGTTCATATTACATAGGATAATAATCTTTCTTTTTTTAGCGCAAAAACCGTAAAAAGAGAGCTCGTCTGTGATGCTTCGGCATTATCGAGTTTAGGTCTGGTCATGCCGAGGTTCGTTCATTTTGCTAGTGATTCCAATTCCCTCGAAATATTTTCACATAGTGGGCGGGCCCAGTACGATCTTGTTTTTCCCTTTCAGCTCAGAGAGGTGATGGAGTTTCCATTCGCTGATGAAACAAGTGGTCTGATCCCCTCTGAGTGTATGGACTCCGTTTAGAGTTGGAATTTTACGTAGTGGTGGTATGACGAGACATGCCTTCATGGCGTGTAACCACGGCGTTCCCAAAATGTCGTTGTATATAGCTAGCATGTCGAGGATGACGAACTTTGTCATAGTTGCCATTCCATCGAGGTATATTGGCAGCTTAACTATGCATATCTTCATGGTCTGTCCGCCATCGAATCTGGTAAGTGGTTACACATTTGGCTTGACCCACTACAAGAAATTGGAGTATATATAGCACCCAAAAAACGCTATATATTACTATCATAGCGGTTTAGTAAACAATCTATCTACGCCCGTTATAATAAATAAGACACTTTACATTGCAGTTTTTTATAATGCTATAATAGAGGTACAATAGCGCTTATTTTAGTGCAATTATGAAGTATTTAATAGCGTTTATTTTCCGTTATTATATATTTTCTACATATCAATTATACAGTATTTGATAGCGTTTATTTATGTTACTATTTATTTTTTATATATAGATTTTGGATTTATAAATTATTATTTTCTGAATATATAAAATAAAAAAACATTGCAGATTACAAAATGAAGACACCTTTATTAATTTACAAATTTTACAAAATTTAAGTCATAAACCACGAAACATCTAATGAGCTTAAACAACGAAAATCACATAAAAATCCACTTCGGCTCTTCTTCTGAATCTGAGCCCTCTCTTTCACTTTCCACATCCAATGAGCTTTCATTGTCTACGTCTTGACTCACTTCCTGCTCGTCTCTTCTGTCAGTTTCGGCATTCAATTCTTTCAACGATTTTCTTTTATCGACTTACTGCCTCTGCATTCTACAAGAACATAACAACAGTAAAGCATATTAGGACTTGAACTTTACATAGATAACAATAATGACAAGCTGACAAATGATCCGATTACACTTACATGTCAAATAAAAGAAATGGCTTTAGCATATCAATCTCCTTATCCTGTTGATGGATTTCGAGTAACTCACAGCGTTCTTCACATCACACAACATTTAGCTGGTCCCTTTGGATCTGCCTTAGCTTCCTCCATACCTGGAGAAACAAGAATTTGATTAGAGCATGATGGTCCTAAGACTTATCATATGCAAACACACTCAATCCAACTAAAATCGCTAGAATGAGAGCTGCTTAGTCTATTATGTCTATGAGTTGGTCCACTATTGGAGATTGAAGACTCGGTCTCCACTTTTGACATCCATTAGTGATCAGAATCACAAAGACAGAACAAAAGAATATGTTATTATTAAGAGGATATGCGTGTCCTCCTACCTTTGTGATCAATCAATCCTTGTCCTCATCTTCGCCTTCAGAATCTGCAAAAAAAAAAAGACAACCTTTGAAGATCTCTTCTTGAATGGATGGTGCAGAAAAACCGGTTTTATCATTATAAACTAGGTTTACTGTATCTGACATCTTCGCTAAGCTTGCCTATATCTTGTATTTATTTCACAAGCATTCAATACATCAAAACCCACCAATAAATGTGAAGAACAAGCAAGCAATAGAGAAGAGTGTTGAACATGTAGTAGTAAAGAATGAATGAAAAGCTTGCAATTCCTTTAGACATTTCCCGACTTCAAGAAACACATCACTTGCATCGTGAAGTGTCAGAACAACAGAACCAACACGAGAGAAGCTATCTCGACCCAAAAAAAAGAAGAAGATCAAAACAGTGTGGAGCAAAGGAATCCATTCGACTTTTTCAGCATAAAGTAGGAAGTGAAGATGGAAGCATACCTACATACGTATGATAGGACAATAAGAATAAGAGTTGCTATATGATGACCTATTGAAACTCCAAAATCAGAACACCTCATTTTCCAAAATATCAAAGCAAAGATGGAGATCATGCATCATCTATATCTGAAACCAAAAAATGAGACTATGTTACAAATCCTGGAGAAAAGAAAAGGGGAAATAAATAATAAACCCAAAATTTGGTACAAACCCCAAATCTAAAGAGGAGACAACCTCAAGATCGAGCATGAATCTTGTCTTACGGATCTGAGACAACCACGGGACCGAACATGAACCAGAGGCTGGAGAGGAGGGAGGCGAAGATGAGCTTCATGGATCTGAGGTCAGAGCCAGGAACCGACCACCGCAGACCATAGCCATACAGAGCCACACCTTCGACTCAGCTAGAGTTTTTGAGAGAGAGAGAGAGAGAGAGAGAGAGAGAGAGAGAGAGAGAGAGAGAGAGAGAGAGAGAGAGAGAGAGAGAGAGAGAGAGAGAGAGAGAGAGAGAGAGAGAGAGAGAGAGAGAGAGAGAGAGAGAGAGAGAGAGAGAGAGAGAGAGTTTACATTTTTAAAGAGAGAGGAAGATTAATCGAAGGGGATTTGAGATTTTAAGCATGGATTCATAGAGGATGTTGAACAAAGTTAAAGAGAAAGATAAGAATCCAGAAGGTGAAAAGTTAGAGATAGCCAAAAAATTGAGAATGGGTGAGAAATGAAACGAGGGAAAAAATTAATGAGAGGCAAAAATGAAAAAAAATTGGGCGCTTGTTTTTTTATTTAGCAGGCAAATGATTTTTTCTTGGTCACTATTATGCATAGCGTTTCAAAACTAATGAGCGCTATGTATACTATGTTTAAAAAAAAATGTTCCCAGAATTAAAATCAGACCAACCAAATATATTGTTCTTTTTTTGCAAACGCTATCTAAAATTAAGGGATATGTCAATTATAGCAGAAAGACATAAAACGCTATCTTCTACTGCTATAAATACCTTAATTTCTGGTAGTGACCTGCAGGTTTTTGAATTCCGCCTTTTTGAGAGCTTCCTGTATTGACCAGTTTGCGGGAGATCTCGCAGTCCCTGATCACGATATCGAATACCAGGGAGTCGTTGTATGGCACTTCTACTCCGAGCGCGTTAGCTTCGGTGAACGAAAGAGGTACGCCTTCTTCGATGGGAAGAAGATTATTCTTGGATTTTTGGCCTTTCGTCCGTACTCCTTGTTCGATCACACCGATTTCGAGCATAGCTGCAGACCCTCCATGATACGATCCTCTCCAAGGGACATCAATCTCAGACACCACTTGGTAGGATCAAGCCTAGAATCGTCACTTGAGAGTTGGGAATGGGGATAGACCTTGCTGCAATGAACCAGAATCTCACAAATGCACTGACAAGGGTTGTGGATCGAATGGTCACACAAGAGCTGCAGAATGACTCTTGATTCACCTCTTGATCGCTTCAGGATATTACACACCAAAAGAGAACAAGGATTTTGCTGGATATTACACACCAACAAGATGATCTAGAAAATTCAGAAGGTTTTTGATAAAAAGACTAGATAGATTATAAAATCAGAAGTACAAGAGTTTAAAAAGGGAAAGCAACAAGGCTGCATGAGCAGCATTAAACACACCTAGGAAATAACACAAAGACTAGAATTAAACACTTATTTGAATCTGAAAAATGACCCCTCATATTTCATTTTCGTAACTCTTCTTGGGCTGAAAATTACCAGCTTGTTTTGGGCTCTTAATGGGCATAAAATAGGCTGGACTTGACATCTCCTCCATTGCGTCGGATTCTGGATGTTATGCCATGGTTTGGATCAACAAATGGGTGATTTGAATGTGAATCATTTGCCTCATTAACAACCTTGTCAAGAAAACCCAGTGGGACAAAACTTGACAAGGGAAAAAGAGTACAAATGAGACACATGCCCATTTGATGATCATGTATCAAAACCAGTGAGGTTAAGATAACATCTTTTCCATACTCTTTCTCCGCTCTAAGCGCATCCTCGGGTTCAAGCTGCTCCTCTGCTTCAAGCTTAGTTCCATCAGGTTCAAGCTCCATGTCTTTAGTGCTGGACATGATCACATCATCCCCTCCCTCTTGAAAAGGATTTGACCTCAAATCCAATTCATATGCAATGAAATGAACTAAGTCTGGTGGCTCCTCTTTCGTACCTGCAATGTAATCAACACCTTTGGTAAAGAGCAAGTGTATTATTACAGTCATGGAGTCACTATAAACAGATAAACATATCTCAACTTGGACCATAATATTATCTTTTTCATGTTCCTCTTTCCTCAGACAAGAACTTGGTTCCAAATATTCTTTGAATAAACCTAACTTTTTCTCAAAGATCTCTGGATGTAATGAACTCATAACCACAATTTCTGAAACATAAGAAACAAATCGAGTCAAAGAGTTACTTACCTGAATAAGGTTCTTGATGTGTTTGGAGCCCATTATTATCAAATTTAATGGTGTTGGATCTGGGGGTTCTTCTTGGATCATGGAAGAATCCTTGATGTTTTCATGCTCCATTGGTTCAAGCAAAACTCGCACAGCCATCTTCTTAAGCCACACATGGTAGAGCAACGTTTTTGGGTCATGAAAATTCAGCTCCCCATCCTGTATACTCACAACAAAATCTCGAGGCAAAAGATCATGGGTGCAAAAGAAATAATTATGTCTACTAGTAAGCAGTTTCCTACTTAGATCATCAAAATTCACATGTTTAGCAGGATCATCTAAGTTAAAATTCAGAATGCTATCATAGTAAACAATCTCTCCAAAGAACAGTTCAGCAATATCCAAAGCTCTAGTGAGTTTATCAACAAAATTCAGCAAAGAACAACTAGGCTCACATAATTTATTTTTATCAAATATAAAACCTCCATGCCTAAAGAATTTCTTATGCTCAAACTTTTCACAAAATGGAAACACATTCTTCAAGTTATCATTTGAATTGTAAAGCATTCTAATGTGTTCAAGTTCCAGCAATTCATTTGGGATAAGAAGAGATGCATACCTTGGAATTATTGTATCAACCACAATAATTTCCTTACCTGGTTTGGGTTGGTTGTCACAAGGATTTTTATCAATGTTTGCTCCTCGCGATCAAAGGCAATGTGACATTCTAGTATATCCTCACGGTTTTTGCCTTTTCCTCTTGATCCTGCACCTAAATTAACATTCAAAGACAAGAACAAGTGCATCAAACTAGAATTTGGATTTTCAAAAACAGAATAAATGAGGTTAAAACTTCCCTTGATGATATATGTAATCTGAGCAAAGGTTGGCATCATTGGTGCTTCTTTATTAGCTTCTCCTTGGATGTGAACTTGTAAATGAAGTTCTGGTCGTTTCTCTGTTGTAGCTAAACCTTTCTCAAGCACTTTTGAACACATCAAGGGCATTACCAAGTCCACTGGATTATAAGAAACGGATTTAATCAAGTGATTAGTTATCTTAGCTTGATGTGGTTCAATGGGCTTAGATAGTTTGGTGTTTGGGACTTGTGTCTGATATATGCTTAAGGATGGCTCTTCTTCTGGATCTGCTAGCTCATTTGATCTGTTTATACCTTGTCTCATGTGCTCCTTTAAATCTGCATCAATTCCCTTTGTCAAAGACAAGTGTATCAAACTAGAATTGAAAATTTCAAAACTTGATTGAGCTAGACTATCACTTTCTTTAGAAGGTTCAGGTTCCTGCTCTAGAAATGTGTCTTTCAACAATGGCCTAGATGGGCAAATTACAGCAAAGTGTCCACTCTTATGACATCTATAACAGGTTGGTTCATTTAGAGTTTCAGAAGACTTACATTGCTTTGTCTTACCGTGGGGTGCAAGTGACTGTGTAGAGATCACCTTTTCACTTGGCTTTTGTTGAGTTAAATATGCTAGCACAATATCGACCTTAGCTAGCTCCTTAACCTCTGGTGTAGCCTTGTCATCCAATGGTTCTTCCTCAACTGATTTGGTTTCTTCATGTTTTAACTCCTCTCCATGATCAGATTTGGAATCTCTTCTTGAAACGTTTTTGAGTTGATCTTCTTCTCCACAAATTGGTGGTAACTCCTTTGGATCATCTCCTCCTTTGAACGTGTCCTTGCATTCAAACTGGTTAACCTTTTGCTGAACATACAACTGATCTTGATGAATCTCATGAAGGGTCATTGAGACCAGATTGATCTTGCATCCTTGGTACTTGAAAGAGTATCGGTCTTTGTGACCATCATGGATTGCTCTTCGCTCATTCTGCCATGGTTTTCCAAGAAGGATGTGACAGGTTTCCATTGGTTGGACCTCACACAGAATCTCGTCTTCATACTTTCCAATGGCTATAGAAATCTTTACTTGGCGGGTCACTCTTAAGTTGTAATTATCATCAAGCCATGTGTGCTTCTTCACTTTCAGTCCTAGCTTCTTGATTGTATATTCACTAACCACATTGACCTTGGCTCCTTGATCGATTTTGAGGCTGCACACCTTTCCTTGTACATGACACCTTGTGTAGAACAGATTCTCTCTAGTTGATCGGTTCATCTTTAGCTCCTGCTTCATAGTTGCAAACTTATCATTCATCAGCTTTGACATTTGGTTTGTAAAGGCTTCCATCATGAGTTTGTGGCTCCTGCTGCTACTGAATTCTTTCTCCTCTTCTTCAGACAGCCTGAAACAAGTAATACAAGCTCCACCAGTAACTAGTTCTAAACAGAAGTAAAACTGCAGTCCATAACAGAATCAATTAAAATGCAAAATCACGAAACAATGATCAGATCAATGCAGAACAGAAAATGAATGGACAATTGCAGAACAAGAATTAAAAATATGAGATGCAGAACATGTCTAACAATACTAGATGGTGATAGAACAAGTTATTATCAAAAGAAATGATAAGGATGATTCGAAATTGATGCATAAACAGAATGAAACAATCTGAAACAAACAAACTCCAATTCTGAGATGAAAAATTCGTAACAGAAGATGAAGGGACAAGTTCAGAATGTTAAAAATGATGCAAACAATCCTAAATATGCAAAAGATGAGGCTAAATGGTTGCAAAACAGTATGTAACAACTCGAAAACTATCAGATTCAAACAGATTTATGCAGATCAGATCAGAAGATGAAGGGTCAATTTTCGAATGATGAACTGATGCAGACAACACATGATTGAAATGGATGATTAGAAATGGTTTATGCAATGGACTAAACAACTAGAAACAAACAAACAATCCAAAACATAATGAAAATTCGAAATCAGAAGATGAACAAACAATAAGATGAAGACAACAACTGAAAGAAATGGACAGATCTAGATAATCTCAACCTAGATGTCAATTTCAACAAGTGCTGCATAAAACAGAAGATGAATAGATGAGAAAGATGAAGGATCAGAAACTACCCAAATCTCAAATGTTGCTCTGATACCACATGATACGATCCTCTCCAAGGGACATCAATCTCAGACACCACTTGGTAGGATCAAGCCTAGAATCGTCACTTGAGAGTTGGGAATGGGGATAGGCCTTGCTGCAATGAACCAGAATCTCACTGATGCACTGACAAGGGTTGTGGATCGAATGGTCACAGAAGAGCTGCGGAATGACTCTTGATTCACCTCTTGATCGCTTCAGGATATTACACACCAAAAGAGAACAAGGATTTTGCTGGATATTACACACCAACAAGATGATCTAGAAAATTCAGAAGGTTTTTGATAAAAAGACTAGATAGATTATAAAATCAGAAGTACAAGAGTTTAAAAAGGGAAAGCAACAAGGCTGCATGAGCAGCATTAAACACACCAAGGAAATAACTTAAAGACTAGAATTAAACACTTATTTGAATCTGAAGAATGACCCCTCATATTTCATTTTCGTAACTCTTCTTGGGCTGAAAATTACGAGCTTGTTTTGGGCTCTTCTTGGACTTGTAATGGGCATAAAATAGGCTGGACTTGACATCTCCTCCATTGGGTCGGATTCTGGATGTTATTCCATGGTTTGGATCAACAAATGGGTGATTTGAATGTGACTCATTTGCCTCATTAAAAACCTTGTCAAGAAAACCCAGTGGGACAAAACTTGACAAGGGGAAAAGAGCACAAATGAGACACATGCCCATTTGATGATCATGTATCAAAACCAGTGAGGTTAAGATAACATCTTTTCCATACTCTTTCTCCGCTCTAAGCGCATCCTCGGGTTCAAGCTGCTCCTCAACTCCGAGCTGCTCCTCTGCTTCAAGCTTAGTTCCATCAGGTTCAAGCTTCATGTCTTTTGTGCTGGACAGGATCACATCACTCCATTATCATGTTGATTCTCCGACGAGGTTATGGTGCCGCTTTGCCCTTATCGTCTCCGTCCCGTTCACGCCTGTTAGGATCCGTTTCTGGGGGGTGTTCCTTTGGTCCTGTTTCCTGGTTTAGAGGCTCCCTTTGATCTCCTTTACCATTGGCATCTTTCCCGTTATTTTTATTTTTGGGCCGCTGATCTCCTCGATCGGGGTTGTTTATCTTTCCTTTGCGGTATTGATCTAGTAAATAGTCAGCCAAGTTTCAACACGATGTGGTGTCATGGGAGTACTTCTTGTGATATTCGCAGTACGGCCGATCGTCGTTACCGTCTTCGGGTCTCGTCTGATTGCGAACATACTTGTTCCATCCCTGCGACATGTAGCCGATGAAAAATGCCTAAGAGGCTTTACCGTGATTATCATCCTGGTGATCAGACTTTGATTTTTCTTTCGCTGTCGAGGCTTTCTTAGTAAATCTAGAGTGCTTCTTGGAGAGTATAGCGTATTATTCTTCCAACTCCATAAATACCACTGCTTTATGCAACGCGTCTTCTAAGGATGTCAGCTCATTGAGCTTCAGATCCTTTCTAAAGTTTGAGTTATACCATAAACCTTTCTGAAGTTCTCCTCAAGATGCACTATCGTCTACTGTTACTCTGGATACCACCTCCTTGAATCGATCTATAAACTCCCGTAAGGGCTCACCTTGCTTCTGCTCGAGGTCCCATAGCTCGGCATCCGATGATTCGGGAGTTATGTATAGAGTGTAGTGCTTCAGGAAAATTTTCAAGAGCTGGTGAAAGCTATCGATCGACCCCATTTTAAGTCGTGAGAACCAGGTAAGGGCCGTTCCTCTGAGGTTCTCTACGAAGTGTTGGCGGTATCCGACGTCTCTCTCTTCGTTCGTGAATCGATTCCGGCCCATAGCTATCATAAATGCTATCATGAATTGACTAGGATCGGTTTTTCCTTTGTAGATGGAAACTTGACCTTTTTGACACACAAAATTCTCATGATTCGAGATGTGAAAGGTGTATGTTCGGCCTGTTCCAACACGCGATCAAGCTCTGGTGCCGAGATGGCTATCCAGTGGACCTTAGAGTTGAGTTACAGGATTTGACTCAGTATGGCCGTGATTTGATCGTTTGATGCCAATGCCAGGTTGACCGACGCGGATGCGATACCTGTCGGGTTGATCGTCGAGCCTGCATGCATCTGAGGTACTTCGAGAAAGAGGCGCCTTTTAGTGGGCGGTATTTTCTCCGGGGTCTGCTCCATTGTTGGTGCGTTTTGACACCCCAACAAGTTGTCTTGGTGCAAGGCTTGCTGAGTGGCAAGCATGATGATTCGTTCGTTCTCCGCTCTATCCATCATATCCATTTTGTTCATGAGCATCTGGAGAATCTCCGTTTTGCTCTGGTTCCCTGTTCTGGCAGTCGATGTTGCGATGTTTGCTGCTCGCGCCGCCGGTGCCACTGAATCCCCTGCGTGCCACCGGTGCCACTACATCCTTGCGCACTGCCGGTGCCACTGCGTCCCCTGCGCGCCTAGCGGTAGTCGTAGTTGCGCCAGCCGTCGCCTTAGTTATTCCTGCTAAGGGTGCGGTTGGGGCATTTAGGTTTTATGTGAGTATCACATTGTCCTACGATCTTGAAGTTGTTGAATTGTTGCAAGCTTTATCACCTTGTTGGGACGGGTTGCACTGTGTCCGCTCTCCTCCCATTGCGTTGCTGGCTGATATATCATGGTTTTTACTAGTTTTATGCCATGATATAGTTGTGTTTTTAGTGTCTTTTGTGTTCTTTTAGAGTCTTTTACAGGTATAATCAGGTTTGGAGCTGAATTGGAGATAATGGAGCATTTTGGGGATTTTTGGAGTGATTGGCCGAGAGATAGAGTTCACTGTCTGAAACAGAGAAAGGTGTCGATCGTTGCACACCTGCAACGGTCGATGCACCAGCGAGATGGGCCAAAAACTCGGCGGTTTAGAAGAATCAAGATATTGCACTTTGATCCAGAAGTTCCTGATATTTACAAAGAAGCCCCTGGCCGAGATTAAAATCAAGTTTTAGTTGTTTTTATTAGATACGCTTTCATAATTAAGAGCAGAGGTTTTTTAGATCTTTTTGGGCTGATCTGGACCTGTTACATCATCTGTATTTGGAGAAGATTTCGAACCCCTTTTTACTCTTATTCTTTTATGCAATTTATTCATCATATGATTATGTTTTCATTATCTATGTCTGAGTAGATTCCTTGTTAGGTTTAGGGTTTCTCACATAGGATTTCATGACTTGCTAGACTTGTTCAAATTCAGTTAAGGATTCATAACTATATCTGTTCTTCAATTTAATTGTGCTTAAAGCTAGTTCTAACCTGATCAATTAGAATCTAGATCTTAGGTTGCTAAATACGTCACGGAAGTGGGGTTTAGGAATCTGAACTAATTAAATTGGGCAATTAAACTTTGCGCAAACGGAAGTTTGGTTTAGGATAATTGTGAACATATCAAACTTGGGATTAATGCTAGTTTAATCTGTTAGTTCTCGCAAACGAAAGTTTGGTTTGCTGCACTTAGACTTAGAGAATTATCGCAAAGGAATTTGGTTAATTCTATATCTGTGTTTTGAGTTCTAGAACTGTGCTTAATTAGATCCTTGTTGAATGAACTGTCTGCTTGTCTGATTTCCTGAGAACGCCCTAGCTTAGCGCTTTTAATTACTTGCTTTCACAACCGTTAATCTCTGCTACTGATTTACTTTCTCGCACCTCTTTTAATTCAATTACATTGCTTTCTTCCTAGTTAAATTCCTGTTCTTGAGCTATTGAACACCGGAGTCTCTGTGGATTTCGATACCCTATATACTACATTGATATTGCTGTGCACTTGCAGTTTAGTATAGGGATTAAAATTCTGAGCCTATCAAGTTTTTGGCGCCGTTGCCGGGGACTCTTTGAGTCTTCGATAGCTTCGAGCCTAGGGTTTTACTAGGATTTTTCTTTTTGTTTTCGTTTTTTTTTTTTTTTTTATTTAGTTACTGACTTTCTCGGTTTTTCTCTCTGTCGCAGGTACCAATTTCGCACTGCGTCGATCGTTGCACCCTTGCATCGTTCGACACTAGGCGATTTGAGATTGAACCGATCGTTGCACTGATAGCATCGATCGTTGCTGGACGATTACAGACAGTTTATGCCAACGCAGAAAACTAGAAGTAATCCGAACTCGAGCTTGCTTAATCTCGGACTAGAGGAACTTGGACGTCTAGAAAGGACTATCAGAAGAGAAAAGAGAGAGAGAATGGTATGAGAACGTCTGATCTTGATACGAGATGCTGAAGGTGTCCTGAGGGATCCGGAAAACAATCCTTACAATGCTGCTGGGCAGAGGATTGATGCTGATGGACGAGTGATCCCTGACCCTCCTGAGCAACAAGAGCAGAACCAAAACCAGGGTCAGGAACGGGTCCAAGGTAGAGAGATGGTGGTTCATGAGAGGACACTAGCTGACTACAACAGACCTGATGAGTTTCATGCAAACCGAGCAGCTCTAGTGCTTCCTGCTTTTGAGAGGAATGATTTTGAGGTAAAGACCATCTACTACCAGCTGATGAGGCAGATTGCTTTTCATGGTCTTCAAGCAGAGCAGCCTATGGATCACATTGACAAGTTTGAGGATATAGTCACTGGCATGAAGTATGAAGGAGTATGCCCGGACTATCTGTTCCTTAAGCTATTTCCGCACAGTCTTGCTGGAGACGCTAGTGCATGGCTGAGACAACTGGCACCTGGTCAGTATACTACTTGGGCAGCCTTAAAGAGTGAGTTCCTGCGTCACTTTTATGATGATGCGCGCTCGGATCAGTCCAGACAGGACATACTCACTTTTTCCCAAGGAGCTGTGGAGCCCTTGAAGACTGCCTGGATGAGATTTAAGCAGTATCAGCGTGACTGTCCACACCATGGATTCACAGAAGTACAGCTGATTGGTATCTTCTTCAGAGGCATAGATCTCCCTTATCAGACTGCGCTGGATAATTCCAGTAATGCTAATTTCAACACCAGGACTCCTACACAAGCTAAGCAGTTGATTGAGAACCTGATTGGCAGCAACAGTTGCAAGACAATGGATGAAAGGAGGAAGAAATCTGGTGGAACTGTAGAGAATTCTAATATAGCTAATATAAGATCCAGATTGGACACAGTCTACAATCTCCTGACAAGTAAGAAAGCTGTCCACTTTGCCCAAGATGTAGAGGTGATTCAGACTGAGGAGGACACTCAGGAAGAAGATGTGAATTTCATAGGAGGTTCTGGTTTCCAAGGTAATAGATTTAGTAATCAACAGGGGAACAGATTCTCCAATGGAGGACAGACTGGTGGTTTTCAGAAGACCTATGGACAAGGTACTCAGAGAACCTATGGATCTACATCCTATCAGACTCCTCCTGCACCTACAGCCCATGAGAGCAAAATGGAGGCTATGATGGAACAACTGATTGAGAGTCAGACCAAGATTTCTGTGGACTGCAACAAGAAGTTGGACGCTGTCTATGAAGACCTCAATGGGAAGTTTGAGTCTCTGAGCACTCACATGAAGCAGTTGGACACTCAGGTGAACCAGATGTCCAGCTCACTGAAAGGAAAAGGAGTGGCAGACACTCATGTTAAGGCCTGGTCTGTGTACAGCTGAGTTGGTGACAGAACAAGAATTTTCGGATATTTGTGAAAAACTCTCGGGTGAAATCTGCTGCAGTGCGTCGATCGATGCAACATCTGTGCCGATCGATACACCAGTCGGGATGGCAACGATCGACACACCCTTAGTGTCGGTCGTTGCAGGGCGTGAACAGACAGATCTGTCGGATGATAATGGCATAGATGCTGACTTGGAGCTTGATCGCCTATTAAATGGAGCCTCTGAGATTACTCAACAGGAGATCTACGAACAGATTATTAGACAACACTCCTCAGTGTCTGAAGTAATTAGGCAAGAGATTGAAGAGCTTAAGAAGCTAGAGGAGATTGGTGAAGAATTGGAAGAAATTCCAACTTCTGATGATCCACCTTATCATCCTTGTGTGCAGAGGTACTTAAACAAGATGTTACCTCTGGATGATGATCTTAAAGACTGGGTGATAATAGTTCCTCAGCATATTAGTGATGTTCTGCTAACTAAGGTCCCGAAGAAGCTGCCTGATCCTGGAGTCTTTGTGATGGATTGTTCTATCTTTGAGGATAGCTTTAGGCGTTCTCTGTGTGATTTAGGAGCTGCTGGAAGTTTAATGCCATACTCTGTGGCAGAGAAGCTGGGGATGCTGGATTTTACTCCTACTAGGACTTCTCTTGTCCTAGCTGATCAGTCCATACGAGTTCCTGAAGGACTCCTTATGGACATTCCGGTAAGAGTTGGAAACTACTTAGTTCCAACAGACTTCCTTGTGCTGAGATATGACTGTGATCCGGATGAAGCATTATTGCTTGGGAGACCCTTTTTGGCTACAGCAGGAGCATTGATTGATGTTAGGAACAGCTTGATAGACCTCCATCTGGGAGATGAACTGCTGCACTATGAGATGGATAAGCTGCGAAAGCCACTGATAGATGGGCAAACATTCACCATAAGGGACGCAGATTTTGAGCAGCCGGACAATACTATGGTTATAGATCCTGGAGCACATTTCACTCCAATCTTTCTTGGACATGAGCATTCCGCAACAGCCTACTCACCACCTTGGATGAGGAGACTTGAACAGAGACAGAAAAAGTCTCTGTCAGGGCCTCCTGCTACTTGAAAATTCCCATCCGTCCGGTCAAGCTATTGACCTTAAACAAGCGCTGGGTGGGAGGCAACCCACCATTAGGTACTGATGTTTTTCTACTTAATTTTTGGTGTTTTTGTTAGGATTTTACGTTTGTTTTTGTTTTTGGTGAGTTTATGTTTGTAGGTCTCGGATAAATCGCAGTGCAACGATCGACGCACTTCTGTGTCGATCGTCACAACACGATCGGAATCGCATTGCAGCGATCGTTGCAGTTCTGAGCAACGATCGACCATACACGAAAATCGCCAAGTAACGGTCGATGCACTTAGTGCAACGATCGATGCATGAGCGACAGAGGTAAACCCGACAGAACTCAACAGAACTTTAACAATTTTTCTTTCTTTTTACCGATCCTTCGCTGGACACTACTGGGGACAGTGTGTCTTAAGTGTGGGGGAGGTGCTACTGACTTTTGTTTTCTGTTTTCTTAAGAGCCAGTCCGTTTTTCAAAATTTTTTTGTTTTATTGAGTCAAAATTGTTTAAGTAAGAAACTATGATTTTCTGAGAAGATTTACAAGACTTGCAGGAACTTAAGTAACCATTGGGATGAAGTTGCAGGATCTATCTCTGACTATTAGAAAACCCCATCACAGATCAACCTACTGGGAACACCCACATCACTTCAGGTATCAGAGGATCCTTTTACTGACTTCAATTTAATACTGACTTAGATTTCTCACCTAAGGGCTTGGTATACTTTGTGTCGGATTCCCTTGTTAGTTCTGACACAGCCTGTCAACCTATCCTATTTAGTTCCCTTCTCCCCTTCTATAAAGTAAAAAAAAATAATAAACTGAGGATGAGTTAGTAACTCCGAAGTGGTCATGGGAATGGTAGCAAACACTATTTTCTCTCATGTGATCCATGGAATGTGTCCAAAGTACACCCCATAACGGGAAGAACACTGATAAAAAAAATAAAATGATACCCAATGGGGAAAAATCAGTTGTTAAAGAAGGGAAAGAGAAGAAAGGGACTAGAGAAAGATAGTATGGTGGTCTAGAGCTGACAAGGTAAGAATCCATGTGCCCTTTGATCGATACTCCTTAGGTGAGACCGCACTTAAATACTTGCAGAAGTCAGTAGGGAGAATTTGAATGCTTGAATGTGATTGTGGAGTTTACCTAGGACAGTTGCTAAGTGTGGGGGAAGTACATGTTGGTCTTGATATTCTGTGATTGATTCTTTCAGTGGTTTACTAAGGGGAATCTGAGTATTGTAGCTTCTAGGATGAAATGAGTTTCTGAAGAGTTTTCAAACCTCTTCACCATGCTTTAGTTCTATGTTTTGCTTGAGGGCAAGCAAAGGCTAAGTGTGGGGGAGTTGATATATCATAGTTTTTACTAGTTTTATGCCATGATATAGTTGTGTTTTTAGTGTCTTTTGTGTTCTTTTAGAGTCTTTTACAGGTATAATCAGGTTTGGAGCTGAATTGGAGATAATGGAGCATTTTGGGGATTTTCGGAGTGATTGGCCGAGAGATAGAGTTCACTGTCTGAAACAGAGAAAGGTGTCGATCGTTGCACACCTGCAACGGTCGATGCACCAGCGAGATGGGCCAAAAACTCGGCGGTTTAGAAGAATCAAGATATTGCACTTTGATCCAGAAGTTTCTGATATTTACAAAGAAGCCCCTGGCCGAGATTATACCTATATAATCAAGTTTTAGTTGTTTTTATTAGATACGCTTTCATAATTAAAAGCAGAGGATTTTTAGAGCTTTTGGGGCTGATCTGAACCTGTTACATCATCTGTATTTGGAGAAGATTTCGAACCCCTTTTTACTCTTATTCTTTTATGCAATTTATTCATCATATGATTATGTTTTCATTATCTATGTCTGAGTAGATTCCTTGTTAGGTGTAGATTCATAACTATATCTGTTCTTCAATTTAATTGTGCTTAAAGCTAGTTCTAACCTGATCAATTAGAATCTAGATCTTAGGTTGCTAAATACGTCACGGAAGTGGGGTTTAGGAATCTGAACTAATTAAATTGGGCAATTAAACTTTGCGCAAACGGAAGTTTGGTTTAGGATAATTGTGAACATATCAAACTTGGGATTAATGCTAGTTTAATCTGTTAGTTCTCGCAAACGAAAGTTTGGTTTGCTGCACTTAGACTTAGAGAATTATCGCAAAGGAATTTGGTTAATTCTATATCTGTGTTTTGAGTTCTAGAACTGTGCTTAATTAGATCCTTGCTGAATGAACTGTCTGCTTGTCTGATTTCCTGAGAACGCCCTAGACTTGGCGCTTTTAATTACTTGCTTTCACAACCGTTAATCTCTGCTACTGATTTACTTTCTCGCACCTCTTTTAATTCAATTACATTGCTTTCTTCCTAGTTAAATTCCTGTTCTTGAGCTATTGAACACCGGAGTCTCTGTGGATTTCGATACCCTATATACTACATTGATATTGCTGTGCACTTGCAGTTTAGTATAGGGATTAAAACTCTGAGCCTATCACTGGCGTTGATGATGTCGCCGGTGTTGCTTTCTCCTCATGTCTCCTGCGATGAGAGTGGTGTTTCTGTCATTGCCGATCTTTACTTTGTTCGTACGAATTATTCAAAATCCCCACAGACGGCGCCAATAGTTTATTCAAAGAACAACAACGATCAATTCAATAAACTGATCTTAAATTTAGGGACTTGAATAGTTTGAATCTAAGGACTAAAAGGCAATAACGAAAGGACCGAAAAATCTAGTATGTATTGATATGTTGGTTCAGAATCGATTGATCTCTCTGCCTAGGGTTTGTGTTACAATGAATGATCTTAGTCTTTTCCCGCGCAGAGAAATGATATTTGTATCAGAAACATTATTTTTTTATTCCTTAAATTCTCTCTAATAAGATAAATAAGATAAAATAAAATCTGAAGAACATAATTTTTTTTTTATAGAAGATTTGTGTTTATTTTTTTCTAATATTTAAATATGTTAATTTGCCTATTAACATATTTCTTTGTTTTCTACAGGTTGGCCGAGGCGTCTTTGCCGAACTACACCGTATTAGACCGACTTCGTTTCTAATGGATTCGATTTTAATAGATTATTCAGCTGTTAGGCCACACTACTAAAAGATGCTAAATCCACTTCCAACACTATACAAGCTAAACATTTACAAATAAAATATCATTTCAACACAAATATGTGGAAAATAAAAAAGCACATATGGCTAGGCTAAATTAGATATATATCACAAATGTAATATATATATATATATATATATATATATATATATATATCATCTTGGAATCAGAAATGTCTTTGTCTATAATATTTCACGTGCAATATAATAATGTCGGGAATACACATAAACAACATAAATTTATATATGTTCACATATTTTAATTTTTTAAAAATATTATAAAAATAAATATTCAAATAAATTTTAATTATTTTGTAATTTATAAAACAAAAATGTTTAAAGTTATAAACAATATTAAAATTATCACTATTTATATTTTTCGATGTTGGATTGAGTTACATATGATATTTTTATTATTGCACATTTAGTAAATAGTTCAATCAAATCTATAAAAATATTTATATTCTACGAGATGTATTTGAAAAAAAAGATTGTTCAATTATAAATATATTGAAAAAAAATGTTAGCATTGTAAAACATGTTACAAAAATGAGTTGACCATTTTAATTATACAAACATTAAAAGTAATTTAATTAGACAAATATCTTTTTTTGGAATGTCCGAGGTATAAATGAATCGGATAAGCATCGGCCTTTTGCTCAGTGGCTCTCTACTTATCAGCCCACTGTTGGTGCCCTTTTGGAAACCCACATTAAAGCTCCGAATATGAATCATCTTATGCAACAGCTTTGCCCAGGCTGGAATTTTGTCTCTAATCACGATACCGATGAGAATGGCAGGATTGTTATCATCTGGAAAGCTCCTTCTACTGTCCAAGTTATTCACCAAAGTATGCAGTCTCTAACCTGTAAAGTTGAGATTCAGAACGGTTACAGCTTCTACTACACAGCGGTGTACGCAGCTAATGTTAGGGAAGACAGAGTGTCCCTGTGGGAAGATCTCATGGAACTTCAACAGACTTACTTTATGGAAAACCAAAACTGGATCATAGGAGGTGATCTGAACCAAATCTTACACTACGCTGAGCATTCATCACCCTCCATTGATCACCTCACTTCTGATATGGTGGACCTTAAAGATGTCCTAAGAGATTTAGGGGTTGAAGATCTTCGTTTCCAAGGAAATGCTCACACGTGGACTAACAAGCGTCCTACTGATCCCATCACTAAAAAATTGGATAGAGCGCTTGTCAACAGCCAGTGGATTCGCACCTTCCCAGATAGTATAGCCTCCTTCCTCCCCCATGAATTTTCTGACCATTCTCCCTGCTTAATCAATCTCGCTTCCCCTCTGCCCTCCTCCGGCTCTAAACCCTTCAAATTTTTTAACTTCCTTGCTACCCATTCAGCTTTCCTTCCTCTGATTGAATCAGAATGGAATCATGCGGGAATCTATGCTTCTGACTTAAGTACTCTTGGGTTCAAACTAAAAGGACTTAAAAGGCCACTAAAATCTTTTCATAGAGAGAGTTTCTCAGATATTCAGAAAAGAGTGTGCGAAACTAATAGTTTGTTAAAATCTGCGCAGGTTGAGTCAATGGCGAATCCAACTATGACTACTTTCACAAATGAAAAGACAATCCATGATAAGTGGCTTTTTCTGAGAGGTATTGAGGAGGCCTTCTTCCACCAGAAGTCTAGAGTCAGCTACTTGCGGCTAGGTGATCAAAACACGCCTTTCTTCCAACGTGTCGCAGCGGGCAGGAACTCCAACAATTCTATTCGCACTCTACAACAGGATGATGGAACCTTAACCTCGGACGCTGACAAGATGAGCTCTATTGCAATATCCCATTTTCAGGCCATACTATCCCCTCAGACTATGGTGTCTATTTCCCCATCGTTAAGCTGGCTGCGTTCTTTGTTGCCGGCTACCTGCAGCCCTCATCACAGAAACCTGATGTCCTTAATCCCCTCAGAGGCTGAGATATCGAATGTCTTGAGAAGACTGAATCCTAATAAGTCACCAGGGCCTGACGGATTGACAGCTGGTTTCTTCAAGGCTGCCTGGCCAGTAGTAGGCGATGAAGTTCTCAAGTCAGTCAGCAGATTTTTCACAACCGCTTTCTTACCTCGCTCGACAAACTCGACTATCCTAACGCTTGTTCCTAAGAAGCCGGGGGCATCCTCAATAGTGGACTACAGACCAATTTCCTGTTGTAACACTGTCTATAAAACCATTTCCAAGTTGCTTGTCAAGCGTATAAAACTGATCCTTCCTTACATTGTCCTGCCAAACCAGACTGCATTCATTCAAGGGAGATTGCTGATCGAAAACACCATGCTAGCCTCAGAGATTGTACAAGGATACCACAAGAAAGGAGGGCCAAAAAGAATTACGCTTAAAGTCGACATCGCAAAGGCGTTCGACACTGTCAGATGGGAGTTCTTGTTTCTGTACTTAAGAAGTCTACAAATCCCTGAGATTTTTATCCGATGGCTAGAAGCTTGTGTGTGCACAGCCTCCTACTCTGTCGGGTTTAATGGGCAGACATACGGATACTTTAAGGGGAGAAGGGGATTGAGGCAAGGGGATCCTTTATCCCCTTACCTCTTTGTGCTAACTATGAACTGCCTATCCCTAGCACTGAACAAAGCAGCGAGTGAAGGAAAATTTAACTACCATCATAGATGCTCAAGAACCAAGCTGACTCACCTTTCGTTTGCAGACGATCTCCTTATTTTCTCTGATGGGGATCTCCATTCTGTTCAGAACATCCTCCTGGTTCTTAAGGATTTTGAGGAAAGGACTGGCCTCGCTATTAGCATCCACAAAACATGCATTTTTGGAGGTGGAATGTCAGATGAGGAGCTCAACAATATAAAGAATCAAACAGGGCTGTCTCTTGGGACCTTACCTATAAGATACTTGGGTGTTCCTCTGTCCTCAAAGCGGATCTCCATCTCTGACTGCGCTCCTCTAATCCAGGCTATCAAATCTAAATGCCAATCTTGGACTGCTAGGTCTCTATCTTATGCAGGTAGACTTCAACTCCTATCCTCTGTCATCAATGGCATAACCAATTTTTGGTCCAGTGCCTTTATCCTGCCAAAATCTGTAACCAAAGAAGTGGATGCAATATGTGGAAAATTCCTGTGGAAAGGGAATATCGATACAAACAGCTCTGCTAAGGTAGCATGGACTAGCTGTTGTAAGAAAAAATCAGAAGGTGGCCTAAATTTGAGGAACCTGATTGACTGGAACAATGCTTGTGCCATCAAAATGATCTGGCTACTATTCTTCAACCCGGCTTCAATATGGGCTTCATGGTTTACAGCTGAAATCCTGCAGCATAACATCTCTGATTTCTGGGTCATAAATACGAAGAAAAAACACTCTTGGCTCACCACAAACCTTCTCAACCTAAGGACAATTGCTTACCAGTGGATTAGACAATCTGTTGGTAATGGGGAAACAACCTACTTCTGGTCATCAAACTGGTCTCCTTATGGCAATCTCAACTCCTACCTAGCAAATGAAGGTTCTCTTAGCTTACCAATTCGCAAAGACTCAACTCTGGCAGAGTTATGGGTTACCGATACCTGGATATTACCACAGGCACGGTCTGATCGTCAACTAAATGTCCTGGTTTTCCTCTCCTCGCTATCCATAAGTCTTTCCTCAGATTATTTCGAATGGGCTCCTGGAGGCATCTCATCAAGTAAGTACAATACAAGCACCATCTATGACTTACTAAGAGAGGAATCACAAACTGTATCATGGCATAAAGAAGTGTGGTTCTCAGGAGGGATCCCTAGGCATAAGTTCCTGACCTGGCTTGTTACTCTGAACCGTTGCGCAACTCGTGACCGTCTCATCCAATGGGGTCTGCAATCGGATGATAAGTGCCTTCTATGCAATGCCCTCCCTGAATCAGCCAAACATCTATTCTTTGAGTGTGATTTTGCTTGGTCGATTTGGTCGGATCTGGCTTTACTTGTGCAGTTCAACTCGAGTCGGAATTGGGATATTCTCATAACTCAGTTGAAGGGAATCACAAGACCGAAACCTGTAAGAACCCTAACGCTGTTAGCTTGGCAAGCGACTATCTACTACATCTGGCAAGAAAGAAACTCAAGACTCCATAACAACATCTTCTGCTCAGCAAGCTCTATTCAACAGTCGATCAAAGCACAAGTCAAAAACAGAATTTCAAGCTTCAGAGTGGACAGACCTGCTTTCTCTTCGTCTCTAATGCAACTATGGCTGGCGAATTCACGGAACTAAGATCGTGGTAAATCTCCTCTCTTCTCCTGCATGTTCTACGATCACTGTCTTTCGATCCTTCTGTCTGTGGCAAGCAGATAACTATTCATCTCCTCTGTGGGCTCAAGTACTTGGGTCTTCTACTCTTTCCAGTTTGGGCTATTGTCTATTTGGGCTGTTTCAATGTTGATTCATATTTGTATGATTATGAGCTACTTAGCTCTTGGGTTGGGCCTGTAAAACTTTTATTTCTCTTGCTTTTTTAATAGAAAATCTTTTGTCAAAAAAAAAAAAAAAAAACATTAAAAGTATTTAGACCACTACGACATAGATTGAGAAAAGAATTTGCCCAATTTTATTACAAAAACATTAAAATAAACTTTGATCAATATAATATGATTTTAAAAGATAAATTAACACATTTTCATTTATATAAACATTAAAATGAACTTACACCAATTCAAAATTTATTAAATTGAAGGATTATCATATTTCAATTTTCATAAATATATAATTATATTTATATAAAATTATATATTTAACTATTAAAATATTATTCACACAATAAGTTCCACTAAATATATGTTGTTCCAAATAAAATATAAAATAATTTAGATTAACACAATACATATTAAACTGCATCACATAATTTTTTATAACACTATTTTAGTAAAAAGATATTATAAAAAAAATTCCAAAATGATTATTCTAGAACCTAATTCTTTCTGAAACAAGAAATATGAGTAAAATATGCATACGCAATGATTAAGAAATAAGAAAATTTAAATAAAGTATATTCATAAAACAAAGTGAAATTGAAAGAGATTCCAAGTCGATCCCAACTTAAAAGGTTTGAGAAGGTGACTTACCGAGTAAGTTATGAGATGTTGGACTGACTCAAGTTTCTACTCTCACTTCTTTATTTTTTAGGTATATATTATTGTAATATATATTTATCTTTGAAGTGGTGGTTTTCCCTTTTGTTCTTCTCTTTTTCATTCGAGCAATATAATTATATAAAGATCACAAAAGTCCGCCAAAACCAAAGGTGTTCTATTTTTTTGTTGCCTTCAACTTTCCAGCATCAGACTTTGAATTTTTACAAATAGCATTTAGGTTTACTCCTTTTTATATAAAGTTACATTTAATTTTGCTTTTAAAAAATAAGGAAAGAATGAATAAAGATTATTGTTTCAACGTTAAGGAAATGCAGTTATTTTAATCTGTTGGGTGACACTTATTTCTGTTGAATCTGAATCTGAAAACAATATAACCTGTAAAAACTTGCATATAGTCCGATACGGAATTGTTTTTGTAAACTAGAAACTTACAATTAATTGTGTGATTATATATATATTTTTCGAGCGAAGCTTATAAATAAGTGGTTTGTTTTAGTGATGTTATCTTTTCACTACACGGATTAAGAGTTGAGATATAAGATGTGCGAGTTGATACTCTATAATATGTAAAACACTAGCTTAAAGATAATTGTGTGAATCAGGATATCAGACAGAAAATAAATTTCCGGATAAATGTCCAACTATACTACGGTTGAGTCCGGATGTAATAACATTACAATTTTTTGTTTGAAAAATAAAATGTCCTCCAAAGCTAAGATATTTTATCTCGTAAGCAATTTCAAAGTGTATTTTGGTCGTAAACAAAATAAGGTCAAGAGGTAATAAAGTGATTTGTTTTTTCGCACGAAGTGACACAAAGTCTAAAATGTAAATCATGTATTCTTTGAATGTCTACCAACAGTTCAATATAAGCCTTATCTCAAATTCTTTTAAATCCGAATGTATTCTCCACCTAATTGCTATTTATAAATTTGGTTTATCTTTTTTGGTGAATTCCAAAAAATAATATAAATAGTCATTTTTTTGGATTATATAGTACATGTGGAAGAGTAAGAAAATATAAATTATATAACAATATAGATAGAGATCCAACGGAAATTTTACAAATGACAGAAATTATATAACAATGATCTTCAGGACTTATTCAAACCTCCAACGGCTATTCGTCCACCGTCTGACCTGTCTTCTTACTTCAACATGAGTTGTATACGATATAGAGCCTGTAAAAATTTATATTGCACTTGGACATTAAAACCTGGTTACAATTATAGTTTTATTGTACATTAATTTTTAAATGTGTATGTCATTTCCCTGAAAGAAAAAAGGAAAAACTAATTCAATTTGTATTTTTTTATAAAAGAAATAGAAAATATTTAACATTTTCAAATAGGGTTGACTGGTTTTTGCCCCTCCCCCTATATTAGTGCTTCTGCATTTTCCTCCATAAATTCTCAATCTCCTGATTTTTCCCCCAAAAATATAATTTTAGTGTACAATTAGATCTAAACTTTTTTTCCTGTGTAATTAAATCCGATTGATTAGAATCATTAATTGCGTTTAAAAATTTCTAAAATGCGTTTAAACCCTAATTAATTGCCCGAAAATTCCCGACCCAACTTATAAAACCAGACCCGAAATCGAAACAACCCAACCAGACCCTATTAGTTACTAAACTGACCCAACCCAATAACTAACTTAACCAACCCGACCCAAGTTAATTAATTAGGGTTCAAACTTCTTCTTCCCCAAATCACCATCGACATTTTTCACAGACTAATCGTCGCACCTGCATTCGATTTCAAGCGAGGAAGATGAGCACCTCTTCTTCTGCCTCATCTCGTTTAACTCACCGGCGACAAATAACAGGTGTATCATCGAGATATTGGTGTGGGAGAAATCAGAAGATATTTTGGAAGAAGAGATGAAAAAGAAATTGTATGATGAGATGCAAGTAAAGCTAAACGAAGAGATGAAGCTGGCGAGTGCAAACATTGAGGATATGTGTGCAGATATGACTAAGAAGATCATGGTGAGAGTTGTGATACTCGGCTTAGTGGTAGGAGTAATATGATGGATTTGTGTCAAATGTATGTGAGAGTGGTTTGTTCTTAGTCGCAATTTAGTCATTATCTGCAGTTTTTATGGTACCTTGACTCTGTTAAATCAGTAAGCTCAATCATTATCAAACAATTATTTTTGTCTGCTATGTAAACCTCTGTTCTTGGAATCGAATTTTATCAGACACACATGGGATTGTCAACACAACAATTCTTGCATTTGAACCTGCATTTTACAGACATAGACAGAGACTCTTGCTTCGTCGGCTTCTGTTTCAGAGTTACAAAAGAATACACGGTCTGCCAAAGAACTTGCCACAAGTCGTTTAGCTAGTTCAATCTGCAGAGAAGTAAAACCATTTCAGACAATAGCAACATACATGATGAAGTTTATGTAATAAGTGCATGAATGTATACAGAAAGAAGATTAAAAATGCATAAACGATGCCAATGTGACTAGTGCTCAATCAAAGCACGTGAAACTATATCCACAACAAGATCCAGAAAGAAGATGGATGAATGTGTGTATCTCTTCCATGCCCAAAGATTGAAGCAAACCAGTAGAAATCTAACTCGATGGATAAAAGTTAAGTCATCATGTTCAGTTTAATAATAGTTTCGGATGACTCAGATCCATCTCTCTTTCTCTATTTTCGTAATAGTAGCTTGGCGTGATGGACTTAATGGCGAAGTTGATGTCATTGGGAGGTATGGCACTGGTGCGAGAGTACTCCTTGGAGCTGGAGCTGGTATAACACGTTTGGGGTTTTGGCTCTCTTACCCCTATGTTGCCAAAGAAAATCTACAATGCCCCTCATTAATCTACCCTTAATGATTGTATAAAAAAAATTGAATATTAAAAAGAAAAAATCGAAATCGGGTTGGGTTTCTTGGTTGAATCAAACCGATTCAAATCGTTTTAACCGGGTTGGGTTTCTGGGTTGTATCAAACCAATTCAAATCATTGACCCAAATCGAAATATCGAACGTGCACATAAACCCAAGATTATGAACTGTTTAAGCGGCGTATGTCAAATCTTGTCTTCTGCGTGTTGCATTGGTAATATACTCTGAAATGTGTAATCATGACATTTAGTTTCCCAACTTAGCAGCATCGTTTATCTCGTAAAAGATTATCCAGAATCCACTACAATTTTAAATACTCTTAATACGATTTTAATCCAGAACAATTTTAAAACTTTGTTTCTCTGTTGGTTCTCGTTCTATTGTTTCTTTGTTTTAGGTTCTATCAGGTTCTATTGTCAAACAAAATGGTCTCCAAACAGAATACCAATAATACGAGATGAGTAGTAACATAATAACATTAATCATAAACAATCCGAAGGTCTCCAATCCGAAGGATTAAGTTCAAAAAAAAAAAACATAAAAACAGAGGGTCTTAAAAATTTAAAAACAGGGGACACTCAACGGTTGCACTTAAAAACCTTGAAGTGCTCATCAACCATGTTGCAGAAAAACGTTACCTCCAGGATCCAGTAACACTTATCGCACAGGTCATCCGCTCTGTCGTCCCCTCTTGGCTTCCCCAACCTCCACCGAGTTGAACAGTTGCATTTCAAGATCAAATGTGTATCAGTTTGGTCCCGTTTGACAATTATCCAATCAGGAGTCGGCCTTCTCGATTCTCCCCACCCCGGTCCAGGCAACTCTGGTAGTTTAATTCTAAGATGAGTTGCACGTTGGCGAGTAAGGTCATGATTACCGAACATACCTTCCTCCCAATCTTCCCTGAAGATCTTGCTCATCATCCCGAAGATGTACTCGCTGACGATGCTTCCTCTATCTGCAGCCGCCTTGATTTGCCCGAGACCTTCAACCCGGTTGTTCTCGAAAAACATATTTCGAGATGCCTTTGAGGGTGACGGCGGAGATGTTCCCTGCGTCGTAGTAACTTTTGTTGAACTTTGTCCAGTCAAATCGTGGACACTCAACAAAATAGTTCATCTCCATTAGATTAACATAGATGAAGAACTCGGGGGAGGAAGTCAAAGCGTTGAGGCGAGTGCATGTAATTCTGGAGTGAGGGAGATCCTGCATGTTTTCTTCGCACACACGGACCATAATCTTCCTGATGATTTCCTCCGGCAACCCGAGCATGTCGAACGGTTTCTGCTCCCTCCGACTCCTTGTCACCGACCTTGTTCCGTACCGCGGTCGTTTGTAAGGAGGCCATACCCAGGCATGATTACGGTGAGAGTAAGTCATTATTCCAAAGATGGTGATGGAAATGAAAAGTTTGAAACTGTTTTAGAGATGAAAAGAGAGAGATGAAAAGATCGGACACGACAGAGAGATGGTGATGAAAAGTTTTTGGAGGAAAGAAGTTGATTTATGGAGGAAAGAAGTTTATATTTTGAGAAAAGACAGAACGCGACTATTGATATTACCACGCGAGACCCCTTACCACGCTTTAAATTTTAAGAAAATGGGTTCACCACGTTTACAAATTAGTGGAAAATGGGTTCACCACATTTACACATATTCACTTAAATTATATAATTTATATAATTTTATTCAAAATGGGACTATTAATCATATTCGTCAAACGTTTCCTTGCATTTTAAGACATACTTTCTAATAGAGAACACACTTGGGAAGTGAATGATATTGAAACATAATTTTCAAACTAAAAAATGCACTGGGAACTGAGATACATATGGTAGATCAATAAAATATAATGTGACACTAGAAAAAATATTTTCCAGTTGGTGTAATACTACTTCAATTGTGAACTATGCATTTGAATATATGGTATAACTAGTAACTAGGTACAACTATCTGTGATATTTTGGCGCCGAAATCGTCGACTTTTAAAAAACTAATTACAATTAACAATTTATTTTGGCGCCGAAAATAATTTTTTTTTAAACCTCTCCCTCTCTTTCTCTTTTTCTCTCTTTCCCCCTTTCTCTTTCACGCCATAATGGAGAATCTCAGCCTTGATCCTAAATGCAGATTTTTTTTTTTTTGAATAAGGTTTTCAAATTAAAATGCAGAAAAACATAAAAAGTTTACATGCCCACTCACACATGCCCTAGTTATACCATTAGTTTTTAGTTTTTACCCAAAAATACAACTTGCAAATAAATTTCCAAATACAAAACAATTACTTACCCAGTTATCCTAGTTATCCTAGTATTACTTAGCTAGTTATCCTAGTATTACTTACCCAGTTATCCTAGTTATCCTAGTATTACTTAGCTAGTTATCCTAGTTATCCTAGTTATACTAGTTATCCTAGTATTACTTACCCAGTTATCCTAGTATTACTTAGCTAGTTATCCTAGTTATCCTAGTTATCCTAGTTATCCTAATTATCCTAGTTATCCTAGTATTACTTACCTAGTTATCCTAGTATTACTTACCTAGTTATCCTAGTATCCTAGTTATTCTAGTATTACTTAGCTAGTTATCCTCTAAAGACTTGTGTTCTTGTTTGTTAATTTTTGTTACACTTATTTATGCTAGAACAAAAACACAAAATAGTCTTATAATAGTTCATCAAAGTCTTACAATACCATAACAAAGTCTTCAAACTACAACCAAACTCACATAGTGATTACAAATTCCTTACTTTTACCAAACAGAAGATGATAGATGATCAAGAAAGTCAAACAAATACACAAAACAACAGTCACCATGAACTTCAATTTGGTCTTACGTATCTCGGATTTGCACACCACCACCTCCTCTTTCAAGTTTTCGACAATGTCTTTAAGATCATTAACTTCCACCATAAGTTCTCTTCTGTCAATCATCATGTCTTGAACCTCTTCATACATCCCATCTTCTACCCATTTGAACAAGTGACCATCCTACATTTCACTTACAATAATCACTATGAAGCTAACAAAATCACAAATCAATACTAGGCCTATGTCAAAACAATGTTACCTCTCGGCTAAAAGTACAACGGAAATAAGGACGTCCGGGATTTTCTTTCGATTTTGATGTGTAAATCGCAAGTTCGCTTCCACACACACAATTTTCGGGAAAACCTCTTCTACCATGGGGATTCCTTCTACTATTAAATCCATAGTAAAATGAGTTAGAACTTAGAAGTGATTTCCTCCTACATTACTCAAAGACATTCAATTACACAATTAATCATTGTTGTTTATAAAATTCATCCAAACAAACAACATTCATAATCGTATTTTGAGTCTGTTTTCGGGATGAACAAAATAGAACTTACGGATTGAGATGACTCTGAGATATGGGTTTTGTTCTTGCTATTCTTCAATCGATTGTCGGATTGATTTCCCATCTGCTGAGACTCGGAATTTCGCTAGGGTTTGTTCTTCGATTTCACGATTTTTTCTTCTGGGTTTTTTCGTTTTTTCCTTCCCGATTTTAACGGATCGATTTTTATCCGATTTTGAAATTTTTTTACCCGGGTAGAATCCGATTACATGGGGCTGGGTTGAAGGAGACCGGACCTCACCCAGGTATAAGTTGTAATTTCATGCCCTTCATTCGGTTTATAAGTAATTTACCATTTTTAATTTAAATGAAAACAAAATTGATCTTATAACGGGGTCATGGGAGATTAATTTCTGTGTACGGAGGGGCATAGGAGGTGATTTCTCAACACGTTTTGGACAAATAGATAATCTTCCTGTTCTCTTGGGTAGTTAACATCACGAGTAGAAAACAGTATGTTAACATAGAGTATAAACAACAATAATGTTATATGATATATTTGTGACAGAGAAAACATAAACATCCAAGCTTAAACACACATCAAAGTTAACACAAAACAGCCCCTAAACACACTTGTTCTACATTCTCTTCCATATCTTCCTCTACATTCTCTTTTGGTTCCTTGTTCTTATCGGAATTCTCTTCTTCTTCAGTAATACTCCTAAAGCATCAGAGAATTTTCGGATTACATAAATGCAGAAGAACAGATTTGAAAGAGGATTTTCGAAAAAATTTCTTACCTGACAATAATGGCTCTATCGTCGAGTTCCATCTCGTATTCTCTCTCCATTACACCAGAATTTGCCGTTTACTAATCAATTGCAGAGAGCTTGTGGGTTTTTGATTGAAGAAGAAGTGGTGATTTTGGGGAAGATGACGACACCGAATCGTCCCTCGTCGATTTAGATAATTAGGGTAGGTAGGGTCGGTTTAGATTATTAGGATTGGTTAGGCCGGTTTAGTTTATTATGTTTGGTTAAGACGGTTTAATTTGTTATGTTTGGTTGGGTCGTGTCGGTTTGTTTTAAATGGTCTGGGTCGGGTTTTTTGGGCAATCAGATTATGTTAAATGCGTTTTAGAAATTTTTAAACATAATTAATGATTCTAATTAATCGGGTTTAATTACACAGCAAAAAAAAGTTTGGGTGTAATTATACACTAAAATTATATTTTGGGGGGGGGGGGAAATCAGGAAATTGAAAGTTTAGGGAAGATAATGCAGAAGCAGTAATATAAAAGGGGCAAAAACCTGTCAACTTTTTTTTCAACCCCCCCCCCCCCCCCCCCCCCCCGCAATCAGATTATGTTAAACGCGTTTTAGAAATTTTTAAAACACAATTAATGATTCTAATTAATCGGGTTTAGTTACACAGCAAAAAAAAAAATTGGGTGTAATTATACACTAAAATTATATTATAATTTTGGGAGGAAAAATCAAGAAATTAAAAAGTTTAGGGAAGATAATGCAGAAGCAGTAATATAAATGGGGAAAAAACCCGGCAACCCTTTTTTCAAACCCCCCCCCCCCCTCCCCGCAGCAATTTGGGTTTGGTACTTTTCTTCACCTCGAAGATGTTGCCTTTCAATTTTCTTTATTTGTTTATCTTCAATTTTCTTTTCACTTAAATATTAATGATTTGACGACATTGCTAAGCAACTACATACAAGGATGAAAAGTTTCATTTCTTTAAAGCGTAATGTGCTCAAGTGATGGATCATGGATGATATTGAGAAGGTTCAAGTATCATCTTCTTTATTTTTTTTCCCCAAGAGTTCAAGTAGGCATGAAGTTATTAACCAAACAAAATTGGTTTTTGGTTCAGGTTGGATTATAAGTTACAGTTTGATTCAAAATATTTACAAAAATAAATCGGTTATCTGGTTGGTCGGTAACCAGTTTACAAAAAAAATATAGAAATTTTGTAAACTGAATTAATCAAAAACCAAACCAAACTGAAATTTTATTCGGTTAAGTTTGACATAATTTTATGTAAACCGAATTAACCGAAAACTAAATTATCGAAAAGAATTAATTGTGTTACCAAATCAGATTCAAACACTCATGAACCAAAGAATCTCTCTCTCTCTCTCTCTCTCTCTCTCTCTCTCTCTCTCTCTCTCTCTCTCTCTCTCTCTCTCTCTCTCTCTCTCTCTCTCTCTCTCTCTCTCTCTCTCTCTCTCTCTCTCTCTCTCTCTCTCTCTCTCTCTCTCTCTCTCACATTTTGCATGCAAGATCAAAGAACACAATCACATATATAGAGTTCCCCACTCAATTTGGGTACATCTCTTTTAGGATCAGAACCTAGTAATCCAGTATGAATCAATTGCTACAAGATTGAGATAGCCCTCATTACAAATATTAGAGAGCGACAAAGACTAGAACTGACTATTGTTTCTATGCACAACTTATCAAACTGGCTATTACAAAAGTCTAGTCTATTGTCTATTCTTAGGCACTTCAATTTCTTCTTTGTTTGAGTTTTAACAAGCAACTTCTAGTCTGCAAATTTCTGGAATGCCTTACCTTTTGTTTTTAGGAAGTATATCCATACTTTCTTTGAATAATCGTTAATCAATGTCATAAAACACTGATTTTCGAAAGACTTTAGCGTGACATTTGAAGAGCCCCACAAGTCCGAGTGAACATACTCCAATATGTATTTGGTAATATGCTTTGCCTTTGAAAAACTTTGCTTATGGGAATTTCCCATTGTAAAAGCTTCACCGAATCCCAAATTTGATACTTTCCTTTTCTTAGATAGCTTTATCTCACAAGAGATACATTGATGAATGTCTCATGTGAGAAAGTCTTGAGTGCCACAATATTGTCATATCTTTTGATGTTTTTGCTATGTTAACTTGCGGCCTTTTGACCTTGTCCAGAAAGTAGTACCACCCTGATGATACCTTCTTGAGCACATTCTTTTAGAACTGAACCTTAAATCTTTGCAAGTGTACTTACAACCTGACTGCTCAATTTGATCATCGGTTATTAGGTTTCTTCCCAACTTTTGCATGTATCTGACCTTTATTAATGTCACCACGGTTCCATCTAGGTTTTCCATTATAATGTTGCACATGCCTTTGACCACACAGAAAGAGTTGTTACCCAACAAAACCATGTTGCCTTCAAAATCTTTTAAATTAGACAAAAAATTCCTTTCTTGGAGTTATATGGAAGGTTCATCCCGAGTCTAGAATCCATTCATATTTCGAATCTTGAAAACTGGTAGTTAAGGCTAGGTTCTGGTAGCCTTGTTTCTAAGTTCGCATATAAAGCCATTTACAGCTCAATAGCCTTAGTACTTTGGATAAGTCCTTTCTACTTAAGCTCCACCTTCTTTGCATAAGCATATGCACTCACTACCTTTTACAGTGAAAGTTTCTTTTCCAGTTCCGTATTTGAGTGTATGAAGCAGTGGTTTATACAGAGGAGGGAGAGTCATTAGAAGATGTATTGCATTGTCTTCTGATATGTTCAAAGTTTTAATTCCGTAGAGACATACCGAAAGTGCACATAATGCAATTGTAGTATATAGGGGTCTAATCCTTAAAGAATCAAGAATTTCATGATGGACTTTTAGTTTCGAATTAAGCTAAGCAGAATGAATTGTAATGTAAAAGCAGTGCGAAACAAGTAAATAAATCTGTTTATAAACAGATGAGGAAAGCATCAGGTCCAAAGAATTTCTCAGTTAATCAAGGAATGCAGGTCAATTAATCCATCAGGATTCATTTACGCACATGTTCTAGAACTCATATCGCATATATAAAATAAACAAACTTACCTTACGAGAATTAACTACGTCTAGAACGTAAGAATCTAAATTCATTTGCAATTCCTAAAGCCTAAACAAGCATTAAGTGCATGTTTGATTTGTTTACAAACTATTTAATCTAAATTCCTTTGCAATTATCTAATTTGCTCACCTAAGTTTTGTCAGATTATGAACCACACTTTCGTGCCAATTTAACAACCTGTGATCTATATTCTAGGTGATATCAAGAACTAGCTCTTAGAAAAACCTAGGTGAAGAACATTCAAGTTATGATTCCTAACCAATCAATCAATCTAGCATTCCATGGAATCACTAAACCTAACAAGTGATCTAGTCAGACATATCGACTGAAACAATAGAATGATCCAAATAAATATCATAAAATAAAGTTGTATGATGTGCATGTTGACCGACACAAATTATCAAGCAAGATTCAGACTTCGACTTCTCAACTGCAATGAGCAATAATTGCTCCAAAATGTCTAACTGATCCTAAATGTATGCAAACCTTACAAGATTCGAAAAGGACCCAAAGACATATAAAAGACTCGAATATACATAAATCATGGCTTAAACCCCCTAAAAACCATTATATATCAACTCCCTCATACTAACTTTTGCTTGTCTCCAAACAAACAAAATAACCAAAATCTGGAAAAGAAGTTTGAAAACAAAGAAACTTATTTCTTCATAAAACAACCACACTCACATTCTCTATAGTAAAGCCACTAGAAAAACTTACCTAGCATGATCCAGACAACCATGTACTTCCTCCAGAGTTAGTAGCTGTCCCAAACAACTCCACAATCCAAATAAGAAATCCAAATTCACCATAATGACCTCTATAAGTTAAGGTTAAGACTCATTGAAGGGATATCAATCAAGAGACACATGGACTCTTACTCAATCAGTTTTTCGAGCACATAAACTGTATTATCTTCTTGTTCCTTTCCTCTCCCTTTTCTCACATCAGTAGTTGATTTTTCCCCATTGGATATCTCTTTTTGTTTTATCCGCTGCTCTTCTGTCATTATTAGGTCTGTCTTTGGACATGTTTCCATGAAACATAGTAAATAGCAGGATTCGTGCCACCTATAAAGATCACTTCGAAGATATTAACTTTTCCTCACAATTTTTCTCATTTTTTATTTTCTTTGAAGGGAAGAGGGAAGGGAACCATACTCACACAAACAAGTCTTTCAAGACTGAAGGAGGAATATGATCAAATGTATGTTAAACCCTTGGACGAGTGAAATTGAGTCAGGTTATGTGTGAAGTCAGTAATGGAACCGCTGGACATTCAAGTGGACATGTGTAAAATTGGTAGGCTGGTTAGTCTTGGAGTTTTTCATTAGTCTCAGATGCCTATCAAGCTCAAATTAGTGGTCACTTAGGTTCCTGCAAATGTGGTGGTTTCCTCGAAAAATCATAGTTCCAAACATATGTTTTGACTCGATAAAACAGACTCAAATGACTCTAATAAAAGAAAAGATGTCGCCAGTAACCACCTCCCCCAAACTTGAACAACACGGTCCCCAGTGTTATTGAAGATTGAGTTTGGCTAAAAGCGATATGGAATAGATAGAACAATAGGAAAATGAACCTTACATGTCGTGTGCATCTGTGTCGACCAACACACAGCCTAGTGTCGAGCAACACCAAGCTTAATACGACATAGTGTTGTTCTGAAGGAGTGTTTGTGTCGACCGACACACACATGGTGTCGATCGACACCAAGAGTGTACAGACACGCTGATTTTCGCGAATGGCCTTAACCTGTGTTTTCAAACAAATTGCAACATCTTAGCTATATAAGATCACTAAAATGCAAATTAGAAGCAACAACATAGCATAAGATCAATTTTCTAAAGTTCTGAATCATAAGGACTGACAAACGACTCAATAAAAACATAAAATGACTCTGGAAAAAAAGAAAAGAAAAACAGAACCATAATAGTCGAGGAAGAAAAACTAGTCCTCTTCGAGCTCATAGTCAATGCAAGACATAGGTTATGAATCATCATCATCAACATCATGGGCAGCAGAAGTGGCAGTAGGATTGGAAGTGGGTGAGAAACGACGTCTACGAGTCTGAGATGGGCGAGGGAAACAAGTGATCGCACTGATCATGAATTTCCACATCTGTCCATCGTGCTAACCATGTACATCTAGAAAGTAGTACTATCATCATCATAGCCATGAGGCGGCTCAGGGAACTCCAGAGAAGGATGTGGACCTGCAACACTAGAAGAAGCTCCCTTTCAAAGCTTGTGTTGTGGGACCGACCGCCTGAGTCTCTTATCGGGCTTGAAACTCAACAGCAACACATCATCACCTCTAATGGCAGTGAGCTCATGCAATGGGAGTTTAATGCTCCAATCATGATCCTCTACGTTAGTAAAAATCCAGTTCAGACCGGGTTTCATCCATGTGGCACTCTTCAGGTGCTCTTGATCCATAAGCAACCTATCAGTGTTGATGATGTTGTAGCTCGTATCGATGTTAAAGAACCTAAAATCGGTGTCAAGAGATTCCCAACACCCTCTACCTTCTTCGTGTTCCCACCAAATTATCTCATCGTCAGCATACACAGAGGGTTCGCGAACAGAACTCCCATGTTATAATTATCGCACGGCTCAAGATACTCCCAAGTCTTATCAGGGAAGATGCGTCCAATCCCATGATAGAGCAGTAGAAGCTCAGTCTTTCCTCACCTTACTCAACTCATATTTGCAGGGGATGAATTTCCAAGAACACGTAGGACATACCTCAGGATCGGATGTCGTACCTATGTCTGCTTCGAGTCTCTGGACTTATAAACCCCATTACCAAAGGGTTGCCAGAAATCCTGAATGTTGTGCTATTCAGATGTGAGAACGGCTCGGGTTGGCTCCTTCTTGAATGCATACAACCTACTTAGATCAAGAATGAAAATGCGGTACCTCACTCCTTTGCACATGGATGTCAGGATCTCTTCTTGTTCCGATTTCAATCGCCCATTGACATAATAGACACGTCAAGTGGCAAGAAACTGTCTCACCAAGCCAGGGAAAAGATCGTACTACTTGGTAGGCATCATGCCTAGACAAATCCTCCTTAAGATCCTCAGCACATCCACCTCTGATCCCCATGGCTTTGATGGTGGGATATTCAAAGAATCGGGTGAGGTTGATCTTTACGGATTGCCGCACATTGTAGAAAAAGATATCACACTCATCCCAATCCTCCGAAATCGGTATTTGGTAACACTCGGATATCTCAGTCTCTGTCTTTGGACAGTGCTATCAGTTGACCAAATTTTTTATTTTCAGATATTTGGCCTTAGGCCATGGAGGCCTTATCTGTGAACCATTAGCGTGAGAGGTTAAGCAAGAGGCAAAGAATCGGGTGAGTGAGGTGTTGAAGGTGATGGTGGAGGCGGGTTTGAACTGGAAGCTTCACCTTTGTTGGGGTCAAGATCCCCCTCAACAAAAACAATGGCCGAAAGCGTACTGAGAATTCGGATATAACTGTTTCCACATAGACAACGCCTCATATGAACGGTGTTTTGTATGAACGAAGTTTCGTATGAATAATTTTTCGTATGAACAACATTTTGTATAAATAACGTTTTATACGAAACGTAAAAAACCACTTATCCGAATGTCCTAGCAATCAAAACCGTTTGGATGGATCTGTTGGGCGAACACATCACTCGACAGAATCTACGAACAAGCTCAAACATTCAAAAAGTTGCTCGGAAATTCCGAGCAGACCAAGTTGCTCGGACAATCCGAGCAAATCCCCTCTTGTTTTCCGAGCACAACACATTCCTTCTTGTTTCCAATCATGACACACTCAGTAGGAAGTTCCAAGCATAACATACTCCATGAATCCGAGCACATTCCCTCTGGTTGCTCGGACAATCCGAGCAAATCCCGTCTTGTTTTCCGAGCACAACACATTCCTTCTTGTTTTCCAAGCATGACACACTCAGTAGGAAGTTCCAAGCATAACATACTCCCTGAATCTTCCAAACAGACACTTTTCTTAGACTATATGCTCGGACATTTGCCAATATCTCTCTCTGAATGCGTAACTAGCCGCAATCCATCTCCGGAACAATAACTTATACGCTCCTAGCCGTTAACCAAATTTTCGAATAAGTTATATGAAATATGAACTTGGGCCTAACCACAAGACTCGTATTTCCTAAACTTTGTGCCAAGTTAAGAGACTTACGCTCAAAGGGACTCGGATCGTCCATTTTTGGTCCATTTGGCATAACAAGTTAAACCGCAAAAGGATAATTATAAAAATGGAAAGAAAAACTCCAAGAATAAAAGGAGAAGATAATTCTGGGCAGGAAAAGGAAAATCCGACCATAAAAGCAAATCCCAACGGAAATGTAATATTGGATAACAAGAAGATTTTTGGAAATCTTGTAGGTGAATACCCTCGAAGCCGACTCGTCGTGACTATATAAGATGAAGGACTTCCTACGATCAAGCCATCTAGAAAAACCCTAGGAACTAGATTTAGAATTTTCTTAAGCTTTTACTCTTTGTACTTTGTTTCCGATCAACTTATCAATAAAATATCCTCTGGGTCTCTTGTCGTGTTGTTTACTCTTGATTCTTCTGTTCCCTAAAAAAATTTCTCTATAAAAATTGACAGTGCGAGTTTCGACTCTCACAACCTTTCTTTTTGCGGGATTTCTTGTTCTGCTTAGTCATATGCATCAAAAAAACAACAAGAAACGAGCAACCCGAGAAATTATGCCAAAATTGAAAATCAAAGAATGACGAAATTGGGTAAAAATCATCACAAACATCAATCCACAATGCCAAATCAACAACAATCCATAACAATTTTGTCCTAAATCCTGTCAAAATCGCATATCGCACGGGTTTCCTCATCAAATCGAAAATTTTCCAAAACTTACAAAATAACTCGTGAAACCACATGGGAAACTCTAAATAACTATCAAACAATCCAAAGAGGTATGATTCCAGCAATAAATCATCAAGAACAAAGTGAATTTCGAGTTTTACACCTTAGGGCCGAAATCGAAAAAGTAGAGATTCGAAGGACATACCTTTGATATCAATGGAATGGATGGTAGATATGGAATATGGTAAAAACCAAGGGATTTAGGCTTTTGAATCACCAAAATCAGTCGAGAAACGACGTTGTTATGAATTTGGGGGGTGATTTTTTGCGATTTTCGTGTGAGTGGAAAGTGAAGGGAGAAGAAAAAAATCGCGAAGAAAATATGAAGACTTACCTCGGGAGTGTCGGTTTCAACCGACACACATGTGTGCCGATCGGCATGAGCAGTGTTTATGCCCATTGACCTTGCATGTCGACCTTGGTCGATTTCCCTTCGTCGGTTTGAGTCGTGTGTCGACCGACATAGTATGTGTGTCCATCGACATTGATGATCACGGATGACTAGTTCGTCTGATTCTGTTGTACAAGACTCAAAAAACCAATACAAAAACTAAAACGAAAATAAGATTCAAAATGCATATTTACAGACTTACTAGTGGGCTGCCTGATAGGTCGAGTTTAATCCCTATTCTACTGCAAGTGCATAGTTATGCAAATATAGTATTCAGGGTATCGTATCCACAAGGACTCAAGTTTCACACGACAGATTGTATGTCTTTCAGTTAAGCTAAGCCAACCAAGAGAAAGCAATAAACAAATGCAAGTAAACTTAGAAGTGATTTCAATGGGAGAAAAGCGTCAGATTTAGGAAGTTCTCGGGAATTATACAATGCTAGATACTTAACTATCCGGATTCAGATTAAGCGCAAGTTCAAGAACTAGAAACACAATGATAAACAACCCAACTCTCGCTGAGATTGTTTCTATATCCAGCAACTAGCGATCCAAGTCTCTTTATGATCCTAGAGTTCTAAAGAAGCATTAAGGACAGGTTCATCGGTTCACAATTCTCCTAAACCAAATCTCTTTGTATCTAGTCGAATTTCTCACACTAAGTTTATTTAGATTATAACTCACACTCTCGTGCTAAGGTGACCAGTCCAGAATTCATTATTAAATGCAACTTAGGCGATGAACGAATAGATTTATAATCCTTAGTCAATCAGTTATCTAAACATGCATAAAACCCTATGAGGATTCCTAAATCTAACTAGGTTACTACTCAGACATATTATCAGAATAACAACACATCATTGAATAGAAAACCAAAAGACTGAATAGATAAGTAAAGGGGTTCGAAATCCATCTCTCAAAGGTTAAAAATAGCAAGAACAACCCCTTAGCCAAAATCTCTCAATCTCCAAGACAGAGCAAAAGTAAGAACAAGATAAATGATAATGAGTCTAAAAACCTAATTAAACTCCTAAACACGTTTTTGGGCTAGATTAAAATTAGGTAAAACTTCTGAGTCTTTTTGCAATTCTTCAAAAGTTGTCTTCAACTTGGCGTATCAGACTATGTCGCGCTCAAGGTCGACCAACACCAAGGTGGGTGTCGGTCGACATCCACTCGTGGCCAAGACACCAACTTCAGCTCTCTGCTCAAATCACCAGAAACGTCCTAGACTCAATAGACTCGAAAACCAGGTTAAAGACTCAATATACACAACTATATCATGGTTGAAAACCTAGAAAACCATGATATATCAACTCCCCCACACTTAGCTCTTGCTTGCCCTCAAGCGAGTAAAAAGAACCAAAGCATAAGAAAGAGGTTTGAAAACTCAGAAACTCATTTCGTATTAGGAACTTTCGCATTCACATTCACTTAGTAATCCACTGAAAACCTTCCTGCAGAGATCCAGACCACAATATACTTCCCCAAACTTAGCAACTATCCCTAGTAAACTCCACAATCAGATTAGGACATTCAAGTTCACCACACTAACCTCTGTATATAATTAGGTGCAGTCTCACATAGGGAGTATCGATCAGAGGACACATGGACTCAACTCATTCAGTATTTGACCACCAAACTGTCAATTTCTGGTTCCTTTCTTTTCTCTTTCTCCCTTAGCACTGATTTTTCCCCACTGGGTATCATTTTATTTTTTTTCCATCAGTGCTCTTCTCTTTTCACTTGGGATTTAACTTTGGAACTTTCCATGGATATACATGGGGGTAATAGGGGTCTCTACCACTCCCGTGACCACTTCGAAGCTACTAGCTTATCCTTAGTTCTTATCTCTTTTTTTTTTTACTTTTAAGGGAGGGGAAAATCAGAAACCATACTCAAACAGGATCACAGGCTGTGTCAAGTACATCGGAGGAATCCGATCCAGAGATACCAAGCCCCTAAGTGAGAAAATAAGTCAGGATTATAGGTGAAGTTAGTGATGGATCCTCTGAATACCTAGTTAGAGGTGTCCTTGGTAAGTTGATCCGTTTGGGGTTTTCTAATAGTCATAGAGCTGCTGCAAGTCTGTCCAATGGTCACTTAGTTCCTGTTCAAGCGAAAAATTTCCTCGAAAAAATCATAGTTTCATAGACATTTTGACTCAATAAAACCATTTTGAAAACAAATGAAAACAAGGGACTGACTCTAAGAAAACAAAACACAATGTCAGTAGCCGCCTCCCCCACACTTAGACTGCACTATCCCCAGTGCAATCGCAGATTGGGAATGGAAGAACAAGGTACAAGTAAACGAGAACTTGAGAAAACAGAAACCTTACATGTGGTGGCAGTCGATGTCGACCGACGAACAGCCAGTGTCGGGCGATATTAAGCTCTAGTCGACATCGATTTGCTCCTAATCGAGCATGATCGATTTCCATCCGTGTTCTCGAGTTTCGCGTCGACCGGCATTAGTTTCTGCAAACATGTTCTATACGGCCCTGACACACAAGAACCAGAAAAAAAATCAAAAGAAACAAGGACAAAGACCCAAAAGAAATGAAAACTAACCTACAGTGGGTTGCCTCCCACTCAGCGCTCGTTTAACGTCAATAGCTTGACTGTATCACGATTAGGCATTGGGTGGATTTTCCAGATGGACAATGTTCCCTTCTGGAATATCAGCTTTTGCCCAGTAATTTTTCACCCTTTGCCCATTGACTGTGAACTCCTCGCCTTTGGAATTCATCAAGATGACAGCTCTGTTTGGTCTAGCTTCCTTAACGGTGAATGGACCTTACCAACGAGAATGCAACTTTCCAGGAAACGACGTTAGACGAGAGTTGTAGAGGAGTACCAGATCATTTGGTTCGAAGTTGCGTGAGATGATCTTCTTATCATGATATGCCTTTGTACGCTCCTTGTACAGCTTTGAGTTCTCATAGGCATGGTGGTGAATCTAATCTAACTCATTAATCTGTATCAAACGTCTCTCAACTGCAGGCTTGAGGTCATAGTTCATCTGTTTGACAGCCCATCTAGCCTTGTGCTCAAGCTCAACTGGAAGGTGACAAGCTTTCCCATAGAGTAAATGAAATGGTGTGGTCCCAAGTGGCGTCTTAAACGCAGTCCTGTAGGCCCACAACGCGTCATCCATCTTAGCAGACCAGTCCTTCCTAGTCTTCCCCACTGTCTTCTCCAGAATCTCCTTGATCTGTCGGTTTGAAACCTCAACATGTCCACTAGTCTGAGGGTGGTATGGAGTAGCCACACGATGATTAACACCATGCTTCTTAAGAAACTTCTCGAAGACCTTGTTGATGAAGTGAGAACCGCCATCATTTATCACAACCCTAGGCACTCCAAATCTGGGGAAGATGATAGTCTTAAACAGCTTAAGAACTACCGAAGAGTCATTGGTCGGACTAGCCAGCGCTTCAACCCACTTAGAGACGTAATCCACAGCAACCAAAATGTACATGTTCCCATAAGAAGATGGAAACGGACCCATGAAATCGATGCCCCAACAGTCAAAGACTTCAACCTCGAGGATGAAGTTTTTTGGTATCTCGTGTCTCTTGCTTATCTTCCCCCTCCTCTGACACACATCACACTGAGAGACAAATAGCTGAGCATCTTTGAACATTGTAGGCCACCAGAAGCCTGCTTGAAGGATATTAGACACTATCTTGAATGTAGCAAAGTGTCCAGTATACTCAGAACCATGGCAGTGGTACGGCACGTTATCGATCTCAGACTCCGAAATGCAACATCTATAGATACCATCAGAGCAGTGCTTGTACAAGTAGGGCTCATCCCAGTAATAACGCCTGACTTCCCTAAGAAACTTCTTCTTAGCATAGCCTTTAAACACTTCAGGCTCATCCTCTGCAGCAAGGTAATTGGCTATATCGGCGTACCAAGGTCTAGTAGAGAGAGAACCTTGGGCGACTGCAACTATGAACATGTCGGCTTCATCATCCGAGATAGCTGTCTGAATCCGCGACTGGTGTCGACCGACCCTAGTGTTAATGTCGACCGACATCGTCCCTAATCGGCCAATCGGTGTCGTGTTAGTTCGATTATCGTCCACTATTTCGAGTCGAGTGTCGACCGACATAAAATGAGTGTCGACCGACACTTGCCCTGCAGCCCGTGTAGAAAGCAGTGAACTCGCAGAAACATCCTGAAATCTTGTCTCAACCTTATAGATGTTCTCCTCTGGTAGAAAATCATCTATAGGAACGTTCTCATCGATTCTAATCCGTGATAAGTGATCAGAAACACCATTCTCTACTCCTTTCTTGTATCTCACCTCTATGTCAAACTCTTGGAGCAACAGAATCCATCTCAGCAGCCTTGGCTTAACATCTTTCTTCTGCATCAGATACTTAAGCGCGGAATGGTCAGTATGCACAACTACCTTGGATCCAATCAAATAGGGGCGGAACTTCTCGAATGCAAACACAACTGCCAACAATTCCTTCTCAATGGTTGCATAATTTCTTTGAGCATCATCGAGAGTTCTACTGGCATAATAGATAGCATGGAGCTTCTAGTTCTTCTGCCCAAGCACAGCTCCTACCGCATAATCATTGGCATCACACATCAACTCAAAAGGCATATTCCAATCTGGTGGCTGCATAATTGGAGCCGAGATCAAGGCCTGTTTCAGATCCTTGAATGCATTATGACACTCATCCGTGAACTCAAACTTCACATTCTTGTAGAGAAGTGCAGTGAGTGGTCTTGCTATCTTGCTGAAGTCTTTAATAAATCTCCTATAAAAACCAGCTTGCCCGAGAAAACTCCTAATTCCTTTAACTGAATCCGGTGTCTGCAGTCCTGTCATCACCTCAATCTTAGCTCTCTCCACCTCAATTCATGCCTCAGAAACTCTATGCCCAAGTACAATGCCATTCTTGACCATAAAATGACATTTCTCCCAGTTCAAAGCCAGGTGCTTTTCCTCACAGCGAGCAAGCACCTTGCATATATTATCCAGACAAGCATGGTAAGACGGCCCGTAGACAGAAAAATCATCCATGAAAACCTCCATAAAATCCTCTATCATGTCTGTGGAAATAGACATCATGCACCTCTGAAACGTCGCATGAGCATTACACAGTCTGAATGGCATTCTGCGGTATGCAAAGGTGCCATAAGGACAGGTAAATGTGGTTTTCTCCTGGTCCTCTGGATGGATAAGGATCTGAAAGAAACCAGAATAGCCATCCAAAAAGCAGTAGTATGGATGATTCACCAACCTTTCCAACATCTGATTAATGAAAGGGAGTGGAAAATGGTCCTTTCTGGTAGCTGCATTCAACTTCCTGTAGTCTATGCACATCTGGTGACCAGTGATTGTCCTTGTAGGAATCAGCTCATTCTTGTCATTCTTCACCACTGTGACTCCTCCTTTCTTAGGAACCACATGATGGGCTGACCCAATCACTGTTTGAGATAGGATAGATGATCCCAGCTTGCAGCAGCTTTATGATCTCTTTCTTCACAACCTCTTTCAGGTTAGGATTCAAACGCCTCTGATTCTCAATTGATGACATGTTCTCATCCTCGAGGTGTATCCTATGCATGCACAAGTCTGGAGAGATACCTGAAATATCATCAAGAGAATAGCCAAGAGATTTGCGATGCTTGCGCAACTTGCTTAGCAGTAAGTGAGTTCTGCGTTATTCAAATCAGCATTGACAATAACAGGATAAGTGGAATTGTTATCTAAGAACACATATTTTCAGCTCAATCTTTGGAGCTTTCTCCTCGCTCCAATCACTCGCGACTGGTTTCGACCGATTAGCATTCAGTGTCGGTCGACACGGTGTGTCATCGGTCGCTTCCAAGTTCATCACCTACTCAGTAGAATCCAATAGTCTCGAGTACCCAGCTGCAGCATCATCCTCCAGCTCCAAATCATGTTCAGAACTCATCAGAGCTCTCTCCAAAGGGTCGGCATGATGCATCTGATTGAAGAATTCCGCAGCAAGATTCTCAATAGTATCAACATAGAAGGTCTGTCCATCAATGGTGGGGTGCCTCATCAGCTTATCCATGTCAAAATTCATCACCAGATCACCTACATTGAGTCCAATCTTCCCTCTTTTCACATCAATGATGGCACCAGCTGTAGCCAAGAATGGTATGCCCAAGATAAGAGGGTCCTTAGGCTCATCATTGTACTGCAGGAATACAAAGTCAGTTGGGATAACACATTCACCAATCTTCACCGGTACATCCTCCAAGAGACCCTCAGGAATCCTCATGGAGCGATCAGCTAGAATCAGGGAGATCCTAGTAGGTGTGAAACCGGTTATTCCCATCTTCTTAGCAACTGAATATGGCATCAGATTGACACTTGAACCCAAATCACATAGTGACCTCTCAAATCTGTTGCTGAAGATGGTACAATCCAAGACAAATCTCCCTGGATCCTTTTGCTTCTCAGGAACTCTGTATAAAATGACGGCGCTACAGACCTCAGTGATCATCATCACACACTCTTCATCTCCCATGTCAGAAGTCAACATCTGCTTCAAACACCTCTTCAACACTGGGTTGTTGTTGATAGCATCCATCAATGGCATTGGGAGAATTAGCTTGCTCAACATAGCCATGTATTTAGCCTTGAACCGTTCAAACTTGGACTGCTTAGGGTTTCTCGGGAAAGGTACCTTGGGTTTATATACTTTCCTAGCAGCTACATGAGCTTTCTTTGCAGCATCAAAATATGTACGTTGCTAGTGTCGACCAACATCAGCTTGGTGTCGGTCGACATTGCTCGATTTTGTTCTGTCGTCGACCTCACAATCGACCACGGTTGATTTCTGTTCGTCACGAGGGTTCGAAGAAGTGGGTGTCGCCTGACATCCAGTGGTAGTGTCGGCCGACACTCGTCTTGCGGCTTCGTACTCCTCCTCAAATTCCTCTATCTCCTCGATTTCCTTATCACTGATCTACGTAATAGGGATAGTGTACAGCTCTTTCCCACTCCGCAGTGATATTGCATTGCAGTGATGCTTGGGGTTGGTATTTGTGCTTCCAGGAAGGAATATAGCTCGCCTCTTAATAGCTCCAACAGTTTGAGCAACTTGAGAGTCCAATTGCTTCATATGTGTACTCAAGGATTCAAACTTCTCATTCAAATCAGTGTAGACAGCATCTATCTTCTTGTTGAAGTCTACAACAGTTTTTGTCAGACCTTCCAGCAACTGCTTCATCATAGCTTCCAGCTTACTCTCATGAGCATTAGTAGCAAGAGGTGTCTGATAGGAGATGATTTGTAGGTCCTCTGGTAAGAGTTTTTCTTCTGAAAAGGCTTTTGGTAACCAGCACTCTGACCATATCCAGAAGAGTTTTGATTGCTTGTGAAAGCACTCTTCTGTCCACCAGTGAAGAATTTGTTCCCTTGCTGATTTCCAAACATGTTTCCTTGAAATCCAGAACCACTAATGTAGTTCACATCTTCTTCTGTGCAGCCTTCTTTAGGTCCAAACTCTTCAACATCTTGAGCAAAGTGGACATGCTTCTTGCTAGTCAACAAGCTGTGAACAGTATCCAGCTTGTTCTTCATCTCAGCTATCTGCAGATGATCAACGTTTCCACCAGACTCTTTCCTTCTCTGATCTGGAGTCTTAGTACTGTTGATGCTCACCAAGTTCTCTATCAATACCCTGGCTTGTTCAGGAGTCTTTGTGTTGAAGTTACCATTGCTAGCAGCATCTAACGCAGACTGGTACCAGAGATCCACACCTCTAAAGCAAATGCCCAGCAGCTGAACTTCAGAGAATCCATGAGGAGGACAGTCTCGTTGGTACATCTTAAACCTTACCCAAGCAGACATAAGTGGCTTTGTAGGTCCCTGAATGAATGTCAGAAGATCCTGTCTGAGCTAGTCAGAGCGAGCATCATCATAGAAGTGCCTCAAGAACTCTCTCTTCACTGCATCCCAAGTAGTCAACTTCCCAGGTGGAAGTTGCTTAAGCCAAGCTGCAGCCTCTCCAGCAAGAGAATATGGAAAAACCTTGAGGAAAAGGAAGTCATAGCCCACTCCATCGTGCTTCATCCCGGTGACGAAGGCTTCAAAATCCTCAATGTGATCCATGGGTTTCTCATGCGGAAGACCATGGAAAGGATGCTACCTCAACAGTGCATAGTAGGCAATCTTGAGCTCGAACTCATTCCTCTCAAAAGGTTGAGGTACAATTGCTGACCGGTGAGCATAAAACTCATTGGGTCGGTTGTAGTCAGCAAGAGTCCTCTCAGCAGGAGGAGGATTAGGTTGCTGTCCATTACCTCCAGGATTGATCATCTGCCTCTCACCTTGAGGCTGGTCAGGTTCAGGGATCACATTCCCTTGTGCATCAATCCTTTGCCCCTGAGCATTGTAGGGGTTGTTCTGTTGGTCACTCAGATCTCCTTCAACATCTGGTATCAAGATCAAACGATTGTTCATCATCCTTGAAATTCTCTGACCCTTTTTGTTCGTTCTCTCAAGTCTAGAAAGCTCCTTAAGCCTGAGGTTCACAAGCTCTTCGTTTGGGTTGCTTCAGGTGTGTTGACTTGGTATACACTGATCTCAAGATGAAATCCGTTCTTGGTGTCGGACGACACTGGTTTGGTATCGGTCGACGCTGAGTGCTGATGTCGATTCATGCAACAACAAAAACGAGCCAAACAAGAGAATGTGAGTAACAAAGAAATAAAACAACTTAGACTAAACCTTAAAACAAAATCTATCGGCGAACTCAGTTGAGTCCCCGGCAACGGCGCCAAAAACTTGATAGGCCGAAGTTATATCATATTCTGCTGCAAGTGCACAGTTATGCGAATGTAGTATTTAGGGTATCGTATCCACAAGGACTCAAGTTTCAGACGAAAGATTGTATGTCTTTCAGTTAAGCTAAGACAACCAAGAGAAAGCAAGAAACAAATGCAAGTAAACTTAGAAGTGTTTTCAATGGGAGAAAAGCGTCAGGAAGTTCTCGGGAATTATACAATGCCAAATACTTAACTGGACGGATTCAGATTAAGCACAAGTTCAAGAACTAGAAACACAATGATAAACAACCCAACTCTCGCTGAGATTGTTTCTATATCTAGCAACCTAGCGATCCAAGTTTCTTTGTGATCCTAGAGTTCTAAACAAGCATTAAGGACAGGTTCTTCGGTTCACAATTCTCCTAAACCAAATCTCTTTGTATCTGGTTGAATTGCTCACACTAAGTTTATTCAGATTATAACTCACACTCTCGTACTAAGTTAATTATCTCAGATCAAAATCCTAGGTGATCAGTCTAGAATTCATTATTAAGTGCAACTTAGGCATGAACGAATAGATTTAGAATCCTTAGTCAATCAGTTATCTAAACATGCATAAAACCCTATGAGGATTCCTAAATCTAACTAGGTTACTACTCAGACATATTATCAGAATAACAACACATCATTGAATAGAAAACCAAAAGACTGATTAGATAAGTAAAGGGGTTCGAAATCTTTCTCTCAAAGGTTACAAGTAGCAAGAACAACCCCTTAGCCAAAATCACTCAATCTTCAAGACAGAGCAAAAGTAAGATCAAGATAAATGATAATGAGTCTGAAAACCTAATTAAACTCCTAAACACGTTTTGGGGCTTGATTAAAATTAGGGAAAACTTCTGGGTCTTTTTGCAATTCTTCAACAGTTGTCTTCAACTTGGCGTATCAAACTCTGTCGCGCTCAGTGTCGACCGACACCAAGGTGGGTGTCGGTCGACATCCACTCGTAGCCGAGACACCAACTTCAGCTCTCTGCTCAAATCACCAGAAACGTCCTATAATCCCGCTCTTTGCTCCAAACGCAAGCCTACCTGTAGAAGACTCAATAGACTCGAAAACTAGGTTAAAGACTCAATATACACAACTATATCATGGTTGAAAACCTAGAAAAGCCATGATATATCTCTGCCTCCTACCAAGAGCCAATTTAATGTCACTAGCTTCACTATACTATGATCAAGAAATGGGTGCATCAGTCAAGGATACAATGTGTCATTTTGGAGTTTCGGCTTTCTCCCAGTAGTGCTTCACTCTTTGTTCATTCACCGTGAAATCATTGCCATCAGTATATTTCAGGATGATATCATTGTATAGTCGGACCTCTTTGATGGGGAAAGGACCTGACCAACAAGAACGCATTTTTCCAAGAAACAATTGTAAAAGAGAGTTATACAAAAGTACCTTATCATTCAGTTCGAAGCTTTTGGAGATTATCTTCTTATCATGATATGTCTTTGTTCACTCCTTGTATAACTTGGAGTTCTCATAGGTATGATATCTAATTTCATCCAGTTCGCTCATCTGAACCAATCGCCTCTCTCCAGCAAATTTGATGTCCAAATTCTTCATCTTTACTGACCATGTTGTTTTGTGTTCCAGCTCAACCAGAAAGTTACAAGCTTTCCCATAGAGAATATGAAACGGTGTAGTCCCCAGCAGCGTTTTTAACGCAATCTTGAGTAGGCCCACAATGCATCATCCAACTTAGCAGACCAATCTTTCCTAGTCTTGCACACAGACTTCTCCAACATCTTCTTGATATTTATGTTTGAAACGTCAACCTATCCACTTGTCTGAGGATGATATGGAGTAACCACACGATTATTGACACCATGCTTCTTTCAGCGATATTGTTGATAAAGTGAGAATCACAATCCAAGACACTCCAAATCTAGGGAAGATTTTGGTCTTAAACAACTTAAAAACCACATATGCATCATTGGTCGGACTAGCAACTGCTTCAACCCATTTAGACACATAGTCCACAACAACCAAGATGCATCGATTCCAATAAGATGAAGGAAAATGTCCCATAAAATCATTGTCCCAACAATCAAATACCTCAACATCGAGGATGAAGTTTTGTGGCATCTCATGCATATTAGTAATCTTTTCTCTCCTCTGACAAGCATCACACTGAGCTATGAATACCTAAGCATCTCTGAACATAGTAGGCCATTAGAAGCCTGCTTGAAGAACCTTGGTCACTGTCTAGAAAGTAGCAAAGTGTCCACCATACTCAGAACCATGACAATGAAACAACACATCTGAAACCTCAAACACTGCAATGCATCTCTTGTAAATCTCATTTGCACAGTGCTTGTACAACTAAGGCATATCCCAGTAGAACCTTCTAAGCTCTCTCAAGAACTTCTACTTTGCATATCCATTGTAATTTTCTGCCTCATCATCTACAGAGAGATAATTAGCGATATCAACATACCATGGTCGATCGGGAATAGTCATGTTGGCTAATTCCATGTTGTAGTCACCAATCTGAACCGTAAGAGGTTCCGAGGTCATATAGGCTCTTTGTCTACCAACACCAATAGTTATGTCGATCGACGCGGCCTCTTCGCATCAAATCTCTTGTATCAACCTTGGTCGATTTCGCTATGTGTTTTCGAATCGTGTATCGACCGACACCAAGGCTGTGTCAATCGACACAACCTCTGCAGCTTGAGATTCCTAAAATTTTCTTCTAAGTCAGTATGCACTTCAGTCTCAACCTTGCACACATTATCCTCGGGCAGAAAATCATCAACTGGGACGTTCTCTTCAACTCTGATCCGTGAAAAGATTATCAGCAACTTCATTCTCAACTCCTTTATATCCTTGACCTCAATGTCAAACTCCTGGAGAAGTAGAATCAATTTCAGAAACCTTTATTTTGCATACTTCTTCTGCATAAGTACCTCAGAGATGAATGTTACGTATGTACTAGCACTTTAGAACCAACTAAGTACGGGAAAATTTTCTTAAATGTGAACACTACAACCAACAACTTCTTCTCAGTAGTTGCATACTTCCTATGCGCATCATCTACTCTTGAAGTGGCATAGTTGATAGCGTGAAAATTCTTGTCTTTCTTCTGCCCCAGAACAGCTCCAACTGCAAAATCATTGGCATCACACATCGCCTCGAAAGGAAATTCCCATTCTTATGGTTTCACAATTGGATTACTCACTAGTGCTTGTTTGATCTGTCCAAAGATTGAATGGCAGTCAATAGTGAATTCAAACTTCACATCTTACACAGAAAAGCAGTTAGTGGTCTAGCGATTTTGCTGAAATCTTTGATGAACCTCTTGTGGAAACTTACATGTCCCACAAGGCCTTCACATGCATCACAAAGTACTGTTCTCAAGAAATCAGGAATATACGCAATCAACCAATCGGGATCTAATTAAGTACTGTTTTAGAACTATAATCACAGAAGCATATGAAACCAATTTTCGTTGCGAGTATTATCTATGTATAGCAACCTAGCAAACCAACTTTCGTTGCGAGTACTAGAGATCCTAAACATGCATTAATCTCAGGTTCTTTCGTTCACAATTCTCTTAAGCCAAATTTCTTTGTGAATTGTCAAATTGCTCATCTAGGTTCTTTCTAGGTAATTAATCAACTTTCGTTGCAGAAATAAACCTAACATCAATAATCCAAGTGGCCAGTTCAGATTAAGCATTAAGAACAACCCTAGATGAAGAACTAGAAAGTATGAATCCCTACAGATTGATTAACCTATAATTCCTTGAAATTCCTTATGAGAATCCCATGTAAACTATGTGGACATGATCAATGAAGCAGAAATCATAATGAATATAAAACCAAATATCATAAAAAGGATTAAGAAACAGGGGTTCGAAATATCTTCTCTCTCGAGTACATGACCAGCCCCAACTCTCTAAATCTCTGATAGAATAAAGCTTAGCTTAAAAATGGCTTAAATAACCTAATATAATAGCTAAACACGTCTGGGGCTTCTTTGTTTATTATGAGAAACTTATGGGCCAAAGTGCAATTTCCTCAACTCTTCATTAAATCGTCGAGATATGTCTGACTCGCCACTGTGTCGATCGATGCCATGTGTCGATCGACACAAGTGTCTGATATCGACACTAACTTCTTCTTCTCGCACAAATGCTCCAAATAGCTCCAGAATGCGCCATAACGTCCAAATCCGCTCCAAACGTACCTAGACCTGTAAACACACATAAAAGGACTCCAAAACACAACAAAAGACTCGATAACAAAGACATATACCATGGTCAAAATTCCTAAAAATCATGATATATCAACTCCCCCACACTTAGCTTTTGATTGCCCTCAAGCAAACAGAAAACCAAGATCAGGAGAAGAAGTTTGAAAGCTTTAGAAACTCGTTTCATCGTAGGAGCACCACACTCAGATTCCCCTTAGTAAGCCACATGAAAATGAACCTACAGACATCAAGACCAACATGTACTTCCCCTACACTTAGCAACTGTCCTGAGTAAACTCCACAATCACATCCAGAGCATTCAAATTCACTACATTGACTTCTGTAATCTAATAAGTGCGGTCTCACCTAGGGGTATCGATTAAAGAACATATGGACTCTTACTCTGTTAGCACCTGACCACCATATTGTTGTTTCTGGTTCCTTTCTTCTTCTTTTCCTTCCTTAGCACTGATTTTTCCCCACTGGTATCATTTTATTCGGGGTATACTTTGGACATGTTTCCATGGATGCACATGAGGTAATAGGGGTCTCTACCACTCCTGTGACCACTTTGAAGCTACTAGCTTATCCTCAGTTTATCAATTTGTTTTTTGCTTTCAAGGCAGGGGAGAAGGGAACCATAATTAGACATGTTTACAAGCTGTGTCAGGACTAAACAGAGGAATCCGACTCAAAGTATACCAAGCCCCTAGGTGAGAAAAAGTAAGTCAAGTTAAGTGCAAAATCAGTAATGGATTCTCCGAATACCTAAAGTGATATGGGTGTCCTCAGTAGGCTGGTATGTGTTGGGTTTTATAATAGTCATAGATCATCTGACTCTCATCCAATGGTCAATAAAGTTTCTGCAAGTGTGGTAATCTCCTCAAAAAGTCCATGTTTCGTACTTAATTTGACTCAATAAAACGACTCAACTGACTCTAAGAAAATAGAAAACGGTGTGTCAGTAGCTACCTTCCCCACACTTAAACAACACTATCCGCAGTGTGGTCAAGCATAGGCTTGGTGAGAGGAAAAACGGAATGAAGAGAATCCGAAAAGGGTCGTAATACTTACTTGTCATCGGCATGTGTCGATCGATGCGCAGGACTGCATCGATCGATGCTGATCGTGATTGCTCGCGGTTATGAGAATAACTGATGTCTAAACCGCATTTGAGACGGTAAAGTTAAACCACATAAGACCTTTGCGTCGATCGACACACAAGACCATGTCGATCGATGCAGGGTGATTCCGACTGTTTCTCACGCTATGAACACACCAAAACAGAAAAATCAAAGCACACAAAATCAAAACGAAAAAGAAAAGGAAAACAAACCTACTAGTGGGTTGCCTCCCCCTCAGCGCTTGTTTTAAGTCATTAACTTGACTATGGGAAGGGGATCAGACTTATGGGGAATTCAACAGAGGCTTGGAGTGCCTCTGTGAATGTATCTTCATCCACGGTGGTCTATAAGCAATCGAATCATGAGGTCTCCCAATGAATAAGTGAAATGAACTAGGGTGGGAGCGAAGCTTGGGTGGGATACTGCGTTTTCCTGTAGTCATAACAATGCGGTTAGGAGGTTTAAGTTTAGAAGCATCATACCTTCGCTTTGGTGGAGATGAGATGTATGGAGCTTTCTGTTGATGAGCAGTTGCAGGCTCTGAAGATGTTAGAGCAGGTTCAGAATGAACCGCCATCTTCTTCTCTCCAATCTCTATCTCAGGCTCCACTTCAACACTGAAGCTCTGTCCATCAATGGTGGATTTCTGCAGCTTATCCATCTTGAACTGCAAAGGCTTATCTCCCAGGTGAAGATCAATCAGACCGTGTATCACATCAATCACAGCTCCAGCAGTAGCTAAGAAGGATCTACCAAGCAGCAGAGGATCATCTGGTTCAACCGCATACTTCAGCACCACAAAGTCTATTGGAATCAAGTAGTCTCCAACTCTGATAGGAATGTCCTCAAGAACTCCTTATGGATACATCTTAGATCGATCAGCTAAGATAAGAGAGATACTAGTAGGCTGGAAATCCATAAGTCCCAATCTCATAGCCACAGAGTATGGCATAAGATTCACACTCATATCCTAAATCACACAAAGAATGCTTAAATATGTCTTTAAAGATGGAACAGTCTAGCACAAAAACTCTTGGGTCTGGAAGCTTCAGCTAGTGAGATCTTAATCAGATTCTTATCCATCTCTTTCACGCATCTAGCTTCGTCTAGCTCCTGTTTGAACAACTTAGGAGCCTTAGGATAGGGTATAGAAGGCTTATAGACTTGTTCAGGGACTGTCGCAGGTCTCTGGTATCGTCTGCGATCAGTGTCGATCGATGCAGAAGTTGTGTCGATCGACAAATGGCCATAAATAGCACTTTTCTCCTTCGTATCGGGCGTGCATTGGTCGACATCAAGCATGTGTCGATCGATGCTCGGCGCAGACAGACATAATTCATCAAAAAAATCAGCAATGATGTTTTCTTCTTCCTCCATCAAATCAACTCCATCTCCGATGATCACAGCATTTACGTATTGTTTCTGCTCGGTTCTTCCAGCCCCATTCTGTGTTTGCACTGCTCCAGCAGTCTGCTGAACCTGAAAATCTAGCTTCTTCACATGAGTTCTCAGAGACTCAATCTTCCCATTCAGATCCAGGTACATAGCATCTATCTTCCCATTGAAGTCCATTATACTATTATGTTGTCCTTCCAAGAGATGTTCCAACAGACCCATCATCTTATCATTATGCTCATTTTGAGGGGGAACATGCTGATATGAAGAAGAACCATAATCTTTGGAGAATGAGGTGTTCTGCTGGAAAGGTCTCTGAAATGCAGACTTTGGTGTGTAACCAGAATTCTGTCCATGCTGATTCCCATATCTCTGATGTTGATAACCAGCTCCAGCTATGTAATTCACATCCTCAGACTCATCAGCATCTGCAGAAATTTGGACTTGCTTCTTCCCAAGTAAGATGCTATGGACAGAATCAATCTTATTCCTCATCTCAGCTATCTGCGAGCTATCAGCTTTTTCCACCGGTTTTCTGCCTCTCCATATCAGCATTCTTGACACTATTGCTAGTTATCAAGTTCTCAATAAGCTCCTTAGCTTCCCCTAGAGACTTAGTTTTGAAGTTCCCATTACTTGCAGCATCTAGAGCCATCTAATACCACAAATCAACTCCTCTGAAGAAAATGCCCAGCAGCTGAACCTCAGAGAAACCATGATGAGGGCAATCTCTCTGGTACATCCTAAATCTCACCCAAGCTGCATTCAGGGGCTCTGTAGATCCCTGCTTGAAGGTCAAGAGATCCTGTCTAAATTGATCAGATCTAGCATCATCGTAGAAATGTCGCTGAACCTTCTTTTTCACTGCGTCCCAAGTAGTCAGAGTCCCACGTGGAATCTACTTCAGCCTATTAGCAGCTTCTCCTCCAAGAGAGTGAGGAAAAAGCTTGCAGTGCAAGTAGTCTTAGGTCACTCCATTATGCTTCATCCCAGTGACTAAAGACTCAAAGTCTTCTATGTGATCCATAGGATGCTCATGTTGGGAATGTCCTGAAATCTACTGTACTATCTCTAGAAAGTATGATAAGTGTCGAGATCAGACATAAGTCATAAATACTGGGTGATCATGATGACTTGCTAGAGCCCGCTCTTGATCTATAAGTTTAGGACTTATTACCAGTATTGTATGATCCCAAAGGGTCACACACCATAGCTAACGGGAAAGTTAAATGGAATTAATACGGTAAGATGCAAGGCATTTACTATATTTGTACAGAGAATTGGGCCAGACAAAATACAGTCTTTTGTCTGATTTGGGTCTTGGGCCCAAAAGCCTAATAGGCCATTAGTTTAATTACTTGGGCCCATATAAGGAAGAGGGAGGCGCCACTTAGCCAAGATCTGCGATTTTCTTTTAGGTCTGGCCGTCCTCTCTCTCTCTGTTGTTCCAACTTTGGTCTAGCAGCCTGATCCAGTAGCTTGTAAGAGTGTGGATACCTAGGAGGAGCCGGTTATCATCAGCTCTTACAGATCTCGATATTCCTTTGATCAATCCGCTGCAATCACAAGGTAATGATCCTGATCTGTTTATGATTCAACTGCAAATCACCTAGATCCTAGTTGATTATGTTAGGTTGTAATCTGATAATTACACCAATGAACACACATAATCCTTCAGTGGTATCAGAGCCAGGGTCGTTAGGTTTTTGCTGTTTGGATCATATTTAGGTTGTTTTAATGTTTAGAATCGAATTTGGCTTAAGAAATTTGATTAGAAAACTTAAAAACCTAAGTATATGAATCGCATAATCCGATTGAAACCCATCGGTATGCGATGTGATCGCCCGTGTCGATCGACGAGGGAGCGAGATATCGATCGATATGAATCGGATCGATTGCTTCTCGCTGTCCCGATGACCCGATCGCAATGAGCTGATGCACGCCGGTATCGATCGACGCAGGAGCGTGATATCGATCGATACACTGGCGAGAGATACGGTCCGCGAGTAGCCAATCGGTTCAACCGAGCTTCGCGGTTCGTTCTTCCCAAACCCGCGACAATGAACCGATCAATCCGATTGTGGTTCGTTGTCAGCTTTAGCTTAAACCGCAGGTTAGGTCAAAATTGGCTAAAACACAAGGTGTTTCTTCCTGATTTTGGACTTAACCGAACCGATCCAATTTAATTGGTGGTTCAAGCGGTTAACCCAAATTGCGGTTTGCTGGAAATTATTTAATACAATTGGTATTATTTAATTTCTGGTTAAACCGGATTTAAATTCAAAATTGAATTTTAACCTAAACTGAAGGCTGGTCTAAGTTTGATTTGGTTGGACCAAATAATTTAGAGCTGGTCTGGTTTAGTAAATAACCAGTTGGATTTAGTAGTTAATTTGGTCTTGGACCAGAATTAATGAACCGACTCGGTTATGTCAAATTATTGGGCCAATTGGAATTCTGTGGTCTTGGGCCAAGAATTGGGCCTATAATTTGTGACCCAACCGAAAACTTTAATAAAACATTAAATTAGAAAGTTTCTTTGATTAGAAGTTTCTAATTTTGGCATGTTAAGAAATTTCTAAATATAGTAAGTTTCTGAATTTAGAAAGTTTCTAAAATAAGTAGGTTTCCTAAAATAGAAAGTTTCCATATTAAGTAAGTTACCTGAATTGGAAAGTTTCCCAAAATAGTAATCTTCTAATTTTGGAAAGAAAACCTAAAATCCTCAAAACCAATATCAAGCTTGGATGTCTTGCCCAATCTTGTCAGCTACTTAACGCTTATTCAATTACAGATATGGCTTACAGTGTGAGGTGTCTGTTTTTGCGTAAGTAAAGTAGTATATAGTCACTAATTTCATTGGGAGTCCCAGACTTTAGTGATTATTTGGCTGTAAGAGATTGGTTTCCTTGACTGGGCCATCGGGAGTCCCGGGCCTTGAGACATCTGGTGAATTGGACCTTGGGCCCAATCCACAACCGAGAGTTATATAGATATAACTAGCTGTGTGCATGCTTACCAAGTAAAGCTAATTTCGGGTGACGGCCAGTGGCCCACTTTGGTTTTGGTTGAACATGGGTCTCGGAATCATTGCATTCTTATGAGGTTGAACAAAGAAATTTTGAATGCAATGCGAGTTTTCTTATAAGTTTTTAAGATTACTCTTTTATGAACTAAATAACTAAAACTCTATTGTCTCATAATTTCAGCTATGTCAAGCACAACAACTCAAAACACTTTCTCGATCCGGTCTGCCCTTGAGAAGGACAAACTGAACGGATCAAACTTCCTGAACTGGTCCAGGAACCTGAGACTTGTGCTCAGGCAGGAGAAGAAGGCTTATGTCCTTGAAAGAGTTCTCCCCCCTAGACCTGCGAATAATGCCACACAAGCTGTGAAGAATGCTTGGGATACGCATTCTTCAGATGCTAATGACGTGGTTTGCCTAATGTTGGCGACAATGGCTCCCGATCTGCAGATTCAGTGGGAAGGCCTGACTTGTCCCATGGAACTGATGGCAAACCTGAAAGCGTTGTTTCAGGAGCAGGCTCGTACAGAGAGATTCCAAACTGTTAAGAATCTCTTGGACTGTAAAATGGCTAAGGATGCAGCAGTGAGTCCACATGTTCTGAAAATGATGGGTTATCTCGATCATTTGACTAGACTCGACTGTCCTATAAGCCAAGAGCTTTCTTGTGATATCGTTCTGCAGTCTCTTACTCCTGCATATGACCAGTTCACCTTGAACTATAATATGCATGGGTTGACAAAGACTTTGCCTGAGCTACATGGTATGCTCAAGACTGCAGAACCTAATCTGAAGAAGGCCAAGGACCCGTCTGTACTCATGGTGCAGAAGGGCAAGGGTTTTAAGAAATCTGCTGCAGACAAGGGAAAGGGCAAGGCTGTCCACAACGAAAAGGCCAAACCCAAGCCCGTGTCTAAAGCTGGGCCTTCTGATATCTGCCACTTTTGCAAAGAGGCAGGGCATTATCGCAGGGACTGTAAGAAATACCAGGAAAGTCTGAAGGAGAAGAAGAAGTCCTTCGCGACTACATCTTCAGGTATTTTTGTTATTGAAGTAAATACTACTACTTCTGATAATACCACTTGGGTATTAGATACTGGATGTGGGGCTCATATTTGTACTAATGTGCAGGCGCTCAGCAACAGTAGAAGGTTGAAGCAAGGGAAAGTAGAGTTGCGGGTTGGCAATGGAGCGAAGGTTCCAGCACTGGCCGTTGGCACTTACTTGTTGTCTTTACCTTCTGGATTGATTTTAGAACTTGAGAATTGTTATTTTGTACCTGCTATAAGCAGAAATATCATTTCAGTTTCATTGTTGGATTTACAAGGATTTGATTTTTCTATTAAGAATAAATTGTGTTCCTTTAATCTCAATGATATGTTCTATGGTTGTGCCCCTCTTATTAATGGGATGTACATGCTGGATCAATCTACTCCAGTATATAACATTAATACAAAACGGTTCAAATCTAACGAAGAAAATGAAACGTTTCTCTGGCATTGTCGTTTAGGGCACATTAGTGAGAAACGCGTCAAGAGGCTCCATTCAAATGGACTCTTGGGCTCATTTGACTTTGAGTCTTGTGAGCAATGCGAATCTTGCCTAATGGGCAAAATGACACGGGCCCCTTTTAATAAACCCACAGAAAGGGCCAGTGAACTATTGGGCTTGATACATACTGACGTGTGTGGCCCAATGTCCACAAATGCTAGAGGAAACTATCAGTACTTCATTACATTCACTGATGATTTCAGTAGATATGGATATGTCTACTTGATGAAACATAAGTCGGAAACCTTTGAGAAGTTCAAAGAATTCCAGAATGAAGTACAGAACCAGCTTGGTAAAAGTATTAAGGCTCTTCGGTCGGACCGAGGAGGAGAATACTTGAGCTAGGAGTTCCGTGATCATCTGAGTGAGTGTGGGATCATCTCCCAACTCACACCTCCTGGAACACCTCAGTGGAATGGTGTGTCTGAGAGAAGGAATCGGACATTGTTAGATATGGTCCGATCCATGATGAGTCACACAGACCTTCCTATATCCCTTTGGGGATATGCTTTGCTGACCGCAACGTTCACACTGAACAGGGTGCCATCAAAATCAGTAGCAAAGACACCATATGAGTTATGGACTGGAAAAGCTCCAGCAATGTCTTTTCTCAGAATTTGGGGTTGTGAAGCCTATGTCAAAAGATTAATCTCAGACAAGCTTACACCAAAATCTGACAAATGCTACTTCATTGGTTATCCTAGGGATACCAAGGCTTATTACTTCTATCTGCGATCCGAGAACAAGATCTTTGTTGCTCGGGATTGTACTTTTCTTGAGAGGGAATTTCTCTCTAAGAAAGATAGTGGGAGTAAGGTACAACTTGATGAAATTCAAGAAGGACAGGAACCTGTTCAACCTAATGAGGAAGAACAGCAGGATGAATTACATGAAGTTGTAATAGAACCTGAACCTGAAGTACCTGAAGTTCGAAGATCCGGAAGGATCCGTCACGAACCCGATAGATATCAGGGATTCCTCGTGACGAATTGCCATGATCTTTTGATCATTGACGGTGATGAACCCTCGAACTTTGCAGAAGCCATGATGGGCCCTGACTCCTCAAAGTGGCGTGAAGCCACTGAATCCGAGATGGACTCCATGTCTGTCAACCGAGTGTTTTCACTGGTTGACTTACCCGCTGGTGCGAAAGCCATCGAGTGTAAATGGATCTTCAAGAAGAAGATTGACATGGATGGAAATGTCCAGATTTACAAGGCCAGGTTGGTGGCAAAAGGTTTCAAGCAAATTCATGGTATAGACTATGATGAAACCTATTCACCAGTGGCTATGATGAAATCAATTCGGATTCTCCTAGCAACTGCCGCTTATTATGATTATGAGATTTGGCAGATGGATGTGAAAACCGCCTTCCTGAATGGAATCTTGGAGGAGGATGTGTATATGACACAGCCTGATGGTTACATTGATCCTAAGAATGCTGGGAAAGTATGCAAACTTCATAAATCCATTTATGGATTGAAGCAAGCATCCAGGAGTTGGAATCTTCGTTTTGATGAGGCAATAAAGAATTTTGACTTCATCAGAAACAAATAGGAACAATGTGTGTATAAGAAAACTAGTGGGAGCAAAGTGGCGTTTCTTATCATGTATGTCGATGACATATTGCTTCTTGGGAATGATATTCCAATGCTGAAGTCTGTTAAAGACTGGCTGGGAAGTTGTTTTTCCATGAAGGACATGGGTGAAGCCGCGTATGTTCTTGGAATCCGAATCTTTAGAGACAGATCTAAAAGGCTGGTTGGACTTTGTCAAGATTCTTATATAGACAAAGTCCTGCATCGATTCGGAATGGATAAATCCAAGAAAGGATTCACGCCAATGATACATGGTGCTACACTAAGCAAGGATCAGTGTATTCCTTATGCTTCGGCTATAGGATCTATCATGTATGCCATGATATGTACTCGTCCTGATGTTGCTTATGCACTAAGCATGACGAGTAGGTACCAGTCTGATCCAGGTGAGAATCACTGGATTGCCGTAAAGAATATCCTGAAGTATTTGAGGAATACTAAGGATAAGTTCTTGGTTTACAGAGGAAGTGAAGTGCTTGAAATGAGTGGATTCACGGATGCAAGTTTTCAGACAGATAAAGATGATTTCCGGTCACAGTCTGGTTACATCTTCTGTCTGAATGGCGGTGCAGTAAGTTGGAAGAGCTCCAAGCAGAGCACCGTGGCAGATTCCACAACTGAAGCTGAATACATCGCTGCTTCAGAAGCTGCGAAGGAAGGAGTTTGGATAAGGAACTTCTTGATTGAACTCGGTGTATTCCCAAATGCCACTGAGCCCTTGACACTGTATTGTGACAACAATGGTGCAATTGCTCAAGCCAAGGAACCGAGACATCATCAGAAATCCAAACATATTATGAGAAGGTATCACCTGATTCGTGATATAGTGAATAGAGGTGAAGTGATGGTCAGCAGAGTTCCCACTGATGAGAATGTGGCTGACCCGTTGACAAAGCCACTCCCAAGACCTAAGCACGAGTTGCACACTGCTGCTGTAGGAATTAGAGATATTCAAATGTAATCTATTTTTGAGTGGGAGTTGTGAGGGCTTTATTTTAGTTATTTTGATTGGTTCATGTAAACATTTTAAATGTTAATGAAATTTTATTTCTGAATTATTTTTAACTGTGATATAAAATAATCGTTCCAAAATGATTCATGTCATTATATATGGGCCATCGAAGTACATGAGTAGACTTGATCCTGAAACCCCATGTTTAACGAAATAACATAAATCATAGTGTCCATGGTCGAAGGTTGTTGAAATTGGAACACTAACAACCACTTGAGACTAGAGTGTGTTGAGACTTATGACCAAGTTTCGAGGGGTCATAGATGCGCGGCATCAAAGTCGACACATAGGTATATGCAGGGGAGCATATGACCGGACATGGCCCGCTGATGAGAACTCTACAAGATATTAATATCTGTGTCATGAGAGGTTCTCATATACGACTATAGAGTATAGTCCTTAGACCTGAGTTCGCATGCATGTGGCTGCACATGGATTGATGCGCTTTGATCATTGTCTAACGCTGTTTCGTAACTGGGAGCTATAAGGACCTTGGTTGGGTGTATTATGAAGTGTGTAGTTCATAGTGATGGAACAAGATGGGATTTGTCCCTGCCGTTTAACGGAGGTAATATCTCTAGGCCAATTGGAGACTTGATAGCTGGTAAGAGAGTGGCCACTCCCAAACGGACTTTCCCAAGTCGTTTGAATTGTCAGTATCAAATATGGTCCGATGAACATGGTCTGGCTATATAAGGATGACACGCTTCTTGCCTTATGCCAGATCGAGATATTGAGACAAAAGGATTAGGGAATGTAGGATTCCAGTACAAGTGGGAGATTGTTGGGAATGTCCTGAAATCTACTGTACTATCTCTAGAAAGTATGATAAGTGTCGAGATCAGACATAAGTCATAAATACTGGGTGATCATGATGACTTGCTAGAGCCCGCTCTTGATCTATAAGTTTAGGACTTATTACCAGTATTGTATGATCCCAAAGGGTCACACACCATAGCTAACGGGAAAGTTAAATGGAATTAATACGGTAAGATGCAAGGCATTTACTATATTTTTACAGAGAATTGGGCCAGACAAAATACAGTCTTTTGTCTGATTTGGGTCTTGGGCCCAAAAGCCTAATAGGCCATTAGTTTAATTACTTGGGCCCATATAAGGAAGAGGGAGGCACCACTTAGCCAAGATCTGCGATTTTCTTTTAGGTCTGGCCGTCCTCTCTCTCTCTCTGTTGTTCCAACTTTGGTCTAGCAGCCTGATCCAGTAGCTTGTAAGAGTGTGGATACCTAGGAGGAGCCGGTTATCATCAGCTCTTACAGATATCGATATTCCTTTGATCAATCCGCTGCAATCACAAGGTAATGATCCTGATCTGTTTATGATTCAACTGCAAATCACCTAGATCCTAGTTGATTATGTTAGGTTGTAATCTGATAATTACACCAATGAACACACATAATCCTTCAGCTCATGTGGGAGTCCATGAAAGAGGTGATGTCCCACAAGTGTGTAATAGGAAGTCTTAAGCTCAAAATCATTCTTCAGGAAAGCAGGAGGTACAATCGCAGACCTGTTAGCATAGAACTCACCAGGCCTGTTGTAGTCAGCTAATGTTCTCCTAGCAGGAGGCTATGGTGCTCTAGGTGGCGCTTCTGGTTGTGGATTTCCTTGTGGATTTCCTCCACCTTGAGCTTATTCATCATGTGGCTGCTGAATAATGTCCTGAATAATCACGTTCCCTTCAGCAACAATCCTCTGTCCCTGAGCATTTTAGGGATTGTTCTGCAAATATCTCAGAACACCTTGAGCATCTCAAATTCAGATCACGGGATTAGGATTATCCATCCTAACTAGCTTTTGAGCTTTCCCGTTCTCTCTCTCTAGCTTTGCAAGCTCGTTAAGCTCAAGATTCATGAGCTCCTTGTCTGAATTGCCCCTCAAAGTGCGATCAGGCATAAACTATTTCGTTCTCGCAAGAGATTTGATCGCTGCAAGAAGAGCGTCGATCGATGAAAATCGTGAAACTATGTCGATCTACACTTAGTACCGTGTCGATCGATGCGTTGCGATTCTAGGCGTACCTGAAACGCAAGAAAAACAGAAAATTAGTAACCAAAAACAAAAACGAAAAACCTATTCTAAACTCTAAATTTAAATCTATCTAAGACTCAAAAGAGTCCCCGACAATGGCGCCAAAAACTTGATATGCTCGAGTTTAATCCCTAGAGTTACACTGCAAGTGCATAGACGTGACTAGTAGTATATAGGGTATCGAATCCACAGAGACTCAAGTGTCTTATGATAGATTATAGAATGTCGAATTAACCTAGGTAAAGCAGTAGTGAAAGCAGTAAATAATGCAGAAAGTAAAGTAAACGGTTATAAGCAAGCAAGCGAAGCGTCAGGTCAAGAGAGTTCTCAGGAAATCAGGAATATAGGCAATCAACCAATCGGGATCTAATTAACTACTGTTCTAGAACTATAATCACAGAAGCATAAGAAACCAACTTTCGTTGCGAGTATTATCTATGTCTAGAAACCTAGCAAACCAACTTTCGTTGCGAGTACTAGAGATCCTAAACATGCATTAATCTCAGGTTCTTTTATTCACAATTCTCCTAAGCAAAATTTCTTTATGAATAGTCAAATTGCTCATCTAGGTTCTTTCTAGTTAATTAATCAACTTTTGTTGCATAAATCAACCTAACATCAATAATCTAAGTGGCCAATTCAGATTAAGCATTAAGAACAACCCTAGATGAAGAACTAAAAAGTATGAATCCCTACAGATTGATTAACCTATAATTCCTTGAAATCCCTTATGAGAATCCCTAAACCTAACAGGTAAACTACTCAGACATGATCAATGAAGCAGAAATCATAATGAATAGAAAACCAAATATCATAAAAAGGATTAAGAAACAGGGGCTCGAAATCTCTTCTCTCTCGAGTACAAGACCAGCCCCAACTCTCTAAATCTCTGATAGAATAAATCTTAGCCTAAACAATGGCTTAAAATAACCTAATATAATAGCTAAACACGTATGGGGCTTCTTTGTAATTATGAGAAACTTCTGAGCCAAAGTGAAATTTCCAGAACTCTTCATTAAAACGCCGAGATATGTCTGACTCGCCACTGTTTCGATCGATGCCACAAGTGTGTCGATCGACACAAGTGTCTGATATCCACACTAACTTCTTCTTCTCGCACAAATGCTCCAAATAGCTCCAAAATGCGTCAAAACGTCCAAATCCGCTCCAAACGTACGTATACCTGTAAACACACATAAAAGGACTCCAAAACACAACAAAAGACTCGATAACAAAGACATATACCATGGTAAAAAGTTATAAAAACCATGATATATCAGTAACCAGTTGCATCACTTGCTCACTAGCTTGACATAACTAGCAGTAGTGTAATCCAAATGCTCCACATCCATGGTAGAAGCTACCAATGCTCTCTCTAAAGGGTCTTCAGGATGCAGCTCATGAAAGATCTCTTCTCCATGGTTGGTGAGAGTGCGCACATATAATGTATACCCATTGATCGCCAGCCTCCTCATCAGCTAGTCCATATCAAATTTCATGACCAAACCACCCACATTCAATCCTATTATACCCTTCCTCACATCAATGATCACACCAGCTGTAGCTAAGTAGGGTTTGCATAGTATAATAGGATCCTTAGGGTCATCACCGTATTGTAGAACCACAGTTTGTAGGTATCATATAATCACCAGTCCTTATCGGCGCATCTTCTATGACACCTTATGGGATCCTTGTAGACCGATCAGAGAGAATCATAGAGATCCTTGTTGGCTTAAAATCAATCATCCCAAGTCTAAAAATAACCGAGTAGGGCATGGGGTTCACACTGGAACCCAAATAATAAATGAACTTTTGAATATGTCTTTGAAGATAGAGCAATCCAAAACAAACCTTCTTGGATCCTTGAGTTTCCATGGAATCATGTTCTGAATCACAATACTGCAGGCCTAAGAAATCATCATCACACCTTGTTCTTCGCTCAGATCATGTGTGACTATGTTCTTCACATATCGTTTGATCACCGGAGAAGTTCAGATAGCATCAATCAGAGGGATTTCAATGGTGAGCTTGTCTATCATATCTTTACATTTATATTGGTACACCTCGTGCTTAGACTTCCTAGGATTCCTTAGGAAAGGAATCGGTTTGTAGACTCGTTCCTCTGCAGCTGTCGATTTTCAAAACTCGGTGTCTGATCAAAACCTTCTTGTCGACCAACACTGATGGTGTGTCGATTAAATAGGCATCCTTGATTGGATTCTTGATCCATTTTACACGAGTGTCGACCACTTCATCGATTTCGGTCGATTTCGGTCTGTCAGAACTTGAAGAATCCTTATGTGGTGGCTTGTGTCGATCGACACTAGGGTTGTGTCGATCGACACTGCATGTGGTCGACACCTCTTTTTCCTTTCTGTCGAGCTTGGTCGATATCGCTTTGCTAGGAGAACTTGAAATCTCATCGATTAGTATGGGTGTTGACCGACACCCCACTATGTTGATCGACATAAGCACCTCTTCTGCAAGCTTTTCTTCGATTTTCTCTGATTCCACAAACTCATCAACACTTAGACCATTTCAGCATATGATTGAGATTTTTATCACTTCTCAACATGATGACATTACATTGATACTTTGGGTTAGTGTATGTCCTTCAAAGAATAGTTTCGTCTTGCCTTTTCACAAACCCAGTAGTCTGAGCAACCTGAGTATTCAAATTCTTGCCATGAATTTTCAAAGCTTAAAACTTCCCATTCAAATCTTGGTACAAAGCATCGATCTTCCCATTGAAGTCAATTGTGATATTCTGTTGACCCTCCAGTATCTACTCAAGCATGGATTTCATATCATTGTCCGCAGTAGGTGCATGAGGTGTCTGGTAAGATAAAGATTCATAGTTCTTGTTGAAACTGCTTTTGTTTCTCTGAAAAGACTTCTGGTACAAAGTCTTAGAGACATAACCATAATAGTTCTTTGAAGGTACCCTTTGTAGCCACCTCTGCCCTATTGATTCCCAAATCTCTTACCCTGAAAACCAGTTTCACCAATGTAGTTGACATCTTCTTCTTCGCACTCTTCTTCGGGCTCAAATGTCTCAACCTCTGCAATAAAGTGAACTGATTTCTTTCTCACTAGAATGTTTTGAACTGAGTTCAGCTTAGAATTCAACTCATCAATATATTTTCCATCCACATTCCCAGCTTGCTTCTGCCTCTCAAAATCAGCATTCTTGGTGCTATTGCTAGACTTCAAGTTCTAATTCAGAGAGCTTCGTCCGGGTAACTCGTATTGAAGTTCTCAATGCTGGCAGCATCTAGAGCCATATGATACCTCCAGGCCACACCTCTGAAGAAAATTCCCAGCAACTGAACCTCAAAGAAACAATGATGAGGAAATATATTTGGTACGTCCTGAATCGCATCCAAGCAGCCTTGAATACTCAAGTAGGTCCTTGAGTGAACTGATAAATGTTGTTCTTCAAGTCTTCTGATCTCATATCATCGTAGAAGTTCTGTAGTAAGGCTTTCTTGGTTTCCTTCCAAGTAGTCTGTGATCCAGGTGGTAGCTCCTTCAACCACTAAGTTGCTTCCCCAACAAGAGAGTGTGGGAAGAGCTTGCATAAGAGATAGTAGTAATGGACTCCGGACTCCGTTGTACTTCGTGCGAGTGACCAAATCTTCAAATCTCTCAATGTAATCCATATTATGCTCATGAGACAATCCTTGGAAAGGATGCTGACCAACCAGAGTGTAGTAGGATGGTTTTAACTCAAAATCATTTCTCTGGAAGGTAGGACGTCTGATCGTATACCTGTTTGCATAGAACTAATCAAGCATGTTGTAATCACCAAGTGTCCTTCCTCTTCAATATGCCTGCTCCGCACCCACAACAGCAATTGGCATGGGGATATTTCCTTACTAATACAGTCTCTGTCCTGATTGTTGCACACATGACCCTCTTTGTCTTGCAAAACACAAGCGTCATCTCGATGTAAGATCACATGATCAACCATTTCCACTAGCTTCTTTGCTTTTATTTTTGTTCGTTCTAACCTTGCTAGCTCCTGATTCGAAAGTTTCAAAAGCTGATTGTCCATGTTGCTTCTGGTAATGCGATTATACATACACCTGAAACACACAATACAAAAAGATAAAACGATGTGTGTAAAACTGAAAATAAAAACTTATTCTAAATTCTACACTTAAATTTATGAGAGACTCAAAAGACTCCTGGGCAACGACACCAAAAACCTGATTTGCACAAAGGTTAATTCCCTAATGCTACACCACAAGTGCACATAATGCAATAGTAGTATATAGGAGTCGAATCCACATATACTCAAGAATCTCACGATATACTTTTAGTTTCGAATTAATATAAGCAGAGTGAGTTGTAATGTAAAATCAGTGCGAAACAAGTAAATAAATAGGTTTGTAAAAATATGGCGAAAGCGTTAGGTCCAAGGAATTTTAAGGAAATCAAACAAGCATGTCAAATTAATCAGTCAAGATTTAGTTAATCACAAATTCTAGAACTTAAATCACAAAGATGTAATAAACCAACTTCCGTTGCGAGAATTAACTATGTCAAGAACCTAAGAATTCAAATTCCTTTGCAATTCCTAAATTCTAAACAAGCATTAAGCACATGTTTGATTTGTTCACAAATTACCTAATCCAAATTTCTTTGCAATTATCTAATTTTCCCATCCTAAGTTCTTTCAGACTATAAGCCACACTTACGTGCCAATTTAACAACCTAAGATATATATTTTAGGTAATCAGTCCAGAACTACCTTTAAGAACAACCTAGGTGAAGAACATTCAAGTTATGAATCCTAACCAACCAATTAATCTAGCATATAATGAAATCCCTAACGAGAATCCTTAAACCAAACAAGTGATCTACTCAGACATAGCGATCGAAACAATATACATGATCAAAATAGATATCATAAAAATAGAATAGAATAAGAAACATGAGTTCAAAATCTTTTTTTAAAGTTACAGAGTCTCAGATCAGCCCCTAGCTCTCAATCTCTCTCAAAAACTTAAAATTATGAAAAGTATGAATGATTAAAACACTTAAAACCTAATAAACAGTCTAAAAAGACTTAGGGATCTTTTGTAAATACATGAAACTTTAGGGAAAAGTTGCAAGTCTATAAATAAGTCGTTGATCTTCGTGGTGTAATGTGGTATCATATGCGTGTCAACTGACACACATATTGTGTCGGTCGACACAGTTGATCACGAAAGACCGACTAGACTTCTTAGCTACAATAATCCATAATCACTTCAAAATGTCCAGTTGATCCCAAACGTATCCAAAGATGTACGACTCAAAAGACACATAAAAGACTCGAATATGTACATATTGTTGGATCTCCTAGGATCTAGGGTTTGATATATTGAAAACAACCAACCTCGTTCTTACCTGGAACTGGCAGCGGAATGAGTTGGTGAACGAGATCAGTTGAGCAACGCATATGCCTTGCCTCTACCAGATACACACGCACACAAGCTGGAAACGGGATGCTAGTACCGGATCAATGGGAATCACCTGTTTCTGGTGTTTCTGCTTTTCTTACCAAGAAAAACTCGACGGCTCATCTGTTTAGGTCGAAACTCTCGAGTTTTATTCGACCTAAACATACTTAAAGGGCCAGACTTGATTAAGTCTTAATTCGAAAAGCCTTTTCCGAAAACCCGAACTGTGTCGACCGACACACAAGCTGTGTCGATCGACACAACACCATATTCACGATAATAATGTGTATCCAATACACATTAATATGATCATTACCATAATGATCATTCCCATGTCGTAGCTTCCAGTTTGCTTAGGTGTGTGACCCTATAGGATCATATAATATTGGCAGTAAGTATACAACTTACAGATTGCAAGAGGCTTCTAGCAAAACATTGCAACCGCCCAGTATTATACGAATGTCTGATCTCGACACACAACTATCATCATGATTGAGTACAAGTGTGATTTCAGGACACTATCCCAACAATCTCCCACTTGTATTGGAATCATCAATTCCTATAATCCTTTCGTCTCCATATCTCGATTTGGCATAAGGCAAGATTGGTGTCATCCTTATTTAGCCAACATCATGTTTATCGAACTCCTGATCTCATACTGAACATTACAAACAACTGAACTATAGTTCGTTTGAGTGCGGCCACACATTTTTCTCAGTATTAAATCTTCGATAGGCCCTGAGATATTTATCTCCCGTTATTCAGGAGGGACAAATTCCATCTTGTTACATCCCTATTTCAACGCACACTTCATGATATACTTGAACAGTGCAGTCATAGTCGCCAGTTACGGGTCGACGTTTGACAAGGTCAAAGTGTACCAATTCATATGCAAGAAAGCATGATGAACTCAGGTCTAAGGACTATACTCTATAGTCGTAATGAGAACCTCTTATGACACAGATATAACTATATTGTAGACTTCTCATTAGCGGGTCATGTCTGATCATATGTTCACTAACATATATCTATGTGACTGACTGCGATAATCATATCATTGGCTCCATGAAACTTAGCCAACAGTCACCTCACATTCTAGTCTCTCACGGTTGTCAGTGTCCCACTTTGACAACCTCGACCAGGGACAAAACATAATTTATGTCATATTTAACTTACAGGGTTTCATGATCAAGTCCTCAACTTGATGACCTATAATATGTCATAAACTTATTTTGGGACCATTATTTAGATCACAATAAATAATGCTGAAATCAAATTTCATTAAACATTTCCAAAAGAATGTTTACAAGAGCGTCTTATTATAACTAAAACAAAACTAAAACTCCCACTAGAATCAAGATTACATCTTAAGATCTCTAATGCCTACAACAGTCGTATGACTCTCATGCTTAGGCCTTGGGAGTGACTTAGTCAGAGGATCGGCGACATTCTCGTCTGTCGGAACTCGGCTGATCTTCACATCACCTCTATTTACGATATCACGAATCAGGTGATATCTCCTCTCTACGTGTTTGGACTTCTGGTGTGATCTAGGTTCTTTCGCCTGAGCAATGGCTCCATTGTTGTCACAAAACAAAGCCACTGGCTCCAAGATACTAGGAACCACACCAAGTTCAGTCATGAACTTCTTGATCCAAACAGCTTCCTTTGCCGCTTCTGAAGCAGCAACATATTCAGCTTCCGTCGTGGAATCAGCTACGGTATTCTGCTTAGAGCTCTTCCAGCTCACTGCACCGCCATTTAGACAGAAGACATATCCAGACTGTGATCGGAAATCGTCTCTGTCTGTCTGAAAACTCGCATCGGTGAATCCATTCACCACAAGTTCTTCACTTCCTCCATACACCAGGAATTTATCCTTAGTATGTCTCAAATACTTGAGAATATTCTTGACAGCTGTCCAGTGAACTTCACCTGGATCAGATTGGTATCTACTCATCATGCTTAACGCGTAAGCTACATCGGGACGAGTGCAGAGCATGGCATACATAATAGATCCTATTGCAGAAGCATAAGGAATCCTATTCATGCGTTCTCGCTCAGCATGTGTCGCCGGACACTGCTTCTTGCTGAGACTAGTGCCATGAGACATCGGTATGAAGCCTTTCTTGGAATCATGCATCCTGAATCTGTGCAGCACCTTATCAATATAAGTGTCCTGGCACAATCCAATCAGCCTGTTCACTCTATCTCTGTAGATTCTGATTCCAAGAATGTACGCGGCTTCTCCCATGTCTTTCATGGAAAAACAACTTCCGAGCCAAGTCTTAACAGACTGAAGCAACGGAACGTCATTACCGAGGAGGAGTATGTCATCGACATACAGTACAAGAAACGCAATTCTGCTCCCACTAGTCTTCTTGTATACACATGGCTCTTCTTCGTTCTTGATGAAACCAAATTGTTTTACTGCTTCATCAAAACGAAGATTCAAACTCCGTGATGCTTGCTTCAATCCATAAATGGATTTATGAAGCTTGCACACCTTTCCAGCGTTCTTAGGATCAACAAAACCTTCAGGCTGTGTCATATACACATCCTCTTCCAGAATACCATTCAGGAAAGCGGTTTTGACATCCATCTGCCAAATCTCATAATCATAATGAGCTGCAATCGCTAGAAGAATCCGAATGGATTTAAGCATAGCGACTGGGGAATAGGTTTCATCATAGTCAATACCATGAATTTGCTTGAAACCTTTAGCCACCAACCTCGCTTTGTAAATCTGTACATTGCCATCCACGTCGATCTTCTTCTTGAAGATCCATTTACACTCAATGGCTTTTACACCATTAGGTAAATCGACCAAGGACCATACTTGGTTTTCTGACATGGATCCCATTTCGGATTTAGAGGCTCCAAGCCACTTTTCGGAGTCCGGGCCCATCATTGCTTCCGCGAAGGTCGCTGGTTCGTCACTATCAATAATCATCAGATCATTAGAATTGGTCACGAGAAATCCATAGTATCTCTCGGGTTCGTGACGGATCCTTCCGGATCTGCGAACTTCAGGCTCCACAGGCGTCGGTTCCACAGAACTCTGTGGATCCAACTGCTGCTCTTCCTCGGCAGGTTGAGCAGTCTCCTGTGCATCTCGAATTTCTTCAAGATGTACTTTACTCCCACTGTTTTTCTTAGAGAGAAACTCCCTCTCAAGAAAAGAACAGTCCCGAGCAACAAATACTTTGTTCTCAGATTGGTGGTAAAAGTAGTATGCCTTGGTTTCCCTAGGATAACAAACGAAGTAACATTTATCTGATTTGGGCGCGAGCTTGTCAGAAATTAAACGTTTGACATAAGCCTCACATCCCCAAATCCTCAGGAAAGACAGACTAGGAATGTTCCCAGTCCACAATTCATGTGGTGTCTTTTCCACTGATTTAGATGGCACCCTATTTAGTGTAAACGCAGACGTTTCTAGAGCGTATCCCCAAAAGGACAATGGAAGATTTGAATGACTCATCATAGACCGAACCATATCCAATAAGGTTCGATTCCTCCTCTCTGACACTCCATTCCATTGGGGTGTTCCAGGAGGAGTGAGTTGTGAAATAATTCCACACTCGCTCAGATAGTCGCTGAAATCTTGACTCAAGTATTCTCCTCCGCGATCCGATCGCAGAGCTTTAATACTTTTGCCAAGTTGGTTCTGTACTTCATTCTTGAATTCCTTGAATCTATCAAAGGATTCTGACTTATGTCTCATCAAGTAGACATAGTCATACCTACTGAAATCATCAGTAAAGGTAATGAAGTACTTGTAATTTCCTCTGGCAACAGTACTCATTGGCCCACATACATCAGTATGAACAAGGCCCAATAAATCACCGGCCCTTTCATTTGGTTTGTTGAAAGGGGCTCTAGCCATTTTGCCCATCAAACAAGATTCGCATTTCTCACATGATTCAAAATCAAATGAGCCCAGAAGCCCATTTCGATGGAGCCTTTGGATGCGTTTCTCATTGATATGGCCCAAACGACAATGCCATAAGAAAGTCGGGTTTTTGTCATTGGACTTAAACCGCTTTGTATTTATGTTAAAGACATGCATTTCTTGGTTTAAAACATATAACCCATTATCTAATGGGGCGCTACCATAATACGTACCATCACGATTAAAAGAACAAACTTTATTCTTAACAGCAAAATCAAAACCTTCCAAATCCAAAACGGAAACTGAAATTATGTTTCTGCTAATCGCAGGTACAAAGTAGCAATTATTCAAAGCTAAAACCATGCCCGAAGGTAAAGACAAATCGTAGGTGCCTACGGCCAGTGCAGCAACCTTAGCTCCATTCCCGACCCGTAGCTCTACTTGTCCTTTCTTCAGCGTTCTACTGTTTCTTAGTGCCTGCACATCAGTACAAATATGAGCACCGCAGCCGGTATCCAATACCCACGAAGTAGAACTAGAAGACATAACATTAAGTTCGATAACATAAATACCTGAGTCAGACGCATCATACGTCTTCTTCAGCTTCTTGTAATCTTCCATGAACTTCTTGCAGTCTCTCTTCCAATGCCCTAACTGCTTGCAGTAGTTGCAGTTATCCTCAGGAGAAGGCCCGGATTTGGGCTTCGGCTTGGGCTTGTCCTGACTCTCAGTCTGGACAACTTGGGCATTTCCCTTATCCTTCTTAGGTTTCTTAAACCTTTTACCCCCTTGTACCATCAGTACACTGGGAGTTGCCTTCTTGAGATTCGGCTCTGCTGTCTTCAGCATGCCGTGCAACTCAGTCAATGTCTTAGTCATGTTTTGCATGTTGTAGTTCATGATGAACTGATCAAAACACGACGGCAAAGACTGCAGAATCATGTCAGTGGCTAGCTCCTGGCTAATGGCACAGTCCAGTTTCCCCAGGTTATCAATGTAACCCATCATTTTAAGGACATGAGGACTTACTGGACTATCCTTAGCCTGCTTGCAATCCATGAGAGATTTAACCATCTGGTATCTCTCTGTGCGAGCTTGCTCCTGAAACAAAGCTTTCAAGGACATATTCCTTGTTCTCCTGCTTGGGAACTATTCTCAGGTTCTGATACCATTCCAAGAAATTAGATCCATTTAACTTGTCCTTCTCAAGGACGGATCTTAGTGAGAAAGTGTTGATGTGATTTGAGACAGACATAGCTGTAATTAAAAGAGGTAGAGGTTTAGTTATAATGCACAAGGAAATGAGAATTCTTATCTAATAAGAAAACTCGCATTGTATTCAAACTATGTTTCCTCAGATGAATACAATGAACCAAGATCCATACTTCACCAAAATCTGAGTGGGCAACTCGCCATCACCCAAACTTTAGTTATCTAGGTAAGCAAATCATTGCTAATTGTACCCAGTACAACTCTTGGTCGTAGATGAGACAAACTATGTCTAATCTACTCTGATGTCTCCGGGCCCAGAACTTCTGACAGCCCAGTCAAGTAAAATCAATCTCTTCTGTCTTGTGATCACTGACAGTTGCACTGCAAGTCTGTCAATGACCACCTGCCTTACTCATGTTGCAGTGGATATCAAGGACTCCAAGACTATCCAACAAACGACACAAGTCTTGACAGTAGACAAGATTGGGCAAGACATCAAGATCACTTGATATTTTGTTGAGTAAAAGAATTATTTTAATCTTGATGTATATCCAATATACATTCAAGAAGTTATAAATTTAATTAAAACATTCAGTTTTATTAAGTTTAGGTTCAACTAGAACTTTAAGATTAAATTTGGCCTGGTATATGCAAATTTATGGTCCAACCAATAATTCTGCGAATGGTGTGTCGATCGACGCCAACCATTGGCATCGGTCGACACAACATAATTTAAACCGGTCTTCGATAACCGGTCAAACCTGATCGAATTTCATTAACTGATTCAATCTAATTGAACCGGTTCGGTTTAACGGTCCATGTCGATCGTCACACAACTCTGTGTCGATCGACATTACCAAACCAGAACCAAATTGGTTAATTAAAATTAACCGAGCGAGATAACCGATTCAATCCAATTGAACCGATCTATCCAATCGCTATGCATGTGTCGACCGACAAACCCAGTGTATCGATCGACACAGCAGGAATACAGGTACTCGATCTCAGATCGAAACCCTAAAATTATTTGCGAGTTTTCGCTCTGTGTCGACCGACACACGCTTTGTGTCGATCGACACTCTGCGACAAACCCTAAATATTTTACGCGTTATTTCGCGGCGTGTCGACCGACACACGCTTTGTGTCGATCGACACAGTGCGATTTCAACATTTCATCGTTTTTCAACATGCAAATAATCCGAGATTAACATAAGAAAACACAATTTTAACAGGCAATATCCAATTCAACAACATCAAGTTTCGAATTAATTGCATCAGAATCAATATTCTAAACCCTAACACGCTCTGATACCACTGTTGGATCTCCTAGGATCTAGGGTTTGATATATTGAAAACAACCAACCTCGTTCTTACCTGGAACTGGCAGCGGAATGAGTTGGTGAACGAGATCAGTTGAGCAACGCAGATGCCTTGCCTCTACCAGATACACACGCACACAAGCTGGAAACGGGATGCTAGTACCGGATCAATGGGAATCACCTGTTTCTGGTGTTTCTGCTTTTCTTACCAAGAAAAACTCGACGGCTCATCTGTTTAGGTCGAAACTCTCGAGTTTTATTCGACCTAAACATACTTAACGGGCCCGACTTGATTAAGTCTTAATTCGAAAAGCCTTTTCCGAAAACCCGAACTGTGTCGACCATATTCACGATAATAATGTGTATCCAATACACATTAATATGATCATTACCATAATGATCATTCCCATGTCGTAGCTTCCAGTTTGCTTAGGTGTGTGACCCTATAGGATCATATAATACTGGCAGTAAGTATACAACTTATAGATTGCAAGAGGCTTCTAGCAAAACATTGCAACCGCCCAGTATTATATGAATGTATGATCTCGATACACAACTATCATCAGGAGTGAGTACAAGTGTGATTTCAGGACACTATCCCAACACATATATCATGGCTTTAAATCCCTAAACCATGATATATCATCTTCATCACTAATATAAATCTTTAGACTGCCTAAGTCAGCTACCAGCTTCAGAAAAGAGTCCAAATGTTTCTATGTGGACTCGTTTTCCTCCATCTTGAAGCTTGCAAAGCTTTGCTTTAAGTATATTCTATTTGGCAATGACTTGGTTTGATAGTCCCTTTCCAATGCCTTCCACATTCCCAAAGCAGTAGTCTCATGCATAATTTTCCTCAAAATCAGATTGCTGAGACATGAACCAAGCAAATTCTTTACTTTGACATCCTTACGTGCCTTCCTCGGATCAACCTTCTTTTCAACTCCTTCATCTTGTTTGTCTAAGTCTGAGGTAGACGTAGAGTCCTCTGTAAGAATTGATGTCATCCCCCTGAATCTTTAGATGCCCTAACATTATATACTTCCATATGCCAAAATCCCCATTTTCATTAAATTTATCCATCTCGAATATGCAATGTGTAGGTTCTATTCTTGAAGCTTTCTGCTATGTTTCTTTGTTTTTCCTACAGGTAAACAATAGTAGAAACAAGACATGTAGATAAAAACAATATATGGCCAACAAACAAGATTACAATATCCATCAATATCTTTCGCATATGGTATATTTGAAATCTAGAGCAAGAGTTTTAGAGACAATAAATTTAATTCCATGTGCTATTGACTTGAGCACATTTGGCGTGAGTCCAATCTGTGTCAGTAACTCTGTGAGCTCGTTAACTGAACTCATTTGGCTAACATTCTGATTTGCTTGTTGCATGTAGACTCACCTTTGCTTCTCCTTACCTCCAAGAGAATCGCGATCTCCCTCTTTCTAAAGACTTCCAGTCTTGATGCTTTGACTTTCTCTGTTGATTTCTCCGATCTACCTCTGTTGTACTCCGATCTTCCTCTGTTTATACTCCGATCTTCCTCCGATCTTCCTCCGATCTTCATCCAGAACCCAGAGCTCTAATACCACTTGTTATCAAATCGGATTTGAATGCTCACTGATCAAGAATCTCACTCTCTCGTCACTCGTTTGCATGCAAGATCAAAAATATAATCACACATATACAGTTTCCCAATAAACTTGGCATCTCCTTCAAGATCAAAACCTAGTAATCCACTATGAGTTGATTGTTACAAGATTGAGATATGTCTCTTTACAAAGATTAGAGAGCGACAAAGACTAGAAGAAAATAAGAAAATGAATATCAATAGATCTCTCTCTTATCTTCCTATAACAAACTTTAATAGTTCAAACAATAGATGGTTTGGGCTTTGCTTTCTTATAGCCCAAACTTTTCTAACTTTTTAGTGCAACTGCAACATATCAACTTAACAAGGGATTATAGGCTGAGTTGAATATTGAACCAGATTCTCACAAACTGTACTTACCAAACCCACATGCCTAAGTTCAAATATCGTTTTTGGATTTAATTGTTAACTAGATTTTGACCCGCGCTAAAGAAGCGCGGGTTTATGTTTTCATTCTTAGAATATATACTTTTATCTTAAATTTATATTTTTATAAATTAATTTCGTTACCTATTTCGTCTAATCTATATCAAATGAAAATAAGATGATATAGTGCTAAATGTGAGAAGAAATTTAATACATTTTGTTTTTGTTTTGATATTATTAACTTGTATATTATATATTAGTAGTTGTATTTTATTGTTATTTTTAGTATATGATTAGTCATGCTTGAACTTGGTTAATCTATTTTCAACACGTGTTGTAATGATATATAATTTGAAATTTGATGGAACAACCGGTTAAAAATTGCATTCAAATATGAACTATAATTTGACGCATCATATATTTGAATAATTTAAATATTTATATTAAATTTAAATATTTATATTAAATTTAAAATATATCAATTGGAATTAGTTACTCGTACAAATTTTATTTTTAGAAATCGAAATTGGTTAATTTATTTTTAGCCCATTTTATTATAATTTAAATATTTTAAAATTTGATAAAACAACCCATTAAGAAGTACAATCGTAAAAAATGTTTCTTACAAAATAAATAATTTATACCCGCACGCTAGTACAATATTATATACTACTTTTTTATTTTAATAATAATTTATAAAATAATTATGTATTAAATTATATAATTATATGTATCAATTGATTTAGTAACTTAATTATGCTTGATTTTATTTCTTTAAGTTAAATTTTAGTTAAGAATAATTTATAATATTTATTTTAATATTAATTTCAAAAATTAATTATTATTTTTATTAAATTTTTGAAAAAGATTTTCGTTAGATATGATTATGATAGAAAAAAGAAAACAAAAGATATTATAAGATATTATGAATAAGTCAAATATAAATTGTTTTACAGTTTTACCCTTAATGAAGATTACAAATCCTAATAATATCAAGGGTAAATTCCGGAAACAACATTTATGTACCATGGCAAACCTTCCTGTTTTAATAGATTAGATAGTTTTGAAAGACACTAATTTATGATTTGGTGATTGAATGGAAGATTACACTGGCAAGTGAAAGACAAATGTGATTAATTGTAGAGGAAGTTATAGACGCTAAAGGGATAGTATAATTATAATTATACTTTGTAAAATTATACTATATATTGAATATATAGTATAATATGTAATAGCATGATTCATACGTAATTAAATTTACATATGGTAGTATTCACATAATCAATACAATTCACATATTAAAGAACAGATGATAACTTTGATAATCATTTTTTTCTCAAGGTTTTTTTGTTGTTGGTCATATGAATAATGCATATATGAATTCCAAACTTATAAATTTAATTATATGTAAATAAAACTTGAAAACTAGACGTAAACGAACAAAAGACAATTGAATGATATAATTGGTTAACGGCTGCTAAACATGTTACAACCGTCTAACACCCCCTAACTTTCTTCAATACCAAAACACGTATAGTTTCAACACCAAACAAGATTAATTAATTGGTGAACCAAACCAAGAGAGGGGTGTTCTAGAGATTGCGAGCAAATCAGTTTGTACAAAGTTTAATGTAATTTTTTTTTTCTTATGAAACAGGAGATATCGCACCACAGTTATATATTTTTTTTTATCATAAACACCACAGTTATATATAAAAAAGAAAATCAAATTATTTTGCACAAACTGCGATACGAGGTCTTTACTTAATACTTCTTCCAAAAAAACTCGGCAGGGTAAAATCAAATAAGAAAATTTTGAAGGCAAACAATTAAAAGTTGAAATGAATTCAAAATAGAAATACCGTAGTGTTTGATAATGAACCCATTGGAGCTACGCCCCATAGAAACTGTCTACGTGACACTGTCTCTTGGCCCGTAGGTCATGATACTATTCTTTTACTTATCGTTGCGACAACATCAATGACAACGAAACTTCTAAAGTAAACGACAGTAAACCATAAAATAATAGTTTTATATTAGTCGTGGATAGATAGAAGCCGACGAGTTTCTAACGATATAAGCTGAATCGCTGAAAATAGCAACAATCGACACCTAATGTTTATACGCGTTCATCGCCAGCGATCATTTTTCTCGTACTTATACTTTTTTTTTTTTGGTGTAAAAATGTGTATATGATAAAAATTACATTTTGGGTTCAGTACTAATCCTTGGATCAAGGGTTGACCGGTTTTATCCCCCTCTATAATACTCTCGTACTTATACATTTTCTTCTTTCTGTCAAAGCCATTTTGCTTTATCGCTGCTGCTGTCTAAGCGATAAGTAAAAGAACCCTTTTTGTGCTAAAAATGAACTCATAATCTTGATCGTTTTTTATGTTTAAATCTTTACCGTATTAAAAATTAAAAGCAACGTTTCTATAGTTTCCAGGTGATGAAAAGGAAGAGGAAAGTGTGTATATGATAAAAATTACATTTTGGGTTCAGTACTGATCCTTGGATCAAGGGTTGACCGGTTTTATCCCCCTCTATAATACCGTTTCTGCGTCGTTTCCCCTACATTGTCAAGTTCTTAATATTGCCCCCCAAAATACAACATTTGTGCATAATTCTACCCAAACTTTTGTTCTTTGCGTAATTAAACATGTGTGATTAGAATCACCAATCTACGATTAAAAATTTTAAAAACGCGTTTACCCTAAACTGATTGCCCAAAAACCCGACCCGTAGTTGAAACCCGACCCTTAACCGAAAATCTAAACCCAGCCCGAAATTTCTAACAAAAATTTAACCAACCCGACCCATAACATATTATTTAACCAAACCTGAACCAACCCAACAATTAACTAAACCAACCCAATATATATTTCCCAAATCAATCGTCGAAGTCTATAACAAATTAGGGCTTTTAGGGTAATCTTCTTCCCCCATATTTACCATCGCCACTTTCATAGAGAGAAGAAGCTCAGTGCAGCTGATTTCCAGCAAGGAATTATGGTGGAATGGAGAGAGAAGACGAAATGGAGTGAGCAGACGAAACGTATATTTTTGTTGCTTAATTGTAGTGAGTGAATAGGAATCATCTATCCACTAATGATAGCATATACAAAGCCTTTATTTTTCCACTGACGAAACAAGTCATGCAAAATCCAGTCACTTTAGAGAATGTTCAGACTTTTGAGCGTGAAGCAATTGAGAAATGGTTAAGGAATATAGTCAAAAAGGTCGGCCACTATCTTGTCTTATAACTTTTCAGAGCTGAGTGTCACTAATCTAAGCCCAAGTGAGGTTCAAGGCTTTACAGACACAGCAAGTTGTTTTTGAGGGAGATGAAGAGAGCAAGGTGATAGTAGATGAAGTAGACAATGTGCGTACTGTAGTTAAGTTCTTGTCCCAAGAGCCACCAATGGGAAGGGAAGCAGCTGATTCAAAGAATGCTTTTATATGTGTAGCTCGATGTCTACTTTCATGTGATGGGATCGATTGGGATATGAGTGATTTGTTGGATAATCTTCAACAGTATCTTGAAGTCCAAGTAATATCTGTAAGATATGATAAAGATATAAGATAGACTTCAAGTAATCATAATCTTGTTTGATTTAGGAGTTATCTTTATCTAGCAAAAAGGAAAGTAGTTAAGTTGAACTACAATATATATTGATGTCGAGTTGTGGCATTGATATAAGATCAAGGTGTTTAGTTTTGAGCTATTTTCTAAGCATCAATAAGAAAAGTCGTTCTTATTATTCACAAGTATTGAGTTCTTATTCTCTTTATTTGGTATCAGAGCTTGTATTGATCGATCAAAGAGATCTGTGATCCGATCTTATAAAGTTCACAATCGGTTTCAATCATGAGTGAGATTGTTACCACGACGAAGGAACACATTCCTTCGGCGATTCAATGTCCTATGCTAACGGCGACCAACTACACCGTATGGGCCATGAGGATGAAGATAATGTTGCGTATTCATAAAGTATGGGAGACGATTGAAGCGACTTCAACCGACTCTACAAAGAACGATACCGCAATCGGACTGATCTTTCAATCAATTCCAGAATCTCTTATCTTGCAAGTTGGTGAGCAGGAGACTGCTAAAGGAGTTTGGGAAGCGATCAAGTCAAGAAACGTAGGTGCAGAACGTGTCAAAGAAGCAAGACTTCAAACACTAATGTCTGAGTTTGAACGTCTACGGATGAAGGACACAGAAACAATTGATAGCTTTGCAGGAAAGCTTTCAGAGTTTGCATCTAAATCAGCTGCTCTTGGTCAGACGATTGATGAAACGAAGCTGGTCAAGAAGTTTCTCAACAGTTTACCAAGAAGCAAGTTTATACAGATCATAGCCTCACTCGAACAAGCACTTGACTTAAATACAACCGGCTTTGAAGACATAATAGGCAGACTAAAAGCCTACGAAGAAAGGATCCGAGATGACGAAAGTCATGAGGAAACTCAAAGCAAGCTACTGTATACAAGTACATACCAAAGTAGCTCAGGATCTCGTGGAAGAGGTCGGGGCAGAGGAGGCAGAGGAAGCAGAGGACGAGGCAGGGGCTCAACCGGAAACGCACATGAACGAGATACAAACCAAAACGACCAAACAAGAGGAAAGAAAGATAGGTCAAAGGTTATATGTTATCGGTGTGATAAACTGGGCCACTTTGCGTCTTCATGCCCTGAAAGAACAAAGAAAACACAAGAAGCTAACAAAGCAGAAACAGAAGAGGCTGATAATGTTGGAATTGTGTCCAGTAATCTCGGTACTGTCTCTAGAAAGTAAGAGTATGTCAATGATCAGACATAAGTCATATAATACTGGGGGTCATGATGGCTTGCTAGAGTCCGCTCATGATCTATAAGTCTTGGACTTATTGCCTTTATTATATGATCCCATATGGGTCACACGCCTAAGCTAACAGGAAAATGTATTGGAACGGCTTAGCAGAAGTACGGTAAAAGTGCCAGGCATTTGTCGTACTTAGAGAGAGATTAATGGGTCTGATTAAATCTAAGGGATTTAATCAGATTGGTATTTGGGCCCAAAAGCCCAAAAGGAACTAGACAAGTTTTATAAATAAAACTTAAGTCTGAGTCCCTAAAACCCTAGCCCCTCTGCGATTTCTCTCTCTCTCTCCTGCGGCCTCCCCAGCTCGGTCTACCAGCCTTCTTCCTGCTTGGTGTGCGTGTGTGAACCTTTGGAGGAGCTATCACTTGGTGGTTCTCTGATCTCTGACCTGTTCTTCATATTTCCGCTGCATAACAAGGTAACAGGTGAGATCCATTAAGTTTCTAAATAAGAGAACCTAGATCTGCATGTTTAGTAGGATGAATCAATTGAGAATTGAATCAGGAAACTCTAAACGATCCAACAGTGGTATCAGAGCCAAGTTCTGTGGTTTTTCTTGTTTAGAATCATGTTTAGGATTGTTTAAAGAGGTGTTTTTGAATCAATCTACTGATAAGAGAAAAACACTTAAGAAACAAGAATTAAAACCTAAACAAACTAATGAAAATCGCAAACCAAACTATATGATTTGGTATGCGTCGGTTTGATGATGCACGGACCGATCGCTTTAGGATCGAGTCGCGTCATCATCCGATCGCGAGACATGGATCGATCGGCCGAGTGGATCACACGGCGATCGTGTCCCGCCTGTCTCGAGCGTCGTCCCGATCGTCTCGTCCAGCTGCTGTCCCGATCGCGTGAGGCTCTTGGCCGTCCGGATCGTGTCTTGCTCGCGGACGTCCCGAACGATCGGCCCGAGCTATCCCGTCCGATCGCGAGAGATGGCCCGGCTGTCTCGTCCCGATCTCACGGCCCGGCTGTCCCGTAGCGTCTCGACCATCGTCCCGTCCGGCTTCAAGTGCGGCTGGTCGATTGTGATCGAAGAACTAGGTCACGGCCGTGAATGGTCCGTGACCAATTCGGTTCGGTTCGGTTTAAAACTTGATTAAAATTAAACGTCACGGTTTAATAAACAGACTTAAAATTTATTAAGTTCTGGTTAAACCGGGATAAGAAATCCAAAGTCGAAAATTGGATTTTGTGCCTAAACCAGTGGTTTTCTAATTTGATTTGGTTGGACCAAATAAATTGAGAAAATTCGGTTTAGTAAATAACCGGTTGACAATTGTGGTCATCGTAGTAATTAACTTTGGTTAAGACCAATTTTAATGAACCAGACCGGTTATGTCATTTAATTGGACAATTGGGTTATGTCTTGGACATGGACCAATTCTTGGGCCTCGGGCCAAGAAGTTAAAACAATTGAGCCAATTATTTGAGTCTTTTCTTCAGAATTAATTTAAAATTTATTTTTATAAAATTATATAAATCGATTTTAAATTAAAGTTTCCAAAATTTTGAAATTAGAAAGTTTCTTAAAATAGAAGTTTCTAGATTTGCATGTTTTGGATTTTAAGAAATTTCTAAAGTTAGAAAGTTTCCGGTTTTAGAAAGTTTCCAATTTTAGAAAGTTTCCAAAATTAGTAGGTTTCCCAAAATGGAAAGTTTCCCAAAATAGTAATCTTCTATTTTGGGAATGAAATTTTTAATAAACCTACAAACCTCAAATAATATCAAGCGTTGGATGTCTTGTCCAGTCTATGTCAGCTGTCGAAGCCCATTCAATTGTATTCATGGCCTTACAGTGTGAGGGTGTCTGCTTTTGCGTGGATAAGACGGTTTGTGATTCATAAATGTCATTGGGAGTCCCAGACATTAATGATTACATGACTGTATAGTCTGGTTTTCTTGACTAGGCCATCGGGAGTCCCGGGCCTTGAGACATCAGAGTGGATTGGGCCTCGGGCCCAGATTCACGACCAAGAGTTATATCACGGATATAATTAGCCGACATAGGGCTTACCGATATAAGCTAAGGTTGGGTGATGGCCAGTGGCCCACTTTGATCTTAGTTATATGTGGATCTTGGAATCATTATATTCTATTGAGGGTAACTTATGTTATTGAATATAATGCGTGATTAATCATATTAAGTATAATACAAGATTAATCATATTGAACATATTAACTAATAACCTTTTTATCTTATATATTTCAGCTATGACTACTACAAGCACACAAAACACATTATCAATCCGGTCTGTTCTCGAGAAGGAGAAGCTGACTGGAACGAACTTCCTGACGTGGTCTAGGAACTTGAGGCTGGTCCTCAAGCAGGAGAAGAAGGATTATGTCCTTCGTGATCCCCTCCCCGAGAGGCCTCCTAACAATGCCGCCAGGACTCTGCATAATGCTTGGGAAAAGCATTCGTCAGATGAAAATGATGTCTATTGCCTGATGTTGGCGACAATGACTGCTGAGCTGCAAATGCAGTTCGAGAGTGTGTTGTCACCCATCGAGATAATGGCAAGCCTGAAATCGCTTTTTCAGGAGCAAGCAAGGACTGAGAGGTTTCAGACAGTTAAGAACCTCTTAGACTGTAAGTTGGCTGCAAATGCGGCAGTGAGTCCTCATGTCTTGAAGATGATGGGTTATCTCGATCATCTTCAGAAACTCGACTGCCCTATCAGCCAGGAACTTGCCTGCGACATCGTTCTGCAGTCTTTACCTGCAAGCTATGATCAGTTCATTCTGAACTTTAATATGCATGGCTTGAGTAAGACATTGCCTGAGCTTCACGGAATGCTCAAGACTGCAGATCCCAACTTGAGGAAAACCGCCAAGGACCCCAATGTGCTTATGGTGCAAAAGGGCAAGGGGTTTAAGAAATCCTCTGCTAAGGATAAGGGAAAGGCTAAGGCTGTCCAAGTCTCGGAAAAGGACACGCCAAAGCCCAAGCCCAAGTCTAAGGCTGGGCCTACTGACATCTGCAGGTTCTGTAAAGAACCAGGGCATTGGAGGAGAGAATGTAAGAAATTCCAAGAAGGTCTAAAGGAATTGAAGAAGAAGACTCTCGAGACTTCTTCATCAGGTATTTTTGTTATAGAAGTTAATACAACTACTTCTGATAATACCTCATGGGTTATGGATACTGGTTGTGGGGCTCATATTTGTACTAATATGCAGGCACTCAGCAACAGTAGAAGGCTGAAGCAAGGACAAGTGGAGCTACGAGTTGGGAATGGAGCGAAAGTTCATGCACTAGCTGTAGGCACATACTTGTTGTCTTTACCTTCGGGATTGATTTTAGAACTCAATAATTGTTATTTTGTACCTGCGATAAGCAGAAATATTATTTCAATTTCTTTGTTGGATTTGGAAGGTTATGATTTTTCAGTTAAGAATAAATTATGTTCCTTCAATCGCAACAATTTGTTCTATGGTTGTGCCCCTCTTACGAATGGGCTTTACATACTTGATCAATCCGCGCCAATTTATAACATTGATACCAAACGGTTCAAACCTAATGAGGAGAACCGAACGTTTCTATGGCATTGTCGTTTAGGGCACATCAGCGAGAAACGCATCAAGAGGCTCCATTCGAATGGACTTCTTGGCTCATTTGACTTTGAGTCATGTGAGAAATGCGAATCCTGCATGATGGGCAAAATGACACGGGCCCCCTTTAATAAACCTAACGAGAGGGCCAGTGACTTATTGGGCCTGATACACACAGATGTGTGTGGCCCAATGTCCACAAATGCAAGAGGAAACTATCAGTACTTCATTACCTTCACTGATGATTTCAGTAGGTATGGATATGTTTATTTAATGAAACATAAGTCTGAATCTTTTGAGAAGTTCAGAGAATTCCAAAATGAAGTACAGAACCAACTTGGCAAAAGCATTAAGGCTCTTCGGTCCGACCGAGGAGGAGAATACTTAAGCCAAGAATTCAGTGATCATCTAAGAGAGTGTGGGATCGTGTCCCAACTCACTCCTCCTGGAACACCACAATGGAATGGTGTGTCTGAGAGGAGAAATCGGACCTTATTGGATATGGTTCGATCTATGATGAGTCACACAGACCTTCCAATATCCCTTTGGGGATATGCTCTGCTAACAGCAGTGTTCACTCTAAATAGAGCGCCATCGAAAGCGGTAGCAAAGACACCATATGAATTATGGACTGGATTGGCTCCAGTGCTGTCTTATCTTAGAATTTGGGGTTGTGAAGCCTATGTCAAGAGATTAATCTCAGACAAGCTTACACCAAAGTCTGATAAATGCTACTTCATTGGTTATCCTAAGGAAACCAAGGCTTATTACTTCTATCTACGTTCCGAGAACAAGATCTTTGTTGCCCGGGATTGTAACTTTCTTGAGAGGGAGTTTCTCTCTAAGAAAGACAGTGGGAGTAAGGTACTGCTTGAAGAAATTCAAGATGAACAGGATACTGCTCAACCTAATGAGGAAGAGCAGCAGGAGGACCTACAAGAAATTGTAGAGCCTGAACCTGTAGTACCTGAAGTTCGAAGATCCGGGAGGATCCGTCACGAACCCGAGAGATATCAAGGATTCCTCGTGACTAACTGTCATGATCTTCTGATCATTGATGGTGATGAACCATCGAACTTCAATCAAGCCATGATGGGCCCAGATTCCTCTAAGTGGCGTAAGGCCACTGATTCCGAAATGGACTCCATGTCGGTCAACCAAGTGTTTTCGTTGGTTGACTTACCCGCTGGTGTAAAAGCCATCGAGTGCAAATGGATCTTCAAGAAGAAGATTGACGTGGATGGAAATGTCCAGATTTATAAAGCCAGGTTGGTGGCAAAAGGTTTCAGACAAGTTCACGGTGTGGATTACGATGAAACCTATTCACCAGTGGCTATGATGAAATCTATTCGGATTCTACTAGCAACTGCAGCTTTTCATGATTATGAAATTTGGCAGATGGACGTGAAAACCGCCTTCCTGAATGGAATTCTGGAAGAGGATGTGTATATGACACAACCTGACGGTTACATAGATCCAAAGAATGCTGGGAAAGTATGCAAGCTTCATAAATCCATTTATGGATTGAAGCAAGCATCGAGGAGCTGGAATCTTCGTTTTGATGAAGCGATCAAGCAATTTGACTTCATCAGAAACGAAGAAGAACAATGCGTGTATAAGAAAACTAGTGGGAGCAAGATAGTATTTCTTATTCTGTATGTCGATGACATACTGCTTCTCGGAAACGACGTTCCAATGCTGAAGTCGGTAAAGGACTGGCTTGGAAGTTGTTTTTCCATGAAAGACATGGGTGAAGCCGCATACGTTCTTGGAATCAGGATCTACCGGGATAGATCTAGAAGGCTGATAGGCTTGTGTCAAGATTCATACATTGACAAAGTCCTACAAAGATTCAGCATGAAAGATTCCAAGAAGGGCTTCACGCCAATGGTACATGGCACAACGCTAAGCAAGAAGCAGAGCCCTACGACGGCTGCTGAGCTTGAGCGCATGAAGAATATTCCTTATGCATCTGCAATAGGATCTATCATGTATGCCATGATCTGTACTCGTCCTGATGTTGCTTATGCATTGAGCATGACGAGTAGATACCAGTCAAATCCAGGTGAAAACCATTGGATTGCCGTCAAGAACATCCTGAAGTATCTAAGACATACTAAGGACAAGTTCTTGGTATACGGTGGAAGTGATGTGCTTAAAGTCAGTGGATTCACGGACGCAAGTTTCCAGACAGACCAAGATTATTTCCGGTCACAGTCCGGTTATATCTTTTGTCTGAATGGCGGTGCAATCAGTTGGAGAAGTTCCAAGCAAGACACCGTTGCTGATTCCACTACATAAGCTGAATATATCGCCGCTTCAGAAGCTGCGAAGGAAGCTGTTTGGATACGAAAGTTCATTATTGAACTAGGTGTGATACCAAATGCGGCTGAGCCTCTGGCACTGTTTTGTGATAACAATGGTGCTATAGCTCAGGCAAAGGAACCAAGATCACACCAGAAATCCAAGCATGTTCTAAGAAGATTTCACTTGATACGTGACATCATTAATAGAAAGGAAGTCAAGATCAGCCGAGTTCAGACAGATGATAACGTCGCTGATCCGTTGACAAAGCCACTCCCAAGACCTAAGCTCGAGTTCCTAACTGAAGCTGTAGGCATTAGAGACATTGAAATGTAATCTAAATTTGAGTGGGAGTTTGAGGGCTTTATTTAGTTTTTGATATGTTCTTGTAAAACATTTTATGTTTAATGAAATTATTATTTCGAGATTATTTTAACTGTGATGAAATAATCGTTCCAAAGTGATATAAACCATTTTATAGGTCATCGAAGTAAGTGACTTGATCTTGAGTCATCAAAGTCATTTAGCTTGATCATGAGACCCTATATTTGATAGATGGCTTATATCATTCAGTCCCTAGTCGAAGGTTGTTGAAATTGGAACACCAACAACCGTGTGAGACTAGATTGGTATGTGACTTATGACAAAGTCTCAGTGTGTCATAGATGCGCGGCATCAAAGTCAGTACATAGGTGTATGTGGGGTACATACGACCGGACTAGACCCGCTTATAAGAACTCTTCAGGATATTTATATCTGTGTCATAAGAGATTCTTACTACGACTATAGAGTATAGTCCTTAGACCTGAGTTCGCATGCATGTGACTGCACATGAACTGATGCGCTTTGATCATTGTCTAACGCTGTCATTATGCGATAGCTATAAGGACCTTGTTTGGGTGTATTACGAAATGAGTAGTTTACAGTGATGGAACAAGACGGGATTTGTCCCTTCAATATAAATGGAGTGAATATCTCTAGGCCAATCGGAGATTTGAATACTGGAAAATGCATGGCCATGCTCAAACGGACTGTCCCGAGTCGTTTGGATTGTCAGTATCAAATCAGAGTCCGATGAACATGATTAGACTTTATAAGGATGACACTCATCTTGCCTTATGACTAATCGAGATATTGAGACAAAAGGATTATGAATACAGAGATTCCAGTACAAGTGGGAGATTGTTGGAATTGTGTCCAGTAATCTCGGTACTGTCTCTAGAAAGTAAGAGTATGTCAATGATCAGACATAAGTCATATAATACTGGGGGTCATGATGGCTTGCTAGAGTCCGCTCATGATCTATAAGTCTTGGACTTATTGCCTTTATTATATGATCCCATATGGGTCACACGCCTAAGCTAACAGGAAAATGTATTGGAACGGCTTAGCAGAAGTACGGTAAAAGTGCCAGGCATTTGTCGTACTTAGAGAGAGATTAATGGGTGTGATTAAATCTAAGTGATTTAATCAGATTGGTATTTGGGCCCAAAAGCCCAAAAGGAACTAGACAAGTTTTATAAATAAAACTTAAGTCTGAGTCCCTAAAACCCTAGCCCCTCTGCGATTTCTCTCTCTCTCCTGCGGCCTCCCCAGCTCGGTCTAGCAGCCTTCTTCCTGCTTGGTGTGCGTGTGTGAACCTTTGGAGGAGCTATCACTTGGTGGTTCTCTGATCTCTGACCTGTTCTTCATATTTCCGCTGCATAACAAGGTAACAGGTGAGATCCATTAAGTTTCTAAATAAGAGAACCTAGATCTGCATGTTTAGTAGGATGAATCAATTGAGAATTGAATCAGGAAACTCTAAACGATCCAACAGATAATGCTTTGTACATGCATGAAGTTGTCTTTCTAAACGAAGAAAACTTTATTCCCAAGAACTATGAATCAAAAGAAGAAGAAGGGATCTGGTACCTTGATAACGGCGCGGGTAATCACATGACTGGATGCATAAGTTTCTTTTTAGAGATCAATGAAAATATAAAGGGTAAAGTGAAATTCGGAGATGGCTCTTGTATTGATATAGGTGGAAAAGGATCCATTATATTCCAGAGTAAAACCAAGGAACATAAACTTGTTGCGGATGTATATTACATACCTGACCTCAAAAGTAACATTCTAAGCTTGGGACAAGCGACAGAAGCCGGCTGTGATGTTAGAATGAGGCGTGATTACTTGACCGTTCGTGATTCAAAAGGAAGGTTACTTGTGAAAGTAACACGATCACCAAACATATTATACAAAATCAGTCTCACGATCGGAACTCCAATCTGTTTGAACTCAAACATTGAAGACGATACTTGGCGCTGGCATGCGAGGCTGGGACACATCAGTTTCAAAGCCCTAAAGGCGATGTCTCAGAAGCAGATGGTCCATGGCATACCAGAAATAAAAGAAGAGAAGAGACTATGTGAGTCATGTCTAGTTGGAAAGCAGACCAGAAAATCTTTTCCAAAGAAATCAACGTTTAGAGCCTCAAGACCTTTGGAGCTTCTTCACGCAGATTTATGTGGACCGATAACACCACCAACAGCTGCAAATAACAGATACATTTTTGTTATTATAGACGACTTCTCCAGGTACATGTGGTCAATACTCTTGAAGGAGAAACTTGAAACGTTTGGGAAGTTCAAAGCGTTTAAAGAATCAGTTGAGAAAGAGTTTAGTAAAGCTGTGGTAACTCTTAGAACTGATAGAGGAAGCGAGTTTACTTCAAGAGAGTTTAATGAATTCTGCGAGAAAGAGGGGATAAAGAGGCATCTCACAGCACCCTATACACCGCAGCAAAACGGTGTAGTCGAGAGGAGAAATAGAACACTGCTGGAGATGACAAGGAGTATATTCTCAAAGCTAAGAGCGTACCTAACTATTTATGGGGGGAAGCAGTTCGCCATTCGACCTATATAATAAATAGGGTACCAACTAGAGCTCTTGAGGATATGACACCGTATGAATGCTTACGAGAAAAGAAACCAAACATTGATCACATTAAGGTGTTTGGTTGTCTTGCACACTCTAAGGTTGAAGCAACAAACCTCAAGAAACTGGATGATAGATCAAGAACATTAGTACACCTTGGGATCGAGCCAAGATCAAAGGCGTACAGACTCTATAATCCAATAACTAAGAAGGTTGTAGTGAGCAGGGATGTGTTGTTCAATGAAGAAAATGTTGGGAATGTCCTGAAATCTATTGTACATGCTCTGAGTGAAAGTCGTATAGTCGAGATGAGACAATCACATAACACTAGGTAGTCATAACGCTTTGCTAGAAGCCACTTATGATCAATGAGTTGAGAACTCATTGCTAGTGTTATATGATCCTACAGGGTCACACACCTAAGAAAATTGGGCGTTAAAGACGAGGTTGATCATTAATGTAATGATCCAAGTGAATGCATATGTGATATGCATTCGATGTCAATGTTCTGGGATATCATCGATCGTTGCATATAGTGCATCGATCGATGCACTCGCGGATTAATCAGATTAATTCGGTTTAATCGTTGGTTAATTCCGTTGTGGTTTAAGCCGACATATATAAGATATATGGTCGACCTAAACTCGTCCCTAACCTAATTCACAGCCACCAGAACATAGAAATAAACCTCTCTGGAGATTAGATCTCTGTAAGGCACTAGCATCCCTGCGGTCCAGTTTGTGTGCGTGTGGATACCAGTAGAGGCGCAGCATTTGAGGCGCTTCGTGATCTCGATTATCTGCTAATACTTCCGCTGCAAATCAACAGGTAAATCTGAGATCCCATAGATTCAATTACATGAACCTTAGATCCTAGGCTCAGAATTCAGACTAGGGTTGCTAATCCTGATTAGAACTGCTAGAAATTCCATCAGTAGTATCAGAGCTTTAGGGTTCCATTGAATCTGTAGCATGATGATTAGATTAGTTGAATCTAGATCTTTGTATAAGTGATACAAGCATGCTAAAACTCGTTTTGATCAAAGTAACCTAGTTTAGGGTTTTGTTCGAAAACGTTTTAAGGTTTTTCGCATAGTGACGATCGTTGCCAATCGGGCATCGATCGACACATAGCGAAAACCCGAATAAATTTAGGGTTCTTCGCAAGGTGTCGATCGTTGCCAATCCGGCAATGATCGATGCAGGGCGAAAACCCGAATAAACCTAGTTTTTGCCTAGTGACGATCGACGCAATTGTTGCATCGATCGACACAGCCTCGCGAGATTGTTGGATCGGTTCAATTGGATTGGACCGGTTATCGAGCTTGGTTAATAATGGTCGAACACTGTGAATGGTTTAAATGCGATTGGTTTGATTAGGTTGGCATCGACCGATGCTAATGTAGCATCGATCGACGCTGACCGGTATTCAAAACCGGATCAATTGGATTGATCGGTCATCGCGAATTAATTATAAGAATTAAAACATAGTAAAACTGAACGTTTTAAATGGTTCCGTTCCTCAACCAAATATCAAGTGATACTTGATGTCTTTCCAATCTTGTCAACTGTCAAGACCCATTTAGTTGTGTCATAGACTTGCAGTGCAAGATGTCCACAATTTCATGAGTAAGGCAGAGGTAATCGTGTTGATGGACTTGCAGTGCAAGACATCGACAATTACGTGACTAAAGAGATTGGTTTACTTGACTGGGCCATCAAAATCGTTTTGGGCTCAGAGACATCAGGTGGATTGGACATAAGATGTCGATCCACGACCAAGAGTTATATTGGATATAACTAGCAAGGTTGTTGCTTACCTAAATAGCTAAAGTTGAGTGATAGCCAGTGGCTCACTTGAATTTAGTAAAATATGGGTCTTGGATCATTATATTCATCTGAGGAAGCATTGATTGAATATAATGCGAGTTTTCTTAAAAGTTAAGATTTCTCATTTCTTGAACATCATAACTAAACCTTTTTCTTTTCTATGTTCTCAGCTATGACTACTACTCATAATAATTCTTTCTCCCTGCGATCCGTCCTTGAGAAGGACAAGTTAAATGGATCGAATTTTCTCGAATGGTATCGGAACTTGAGAATTGTTCTCAAGCAGGAGAAGCGGGACTATGTCCTTGAAAATGTTCTCCCTGAAAAACCGAGAGCCAATGCTCCACATGCAGAAAGGAATGCTTGGGATAAGCATTCTAATGATGTGGTCGATGTGAATTGTCTCATGTTGGCTACCATGAACTCGGATTTGCAGAAGCAATACGAGAACGTGGAGTCGCCCGTGGAGATGATCACTAGCCTGAAAAGTATGTTTCAGGAGCAAGCACGAACTGAGAGATACCAGACGGTTAAATCTCTCATTGAATGCAAGCTACCAAAGGACAGTCCAGTCAGTCCTCATGTCATTAAGATGTGATGGGTTATATTGATAACCTGGGGAGGCTGGATTGCCCCATTAGCCAAGAGTTGGCTACTGACATCATTCTGCAGTCACTGCCGTCAAGTTATGATCAGTTTGTTATGAACTATAACATGAACAACTTGACAAAGACATTGACTGAGCTGTATGGCATGCTCAAGACAGCTGAGCCAAATATCAAGAAGGGCACTCCTAATGTACTTATGGTACAAGGGGGTAAGAAGTTTAAGAAACTTGGCAAAGGTAAGGGAAAGGGCAAGGCAGTCCCGGTTGAGAACCAGGACACGCCGGCGCCAGCCCCAAAGCCCAAGCCGGGCCCATCTGAGACTGATAAGTGCCATTACTGTAAAGAGCTTGGGCATTGGAAGAGAAATTGCAACAAATTCTTGGAAGAGAAGAAGAAGAAGAAGACTTTCGAGACTTCATCTTCAGGTATTTATGTTATAGAAGTAAATGTTACTACTTCTGGTTCTACTTCTTGGGTATTGGATACCGGCTGTGGTGCTCATATTTGTACAAATATGCAGGGCCTAAGCAACAATAGGAAGTTGGAAAGGGGACAAGTGGACCTGCGCGTGGGGAATGGAGCAAGAGTTGCTGCATTAGCCGTAGGAACATATAACTTGTCTTTACCTTCTGGTTTGGTTTTAAAGCTTAATAATTGCTACTATGTACCTGCTATAAGCAGAAATATTATTTCCATTCCTATTTTAGATGTGGAAGGATATCAGTTTTCAATTAAGAATAAATGTTGTTCTTTTGATTACAATGATATATTTTATGGTAGCAGCCCATTAGAGAATGGGCTTTATGTTTTAAACCAGACTGCACCAATCTATAACATTAACACCAAGAGATTCAAATCAAATGACACGAATCAGACTTTTCTATGGCATTATCGTTTGGGCCACATAAACGAGAAACGGATTCAAAAGCTCCATAGTGATGGGCTTTTGGGCTCATTTGATTATGAATCATGTGAGAAATGTGAATCTTGTTTACTAGGCAAAATGACTAAGGCTCCTTTCAACAAACCAAATGAAAGGGCCAGTGACCTATTGGGCCTTGTACATACAGATGTATGCGGCCCAATGAGCACAAGTGCCAGAGGAAATTTTCGGTACTTCATTACCTTCACTGATGATTTCAGCAGGTATGGCTATGTCTATTTAATGAGACATAAGTCGGAATCTTTTGAAAAGTTCAAAGAGTTCCAAAATGAAGTACAAAATCAACTTGGCAAAAGTATTAAGGCTCTTCGATCAGATCGTGGAGGAGAATACTTGAGCCAAGAATTCAGTGATCATTTGAGAGATTGTGGAATTGTTTCACAACTTACTCCTCCTGGAACACCACAATGGAATGGCGTGTCCGAGAGGAGGAATCGGACTTTATTAGATATGGTTCGATCAATGATGAGTCTCTCAACTCTTCCATTATCCTTTTGGGGATACGCTCTAGAAACGTCCGCGTTTACACTTAATAGGGTTCCGTCAAAATCAGTTGCAAAGACACCACATGAGATGTGGACTGGAAATGTTCCGAGTGTGTCTTTCCTGAAGATTTGGGGTTGCGAAGCTTATGTTAAGCGATTAATTACAGATAAGCTCGAACCCAAATCAGACAAGTGCTACTTCGTTGGTTATCCTAAGGAAACCAAGGCATACTACTTTTACAACCAATCCGAGAACAAAGTGTTTGTTGCTCGGAACTGCGTTTTTCTTGAGAGAGAGTTTCTTTCCAAGAGAAACAGTGGGAGTAAAGTAAAACTCGAAGAAGTTCGAGAACCGCAGGAAAATGCTCAACCTGTAGAGAAAGAGCAACAGTTGGATCTACAAAGAGTTGTAGAACCCGCGCCTGTGGAGCCTGAAATTCGTCGATCCGAAAGGATCCGTCACGAACCCGAGATATATGGATTTCTCGTAACCAATTGTCATGATTTGTTAATCATTGACTGTGACGAGCCAGCGAATTTCGAAGAAGCAATGATGAGCCCTGACTCCGCAAAGTGGCTGAAAGCCGCTGAATCCGAAATGGGATCCATGTCACAGAACCAAGTATGGACTTTGGTTGATTTACCCGATGGTGCAAGACCCATTGAGTGTAAATGGATTTTCAAGAAGAAAATTGATGTGGATGGAAATATTCAGATATATAAAGCAAGGCTAGTGGCAAAAGGTTTCAAACAAATTCATGGTATTGACTATGAAGAAACCTATTCACCTGTCGCCATGCTTAAATCCATTCGGATTCTCCTAGCAACAGCTGCTCATTATGATTATGAGATCTGGCAGATGGACGTGAAAACAGCTTTCCTTAATGGAATTCTGGAAGAGGATGTGTACATGACACAACCCGAAGGTTTCATCGATCCAAATGCAGCTAGGAAAGTATGCAAACTTCATCGATCCATTTATGGATTGAAGCAAGCATCTCGGAGTTGGAATCTTCGTTTTGATGAAGCAGTCAAAAAGTTTGATTTCATCAGAAGCGAAGAAGAACCATGTGTTTACAAGAAGACTAGTGGGAGTGCAGTTGCATTTCTCGTGTTGTATGTAGATGGCATACTTCTTCTCGGAAATGACGTTCCGTTGTTACAGTCTGTTAAGACTTGGCTCGGAAGTTGTTTTTCAATGAAAGACATGGGAGAAGCCGCGTATATTCTTGGAATAAGAATCTATAGAGATAGATCAAACAAGTTGATTGGACTGTGTCAAGACACTTATATCGATAAAGTCTTACACAGGTTCAGAATGCAAGATTCCAAGAAGGGCTTCATACCAATGTATTATGGCATAAGTCTCAGCAAGAAGCAGTGTCCTGAGACACCTGCTGAGCGAGATCGCATGAGTCGGATTCCCTATGCCTCGGCGTTGGGATCCATCATGTATGCCATGCTCTGCACTCGTCCAGATGTTGCTTGTGCTTTAAGCATGACGAGTAGATACCAATCGGATCCAGGTGAAAGTCACTGGACAGCAGTCAAGAATATTCTGAAGTATTTGAGAAATACTAAAGATAAATTCTTGGTGATGAGCTGGTAGTAAGTGGTTACACTGACGCAAGTTTTCAGACAGACAAAGATGATTTCCGATCGCAATCTGGTTACATCTTCTGCTTGAATGGCGGTGCAGTCAGCTGGAAGAGTTTCAAGCAGGACACTGTAGCAGATTCCACAACTGAAGCTGAGTACCTCGCTGCTTCTGAAGCGGCAAAGGAGGATGTTTGGATCAAGAAGTTCATCACTGAACTTGGTGTGATTCCTAGCATTTCTGAGCCAGTGGCTTTGTATTGTGACAACAATGGAGCCATTGCGCAAGCAAAGGAACCTAGATCACACCAGAAATCCAAACACATAGAAAGGCGATATCACCTTATCCGTGATATTGTGAATAGAGGAGATGTGAAGATCAGCAGAGTCCCTACGGATGAGAATGTTGCTGATCCACTGACCATGCCCCTCCCAAGGCCTAAGCATGAGTTTCATACAACTGATGTAGGCATTAGATTTCTTAAGATATGATCTTGATTTCAGTGGGAGTTGTATTTGTTTTAGTTATGACATGATGTTCACAAAGACATAATAGTTATGTTATTTTAATGAAATTGTTTCAGCATTATTTAATTGTATTAATTAAATATATATAATGTCCCAAAGTAATTTATGACATTTTATAGGCCATCAAGTATGTGACTTGATCATGAAACCCTATAAGCAATAAATGACATAAATTATAATGGTCCCTGGTCGAGGTTGTTAACGTGGGACATTAACAACCACGTGAGACTAGTATGTGAGGTGACTGATGACCATGTTTCATGGAGTCATTAATAAGTGTATTAAAGTCAATCACATAGATATGTGTTAGAGAACACATGATCGGACTTGACCCGTCAATGAGAACTCTACAAGATGTTATATTAGTGTCATAAGAGTTTCTCATTACGACTAAAGAGAGTAGTCCTTAGACCTGAGTTCGTCATGTTCTCTCTTATATGGATTGGTTCGTCTTGACTTTGTCAAACGTCAGCCGTAACTGGTGATCATAAAGACACTGATTAGGCGTATCATGAAATATAAAGCTGGGAATGGAAAGAAGTCTCAGCCGAAGCCACTAAGGATCCTGGAATGTTTCATATGAGATGGGGAGAGATCATAGATGCTGGTAATGGACCAACTATTATCGGTGTTCATGATCAAGAAGCAAAAAACGACAACAATGATCAAACACCTGAACATAATGATGATCATAACTCAGACGATGATGCTCAAAACAATGATGACACAGGATCATGTGTTAATGAACAACAAGAGGAACAACAGCTCAGGAGATCAACACGACAAGTCAATAAACCAAGGTATCTTGATGATTTCGTGTTACAAGCATATATAGAATGTGAAAGACTGTTGCTATCTATAGATGATGAACCGAGAACGTATAAAGAAGCAAAAGGTTCGCTTCAATGGAGATTAGCATGTCAAGATGAACTTGATTCTATTAACAAAAACAGAACATGGTTTCTTGTTGATAGACCAAGAGAAACAAAGATCATTGGCCTTAAGTGGGTTTTCAAGATTAAATGGAATGCGGATGGTACGATCAATAAGTACCACGCTCGACACGTTGCAAAGGGTTATGTGCAAGAGTCTGGAGTAGACTTTGAGGAGGTTTATGCGCCAGTCGCACGACTGGAAACTATAAGACTATTGATAGCTATGTCAGCCTCACACGGCTGGGAGATTCACCATCTTGACGTCAAAACGACATTTCTCCATGGAGAACTCAAAGAAGAAGTCTTTGTAGAACACCCTGATGGGTTCGCCATAAAAGGACAGGAGCATAAAGTTTACAAACTCTCAAAATCCTTATATGGACTTCGTCAAGCACCTAGAGCATGGAACACAAAATTGGATCATATCTTAAAAGATATGAGGTTCAAAAAATGCTCTAAAGAGACGTCAGTATACCGCAAAGAGGAGCAAGGAAGTCTTCTCATAGTAGCCATATATGTTGATGATCTCTTTGTGACAGGAAACACTCTCAAAGTGATCAGAGATTTCAAAGCAGGAATGTCGTCAAAATTTGAAATGTCTGATCTAGGTAAGCTGACTTACTACCTTGGTATTGAGGTGTTTCAAGGTAATGATGGAATAGAAATCAAACAAGAAGGCTATGCAAGAAGGATTCTAACTGAAGCAGGGCTAGAAACATGTAATCCAACTCAAATACCAATGGAGTTTGGACTAAAGGTTTCAAAGGCTGAGGAAGAAGACGAGATCGATCCAACTTGCTTCAGAAGAAATGTGGGTTGCTTGAGATATCTGCTGCACACAAGACCAGACCTTGCTTTCTCGGTTGGAGTCGCAAGTAGGTACATGCAGAAACCTCGGAAGTCTCATGGAGATATCATGAAGCAAATCCTAAGATACCTATAGGGTACAGTCGGGTATGGTTTGAAGTACACTCGAGACTCTGATAAGAAGATCACAGCATTTTGTGATAGCAGTCACAATGTTGATCCAGATGATGGTAGAAGCACAACTGGACACATCTTTTACTTTGGAGAATCACCAATTACTTGGTGTTCACAGAAGCACGAGATTGTTGCTCTTTCATCATGCGAAGCAGAATTTATGGATGCAACCGAGGCGGCTAAACAGGCTATCTGGCTACAAGACTTGTTGAGTGAGATCACATGCAGGAAGGCTGAGTGTATTGTCTTGAAAATCGACAACAAATCAGCAATCTCTCTCACCAAGAATCCAGTGTTCCACGGCAAAAGTAAGCACATACACAAACGTTACCACTTCATACGAGAATGCGTTGAAAGGGAACTTTCTGATGTGGAGCATGTACCAGGAACTGAACAAAAAGCGGATATACTAACTAAAGCTTTGGCAAGAATCAAGTTCTGTGAAATGAGGAGCTTGATAGGAGTTCACGACATGACAAGACTCAAGTTGAAGCTTAAAGGGGAGAATGTTGGATCATCTTCAACAGTATCTTGAAGTCCAAGTAATATCTTTAAGATATGATAAAGATATAAGATAGACTTCAAGTAATCATAATCTTGTTAGATTTAGGAGTTATCTTTATCTAGCAAAAAGTAAAGTAGTTAAGTTGAACTACTATATATATTGATGTCGAGTTGTGGCATTGATATAAGATCAAGGTGTTTAGTTTTGAGCTATTTTCTAAGCATCAATAAGAAAATTCGTTCTTATTATTCACAAGTATTGAGTTCTTATTCTCTTTATGATTGAGCTATGAACTGGCAACAACATGTTCTTAGTTATTGAGTAACCTGGGCAACACTACCTTGGCTGCAGTGAGAGTTAAGAACTGTTATATGCTCTTAGATATATATATATATATATATCTAATTCTATAATTGAGAAGTGAAAACGCACCAGGTTCATTCTCACGAGGTTAATGACTAAGATACCCTTAATGAAATTTTTAATGAAAAGTCCCACATCGGTAGTTGGAGAAATAATTAACTAATATATATAGGGTCAGATAAGAGGAGAATGAATATAGAATAAGAACATAGAGAGAGAGAGAGAGAGAGAGAGAGAGAGAGAGAGAGAGAGAGAGAGAGAGAGAGAGAGAGAGAGAGAGAGAGAGATAATCGAGCCTTTTAGGTTATGTTAATTTTCCTAAAATCGAGTCCTCAAGGTTATGTTAACTTTCTCTTTTAAAATATTGTCGTATTAGGGACATAATCTCTTTACTATTCTGGTGTGACCAAGATCGATATGGTCAAGTCTATATTGATTTTAAAATTGCTTATCAAATTTAAAGTAATATCTCATTTATATGATAATGGTTAATTCCCAAATTGTTTATGAAATATAATGTAATTATCTCTATTATATTTAAAGGTAAACTTCCCAATATGAGCATTATTCAAATTTAAAATACTTATCAAATATATACAAATATATAGTAGTTATCTAATTTCGATATATGAAATATATTTCCATATTCTTTATGAAATATAAAGTAATTATCTCCATTATATTTAAAGGTAAACTTCCCAATATTATCATTATTGAAATTTTAAATACTTATCAAATATATAGTAGTTATCTATTTTCGATATAGAAAATTTTCTAATTACGATAATAGCTACATTTAATATACTTACTAATATTTGAAAGTAAATATTCGATGTGTATGAAAAAATAGGATTTATCTTAAAAATAAATACTTAGGATTCATGAAACTTATTGTCCAGGAAATAAAACAAACTTAACAATATTCCTAGGAGTTTATATGTAGGAAAGGTAAACTATGTAGTTAAATTCTATCTAGGAAAAGTAAACTACGTATGAATCTTAACATAATCAAACTTCAGAACTAGTAATTATCTTCCAATATTCTTAACAAATATTTGATATATATCTTCGAAAGAAGTAAATATGTAAGATTTATGCTAATTATTTTCCACAAATGCTTGACAAATAGTAGTTATCTTTCAATATACTTAACATAATAATCAAACTTAACAAATATTATATATGTATCTTACGGAAAAAAATTGGATTTATCTTAAAAGTAAATATGTCGGATTTATCTAACTTATCTTCCACGAAAAAAGTTATATTTCGGATGAATTTCCTATATAATCACCTTCGATAATAACCTCATAACTAAGTCTCACAAATCTCATATCTTAGATAAACGATCAAACCATAAGAAACAAACTTTCATTAGCGTTTCAGGAGGTTTATGACGAGGATACAATTAAATTTTAATGAAACTGTCCCACATTGGAAGAATAATTCCCTAATATAGGGTAAGATGAGAAGAGAATGAATATAGAAGAAGAACGAGAGAGAGAGAGAGAGAGAGAGAGAGAGAGAGAGAGAGAGAGAGAGAGAGAGAGAGAGAGAGAGAGAGAGAGAGAGAGAGAGAGAGAGAGAGAACTCTAGCTAGGACCGGAAGAGGAAGAAGCAGAAGATTATGAATAGCAATGTCTGGACAACTCTGGCTACGACTAGAAGAGGAAGAAGCGGAAGAGTGTGAATAGCAATGACTGGAGAACTCTAGCTACGACCAGAAGAAGAGCTAAACTAAGTAAAATAGAAGAACAAGAAGAATAGGAAGAAGAAGAGAGAAGTGAGAATGCACCAGATTCTCACAAGGTTAATTATCAGCATACCCTTAATGAAATTTTAATAAAAAGTAAGTCTCACATCGATAGTTGGAAAAATATTTAACTAATATATATATAGTATAAGATAAGAAGAGAATAAATATGTATAGAGAAGACGAAAAATATATATCGGTAGTTGGAAAAATAATTATTCTAACAAAATCTTTGTCCGCACAGGGTGCGGACACCCCACCTAGTATATATATAGTGAAGAGTGGATATCAATTGGACTATGTACCTGCTCCTCGAATCACAGAGGCGGACAATAAAAAACGATAGGAATTAAGTTGATAATCGATGTTTTTCTGTTAATCGATGTACTTGATCATCAATGTTTTGCTGATAATCGATACCTTCTCTGCTTGTGTCACTGTACTAGTGAACCCATCAAGAATGAAACCTTTATGACATTTTGGTCTGTTCATTGCTTCATCTATGAACGAGCATACACTTATTGTGGCTTTTACATGTTGAAAGACAGTTTTATATTAGACACAGTTTCGACGAGGTCATGGCTTTCACGAGTTAAGGTCATGATTATATACTTGCTTTTTCTGTTAATTTCTGATTAAACATGTACTCAAAATTTGGTTCGAGAAGGAAAACTCAGATGTAAAATTTCGAAGCTCATTAAAAACGTGTCTAGAAATCGAATCCAACCTTTCTCTGTGCATTTTGTTTCACGATGGTGATTTGGGGAAGAAGGAAAAAATCCCTAAATTTATTAAATTGGGTTACGGGTCGGGTTTCAACTACGGGTCGGGTTTTTGGACAATCACTTTAGGGTAAACGCATTTTAAAAATTTTTTAATCGCAGATTAGTTATTCTAATCACCCAGATTTAATTACGCAGAGGAAAAAATTTGGATGGAATTATGCACAAATGTTATATTTTAGAGGGAAATATCAAAAACTTGACAGCAATACTTTATTATAAAGGGTAAAACCAGTCAACCATTGGATCAAACATATAATAATTTGCCACTTAATCAAGCATCCATCTTAAACTATTGGGCGTTTGAGACTTTTGCAATGCAAACATTGACCCCAAAAAAACTATTGGGCCTTTGACCCAATAAAGAAGTTTTTTCTGCCCTTGAAATTGATTGCATCCTTCAGGGATTTTTAGGGCTCCAGACGCCAAGAGAAAATTCGACACCTCCTATCATCATCATCATCAAGCAGAGACTCTATCTACCGCCATGGATCCTTCAATCGTTAACAACCCGCAATTGATTCAATTCCTCAGCGTAAGTCTCCCTTTTTCCTTTCTATGAAGTCTAAATAATTCTTTCAAGTTTTGAAGCCGATTCACATGGAAACTGAGTTCTGTCTAGTAATTTTTAACTTTATAGTAAGAGTTAGGACTAAGTATTTAGCTGTCTACCTGGATCGTAATAGCTTCAGAAGAAACAAAATTGTTATTTTTTTTTTGTTCTGGGTTTGATGCAAAGGTAATGTTTAAGGAGATGTGATAAAAATGTGTTTGTGTGTGTTGGACATAGCAAGAAAAAGAAAAAGCAATGGTGAATGAAATGTTGGCGAAGCTGACGAGCTTGTGCTGGGACAAATGTGTTGAGAAACCAGGAAGCAAATTCAGCTCGAGCGAGTCTTCTTGCCTCACTAACTGCGCCCTACGCTACATGGATATGAGTATGCTCATCATGAAACGCTTTCAGCAACAATAATTGATGATGATACTTCTTCCCTTTTTATTTATGAATATTTTATTTTCTTTCTTCTCATGGCAAGTGTTGAACCCCGCCACAGTATTCTCGGATTCTTCATGGTTGTGATTGATATTATTATTTGTTGGGTTATGATAATGATAGAAGATAAGTAGTTTGGAATAATATGATGTTATAATAAGAACAAGGGTATGGTTGGAGCTTGTAACTTTTCTAAGACGTTGAGATTGGGTAAATTATCATGAGATTGTGGTTTTGGAAACAAAGTTATAGAGACATGAGATAAAAGAGGAAGATTTTGGATTCGTGTTAAGTAGGACGTTAAATATCGGACTCCATCCATTTTGATAAGATTCTTCTGCTACATTGCGTCCCTATGACTCGAAACCAATTCTGCAACAACCCTTGCTCATGAATGGTATACTATATAATGTTGTATACCACTTATGATTCCAATATCGTTTACCATTGCATGACATTTAGCCATGGTTGACAAAAAAAAAAACACATTCAGCCGTGATGATAAGAAGATAAGAAATTAAATAGAGGAAAAACGGATGCTTGTCGGCCAAATCAAATGCTTTTTTCTCTTTGTTTTGATCCAGCTAAAAGTTAATTAGAATAGATTTGGATGGAAGATGGCCCATATCTATCACTGACACATGGGCCCAAATTTTAGTAACGATGTTTTAAGAACGGAATGCAAAGGTCCTACCGGGCTTCGAACCCAGGTCGCTGGATTCAAAGTCCTCAGTGCTAACCACTACACCATAGAACCTATCTACAATATTTGCAGGTTATAAAGACTTGATAAATATTTATCTTAGTCGATTATATTTGTTTTATACGTTCCAACTGTCAAAAGTTAATACTTTAAACCTCAAAACTATTTTTGTAACACCCGTCCCTTCGGATCCTAGTCAACGACTCTTTGACTCCACGAGTCATAGTCCACAATAGAGAACCAAGCCGTAAACCGGAACCGACACTTAAATAATTGAAAGGTTTTACTTTATTGAAATAGAAAACAAGTCTTACATAAAAACGAACCAACTGAAATAGCTTAAAACGTGAAAGGAAGAAACGCATAAGTCTTAAGAAATCGAAAGAACGAAAAAGATGAGAAGGAAATTCCATTCCCAAAACATAGCACCCCACACGTCCGTCTACCCCTGCAACGCTCCAGGATTACCTGCAAAACAACAACGAAGGAGGCCTGAGTAATTGGCTCAACACCAATACCCAGTGAGGACGGATTCTAGGAATGCCGCTTTCTCTACTTTAAACCTCTATTCGAAAACTCGCCGCCGAGCTCCGGTTAATCGCCGGCGAAACGCTCGGCGGTGAGCAGCCGCGGCGAGTTGGTTGAACTCGGACCAAAAATCGGGACTTGAACAAAATCTCACGTTTCTCTTTAGTTTGAGTTAGAAATCAAGTTTTAAGTTACAGATCTATCATATCTAAGTGAGATTCATGAGAAAAACAAGTTAAATGACATATGTTTTGCAAAAAAAAATTAAAATCGGCGGAAACTAGGGTAAAAAAATCGCAGAGACCGAAGGTTGAAGAAAGGGGCAGTTTGGTAATTTGCTTGTCATTAAAAAAAACAAAAAATCTGCGAAGTTGGGGTTCGAACCCACGTTCACGGGGAGGGAAGAGGGCAACACCACCACTACACCATCAGATACACTTGGTACTATTACGTCTAGTATAATATATATACTAATATATATTAAATATATATATAAAAATATTAAAAATTTTGCCCCGCGTAAATCCCGTATACTCTCCGATTTATTCGTTAGGCGCTAGGCCCAACCTCACCGCCCGACTAGCGCCTAACGAATTTTTGACCGGAGCTTTAAACTAACACAACATCAAACACAAGTCCACGGTTAATAACACCTTGCACCCAACGCCCGAGGGCTCAAACACCACAGCAACACTAACACAAAAGAAGAAGGGAAAGAAATAGCTCCGGAGCCCGCCATTGGTTCCGGTGCCCAACTCCAACTCCAACTCCAACTCACACTCGGGGAGCTCGCCGAAACCCCCTTACGACGATTCAAGGGTTGCGTACCAAAACTCGTTATACGCAAACCGTCACCAAACACCCTTTCGGGGGATCTAGACAGTTCTAAACCTTCAAGTCCTTCAAGCACAATCAACATTTTCGGTTCAAATTATACCCTAGAAGCTAGGTTCCGTTTTCGGTTCAAATGATGTCCTATTATCTAGGTTCTTATCAATCACATCAACGCAAGTCAACAACTATATCTATACTACCTAGGAAAGACACTATTAAACGAAGATTCGATACCCAACACTGAATTAGAATAGAGAGAGATCACGTTCGGTCCTCACCGTACCCACAACCACGAACGAATGCCTACTTGGACAGAATTGCTGCTACAACTTCGACGACACTCTTCCCTATGCTCCCAAGACTGAAATCGGTTCTCCTTCAACCGAGATCTAGATCTATGAGTCCACAATGTCTCTGCCAAGTTTCGGATCAAGCGGACTTCATTTGCTCATCCAAAACACAGATCCAATAAACCATCACAGATTCGCAACAACACAGACACGTTTTGGGAAAACGGTCATAACTCTCAAACGGTAAATCTGATCGGAGCGATTCTTATCTTTCTAGAAAGAGGAGACTGAGATCTTTCCAATGATAAATTGTGCGTTCTGTGGATCCTTACGGTTCAACGGGAAAACGCTTTGAAAGATGACGGCCAAATTGATGACGGAAATCCGAGAAATCTTCTCCGGGAAGCTTCTTCTTTGTGTCTCCAACACGATGGGGCTTATCCCTGACAGATCTATAGTCACAGGAGGTCGACGGCTGCTGGCTCTCCATTTCCGCAGGGCTTCGCCGAAGGTTTCCTCTCATGCCTCTTTTACTTGTGCCTAGGTTTAGCTAATGGGCTTTTGGGCTTTTGGGCTTTTCTTTTTTTCTTTTCAAAAATTTAAAACGGGTCGGGCCAGGGCCATTTCAAATTCTCCCCCCCCTTGAAATTAATTCGTCCCGAATTCTGAGGCGAGTGTTTTGCACTGCAACTCTTTACCAACAGCACTCCACAACCTTGTTGAACAGAGACTGAACTTGATCACTTGCTCGCTTGAAGAGAACTTATCCTTGGGTCCTGAAGACTGCTTCTCCCCCCTTATTTCTAACCACGCTCTGAAGTGTCCTTCTCCTTGGTACAAATCCATTAGCAGATCCCAGAATGCAACCCAAAACGCCAGATGCTACCGCCCATGTCCATTAGGGTCAGTCTCCAATGTTTAGAACAACACTCATCCCTCGAGCGGTTCTAAAACCTGAATGAGATGCTCCGCTTCAAACCAGTTCTCCTCAATGGTTTCCATTACCGTGCCATAATGCATCATCCACTTCCAAATGGATTCTCTTCGACGATTTTCCACTACCATGCACTATGGTGTTGACTGTCGCACAAATTTTCATCCTTGCTTTTCCTTGGTGAGCGATGAGGTTAACCATGTCAATTATGGCTACCTGACTGATGGTGAATGACCCATCACGCTTCCGCTACGCACTCTGATTTCCATACCAGCTTCCAATCTGACATGTGGAGAATGACCTTTCACGCTTCCGCTCCGCACTCTGATTCCCAGACTGGTTTCCAATCTGACTTCCAGCTCAAGGTTTCCTACCTTGTGATCCAGATGTAGTGCTTTCCAAACACCATCCTTCGGGTTTCCTGTTGGGAATCCGAGCCCATTCTACAGATTCAGAATTCTCGCGAGTTCCCGATAGCCTAGGATCTAGGGTCTAGTTAATTGAATCATGGATCTCACCTCGTGATTACCTGGTGTTTGGCAGCGGAAGATGATCAGGTAGCACGAGATCTTTTGCGCCTCAGATGCTGCGCCTCTATCGTAGTCCACACGCACACAAGCTGGAATCCGCCGGGATGCTAGTGTCAGTGCTCGGATCTCCCTGGAACTTTAGTTTCTTGAGGTTCTGTGTTTTCTCTCTGAGAAAAACAGTCTGGGCGGCGCTCAGCAACTCACTCTTTGTCGAAATACATAAAACGAGTTTATATATTGACCTCGCGGTGAACCGAAACATCAGTCTCGGTTTCGCCCTTGTGTCGACCGACACACTTAGTGGTGTCGATCGACACACGCCCTGTATCGACCGACGCACCCAATAGTGTCGATCGATACACCTCTTAGAAACTCAACTCGATGTGTATCTAATACACATCGATCAGACCATATGCCAATGATCAATCCCATGCAGAGTATATCCAACTTGCTTAGGTGTGTGACCCTGTAGGTTCATACGATACTGGAAATAAGTTACAACTCATTTGTCATAAGCGGTTTCTAGCAAAACGTTATGACTACCCAGTATCACATGAATTGTCCGATCTCGACAATACAACTATCTCTAAAGTTCGTACAATGTGATTTCAGGACATAATCCCAACAATCTCCCACTTGTACTGGAATCATCTATTCCTATAATCCCTTCGTCTCTATATCTCGATATGGCATAAGGCAAGAGACTGTGTCATCCTTATTATAGCCAACATCATGTTCATCGAACTTCTGATCTATACTGATAAACAAACGACCGACAATCACCTCGTTTGAGCACGGCCATGCATTTTCTCAGTATCAAATCTTCGATGGGCCCTGAGATATTTATCTCCCGTTTTCCAGGAGGGACAAATCCCATCTTGTTCCATCCCTGTTTCTACACATACTTCATGATACGCACAAGCAATGCCGTTGTAGCCGCCAGTTACGGAACGACGTTTGACAAGGTCAACACGCACGAATTCATATGCTAGAAAGCATGAAGAACTCAGGTCTAAGGACTATACTCTATAGTCGTAATGAGAACCTCCCATGACACTGATGTAACTATCCTGTGGAGTTGTCATTAAGCGGGTCATGTCCAATCATATGTTCACCAACATATATCTATGTGACTGACTGTGATAATCATATCATTGACTTCATGAAACTTAGTCCAACAGTCACCTCACATACTAGTCTGCGCGGTTGTTAGTGTCCCATTTTAACAACCTTGACTAGGGACAATCATAATTTATGTCATCTTTTACTTATAGGGTTTCATGATCAAGTCTTCAACTTGATGACCTATAAGATGACCATAAAGTACTTTGGGACCATTATTTAATTATCCAATAATTAAATAATACTGATGTCAGTTTTAACTTACACAAACACTGCCAAAGCATGTATATGTTAAGTTTACAACATAACTAAAATAACTCCCACTAGAATCAAGATCATCTTTTCAGATATCTTACACCTACAGCAACATAATAAATTCCGTGCTTAGGTTGTGGGAGAGAGTGCGGTGCTATTGCTTGAAACAATTTCAACAAATTACACCGCCATTCAGATAAAAGCACTATTCTACGGTCTACTGCTTGGAGCCTTTCCAACAGTTAGCACCGCTATTCAGACAAAGAGACATAACCAGGTGGGAACCGGGAATCGTCTTTGTCTGACTAACTACTTTCAACTGGTTCGTTACTTTATCAGTTCACCACGAACCTATCCTTAGTGTTTCTCAACACTTGGGATATTTCTGGTAACTGTTCAGTGACTATTACCGGAGTACATTGGTATATTCTCGTCATGCTCTATGCTTAAGCTGCATCTAGACGAGCGTAAAATATGGCATTCATGATTGATTCTGTTGCATCAGCATAAGTAATCACACTCATTAATACTAGATCAGACAGTGTTCAAAACACTTCTTCTTGCTAATATTGTTACCAGCTTAGCCAGTGTCCAAGACACTGCATCTCGCTTGGATTATTGCCATAAGACCTTTGGTATGAAACCATTCTTGGAATCAAGCACTTTTGAACTGTCCAATACCTTATAAACATAAGGATTTTGACACGATTCAATTAGCCTGCTCAATCTATATCAATAGATTCTTATTCCAAGAATCCACGCGGTTTCTCCCATGTCTATCATTAATTTTGACTTCCGACCCAAATCTTGACAAGACTTTAGCGTCGGAACGTCGTTTGTGAGATTCAAGTATGTTAACAACACACTGTGTGAGGATTGCTATTACGCTCCCACTAGTCTTCTTGTGAACGCATAATTTCTTTTCTTTCTGATCAAGTCAAAGCCTTTGACCACATTATCAGAATGTTGATTCCAACTCCAAGATGTTCGCTTCAATCCAGAAATGAATCGGTGAAGCTAACATGCATACCTAGCCAATTTTCGGAGTTGGGGCTCACCATCGCTTCTTTGAATTTCGCATGTTCGTCACTTTTCAATGATCAACAGATCACGACAATTGGTTACGAGAAATCACTCTCGAGTTAGTGACGGATCCTTTCGGATCTGCGAATTTCAGGCTTCACAGGTGTAGATCCTACAATACTTTGCAGATCTCACCGCTGCTTTCCCTCAACAGGTTGAGCAGCCTCCTGTGTTTATCGAATTTCTTCGATGTGTACTTTTACTCCCACTGTTCCTTTTGAAAGTATGATCTTTCTTAAAAGACACAGTTCTGGGCAATAAAAGTACTAAGCCTTGGTTTCCTTAGGACAACCAGCGATGTGGAACTCATCATATGTGGGTTCAAGTTTGTTTGTTGACTACTGTCTTACACAAACCTTGCAATCCCAATTAATCAGAAAAACAAATTTAGAAATCACCCAGTCCACATCCAATGTGGTGTTTTTCACTGATTCTGATAGAAACACTTTTCTGCGAAAAGACAGACATTTTGGAACGTATTCTTAAATCGTTCATGGAAGATTCTTGTGACTCATCATTAATCGGAGCATATCCAATAAGATCCGATTCATTCTGTTAGATGATCACCCAATTGTTGACTCTAAGTATTTTTCCTCCACGATCCAATCGAGGATCTCAATACTTCTGTCAAATCGGTTCTACACTTCATCTTGGAACTCCTCAAGGGATTCCTGCTCGTGTCTCATCAAATGAACACAGCAATACTTATTGATGCCATCAATAAGGTAATGAAGTACAGAAGATTTCCTCTGGCACTAATGCTCGTTTGGGCCGCATACATCAGTATGTTTAAGGCCCAATAAGCTTCTGACCCATTTCCTTTAGCTCTGCTAAAAGGGCCTTAGTCATTTTGGTCTAGTGAACGGAATTCATATCTCAAATGATTAACAATCAAATGAGTCCAAAACTATGGATTTACCGAATCTGCTTCACTTTTGTGGTTAAACGACTATACCAAAGAAAGGTCGAGTTCGAGTCATCAGACTTAAACCGTTTGGTATTTATGTTATATTTTAACTCATGTTGGTTTAAGATATAAAACCCATTCTAAACGGGGTGCTACCATTAAATATTTCATTAAGATCAAAAGAACAAAACTTGTCTTTTATCAAATGAAAAACATCCAAATTCTCAAAAAGAAAATGAAAGACATTTTGCATATAGCAAGTACATGGTGGCAATTACTTAATTTCAAAAACCAAGTAGGAAAGGCTCCTACAAGTGGAGAATCTCTACGGCTCATGCAGCAACCATTGCTTCAACCAGACACGCAGTTCCACTTGTCCTTTCTTCAACGTTCTACTGTCGCTTAGGTCCTGCATATTTCAAAAATATCAGTACCACAACAAGTATCCAATACTTATGTAGAACTTGAATTAATAACACAATACCTGAAGAAGAAGTACCATACATCTTCTCCATCTCTTGTGAATCTTCCAAGAATTTAATGCAATCTCTCTTCCAATGCCCCGACTCATTACAGTAGAAGCACTTACTAACACCAGATGGGCTTGACTTGGGCTTAAAAGATGACACAGGCTTATCCTGATTCCAAATCTGGATGGCCTTGCCTTCACCCTTTATGATGTCATACTCTGCTGTTTTGAGCATACCATGCAGCTCAGTCAACGTCTTCGTCAAGCCTTTCTTGATATAGTTCTTAACGAACTTGTCATAGCTTGACGGCAGTGACTGCAGAATGATGTCAGTGGCCAACTCGAAGCTGACAGGACATTCCAGTTTCCCCAGGTTAGCAACGTAACCCATCAGTTTAATGACATGAGGACTTACTGGAGCATCCTCTGGTAGCTTGCACTCAGTTAGAGACTTCACCATCTGGAATCTCTCAACTCGTGCCAGATCCTGAAACTTCAGTTTCAGGCTGGTGATCATCTCTATTGGCGACTCCATGTTCTCGTATTGACTCTTCAAGTCTGAATTCATGGTAGCCAACATCAGACCACGCACATCTACCACATCAATATAATGCTTATTCCAAGCATTATATGCTGCATGTGAGCGATTGGTCTCAAGCCTTTCTGGAAGAGCCTTTTCGAGGACATAGTCCTTGCTCTCCTGCTTGAGAATGAATCTCAGATTCCGATACCAATCCAGGAAGTTGGATCCATTTAGCTTGTCCTTTTCCAGGACGGATCGCAACGAGAAAGTAGTCATAGACATAAGCTGAAATCCAAGAAAAACAAAGATTTAGTTATGTGTATGATGAGAAATCTTATCGAATAAGAAAACTCGCATTATATTCAAACAATGTTTCCTCTACGAATATAATGATCCAAGATCCTCAGATTACTAAAATTCGAGTGGGCGACTCGCCGTTACTCGAAATTTAGTTATCTAGGTAAGCAAATCATTGCTAATTGTACTCAGTGCAACTCTTGGTTGTGGATGAGACAAACTATGTCTAATCCACTCTGATGTCTCTGGGCTCAGAACTTCCGATAGCCCAGTCAAGTAAACCAATCTCTTGTGTCTTGTGATCATTGACAGTTGCACTGCAAATCTGTCAAAGACCACCTGCCTTACCCATGTTGCAGTGGATACCAAGGACTCCAAGACTATCCAACAAACGACACGAGTTTTTACAGTAGACAAGATTGGGCAAGACATCAATGTTACTTGATATTTAGTTGAGGAAACTAAAACCCAAAAGTTTAGCAAATCAATCTCTTAGGTCATGTAATTGTTGATGTTAATGCACTGCAAGTCCATCAACATTATTACCTGCCTTACTCATGTAATTGGGGACACCAAGCTCTTGGCTAGACATCACACAACGAAATGAGTCTTGACAGTTGACCACATTGAAGCTAATCTTTGATCAATGTTCAAGTCTAGTTTGGTTTCTGCAAATTCAAGGTTCAATAACCAGAATTTTGAATACTGTGTCGATCGACGCAGACAATGTCTGTCGATCGACACTACCAAACAAAACCGGACTTCAATAACCAGTTAATTCAATTAACCCGGTTCATCGAACCAGTCATGTCGATCGACACAACCCATGTGTGACGGTCGACATAGACCTAAACCGAAGATCATTTTGATAACCGGTCCAATCCAATTGAACCGACTTATCTGATCAAATTGATCTTAACCAATCGGTTTATACTAATTGGGATGATCAGTTCAATCCAATTGAACCAATTCATCCAATTTAAACCGTTTAAACCAGTTTCAACTGATTGCGATAACCAGTCTAATTCAATTGAACCGACTTATCCAATCAAACTGATTTATCCCACCGGTTTATGCTAATCGAGATAATTAGTTTAATCCAATTAAACCAATTCATCCAATTTAAACCGATCTATTCGGACTTAACCAAGCATGATAACCGGTCCAATCCAATTGAACCGATTAACCATTCGTTCGGTCTGTGTCGACCGACACAAAACTGTGTCGATCGACGCAGTAGGCCTTTTAGGTTTTCTTCGAGAAAACCCTAGCCGCCGAATATTGGTCTGTGTCAACCGACACTCAAACTGTGTCGATCGACACTCGACCGTGTCTTCTCTGTGTCGACCGATACACCCAGTGTGTCGATCGACACATAAGGCTTTCGGTTTTTCTTCGCGAAAAACCCTAGCCGCCGAATCTTGTCGTTTTCGCCGTTCTGTGTCGACCGACACACCTAGTGTGTCGATCGACACTGTGCGAAAACACAGACTCGAGCTTGATCGAAATCGATCTGACCTGTTCAATCTAAACAACTTGTTCTAGCGAATCTAAATCATCAAATTCAATAAACAGGTCTGATTCAATGATAAAACCCTAAGGCTCTGATACCACTGTTGGGAATCCGAGCCCATTCTACAGATTCAGAATTCTCGCGAGTTCCCGATAGCCTAGGATCTAGGGTCTAGTTAATTGAATCATGGATCTCACCTCGTGATTACCTGGTGTTTGGCAGCGGAAGATGATCAGGTAGCACGAGATCTTTTGCGCCTCAGATGCTGCGCCTCTATCGTAGTCCACACGCACACAAGCTGGAATCCGCCGGGATGCTAGTGCCGGTGCTCGGATCTCCCTGGGACTTTAGTTTCTTGAGGTTCTGTGTTTTCTCTCTGAGAAAAACAGTCTGGGCGGCGCTCAGCAACTCACTCTTTGTCGAAATACATAAAACGAGTTTATATATTGACCTCGCGGTGAACCGAAACATCAGTCTCGGTTTCGCCCTTGTGTCGACCGACACACTTAGTGGTGTCGATCGACACACGCCCTGTATCGACCGACGCACCCAATGGTGTCGATCGATACACCTCTTAGAAACTCAACTCGATGTGTATCTAATACACATCGATCAGACCATATGCCAATGATCAATCCCATGCAGAGTATATCCAACTTGCTTAGGTGTGTGACCCTGTAGGTTCATACGATACTGGAAATAAGTTACAACTCATTTGTCATAAGCGGTTTCTAGCAAAACGTTATGACTACCCAGTATCACATGAATTGTCCGATCTCGATAATACAACTATCTCTAAAGTTCGTACAATGTGATTTCAGGACATAATCCCAACATTTCCTTCCCCATTAAACTTGCCCTCCTTTGCTGTCCTTGCAGCTTCTTGCCAATCCTCCTTAGTGTTTTCCTAACATTCTTCCATTGGATTTCCATTTCTAATAACCAGCTTTGTCCACTTGAGCTTGCAATTACAGAAGTCTGGCTTGCCAGGCAATTCCAAATAGCACAACGCCACTTCCCAAAACGCTTATGCGATCTTCTTTCTATCTTGAGAAACTCCATTAGCTGCTCCAATAATCCACAAAGAACTCCAGGGCAGACCGTTTCCTTTCCGGTTCTACCGTTGAATCTTGAGCATGTCGTACCACGAAGATCTTATCCAGCTTCCAGCTTGATCAATCTTCAACGAGCCATCCATAACTCATTGAAGTTGATGTCACAAACCGATTCCAAGATTCCATACTTAGAATAGGTTTGGACAGTTTCCTGCTGCTCCTTGTGATCTAAGCAACTTAAGCAACTCCTGACGCTTAATCCAGTCGGAACACCGCCACTTCCAAATGGCCTCCTTACAATCCAGTCTTTCCCTCGACCTTTTGCAGCTCCCGTAGCAATCCTTGCAATCCGGTCTTTCCATTGACCTCTTGCAGCTCATGTAGCACTCCTTTCAATCCGGTCTTTCTATTGACCTCTTGCAGCTCCTGTAGCAATCCTTGCAATCCGGTCTTTCCATTGACCTCTTGCAGCTCCTGTCTTTCCATCGACCTCTTGCTCTTGCTCCACAACTTCTCTGGTTCAACCAATTGCTGCCTCCCAAGCTCCAGCTTCTTTTCAGGATGGTGATTTCCTTACACCAGTCTTATTCACATTCTGGTAGTCCATACAAAGTCTGAAACCCTTGTCACTCTTCTTTACTACATGACAAGTGCTCACACGGTGATCTACTTGATCTAATCGGTCCTTTCCTTCCTCAGGCCCTCTAACTGCTTTTTAAACTCATTCATCTCTGCTTGTAGACCACGCCTGCTAGCAACAACAACACATCCTTGCAGCACTCTCTTCTGAAGCTCTTTTCAACATGAAGGACATCTGAAAGGGTTAGAGAAGAACCTACTAACTAAAGAACCTGGAGATTGCAGAAGCTTCGGTGGGTGGTGCTCTAGAATCTAGCTTTTGAAAATCCCCATTTAGAAAGAGTTGAAAACACTTTGAAAACAACTTGAAAACAACGTTGAAATCCGAATATAAACACACTACTCTACCCTACCTAGCCAGGACAGCACAGGCTAGGTCTAACCTGTCTCTGATACCAAATTTGTAACACCCGTCCCTTCGGATCCTAGTCAACGACTCTTTGACTCCACGAGTCATAGTCCACAATAGAGAACCAAGCCGTAAACCGGAACCGACAGTTAAATAATTGAAAGGTTTTACTTTATTGAAATAGAAAACAAGTCTTACATAAAAACGAACCAACTGAAATAACTTAAAACGTGAAAGGAAGAAACGCATAAGTCTTAAGAAATCGAAAGAACGAAAAAGTTGAGAAGGAAATCCCATTCCCAAAACATAGCACCCCACACGTCCGTCTACCCCTGCAACGCTCCAGGGTTACCTGCAAAACAACAACGAAGGAGACCTGAGTAATTGGCTCCACACCAATACCCAGTGAGGGCGGATTCTAGGAATGCCGCTTTCTCTACTTTAAACTAACACAACATCAAACACGAGTCAACGGTTAATAACACCTTGCACCCAACGCCCGAGGGCTCAAACACCACAACAACACTAACACATAAGAAGAAGAATGGGGGGGGGAAGAAATAGCCCCGGAGCCCGCCATTGGCCCCGGTGCCCAACTCCAACTCCAACTCCAACTCAAACTTGGGGAGCTCGCCGAAACTCCCTTTACGACGATTCAAGGGTTGCGTACCAAAACTCGTTATACGCAAGCCGTCACCAAACACCCTTTCGGGGGACCTAGACAGTTCTAACCCTTCAAGTCCTTCAAGCACAATCAACATTTTCGGTTCAAATTATACCCTAGAAGCTAGGTTCCGTTTTCTGTTTAAATGATGTCCTATTATCTAGGTTCTTATCAATCACATCAACGCAAGTCAACAACTAGATCTATATTACATAGGAAAGACACTATTAAACGAAGATTCGATACTCAACACTGAATTAGAATAGAGAGAGATCACGTTCGGTCCTCACCGTAGCCACAACCACGAACGAATGCCTACTTGGACAGAATTGCTGCTACAACTTCGACGACACACTTTCCTATGCTCCCAAGACCGAAATCGCTTCTCCTTCAACCGAGATCTATATCTATGAGTCCACAATGTCCCTGACAAGTTTCGGGTCAAGCGGACTTCATTTGCCCATCCAAAACATAGATCCAATAAACCATCACAGATTCGCAATAACACAGATACGTTTTGGAAAAACGGTCATAACTCTCAAACGGTAAATCTGATCGGAGCGATTCTTACATTTCTGGAAAGAAGAGACTGAGATCTTTCCAATGATATATTTTGCGTTCTGTGGATCCTTTCGGTTCAACGGGAAAACGCTTTGAAAGATGACGGCCAGATTGATGACGGAAATCCAAGAAATCTTATCCGGGAAGCTTCTTCTTTGTGTCTCCAACATGATGGGGCTTCTCCCTGACAGATCTACAGTCACAGGAGGTCGACGGCTGATGGCTCTCCATTTTCGCAGGGCTTTGCCGAAGGTTTCCTCTCATGTCTCTTTCTCTTGTGCCTCCTCCTTTTGTAGAGAAAAGAGGTGGAAACCGTAGGTTTAGCTAATAGACTTTTGGATTTTTGGGCTTTTCTTTCTTTTTTTCAAAAATTTTAAACGGGCCGGGTCAGGGCCATTACAATTTCACTTACACTTTAATTTAAAGATTTTACGTGTAACTAATTAGTTTAGAGATTTAAGTGTAGGTGAAAAAGTTTCGATCGAGGTTTAAAGTGTTAACTTTTAGTTTAGTTTAGAGACTTAAGTGTAAGTGAAATAGTTTCACGGTTTAAGGTGTTAACTTTTAAAACTTTCAAAGTTAAAAATCTGATCTCCCAATTTTAAAGCTAATACTTTAACACTTAAATTTTTAACGAATAAAGTTTTTTGGTGTGTAAACAAATAACCAGAAAATGAATAAGAATCCTATTGTGAATGTTACGTTAATTTGTCTTGAATCTTGCAATATGGAATTACCCTAAAATAGAATTAAATACTGAAAATATGGGCCAAACTATGTATTTTAATCTTAAAGTATATTCCGGAATATGGATCTTATTATTCAGTCACGTAAAAACTTCTTTTAGGGCTTGACTTGATCATGCAATTGTTGATTCCTAAAAAAGCAACTGAATTGTGATTTTTTTAGAATGAAATTATGTGGAATAATTCCCTAAAAAATTACAATGTGTCTTGAATTCTATTTTGGGAATGAAATGGAATACAATGTTCATTCCATCAATTCTACACAAAATTCAATAAAAAAAAATATTTCTTTACAATTTTGATGATAAATGAATGTGATGAATTTATTCTATTTTATTTAAATCTCATTCATTTTATCCTATTCAATATTATCACAACAATTATATATTATATTTACCATTTACATCCTTAAAAAGAAATATGGATTCAACTAATTTATGACTTGGACATTTACCAAATTATGAGGTATATATCAATGCCACATCAAAGTACAAGGATGTAACTGTAGTAGTAGAAGTACCAAAAAATGCGAACTTATATTTAAAGAATCATTAAATATTTCATGTTTAAGTGTTTTGACATCATAATTTCTTTTTTCATCGTTCGCCTTAATTTTTTCCTTCCAAGCCCGCTTTTGGAGGCATCTTCTTCTATGCTTTGTCGCCGCCTCTCCGGTGGCCGAGGCTTCTCGCCGGCATCGTGAGAGGCTTGCACCCGCTTGTGCTCTTTGCTTTCGTATCTGTCTTCGTGTTGGTGCTAGGTGGTCGGGGGAGATCTGGAGTTTAGTGGACTCTCGTGTGGGAGGTGCTTCGGCGCCGTGTTCGTCTCAGGCGCACCTCTTTCTATCATTTTCCGGTGTAGACGATTCGAGCAGATTTCCTTCGACTTCTTGTTGTTGATGTCTCCTCCGGTTTGGTCATACTCGACGGATTTTCCTCCTTGCTCCTTATGTTTCGTCTCAAGCGTGCCTCTCTTCTTGGTTTGTCCTGTTTTCTTTCTGTTTCTGTAGCTTCCAGGTTTTGATGACTAATCGCTGGTTGTTGGGTTTTGGTCCTGGTTTTATATTAGAGATTACTTAATATCCTTTATGGGTTTCTAGTCTCAACTCTTGTTTTGCTATTGGCTCTGTTTCTATGTCTAATCGCTTGTGATGGGTTATGAGGGTTGTTGATATCGGGTTTTGGAGAGGATTTCTACTGGCTACGGGATGTAATGACGGGGTCTTGCTAGCCGACCTTAGCTTCCTCCTCTTTTAATTTACCGGTGTTAGCGTTGCTCTAGATTCTCCGATTGGCTCATTCTCATTGCTCGGTTGAGGTTCGTTGTGCAAATTTTGACCAAGTTTCGCTTTGGGGTCCATGGTCTGGATGTCTATCTGTTGTGGGAGCATCTACATTCCAGTGTCGCAGTGGTTTGGTCCTTCAAGTCTTCTCTTGCGAGGAGGTGACCGCTCTTTAGTCGGTAGATGGTCGGGATCGGGTCGAAGAGTGTCCGCGTGTAAGAGTTGGAGGTCTTAGGTTGCGGTTTTTCCCTTTTGAAGTTCATTGATTTTCTGCTTGAGCTTGGTCTTGCTTTGTCGTCGGGTTTTGGGTTTGGCGTGGATGTTAGTTTCTGCTTAGGTTTTTTCGAACTCTTTCTTATATCTGCTCGGAGTATGGCTGATTGTGCTCGGTTGTTGGACGCCGTTGTTGGGTTTGTCTCGAGCTCTTGTTTCTCAGCTATTCCTTGACACCAAATGTTTCTATGGGAGCATGATCGAGTGCGGTTATGAGCTTTGTCTCACTTTGATCGGTGGAGCTTCTTGCTCAACTTGCTTCTATCCTCAGTTTAGTGTCTATTTAGGGTTTCTACTTGTTGTCGTATATTTCCCTCTTTTAGTCTTTAGCGTGCGGAAAGAGTGTTCTTCCGTGCTGCCTTTATCTCTGCATCGGTTCGGGATTAGTTTTTAGTTTGTATCAAATTATGTATTTCATCTTGGCTTTTATAATGATAATGTATCTTTCAGATGGAAAAAAAAATGTTTTGACATGTTTAGGTTTTATGCTCTAAGTGTTTCTATTTAATATAATATGTTAAAACATTATTTAGAATAAAGTTCATGACAGCTAAGGTTAAGTGACTTTTGATCTCACGATACTTTGAGGATGTTGTGAACCAGAGAAATATCAGTGGACCAAAAAGCTGTCTCTGATAGTTGATAAAACGCGTTGAGACAGACTTATTCTCCTCATACATGACAAATTAATATTGATGTAAAACTTTGTAATATTCTTGATAGGGCTCGGCATTTTTAACCAAACCCGAAACCTGACTTGAAATCCTACTAAAAAAATTTTAATCCTGATTCGATTCACTTCTAGAAAATATATAAATAAATTTAGGTATTTCAGATATCATGCAACTTATATGAACCAAAATCTGAAGAAGTATCCAAAACAATTCAAATTTTATCTAATTTTTAATAATTCTAATATTTTTGATTTTGGATAGTTTAAATAGTTTTATTGAATTTTTGGGGTAGTACAAATATTTTCGATATTTTGAATATTTTAAGTAGTTTAGATAGATTTTTATTAAATTTTGGATAACTCAGACATATTAAAATATTTTCAAATACTTTTGAGTATTTTTTTTTTGAATTTCAGATAATTTTGTAATTTGGGATATTTAAATCCGATCCGAATCCGCAAAGAACTGAACTCGCAAAAAACCGAATCTAATCTAATTCAAAAATTATAAATATCCAAACATGTTTTATAGTTTTAAATTTGAAAAGCCAAAAACCAAATCAAACCAAAAGGATATTCGAACGTCCATCCCTAATTCCTGAAATGTACGTGTGACACTTTGAAGTCTGAAGTGAGGTGAGTCAAAATTTAAGCTCCACCATAAAAACGATCTGAAAAATTTAAGAGGCATTAAAGCTTAGGGATTCACCAAAAGCGTAAAGCACTTTCAACGGACAATGAATTAAGAAGAATTTGATATGATACACTATATATACAAAGCCACCATTAATTTATTCTTTAGCTTTCTTTTCCTTTTTCTTCATTTGTGTCTTTTTAAGTTGTCTTTTCTTTCTACCAATGATTTGAACTTTTTGACTTAATAATGTAACAAATTAGTATCATTAATCGTTTCTCGTGAGAAGTTAAGTTTGGAAGACATGAAGGATGATATTGATATCATTACTACATATGTCATGGCTCTTTTTCGGACAGTCGATAAACTTGAAATGATATACGTACGGGGCTTAAATCTTTTATATTAAACTTTTTTTTTCTTTTATATTAAACTTGTAATTAATTTGAGCCTTCCATCTCTTTCTTGCGAAACAATGTTATTAATTGTTTTACTTAAGACATATACACTACATATAGTGTTGACAGGCTAATGAAAATCTTTCAAAGTTTCTTTTTTAAGAGATTCTGTTTGGTCGGTGACGCAGCCTTAACGTGATAAAACTCTTTTGTTCGTTGATTCAAGGAATGACCGAATAAAGAGGAATTGAAACTCGTTGATTCGTGAATTGAATAGCTGAGGAGCAGAGTAAATAGCTGAAAAACTCTTTGATTTGATTAAATATAACGTGAATACAAAACGAGGAGGAAGACTCCTTTAAATATATGTCATATCCGAAGAGGATAACGACAAACACCAAAACCCTATTTCTTTTTACGTTTATCTAAAATTAAACAAAAAGGAAATATTCTAAAAAAAATTAATAAAGATAAATACCAAAACTCAAGGAAATCTTATTCACTAAAGATGCACTGCATCAGATCTCCCCAGGTTAGAGAAGATTCGACCCCGAATCTGGATCATAATTGTCTTGTAAAGTACTTCACGTTAAAGACATTTGTTGTCTTGATATTTGCCAGCAAATTTATCCGATAAGCATTGTTATTGATTCGCTCAATGACCTCCATTGGTCCGATCTTGCGTGAATGTATCTTATTGTACTCATGTAGTGGGGGGGGGGGCGATCTTTTGTCAAAACCACGCAGACTAACTCCTTAGGCCCAAATATTAATTCACGTCGCTTGCCATCAGCCTTTGCCTTATATGTAGCAGCCGACTTTTCCAGATTGAAAGTTGCCGCCAAATGTGTGTCACGAAGCGAGGATACAAAATTCGCTGCACCACCATGCATACGTTTCAGATCTGGTATCGGTGTAAGGTCCAAAGGACCACGAGGCAGTATGCTATAAACGACTTCAAACGGACTGAAACCCAAACTCCGATTAATGGCCTGGTTATGTGCGAACTCTGCCTGAAAATTTTTTTGTTCCCATGAAAGAATGTTGTCTCCGACCAAAGCACATAACATATTCCTCAAAGCACGATTGTTACCTCAGTTTGACCATCGGTCTGAAGGTGATACGCGGTGCTCATATACAGACTAGTATTCAACATTTTCCATAAAGACCTCCAAAAATGGCTCAAAAGTTTTGTCTGTCGATCTGAAACTATCAACGTTCGAAGGCCATGAAGTTGATATATTTCCTGGAAGAAAAATTGATCCACATGCACCACATGTGTTATACGTTTGCAAGCCACGAAGTGTGCCATTTTAGAAAGCGTTCGACCATGACGAAGATAGAATCATTACCCCGTTGTGTGCGAGGAAGTATAAGGATGAAATCCATACTGACATCAGTCCAAGGCTGAGTAGGAACATGTAACAGAAGATACAAGCCCGCATTTGAAGCACCCCCTTTCGCTAATTGGCAAGCTCTACATCTATCCAAAAACCTTTCCACACCATGCAATGTATGCTGGGCCAAAAATACGTCGCTGCCACTAGCTGTAAAGTTATGTCGCGACCCATATGTCCCTCATAATGTAATTCCTTGATTACCCGCAAACGTAAGCTGCAATCCGGCACACAAAGCTGCACTCCCCGGAAAAAAAAACCATCCACCAAGGAATATTCGGTCATGGATCCATATTTGACCTTGGTAAGGATAGAACTGAGAAATAGATCGGTCGAGTATAGTTCCGAAAATGTTGAAAACCCCGAAACTAACAAATGCATCGTATTGACTAACACATGCCTTCTACTTAAAGCATCAGCTACCCGATTCAATTTCCTGGCTTTATGACAAATTGAAATGTGAATTGTTGCAAATAGGAAAACAAATATGAATGCCTTGCTGAAACTTTAACCTGACTACCCAAATGTTTCAACGCGTCATGATCAGTAAAAATATGAATTCCGTATGAACCAAGTAATGACGCCAATGTTTTATAGCTTGTACCACCTCATAGAATTCTACATCATAAGTGCTGCAACGACTACGAGCGCTGGAAAATGTTTCACTAAAATGAGCCAGAAGTCGAGTCTGTTGGCTTAATATTGACCCTATTCCCAGCTTCGAAGCATCGCAATGGAGCTCGAATGAAATCTCAAAGTCCGGTAACACCAAAACTAATGCGGAGGTAAGCTTTGATTTGATTAAATCTAATTCTTTCCTAGCCTCTTCCATCAAAAAAAAAGTCATCTACATGCAGTCAGTAAGAGGTGCCATGATATAGGTAAAATGACAGATAAAGCAGTGGAATATTGATGCTAAGGCATGAAAACTACACACGTACGACACTTTTTTGGCTCAGGCCAAGACCGCACAACTTCAACTTTACTCTCAATCATGGATAATCTCGAATCAGATATCACATAGCCAAAAAATAAAACCTGAGACACGCATAGCTTGGACTTTTGCTGAGCCACAAAAAAGTTATTTGTCGCAGGAAAAGAAGAACTTGTCGCAAATGGTCAAGATGATCCGTCATAGACAAACTAGAAATCAAGATATCATCGAAATAAACCACCACGAGTTTCCCAATAGATAGACGTAAAGTTTGATTCATCACACGCATAAAGGTACTTGGAGCGTTAGATAATCCAAAAGGTATAACGATCCATTCAAACAAATCTTCCTGAATTTTAAAAGCCGACTTCCATTCATCACCAGGTCGAAGACGAATCAGGTGGTACCCGCTTTTTAAGTCCAATTTCTAGAAGACTGATGCTTTTCCGATCTGATCGAGTAAGTCCTCCAATCGCGGAATTGGAAACCTGTATCGAACCATAATATTTTTTATGGCACGACTATTCAGGCACATACTCCATGTCCCGCCCTTTTTCGGTATACGGAAAGTCAGAACCGCACACAGACTTAAACTTTCACATATATGTCCCCTAGCCAATAACTCTTCTACTTGGCATCACAATTCCTCATGTTCTCGAGGACTCATCCTATAGTGTAGTCGATTAGGTAGCGCGACACCGGGAACAAGATCAATGTGGTGTTGGATCTCACGCAGAGATGGTAACCTTCTTGATAATGTATCCAGAAATACATCATTGAATTCAGCGAGCAAAGTTGTAATGGCCGGTGGAATTGGTCGTTGTGAGGCTGTTGCAGAAGAGCCCGATAACAATACCACCGCAAAACTTGTCTGTCGGAATTCAAACTCGAATGATAAAACCAAAAAAAAAAAAAAAGAATCTGTTTAGTGGGCGTGTGTGGGACTCAAGCGAATTCACATGTGTGAAAAGCAACCGAGGCGGTGTTGATCATGGCATGAGAACGATGCGTCTATTATAAAACACAAAATTGTGAACATTGGTTTTGTCATTGTGCGTTATAAGGTAGGCTATGCGTTCACGATTATGATCATAAGGTAGACTTTGTCTCCTCCGATCTTATTCATAAAAGAGATAATTATCAATACTTATCTAGAATAATAATTTATTGATATTTGTCATGATTTATCCTGTGTTTAAACCATGTTTATTATCGATTCATGGTTTATTTTAATGAAATCAATTCTATATTTTTAATTGTGTTCAATAACTACGAGTTGTTATATCTTTTTGATTTGATTATTAATTGTTCTAATGATTCATACATCACGTTTTAATAAATAAAAGATTATGTTTTTATTGTGTTTCTAAAAACAACAACTTTTTTAGCTTTATACGAATTTATATTTATTACGTATAACAATATATATATATATATATATATTATATATATATATATATATATAAATTAGTCTGTTTTACAATATAAATATATAGCACGTTTTTTACAATATTAAAGTTGTTTTTTTTAGCTTTATACGAATAGTCTGCTATATATTTATATTGTAAGTTTAAGTATATATTTATAATTCTTTTACGTATAACACGATATAGGCAAGTTTCTTTTTGTTTAACTTTATACGAATTTGTTTTACAGTATACTTAAAGTTATACACTTTCCATAATTCATAACAAAAGAATTATAAATATATTTTATACATAGTTTATATTCCAGATTTTATGAAATTTGGTATATTTTTTTTAATATTTCAGTAAACTATGTCAAAATTTATGAGCTTTGAATTTGGAGCTCTTGATATCAGTGGAGACAACTACTTGGCATGGGCAGTTTTATGTTTGACAAACAGTGCAACTAGCCATACTATTTTTAAAAAAATAAGATTTATTTCACTTGTTTGACAATGAAAGAAGCAAGTGTAAGCACCAAAACAGGTAGTGCAAAGATAATTGAAGGCACTGGAAGAGCAAATATATTATTGTCTATGGGAACAAAGTTCGAAATTTCTGATGCATTATACTCTCTTAAGTCTCAAATAAATTTATTAAGTTTTAAGGATATCCGCAGAAATAAATACCATATTGAGACTACGAGTGAAGGTAATGTCGAATACCTTCAAATCACAAGTAATACCCAAGGCTCTAAAGATATTGTGGAAATCCTACATGCATTCTCCACTAGACTCTACTATACTACAATTAATACAATTGAAGCAAATGTTATAGTAGACCATAAGTCCACAGAAAACCTCAAAGTTTGGCATGACTGGTTAGGCCATCCCGATACAATAATGATGCAAAAGATTATTTACATTTCATGTGGACATTCATTAAAGAACCAGAAGATTCTTCCTAATGATTTTTCATGTGCTACTTGTTCGCAAGGCAAGTTGATAATACGACATTCACCAGTAAAAATCAATTCAGAATCAATAAGTTTTCTGGATCGAATACAAGGAGATATTTGTGGGCCGATTCACCCATCATGTGGAATCTTTAGGTATTTTATGGTTTTAATTGGCACATCTAGTAGATGGTCACATGTATCCTTGTTATCAACTCGAAACTTGGCGTTTTCGAGATTACTTGCTCAGTTGATTAGATTACGAGCCCATTTTCCGGATTTTCCGTTAAAGGCAATTCGCCTCGATATTGCTGGTGAATTCATGTCTCAAGCTTTTAGTGATTATTGCATGTCCATTGGGATAAGTGTTGAACATCCTGTAGCACATGTTCACACACAAAATGGTTTAGCAGAATCACTAATCAAACGTTTATAGTTGATTGCTAGACCATTACTAATGAAATCAAAACTCTCAATATCTGTTTGGGGACATGACATATTACATGCAGCAACATTGATACGCATCAGGCCAACAAGTAATCAAAAGTTCTCCCCATCACAACTGGTTCTGGGTCAGGAACAAATATTTCCGATCTGAAAGTGTTCGGATGTGCTGTATATGTTCCAATTGCTCCACCACATCGATCTAAGATGGGTCCTCAAAGGAGGTTGGGAATATATGTTGGATATGATTCTCCATCAATAATTAAATATCTCGAGCCATCTACAGGGGATTTATTCAAGGCTCGATTCGCAGACTGTCATTTTAATGAGTCTGTTTTTCCAACTCTAGGGGAGAAAATAAACAGCTGGGAAAAGATATAAATTGGAATGAATTATCAATGTCTTATCTTGATCCTCGGACTAAAGAATGTGAATTAGAAGTCTAAAAGATAATTCATTTAAAAAACTTAGCAAATCAGTTGCCAGACGCCTTTACTGACCCAAACAGTGTGATCAAATCACATATACCAGCTGTAAATGCTCCGATAAGAATAAATGTTCCAGAAGGACAAAATCAAATTGCTAATGAGTCTAAGGCACGCCTGAAATGCGGTATACCTATTGGTTCCAAAGATAAAAATCATCGAAAAAGAAAAGGAGCAGAAATTGGCAATGGTGAAACCGAGGAATTACGAATGAAGGATCCCTAGAAGAGACTTCAAACATGACAAAGAATGAAATTCAGGTACATGATAATGAAGAGATCTCAATTAATTATGTCATGTCTGGAATAAAATGGAACCAAAAGCAAATCGACGTCGATGATATTTTTGCATGCAATGTAGCAATTGATATTATGGATGAAGATCATGAACCAACATCTATTGAAGAGTGTACACAAAGAAGTTATTGGCCAAAATGGAAGGAAGCAATAGATGCAGAATTAAAATCTCTCGCTAAAAGAGAAGTATTTGGACCAGTAGTCCGTACACCTAAAGGTGTAAAACCAGTGGGACATAAATGGGTCTTTGTACAAAAGAGGAATGAAAATGGAGAAATTGTGAGGTATAAAGGACGTTTAGTCGCACAAGGATTCTCACAAAGACATGTAGTTGATTATGAAGAGACATACTCTCCCGTGGTGGATGCAACTACTTTCAGGTTCCTTATTAGTCTGACGATAAAAGAAGGACTTGATTTACGTTTAATGGATATAGTGACAACCTATTTATATGGGCCACTGGAAAATGACATTTATATGAAAGTCCCACCAGGATTTAAACTACTTGAAGTAGTAAATTCGAATCCCCGAAGACAATACTGCATAAAACTAAATCGATCTCTTTATGGACTAAAATAGTCAGGGCGTATATGGTATAATCGCCTTAGTGAGTACTTGTTAAGAGAAGACTACAAGAATGACCGTGTTAGTCCATGCATCTTTATAAAGAGATTTGAGAAAAGATTTGTGATGATTGCAGTATATGTTGATGATTTAAATATTATTGGAACTCCTGCAGAGTTTCATACACAGTAGAGTATTTGAGGAAAGAAATTGAGATGAAAGATCTTGGGAAAACAAAATTTTGTTTGGGACTACAAATTGAACATGTAAAGAATGAAATTCTAATACATCAAGAGACATACACAGAAAATGTGCTTAAAAAGTTCTTTATGGATAAAGCACACCCTTGAGTAGTCCAATGGTTGTAAGATCACTTGATGTGTCAAAGGATTCATTCCGTCCTCGAGTAAACAATAAAGAAGTTCTTGGTCCTGAAGTACCATACTTAAGTGCAATAGGAGCACTGATGTACCTTGCTAGTCACACAAGACCAGATTGCGGTGAATTTATTAGCAAGGTTTAGCTCATGTCCAACTCAAAGGCATTGGAAAGGGATTGAGCATATACTTCATTACCTCCAAGGTACAAAAGACATGAGCTTATTCTTTTCTAACCTATCCAATGAAGGCTTAATTGGTTTTGCAGACGCATGATACTTATCTGATCCCTATACTGCTAGATCACAAATAGGATATGTGTTCACTTGCGTAGGCACTGCCATTTCTTGGCAGTCTATGAAGCAAACCCTCACCGCCACTTTTTATAACCATGCAGAGATTTTGGCCATTCATGAAGCTAGTCGCGAATGTGTATGGTTAAGATCTGTAGTTCATCATATACAAAAAGATTGTGCTATTTCTGTAGGGAAAGAAGCTCCAACAATTATGTATGAAGACAATGCAGCATGCATCGCACAACTCAAAGACGTATACATTAAAGGTGATAGAACAAAGCACATTCTACCAAAATTCTTCTTCACACACGATCTACAGAAGAACGGCGATATACATGTTCTACATATCCGTTCAAGCGATAATTTGGCCGACTTATTTACTAAGGCGCTACCTACTTCTACTTTCAAGAAGTTAGTTCATCATATCGTATTACACCGTCTCAAAGATCTCAATACAGGTACTCATGAGGGGTAGTAATTGCGTGTTGTACTCTTTTTCCCTTAACCATGGTTTTTCCCATTGAATTTTCCTAGAAAGGTTTTTATTGAGACATCATCTAAAACGCATTACAAACCATAAATTATAATGAACATCCAAGGGAGAGTGTTATGAATAATAAGTGGATGCCCATTATAAGGCCCATTATTTGTAATCTAGGTTTTACTTGGTCGCCAAGTTCTTGTACTCCTATATAAAGGAGCTTTCATTCATTGGAATATACATCATCAATTCTGCTATCTCTTTTCTATTCACAACAAATGATACGTTTAATTTTCTAGTCTATTGTCGTCTAAATTATAAACAGAGTTCCTTGAAGTAATTAAAACCAAGGAAAATCTATCAACTTCGTCCCCTGTCGATCTTGCTAGTTTTTCCAAATACTCTCATAAATTGTTGGATATGGGTTTAGCATCCATCCAAATTCCATTAGAAATCTTGTTAGAATCAACCACATCCACTTCGACCCAAGAAGATAATCCCGCTAAGGAGTCAATGGCCTAAAAAGGAGTCAGCGTCCAAGCACTATATTTAGGACCCTTCACTCTTCATTCGCGAGACATTGTAACTTGCGAGAGTGCCGAGCTACTTCTATAAAGCTCCGACCTCAAGCAATATTTAGGAGACATGTCATTAGACGGACTCCCACCTCGTACGATCCTGTTCACAGCTCGGTTTCGGCCTTAAGATTAATAAAAACAGTTTCGACCTTACTTAAAGTTTATATTTCACCTCGTATTTCGAATATTTCATATCGTAGCCCGGTTTTATTTACTAGATCAAATTTCCGTACCAACAATTGGCGCCGTCTGTAGGGAACAAGAAACGTTTCTACACTCTATTATGAAGCCGAGATGACAGGACCTCTCCCAACAAATAACAACCCAAGGTCACCAGAGAAAACCCGGAGCCCGCTCGCTCCGAGCTCAGAGTCACCAAACATGTTAAATAACAACCCAATTTCACCAACCAACGCCCGGACTAACCAAGCTAGGGTATCCAGCACCCGCCAAGACGGAGCATGTTTGGAAGATCAGGACCAGGACGTTCCCACTCTCATAAGAATTCTAATGGCTCAAGTCGACGAGCTGACTAGGGACAACAAGGCCCGCTTCGACGTACTCAAAAGCAATCAAGACACATGCAGGGAATGGATTATCTGCAGACCGCCGGGTTTCAAGCATCCCACGCAACTGACAACCCTACTCCGCGACTTCAAAGGGTCCTGTTCGGGGAAACGCCGCCCCTAAACACCGAATCGAGCAGGCAACCACCCATTCACTCGAGACCTACGCCAATCGGATTTATTCAAAGCCAGACAGGAGTAAGCAGGAACAACGAGCTTGAGTCGCTCAAGATTTAATTAGATCACATGACATCAAAAGTTCACAAAGCGACTAGCTCAGCCCCCCAAAATAGACTGGGTCATAAAGGAGACCAGAACACGCCATTCATGAGCAAAATAACGGGAACGCCGGTAAAACACCCAGGAAAGATCAAACTACCTACCTACAACGGCAGTTCAGATCCGCGATAGTACTGGCGGCTTTCAGTATCGCAATGGGACGAGCTCAGTTCTCACCAGAAGAACGCGACGCCGGCTTCTGCCAATTATTTGTTGAAAACCTGAGCGGCGCCGCCCTCAACTGGTTCTCTCGCCTAGAGGCACACTCCATCGACAACTACCACCAATTGATGACCACCTTTTTGAAGCACTACTCAATGTTCATCCAGGAGGGAGCCTCAAGCGCCGACCTCTGGGCCGTAAGTCAACTGTCAAATGAACCCCTCAAATCCTACATTGACAGATTCAAAGTCATAGTCTCAAAAATCACGGTAACCGACAGTGAGGGGCTCCCGGTGCTCCGAAACGGGCTATGGTATGAATCACCGTTCCACGACGAACTGGCCATAAACAAGCTGCAAAATCTTGAGGACGCCCTCCACCGAGCGGACGTCTTCATCGAGATAGATGAGGAGAAGGACCTACTCGCCAAGAAGTTCACCTATCCTAATAAGGGCAAAGACGCGATGTCCGAGAATCCCGACGACAAAGTGAAGAAAGCCACAATGTGCTACGTCAGCGAGCAGCAAGGAAGCCAACAAGCACCCCAGCAGCCAGGGCGCAATCAAACGAACAAACCAGCAAGGTCGGCCATGGAACAAGTACGTGCGAACTGATGATCCAGAAAAAGGCCTTTTGTAGTTTCCACCAGCGCTCCGAACATAGCACCGCAGAATGTCGACATCTCCAAAGCCTGCTATTCGGCGAATATCAGAAAGGAGTGACAAACATAACAAACCGCAATGCCCCAGTAGCATCCCTTGGGAATCGACAGACGCCACGACAACCCAAAAACGAGGGAGAACGGTTCAAGCTCGCCCAGGAGGAAAAAGCGAGGTAAATAGGTCAACAGAGGACAGAACAGAGCGAGATCAACACAGAAATACCAAAGCGAATCCGTGATGACAAAGAGGAGGACGTACCCACACCTAGAAAATGGATTAACATGATCATGGGAGGGCTTCCCACTTGTAACGACTCGGTAAGATCGATATCAGCCTACAGCCAGAAAGCCGACGTAAGCTAGCAATGGAACAAGAACCTTCCCGAAGAGCTGAAACCAGGCACCGAGATTACCTTCACCTCGGAAGACGAAGAGAGCCTCGACAGACCACACAATGACCCACTCGTCGTTGAACTCCAGATCGGTGATTGCGAGGTCACCAAAATCTTGATCGATACAGAATGAAGCGTTCAGAAAAACCTCTCACCGGATTAACCGAAGACACGACCACGACGATTGGGACGATCAAGCTACCGGTGCATGTCAGACGCGTGACCAAATTCACCAAGTTCGTCGTCGTAGACCGCCCAACAATCTACAACGTGATATTGGGAACCCCATTGATTCATGCCATGAAAGCAGTACCTTCAACGTACCACCAGTGCATAAAATTCCCAACCCCGGGAGGGATCTTCACGCTCCGCGGCAGCCAGAGAGTCTCGAGATACTGCTTCACAGTGGAATGCAAAGTAAGACAAACATCGTGCCTCGTATCCGAGAAGACGACCACCACTCCGGGTCCGGAATAAAACATGCAAGACCCGCACCTCAGTTAAAGGGAGAGACCCTCCAGCAAGCATCACGCCCACAAGTAAACTCTCAAGCCCCACCCAATCATATATATATACGAGTAATCGAGCTGCGGCTCAAAGTATGTAAAAGAAAGAACTACGCTTGGCTTGATCTCACATCGAAGAGTACGTAGGCAGCCTATACAGGGTGCAGCCACCCCCCATGTTTTAAATTAAAAAGTCCTATGCACTCTCATATAACTTAGTCCCCTAACAAACTAACTATCGACATTCTGGACAAACGATCAATCCAATAAAAACGTGTCCCATGCCCAGTGACATATTGCGTCACATCGTTGTTTTTAACGACATTTAAGCCGGGGCCAGACCCGCACGAGTCCTTATAAAAAGTTGTGTAAGCCGGACCTGCTCCACGTAACTATGTTCGAGGGCTCTACAGGATAAGCCGAGCAGGTACTCGCACCTAGATAACCAGACGGATGATGAGAGAAGCCGAGCCAAAGCTCGCGCTCACAAAAATCTGTATATAAATGGGCGAGCATTGTTTCGATCCGAGAAAATCAAAGACAAGATAAGTCGGGCACATAATCGCACCTTAAATTTGATCTTGCCCAAAGCCGAGAAACGACTCGCAAACAACAACAACAAAAAACGCTAAAAGGGAGGTGACGATATAAATAAAAATCTATTTTTTATTCCATTCTTGTTAAAATTACAAGGAAATTTACAAAAAAGAAGAAAGCGAACACAACAAAAACAAAAGAAATCTAATTTCTTGAAAGCCGATTTCTTCCGAATCGAAGCTCGTGTGCTGAGCCCGATTTCACCTAACAAGGAGCCGAGCCCCTTTCTTGAAAGACGATTTTGATGTTCGTTCCTGACACGGCCTCGAAAGGCAGAGGCCCAGCAGTGAACAACGACGAAACTAAACCGGGGAGGATCATCATGGGGTAAGAGAGCTTGGGTAAGCCAACCTCAGCACACCAAAAACGAGAGCCGGTCCCCGCAGCCCGATCCCATGGTTCGCCTGGCCACTCTGACATCGACCGCTCTCTCCAAAGGAATCATCCCCTTATATGGAGGAAGAAGAGCCATCTCGATATCCAGCCTGCTGCCCTGCAAAAGAAAAAATAGGGGAAGTTCAGAAAATGGGCAGACAAAAAAAGAAAAAAAGCTTAACAAGCGAATAGCACCCTCACGTCAAAAGAGACAAGTTCAAGACAGGAGAGCCCCCAACACGTTACTAAATTCAGTGACGCATCAGATCCACCCAACCGGAGGAACTGCGCGTCGCCCTTAAGTTCGCAAAAGCGACAAACAAGTGCGGGTATCAGTATATTTCCATACATCGACAAGCCCCCATTTCGCATAAAAAATATGAGCCCGTTCGATAAACAAAAAACACAGAAACTCTGGAGGCCGGAGCCGGCCAGCCACAAAAAAGGCAAGAAACCCCATTACAGAGCGGCCTTGCTGCCACGTCCCACTGGGATTCAACACTCCGACGAAACCAAAAAAAGAAAAGCCAACCACGTTCAACAAAAGAAAGAAGAAAAATCAAAGAACGATGAGATATGAAAAAACAGAGAAGAAGGGAAAATATTTATAACCACAGAGGGCAACGAGTGCCAAAACAGGGCATTCATAGCAATGCGTCAGTTACCAATGTACGCCTTCAATGCGAAAACGGCGGTCCAGTTTCCCATAAACACGCAAAGTAACTTCTTAAAGAGCAGTAATGACGCGTGGACCACGCCTCGAAAATCAAAAGGACACGTCTGATACATCGAAACAACTTCTTACGAGCACAAACAAAGCAAAGCAAGTTCGCGTCAGCGATCAGAAGCCGGACGCCGAACTTGCCAAAAAACAACAACAAACAAAAGAGAGAAGAGGACAAAACATACACATAATATTTGTGAAGGCAGACGATGTTCATACAACGGTTCAAAAAAAGAGGAGGGAAGAGGCTACAGGCTAATTATCAAAACAAGAAAACTATGTCGGGAGCTCGGACACACCAGAAGTAACCCCGTCTCCCACAACCAAAGACGCCACATCTGCCCCTCCTCCTTCCTCGACCCCGCGGGGACAGCAGCGCCACCTGACGAACCTCGCAACAGTGAAGGCGTACATCAATAACTTTCCGCTCCAGGAGAGGCTTATCCACCTCGAGCTGAGCAATCAACGAAGGAGGAACTGGAACACCACAATCCGCGAGCAGACGATATGCGCCAAGGATATTGGCTGCCTGGTTAAACTCTAAAAGCTTGGGAATATAGCGATATCCATGTTCTCTCTCGACCTCAGCTTGGCCAAACGATCGAATGCCTTATTATTCACAGCTTCTCGCTCAGAACAAAGGCGTTCCTCGAAGGATGCCTGGAGCCTGTCGCGCTCAGCAACGAGTAGATCAACTTCCGACCTAAGAGAGTCAACCTCGGACAAAAGATCACACTTCTCGCCCTCAAGTTCGGTCAACCGCCTCTCAAGATCTGCAGCCTTTTGCTTCTCCAAAGACAGAGTGACAGAAGCCCCCTTCGCCTCGTCAAGCTCCTTACGAACCCGCTTCAGCTCGCGAGTGGAGCGTCGCAGCACATCAACTTGTTCCCTAAGAATGCCCTCCGTCGACTTGACCTGCCTTTTCTCGAACTCATAAGAATCCTAAGATGGTTCAAGATAGCGCACACCATGACAAGATGGTGACTTAACTCCTCCTGAAGATGAGGCTTGTGCCTAGCCGAAACAAGCATAAGATCCTTGGTCAGACCAACCGCGAGCTTCTGAACAAGGTTGACACACGACAGCTTGTAATTCACCAAAGGAGCCTTCCCTTTGTGAACATACGACCAAGACGGATCATTCAAATTTAACTCCGCATCACCTGACCCACCCGTCGGGCCGACAGTACGATTAGAAGCCGAGGCAGGAATCGGGCCCCTGCCCTCGGAATCCGATCTCTGCCCTTCAACGCTAAAAGCCTCGGAAGTCACAATGACCTGGTTCGCAGCACCTTCCGGATTCTCCTGCAAACGATTAGCCCCTTCTTCAAAGGCAGCAAGAACATCGTCAAGAACGATCATCGGCAAACCTGTTGCCGCTAAATGCCCCTCAGATATCTTTCGCCTTTTCCTGAATAACCGAGGGGACGACGGTTCACTCTTAACAGAAGGATCCAGCTCCAGAAACGCTGAAGCAAGAAAATGACAATATCAGTAGCAAAGACCTCCCCATCTATAAAAAAAAAAAAAGAGAAGAAAGGGGGAGGAGAAGAGGACACATACCGGAACCAACCTTTCTTAAACAACTTCGTACTCTCTGATCAAACAGGCTCTTGGCCCCTTCGTCCTTCGATAGAGGCCAATCTACACCACCGTGAGCCCTTAACTTGTCCAAGTCGCTAGAAAATCCAGCGGTCCAATGACCTGAAGAAGAACGAACTGCAAAAAAAAAAAAAGAAAAAAAAAAGGAAAAAGCCATGAAACAGACGACACCAAAAGATAAGCGCAAAACAAAGAAAGCTACCAGGGTTATAGTTCCAAGCCGATATGAAAACTCTGCTCAAGTCAAACGTCAGCGCGCTATTAACATGCGCAAAGAAATAACTGTCCTGCCAGTCGGAAGTCTTATCTGGGGATCATATACAACCTTCAAATGACGACCATGCCTAAATTGCACATAAAAAGTCCCAGACGCCCTTGGTTAACAGAAATCGAGGTCAGCTTCTCAAAATGACGAGTAGACATTTCGACCCCATTATCAGCCGCCATGATCAAAATACCTAACACGTTGTGAACGGCGGACGGACAAAGCTGAGAAAGAGCCACCTCCCAAGCCTCGCAATACTCAATCAAAAATCTAGGAAGGGGAAAAACAAATGGCGCTTAGTGAACCAACACTCGTACAAACAAACCCAACCAGGAGGAGAATCCCAGGGTCGCTCGCACAAAGCCGGCAACCAAAGCTCGAGACCGGAAACACGGAACACCGCCGACAGATATCATCAAGGACAGGCTGTTCACAGATCGACGAACGGATCGCCCTAGGGACAATAGTTCACTTCCTTTGCCTCCTTCGATCTCTTTCTCCCACCCATCGAGGAAGTAATTTGAGAAAAATGATCAGTTACAGCCTTACTGGCCTCCAGATGACCTCCCGCGGTAGCAATTCAAGCACCGCCTTTTTGACGACCAGGCCTATCACTACCACTAGGGGTCCGCTCTCCTACATCAGCATGAGTTCGACCCTCAGGGGAATCTGTCGTGACAAGACCGCCGCGAAATCGACGAGGTTTTCTCTTGGCCCGAGACATTAAAAAGTATTCGTCAACCTCAATCGACCCAGATTCAACAAGACTATCTCCGGACGACTCGGAAAAACCAGAATCATCACCACCAGTAGAAGAATGCTCACTACAATCTACCCGCATGATAACGGATCCAGAGACGAGACAACAAAAGCGCAATAACCAGAAGAAAAAAAACAAACGCGAAGACCGCGAAAGGAAAGCAATTACCTGACAAAGACGACGGAATCTGAAAAGACAAAGCCTCGAGAGAAGAAAGAAGCAATTTTTACAAATACGAAAAATCGCACCACGAGCGGTTCGCGTATTTTCGGTTTCTCAAGAATCGCAGAAGAAGCTAAATAACTAAAGATATTCGCGAACTAATGCGACACAGCTTAACAAGATTTCTGCCTGACTTGGATACTCGAAGAAATTCATCAACCTCGACTAAAACACCGCGGCTCGGTGAACTGGGGGGGGGGGGCTAACTGTTAGATATGGATTTAGCACTTATCCAAAACCCATTAGAAATCTTGTTAGAATCAGCCACATCCACTGCGGCCCAAGAATATAAGCTTGCTATGGAGTCAATGGCCCAAGAAGGAGTCTGCGTCCAAGCACTATAAATATGACCCTTCACTCTTCATTCGAGAGACATTGTAACTTGCGAGAGCGCCGAGCTACTTCTATAAAGCTCCGACCTCAAGCAATATTTAGGGGCACGCCAATAGACGGACTTCCACTTCGTACGATCATGTTTACAGCTCGGCTTCGGCCTTTTTATTAATAAAAACAATTTCGACCTCATTTAAAGTTTATATTTCACCTCGTAATTCAGATATTTCAGATCACAGTCCAGTTTTATTTACAAGATCGAATTTCCGTATCAACATAAATCTAATCATAAAGACACCGTTTTATAGAATTATAGGTAATTTTGTAATATGCTGGTCACTTTTACATAGTATTACTATTCTAATGTAGAAACATCGTTTTTGTTTGTTCTTGAACAAACATCATTTTTTGTTCATAATTAAAGCCACCAATTTTATGTTTTTCTTTTTAGTTTTAGTGGGTTTTTTTCGGTAACGTTTTGGTGTTAATTTTATATTTTTCAGATTTAGAATTTAATTTTTTTGTGTGTTCTATGAGAATAAGACTCTGAATGGTAACAATGTATTGGGCAGTACGGATCAAGCGGATAATAATAAGTGGTGCGGTCCAAATGTAGTTTTATAAAAAAACACATATTGCGGAATATGAGCGATTGAAGTAAAAAAATAATACGTAATAAATTTTGAATAGTGACAAAAACTTGCGGTACGTATAATATTTTATTATCATTTACTTAAAATTATAACTAAATTTTTTTCTTCACGGAAAGTTGTTGTAATTGATAATATTAATATACAAATATTTTTTTAAATAATTTGTTTTTAGTAATAATAAATAGTGAAACACACTTCAAACACACCTTTTTTTTTCAATAGTTGATATATATTCGACCGTTAACAAAGTCATAGCCAAAATATGGATCCAATGAAGGAATGTTTTGGTTGATCCTGATTCAATTCTCAGATTCAGATTATCCTAAACATGCTGATCTAGGTTCTTCTTGTATAGAAACAATGATATCTCACCTTATACCTGTTTATGCAGCGGAAAGAGAAGGTATATCAGAGATCAGAGAGCCACCGAGTGATAACTCCTCCAGAGGTTCACACACGCACACCAAGCAGGAAGAGAGGCTGCTAGACCAAAGAAGAGGAGGCGCAGACAGAGAGAGAGTTGGCGCAGGGAGGCTAGGGTTAAAGAGAAAGAGATTTGGGTTTTAGTTTATAAAACCCTTCTCTTTCCCTTTTGGGCTTTTGGGCCCAAATACCAATCTGATTAAATCCCTTGGATTTAATCAGACCCATTTATCTCTCTCTAAGTACGACAAATGCCTGGCACTTTTACCGTACTTCTGCTAAGCCGTTCCTACACATTTTCCTGTTAGCTTAGGCGTGTGACCCATATGGGATCATATAATAAAGGCAATAAGTCCAAGACTTATAGATCATGAGCGGACTCTAGCAAGCCATCATGACCCCCAGTATTATATGACTTATGTCTGATCATTGACATACTCTTACTTTCTAGAGACAGTACCGAGATTACTGGACACAATTCCAACAATCTCCCACTTGTACTGGAATCTCTCTGTATTCATAATCCTTTTGTCTCAATATCTCGATTAGTCATAAGGCAAGATTAGTGTCATCCTTATAAAGCCTAATCTTGTTCATCGGACTCTGATTCGATACTGACAAACCAAACGACTCGGGACAGTCCGTTTGAGCATGGCCATGCATTTTCCAGTATTCAAATCTCCGATTGGCCTAGAGATATTCACTCCATTTATATTGGAGGGACAAATTCCGTCTTGTTCCATCACTGTAAACTACTCATTTCATAATGTACCCAAACAAGGTCCTTATAACTATCGCAGAACGATAGCGTTAGACAATGATCAAAGTGCATCAGTCCATGTGCAGTCACATGCATGCGAACTCAGGTCTAAGGACTATACTCTATAGTCGTAGTAAGAATCTCTTATGACACAGATATAAATATCCTGAAGAGTTCTTATAATCGGGTCTTGTCCGGTCGTATGTTCCCAACATGCACCTATGTACTGACTTTGATGCCGCGCATCTATGACACACTGAGACTTTGTCATAAGTCACATACCAATCTAGTCTCACACGGTTGTTGGTGTTCCAATTTCAACAACCTTCGACTAGGGACTGAATGATATAAGCCATCTATCAAATATAGGGTCTCATGATCAAGCTAAATGACTTTGATGACTCAAGATCAAGTCACTTACTTCGATGACCTATAAAATGGTTTATATCACTTTGGAACGATTATTTCATCACAGTTAAAATAATCTTGAAATAATAATTTCATTAAACATAAGAATGTTTTACAAGAACATATCAAATAACTAAATAAAAGCCCTCAAACTCCAACTCAAATTTAGATTACATTTCAATGTCTCTAATGCCTACAGCTTCAGTCAGAAACTCGAGCTTAGGCCTTGGGAGTGGGTTTGTCAACGGATCAGCGACGTTATCATCTGTCTGAACTCGGCTGATCTTGACTTCCTTTCTATTAATGATATCACGTATCAAGTGAAATCTTCTTAGAACATGCTTGGATTTCTGGTGTGATCTCGGTTCCTTTGCCTGAGCTATAGCACCATTGTTATCACAAAACAGTGCTAGAGGCTCAGCCGCATCTGGTATCACACCTAGTTCAATAATGAACTTTCGTATCCAAACAGCTTCCTTCGCAGCTTCTGAGGCGGCGATATATTCAGCTTCTGTAGTGGAATCAGCAACTGTGTCTTGCTTGGAGCTTCTCCAACTGATTGCACCGCCATTCAGACAAAAGATATAACCGGACTGTGACCGGAAATCATCTTGGTCTGTCTGGAAACTTGCGTCCGTGAATCCACTGACTTTAAGCACATCACTTCCACCGTACACCAAGAAATTATCCTTAGTATGTCTTAGATACTTCAAGATATTCTTTACGGCAATCCAATGGTTTTCACCTGGATTTGACTGGTATCTACTCGTCATGCTCAATGCATAAGCAACATCAGGACGAGTACAGATCATGGCATACATGACAGATCCTATTGCAGATGCATAAGGAATATTCTTCATGCGCTCAAGCTCAGCAGCCGTCGCAGGGCTCTGCTTCTTGCTTAGTGTTGTGCCATGTACCATTGGTGTGAAGCCCTTCTTGGAATCTTTTATGCTGAATCTTTGTAGGACTTTGTCAATGTATGAATCTTGACACAAGCCTATCAGCCTTCTAGATCTATCCCGGTAGATCCTGATTCCAAGAACGTATGCGGCTTCACCCATGTCTTTCATGGAAAAACAACTTCCAAGCCAGTCCTTTACGGACTTCAGCATTGGAATGTCGTTTCCGAGAAGCAGTATGTCATCGACATACAGAATAAGAAATACTATCTTGCTCCCACTAGTTTTCTTATACACGCATTGTTCTTCTTCGTTTCTGATGAAGTCAAATTGCTTGATCGCTTCATCAAAACGAAGATTCCAGCTCCTCGATGCTTGCTTCAATCCATAAATGGATTTATGAAGCTTGCATACTTTCCCAGCATTCTTTGGATCTATGTAACCGTCAGGTTGCGTCATATACACATCCTCTTCCAGAATACCATTCAGGAAGGCGGTTTTCACGTCCATCTGCCAAATTTCATAATCATGAAAAGCTGCAGTTGCTAGTAGAATCCGAATAGATTTCATCATAGCCACTGGTGAATAGGTTTCATCGTAATCCACACCGTGAACTTGTCTGAAACCTTTTGCCACCAACCTGGCTTTATAAATCTGGACATTTCCATCCACGTCAATCTTCTTCTTGAAGATCCATTTGCACTCGATGGCTTTTACACCAGCGGGTAAGTCAACCAACGAAAATACTTGGTTGACCGACATGGAGTCCATTTCGGAATCAGTGGCCTTGCGCCACTTCGAGGAATCTGGGCCTATCATGGCTTGATTGAAGTTCGATGGTTCATCACCATCAATGATCAGAAGATCATGACAGTCAGTCACGAGGAATCCTTGATATCTCTCGGGTTCGTGACGGATCCTCCCGGATCTTCGAACTTCAGGTACTACAGGTTCAGGCTCTACAATTTCTTGTAGGTCCTCCTGCTGCTCTTCCTCATTAGGTTGAGCAGTATCCTGTTCATCTTGAATTTCTTCAAGCAGTACCTTACTCCCACTGTCTTTCTTAGAGAGAAACTCCCTCTCAAGAAAGTTACAATCCCGGGCAACAAAGATCTTGTTCTCGGAACGTAGATAGAAGTAATAAGCCTTGGTTTCCTTTGGATAACCAATGAAGTAGCATTTATCAGACTTTGGTGTAAGCTTGTCTGAGATTAATCTCTTGACATAGGCTTCACAACCCCAAATTCTTAGATAAGACAGCACTGGAGCCACTCCAGTCCATAATTCATATGGTGTCTTTGCTACTGCTTTCGATGGCGCTCTATTTAGAGTGAACACTGCTGTTAGCAGAGCATATCCCCAAAGGGATATTGGAAGGTCTGTGTGACTCATCATAGATCGAACCATATCCAATAAGGTCCGATTTCTCCTCTCAGACACACCATTCCATTGAGGTGTTCCGGGAGGAGTGAGTTGGGATACGATCCCACACTCCCTTAGATGATCACTGAATTCTTGGCTTAAGTATTCTCCTCCTCGGTCGGACCGAAGAGCCTTAATGCTTTTGCCAAGTTGGTTCTGTACTTCATTTTGGAATTCTCTGAACTTCTCAAAAGATTCAGACTTATGTTTCATCAAATAAACATATCCATACCTACTGAAATCATCAGTGAAGGTAATGAAGTACTGATAGTTTCCTCTTGCATTTGTGGACATTGGGCCACACACATCAGTGTGTATCAGGCCCAATAAGTCACTGGCCCTCTCGTTAGGTTTATTAAAGGGGGCCCGTGTCATTTTGCCCATCATGCAGGATTCGCATTTCTCACATGACTCAAAGTAAAATGAGCCAAGAAGTCCATTCGAATGGAGCCTCTTGATGCGTTTCTCGCTGATGTGCCCTAAACGACAATGCCATAGAAACGTTCGGTTCTCCTCATTAGGTTTGAACCGTTTGGTATTAATGTTATAAATTGGCGCGGATTGATCGAGTATGTAAAGCCCATTCGTAAGAGGGGCAGAACCATAGAACAAATTGTTGCGATTGAAGGAACATAATTTATTCTTAACTGAAAAATCATAACCTTCCAAATCCAACAAAGAAATTGAAATAATATTTCTGCTTATAGCAGGTACAAAATAACAATTATTGAGTTCTAAAATCAATCCCGAAGGTAAAGACAACAAGTATGTGCCTACAGCTAGTGCTGGAACTTTCGCTCCATTCCCAACTCGTAGCTCCACTTGTCCTTGCTTCAGCCTTCTACTGTTGCTGAGTGCCTGCATATTAGTACAAATATGAGCCCCACAACCAGTATCCATAACCCATGAGGTATTATCAGAAGTAGTTGTATTAACTTCTATAACAAAAATACCTGTCGAAGAAGTCTCGAGAGTCTTCTTCTTCAATTCCTTTAGACCTTCTTGGAATTTCTTACATTCTCTCCTCCAATGCCCTGGTTCTTTACAGAACCTGCATATGTCAGTTGGCCCAGCCTTGGACTTGGGCTTGGGCTTTGGCGTGTCCTTGTCCGCGACTTGGACAGCCTTGGCCTTTCCCTTATCCTTAGCAGAGGATTTCTTAAACCCCTTGCCCTTTTGCACCATAAGCACATTGGGGTCCTTGGCGGTTTTCCTCAAGTTGGGCTCTGCAGTCTTGAGCATTCCGTGAAGCTCAGGCAATGTCTTACTCAAGCCATGCATGTTAAAGTTCAGAATGAACTGATCATAGCTTGCAAGTAATGACTGCAGAATGATGTCACAGGCAAGTTCTTGGCTGATAGGACAGTCGAGTTTCTGAAGATGATCGAGATAACCCATCATCTTCAAGACATGAGGACTCACTGCCGCATTCACAGCCAACTTACAGTCTAAGAGGTTCTTAACTGTCTGAAACCTCTCAGTCCTTGCTTGCTCCTGAAAAAGCGATTTCAGGCTTGCCATTATCTCAATTGGTGACAACACACTCTCGAACTGCATTTGCAGCTCAGCAGTCATTGTCGCCAACATAAGGCAATACACATCATTTTCATCTGACGAATGCTTTTCCCAAGCATTATGCAGAGTCCTGGCGGCATTGCTAGCAGGCCTCTCGGGGAGAGGATCACGAAGGACATAATCCTTCTTCTCCTGCTTGAGGACCAGCCTCAAGTTCCTTGACCACGTCAGGAAGTTCGTTCCAGTCAGCTTCTCCTTCTCGAGAACAGACCGGATTGAGAATGTGTTTTGTGTGCTTGTAGTAGTCATAGCTGAAATATATAAGATAAAAAGGTTATTAGTTAATATGTTCAATATGATTAATCTTATATTATACTTAATATAATTAATCACGCATTATATTCAATAACATAAGTTACCCTCAATAGAATATAATGATTCCAAGATCCACATATAACTAAGATCAAAGTGGGCCACTGGCCGTCACCCAACCTTAGCTTATATCGGTAAGCCCTTTGTCGGCTAATTATATCCGTGATATAACTCTTGGTTGTGAATCTGGGCCCGAGGCCCAATCCACTCTGATGTCTCAAGGCCCGGGACTCCCGATGGCCTAGTCAAGAAAACCAGACTATACAGTCATGTAATCATTAATGTCTGGGACTCCCAATGACATTTATGAATCACAAACCGTCTTATCCACGCAAAAGTAGACACCCTCACACTGTAAGGCCATGAATACAATTGAATGGGCTTCGACAGCTGACATAGCCTGGACAAGACATCCAACGCTTGATATTATTTGAGGTTCGTAGGTTTATTAAAATTTCATTCCCAAAATAGAAGATTACTATTTCGGGAAACTTTCTATTTTTGGAAACCTACTATTTTTGGAAACTTTCTAAAATTGGAAACTTTCTAAAACCGGAAACTTTCTAACTTTAGAAATTTCTTAAAATCCAAAACCCGCAAATCTAGAAACTTCTATTTTAAGAAACTTTCTAATTTCAAAATTTCGGAAACTTTAATTTAAAATCGACTTTATAATTTTATAAAATAAATTTTAAATTAATCTGAAGAAAAGACTCAAATAATTGGCCCAATTGTTTTAACTTCTTGGCCCGAGGCCCAAGAATTGGTCCATGTCCAAGACATGACCCAATTGTCCAATTAAATGACATAACCGGTCTGGTTCATTAAAATTGGTCTAACCAAATTTTAATTACTACGATGACCACAATTGTCAACCGGTTATTTACTAAACCGGATTTTCTCAATTTATTTGGTCCAACCAAATCAAATTAGAAAATCCTGGTTTAGGCACAAAATCCAATATTTCGACTTTGGATTTCTTATCCCGGTTTAACCAGAATTTAATAAAATTATTAAATCTGTTTATTAAACCGAGACGTTTAATTTTTAATAAAATTTTAAACCGAACCGAACCGAATTGGTCACAAACCAATCATGGTTGTGACCTAGCTTCTCGATCACCATGCCCAGCCGCAAACCGTGCGCCAACGATCCGAGATCGAGACGATGCCCAGCTGCGGACGGGACGATGCATCGCGGGCTGGCCGGTCGTGCGTCATGCGATCGCCGAGCGATCGAGACGCGGGACGACGCTGGACAATCGTGACGATGCTGGACGATCGACCGCGATCGTTTGATCGATCCGCTCGGTCCATCCTTGCACGATCATCACGGATCGGGACGACTCTCGAGACTGCCGGGACACGATCACCGTGTGATCCACTCGGCCGATCGATCTTCGTCTCGCGGTCGGATGATCACGCGACTCGATCCTTTAGCGATCGGTCCGTGCATCATCAAACCGACGCATACCAAGTCAATATAGCTTGGTTTTGCGATTTCAAATATGTTTAGGTTTCAATTCCTTGTTGCTTAAGTGATTTCTCTTATCAGTAGTTGATTCAAAACACCTTTTAAACAAGAAAAACAATCCTAAACGAGATTCTAAACAAGAAAAACCAGAACCAATAGCTCTGATACCACTGAAGGAATGTTTTGGTTGATCCTGATTCAATTCTCAGATTCAGATTATCCTAAACATGCTGATCTAGGTTCTTCTTGTATAGAAACAATGATATCTCACCTTATACCTGTTTATGCAGCGGAAAGAGAAGGTATATCAGAGATCAGAGAGCCACCGAGTGATAACTCCTCCAGAGGTTCACACACGCACACCAAGCAGGAAGAGAGGCTGCTAGACCAAAGAAGAGGAGGCGCAGACAGAGAGAGAGTTGGCGCAGGGAGGCTAGGGTTAAAGAGAAAGAGATTTAGGTTTTAGTTTATAAAACCCTTCTCTTTCCCTTTTGGGCTTTTGGGCCCAAATACCAATCTGATTAAATCCCTTGGATTTAATCAGACCCATTTATCTCTCTCTAAGTACGACAAATGCCTGGCACTTTTACCGTACTTCTGCTAAGCCGTTCCTACACATTTTCCTGTTAGCTTAGGCGTGTGACCCATATGGGATCATATAATAAAGGCAATAAGTCCAAGACTTATAGATCATGAGCGGACTCTAGCAAGCCATCATGACCCCCAGTATTATATGACTTATGTCTGATCATTGACATACTCTTACTTTCTAGAGACAGTACCGAGATTACTGGACACAATTCCAACATCCAAAAGGATATGATCAGAGTTTTGAGATCAACATAAGCAACAACCCATATAAGAACCAAAAATGGGGACTTAAGTTATTCAAATCTAAACCAAAACAGGAAGCTAACAATGAGAGGCGCCTCTCTCATTCGCAAAGAACCCCGCGAGCCAATAAGGGTGGCCAGCCGATACGTACGAACCGAAGCGGGCATCAAGAGTTACTGATTGCGCGATGAGAGAGGCGCTTCTGTTTGAGGAGACAGTTTCCACCCGAAGAGACCAGTCTTTAATCAAGGCTAGACTTGCTAAAAGTTCAGAGGAGTAGAAAGCAAAGGAAGGCCAAGCCTCTGGCCAGAGTATGGCATCTAGGATATTAGCAGCATTCATACCAAAAACCACTTGGTTCTTCTTAAGAGAGGCCATGTCTTGAATAGCCCAGCGAAGAGCTTTAACCTGCAACTGGAAAAGTGAATCAATCCTCAGGAATCTCCTTCTGCTGTGCATCAGAACAACTCCATTGGAGTCTCTTAATACTCATGCAACACCTCCAAACTGGTTCCTTTTCGACCAGGACACACCAACGTTACAGATAAGCCACTCTTCCTGCGGCTGAGACCACTATTTTTCAAAGACCATCTTCCTAACTGGTCGAGATGATAACACTTCATCTTCCAAGTCCTGAGCCAGAGACCACAAATCTGATTCTTCAATGATCTTGTTAGCTGTCTCCAACGGAGAGAACATATCACCTTCAAAGAGTAAAATATTCATGTTCTTCCATAAGTACCAAAGCGCCCATGGGTAACATCTCCTGGTCTGAACAGGAAGCTCCTTTTTCCTGTTAAGGCTTTGCAGGTAGCTCATATTCTCAAACACTGAATCAGGATGAAACCCTTCCATGGGTAGAGGAATGTTCAGAAGAGCCCAGACTGTTGGGAATGTCCTGAAATCTACTGTACTTGCTCTAAATGAAAGTCGTATAGTCGAGATGAGACAATCACATAACACTAGGTAGTCGTAACGCTTTGCTAGAATCCACTTATGATCAATGAGTTGAGAACTCATTGCTAGTGTTATATGATCCTACAGGGTCACACACCTAAGCAAACTGGGCGTTAAAGACGAGGTTGATCATTAATGTAATGATCCATTAAATGCATATGTGATATGCATTCGATATCAATGTTCTGGGGAGCATCGATCGTTGCAGATATTGCATCGATCGATGCACTCGCGGATTAATCAGATTAATTCGGTTTAATCGTTGGTTAATTCCGTTGTGGTTTAAGCCGACATATATAAGATATATGGTCGACCTAAACTCGACACTAACCTAATTCACAGCCACCAGAACACAGATAGACACCTCTCTGGAGATTAGATCTCTGTAAGGCACTAGCATCCCTGCGGTCCAGTTTGTGTGCGTGTGGATACCAGTAGAGGCGCAGCATTTGAGGCGCTTCGTGATCTCGATTATCTGCAAACACTTCCGCTGCATATTCATCAGGTAATCTCGAGATCTGATAGATTCAATTACATGAACCTTAGATCCTAGGCTCGGAATTCAGACTAGGGTTGCTAATCCTGATTAGAACTGCTAGAAATTCATTCAGTGGTATCAGAGCTTTAGGGTTCCATTGAATCAGTAGCATGATGATTAGATTAGTTGAATCTAGATCTTTGTATAATTGATACAAGCATGCTAAAATTCGTTTTCCTGAAAACCTAGTTTAGGGTTCTGATCGAAAACGTTTAAGAGTTTTCTCGCATGGTGTCGATCGATGCCAATCCGGCATCGATCGATGCAGGGCGAAAACCCGAATAAAATTTATGGTGTCTATCGTTGCCAATCCGGCAACGATCGATGCAGGGCGAAAACCCAAATAAACCTAGTTTTCGCCTAGTGTCGATCGACTCAATTGTTGCATCGATCGACACAGCCTCGCGAGATTGTTGGATCGGTTCAATTGGATTGGACCGGTTATCGAGCTTGGTTAATAATGGTCGAACACTGTGAATGGTTTAAAAGCGATTGGTTTGATTAGGTTGGCATCGACCGATGCTAATGTAGCATCGATCGACGCTGACCGGTATTCAAAACCGGATCAATTGGATTGATCGGTTATCGCGGATTAATTAATTGTAAGAATTAAAACATAGTAAAACTGAACGTTTTAAATGGTTCCGTTCCTCAACCAAATATCAAGTGATACTTGATGTCTTTCCAATCTTGTCAACTGTCAAGACTCATTTCATTGTACGATAGGCTTGCAGTGCAAGGTGTCAACAATTACATGAGTAAGGCATGAAGTAATCGTGTTAATGGGCTTGTAGTGCAAGGCATCAACAATTACATGACTGAAGAGATTGGTTTGCTTGACTGGGCTATCAAAATCGTTTTGGGCCCAGAGACATCAGGTGGATTGGACATGAGATGTCGATCCACAACCAAGAGTTATATTGGATATAACTAGCAAAGTTGTTGCTTACCTATATAGCTAAATTTGGGTGATAGCCTGTGGCTCACTCAAGTTTGGTGAAGTATGGATCTTGGATCATTATATTCATCTGAGGAAGCATTGATTGAATATAATGCGAGTTTTCTTAAAAGTTAAGATTTCTCATTTCTTGAACATCATAACTAAACCTTTTTCTTTTCTATGTTCTCAGCTATGACTACTACTCATAATAATTCTTTCTCCCTGCGATCCGTCCTTGAGAAGGACAAGTTAAATGAATCGAATTTTCTCGAATGGTATCGGAACTTGAGAATTGTTCTCAAGCAGGAGAAGCGGGACTATGTCCTTGAAAATGTTCTCCCTGAAAAACCGAGATCCAATGCCGCACATGCAGAAAGGAGTGCTTGGGACAAGCATTCCAATGATGTGGTCGATGTGAATTGTCTCATGTTGGCTACCATGAACTCGGACTTGCAGAAGCAATACGAGAACGTGGAGTCGCCAGTGGAGATGATTACTAGCCTGAAAAGCATGTTTCAGGAGCAAGCACGAACTGAGAGATACCAGACGGTTAAATCTCTCATTGAATGCAAGCTACCAAAGGACAGTCCGGTCAGTCCTCATGTCATTAAGATGATGGGTTATATTGATAACCTGGGGAGACTGGATTGTCCCATTAGCCAAGAGTTGGCTACTGACATCATTCTGCAGTCACTGCCGTCAAGTTATGATCAGTTTGTTATGAACTATAACATGAACAACTTGACGAAGACGTTGACTGAACTGCATGGCATGCTCAAGACAGCTGAGCCTAATATCAGGAAGGGCACTCCTAATGTACTTATGGTACAAGGGGGTAAGAAGTTTAAGAAACTTGGCAAAGGCAAGGGAAAGGGCAAGGCAGTCCCGGTTGAGAACCAGGACACGCCTGCGCCGGCCCCGAAGCCCAAGCCGGGCCCATCTGAGACTGATAAGTGCCATTACTGTAAAGAGCCTGGGCATTGGAAGAGAAATTGCAACAAATTCTTGGAAGAGAAGAAAAAGAAGAAGAAGACTTTCGAGACTTCATCTTCAGGTATTTATGTTATAGAAGTAAATGTTACTACTTCTGGTTCTACTTCTTGGGTATTGGATACCGGCTGTGGTGCTCATATTTGTACAAATATGCAGGGCCTAAGCAACAGTAGGACGTTGGAAAAGGGACAAGTGGACCTGCGTGTGGGGAATGGAGCAAGAGTTGCTGCATTAGCCGTAGGAACATTTAACATGTCTTTACCTTCTGGTTTGGTTTTAGAACTTCATAATTGCTACTATGTACCTGCTATAAGCAGAAATATTATTTCTATTCCTGTTTTGGATTTGGAAGGATATCAGTTTTCAATTAAGAATAAATGTTGTTCTTTTGATTACAATGATATGTATTATGGTAGCAGCCCATTAGAGAATGGGCTTTATGTTCTAAACCAAAGCACAGAAATCTATAACATTAACACCAAGAGATTCAAATCAAATGACACGAATCAGACTTTTCTATGGCATTGTCGTTTGGGCCACATAAACGAGAAACGGATTCAAAAGCTCCATAGTGATGGGCTTTTGGGCTCATTTGATTATGAATCATGTGAGAAATGTGAATCTTGTTTACTAGGCAAAATGACTAAGGCCCCTTTCAACAAATCAGTTGCAAAGACCCCACATGAGATGTGGACTGGAAATGTGTTGGGAATGTCCTGAAATCTACTGTACTATCTCTAGAAAGTATGATAAATGTCGAGATCAGACATAAGTCATAAATACTGGGTGATCATGATGGCTTGCTAGAGTCCGCTCTTGATCTATAAGTTTAGGACTTATTACCAGTATTGTATGATCCCAAAGGGTCACACACCATAGCTAACGGGAAAGTTAAGATGGAATTAATACGGTAAGATGCTAAGGCATTTACTGTATTTGTACAGAGAGTTGGGCAGACAACAAATGGGCTTTTGTCTGATTTGTGTCTTGGGCCCAAAAGACTAATGAGCCATTAGTTTAATTAATTAATTAAACTTGGGCCCATTAGTGAAATAAGATTGCAACAAGGGTTGAAAAACCCTAGCATTCTTTTGGTTGGCGATTTTTGGAGCTGGTGGCCGCGGCTCTCTCTCCTCCCAATCGTCTCTCTCTCTGTCTTGATTCCATCCGGTCTAGCAGCCATCCCCTGCTTGTAAGAGTGTGGATACCAAGGAGGAACAGGTATTCATCTGTTCTAATCTGATCTTGTCATTACCACCAATCATTCCGCTGCAAAGGTAAAGATCAGGTTTGTTTTATGATTCGATTACAAGAACCTAGATCTGTTTAAGATTATGTGCTAGGTTGCAATCTGAGAATTGAACCATAAAAAAACGCATAATCCATCAGTGGTATCAGAGCTTAGGTCATTAGATTCTTGTAATTTGGATCATATGAATGTTTAAAGGTTTTTGAATCAATTGAATGAATTAAAATTGATTAAAATCTTAAAACCCTAATTGGCTACATGTTTTTTTGGTCTCGGATCAAAAGTATGGGATGTGGCCGATGATCGCATGTATCTTAATGTGATCGGATCATTAAGATGATGGGTTGCCATCGGTTTCTTGCATCGCAAGAATCAATACCCTAATCGGCTTTCTTATCTTGGTCTCGGATCGATAGCGTTAGTGCTGATGATCGATCGGCCTTGGCTTGGATGGATCGCTTGATGGCCGTATGTATCGATCGGTTAATGATCGATCATGTCATTGTGCCAAGCGATCGATCGCACGATGTGCCGTGTGATACGTGATCGTGAGTGATCGATCATGGTCGAGCGTGAGTCGATCATCGATCGTGCGTTGGCCAAGCATGAGCGACCGATGACCGTGTGATCGTTTGGGCCGAGATCGATCAATTGATCGTGAAGCCGTGGGACGGATCATGCGTGATGGGCCGAGTTGGATCATGGATCCGATCGTTTGGCCCGTTAAATTTTACGTCCCGCGAATAGTCAATCGGTTAAACCGAGCTTCGCGGTTCGTTGCCCAAACCGCACCGATTAATCCGGTCCATTTAATTGGCGGTTAATCGAGTGTTTAAAGCCTTAAACCGCAAGTTAGGTCAAAATTGGCTAAAACACTAGGTGTTTCTTCCCGGTTTTGGACTTAACTGAACCGATCCAATTTAATTGGTGGTTCAAGCGGTTAACCCAAATCGCGGTTTGCTGGAAATTATTTAATACAATTGGTATTATTTAATTTCTGGTTAAACCGGATTGAAATTCATAAAATTGAATTTTAACCTAAACCGAAGGCTGGTCTAAGTTTGATTTGGTTGGACCAAATAATTTAGAGCTGGTCTGGTTTAGTAAATAACTGATGGTTTTGATAGTTAATTTGGTCTTGGACCAGAATTAATAAACCGACTCGGTTATGTCAAATTATTGGGCCAATTGGAATTCTATGGTCTTGGGCCAAGAATTGGGCCTATAATTTGTGACCCAACCCAAAATATTAATAAAATATTAAATTAGAAATTTCTACTTTTAGAATGTTTCTAAATTTAGAAAGTTTCTAAAACAAGTAAGTTTCCCAAAATAGTAATCTTCTATTTTTGGAAATAAAACTTAAAATCCTCAAAACCAATATCAAGCTTGGATGTCTTTCCAATCTTGTCAGCTACTTAACGCTTATTCGATTACAGATATGGCTTACAGTGTGAGGTGTCTGTTTTCGCGTAAGTAAAGTAGTATATAGTCACTAATTTCATTGGGAGTCCCAGACTTTAGTGATTATTTGGCTGTAAGAGATTGGTTTCCTTGACTGGGCCATCGGGAGTCCCGGGCCTTGAGACATCTGGTGTTTTGGGCCTTGGGCACAATTCACAACCGAGAGTTATATGAGATATAACTAGCTGTGTGTATGCTTACCAAGTAAAGCTACTTCTGGGTGACGGCCAGTGGCCCACTTTGGATTTAGCTGAACATGGGTCTCGGAATCATTGCATTCTTATGAGGTTAAACAAAGAAATTTTGAATGCAATGCGAGTTTTCTTATAAGTTATTAATGATAGGTCAAGAATTAATCCCTATACTAAACTGCAAGTGTACAGCAATGTCAAAGTAGTATATAGGGTTATCGAATCCACAGGGACACTTGGTCTCAAGAGAATCAAACCGTAGGGAATGAATACTAGAAATAAGCAATGTGATTGTATTGAAAATAGTGCAAGAAAGTAAATCAGTAGCAGAGATTATTGGTTGTGAAAGCAAGTAATTAAAAGCGTCAAACCTAGGGTATTCTCAGGAAATCAGACTAGCAGACAGTTCATTCAGCAAGGATCTAATTAAGCACAGTTCTAGAACTCAAAACACAGAAATAGAATTAACCAAATTCCTTTGCGATAATTCTCTAAGTCTAAGTGCAGCAAACCAAACTTCCGTTTGCGAGAACTAACAGATTAAACTAGCAATAAGCTCGAGTTTGATATGTTCACAATTATCCTAAACCAAACTTTCGTTTGCGCAAAGTTTAATTGCCCAATTTAATTAGTTCAGATTCCTAAACCCCACTTCCGTGACGTATTTAGCAACCTAAGATCTAGATTCTAATTGATCAGGTTAGAACTAGCTTTAAGCACAATTAAATTGAAGAACAGATATAGTTTGAATCCTTAACTGAAATTGAACAAGTCTAGCAAGTCATGAAATCCTATGTGAGAAACCCTAAGTCTAACTAGGAATCTACTCAGACATAGATAATGAAAACATGATCATATGATAAGTAAATTGCATAAAAGAATAAGAGTAAAAGGGGTTCGAAATCTTCTCCAAATACAGATGATGAATTAGGTTCAGATCAGCCCCAAAAGCTCTAAAAATCCTCTGCTCTTAATTATGAAAAGTGTGTCTAATAAAAACTCTAAAAACTCTATTATATAGGCATAATCTCGGCCAGGGGCTTCTTTGTAAATATCAGGAACTTCTGGATCAAAGTGCAAATTCTTCACTCTTCTAAACCGCCGAGTTTTTGGCCCATCTCGCTGGTGCAACGATCGTTGCTAGAGTGCAACGATCGACACCTTTCTCTGTTTCGGACAGTGAACTCTATCTCTCGGCCAATCACTCCAAAAATCTCCAAAATGCTCCATAATCTCCAATTTAGCTCCCAACCTGATTATACCTGTAAAAGACTCTAAACAAAGACAAAAGACACTAAAACACATCTATATCATGGCCTAAAACTAGTAAAAACCATGATATATCAACTCCCCCACACTTAGCCTTTGCTTGCCCTCAAGCAAAACATAGAACTAAAACATGGTGAAGAGGTTTGAAAACTCTTCAGAAACTCATTTCATCTTAGAAGCTACAATACTCAGATTCCCCTTAGTAAACCACTGAAAGAGTTAATCACAGGATATCAAGACCAACATGTACTTCCCCCACACTTAGCAACTGTCCTAGGTAAACTCCACAATCACATTCAAGCATTCAAATTCTCCCTACTGACTTCTGCAAGTATTTAAGTGCGGTCTCACCTAAGGAGTATCGATCTAAAGGCACATGGATTCTTACCTTATCAGCTCTAGACCACCATACTATCTTTCTCTAGTCCCTTTCTTCTCTTTCCCTTCTTTAACAACTGATTTTTCCCCACTGGGTATCATTTTATTTTTTTTATCAGTGTTCTTCCCGTTATGGGGTGTACTTTGGACACATTCCATGGATCACATGAGAGATAATAGTGTTTGCTACCACTCTCATGACCACTTCGGAGTTACTAACTCATCCTCAGTTTATTATTATTTTTTTTTTTTTTTTTTTTGTACTTTATAGAAGGGGAGAAGGGAACTAAATAGGACAGGTTTACAGGCTGTGTCAGAACTAACAGGGAATCCGACATAAAGTATACCAAGCCCTTAGGTGAGAAAATCTAAGTCAGTATTAGGGGTGAAGTCAGTAAAAGATCCTCTGATACCTGAAGTGATGTGGGTGTTCCCAGTAGGTTGATCTGTGATGGGGTTTTCTAATAGTCAGAGATAGATCCTGCAACTTCATCCCAATGGTTACTTAAGTTCCTGCAAGTCTTGTAAATCTCCTCAGAAAATCATAGTTTCTTACTTAAACAATTTTGACTCAATAAAACAAAAAATTTTGAAAAACGGACTGACTCTTAAGAAAACAGAAAGATAAACGTCAGTAGCACCTCCCCCACACTTAAGACACACTGTCCCCAGTAGTGTCCAGCGAAGGATCGGTAAAAAGAAAATAAAATAAATTGAAAAGGTGAAATTATGTCTGTCGGGTTACCTCTGTCGCACAGCATCGATCGGTGCATTAGATGCATCGACCGTTACTTGGCGATTTTCGTGTATGGTCGATCGTTGCTCAGGACCGCAACGATCGCTGCAATGCGATTCCTTTCGTATTGTGACGATCGATGCAGAAATGCATCGATCGCTGCACTGCGATTTAATCCGAGACCTGCAAACATGACTGCACCAGAAACAAAAACAAACGTAAAATCCTAACAAAAACACCAAAAATTAAAAAGAAAAACACCAGTACCTAATGGTGGGTTGCCTCCCACCCAGCGCTTGTTTAAGGTCAATAGCTTGACCGGACGCGCAAGGTTTTTCAAGTGCCAGAAGATCCTGACAGAGACTTTTTCTGTCTCTGTTCAAGTCTCCTCATCCATGGTGGAGAATAGGCTGTTGCAGAATGCTTCAGTCCAAGAAAAGATGGAGTAAAATGCGCCCCAGGATCTATTATCACAGTCTCATTCAGCTGCTCATCATCTGCTTCCAAGATCTTGAAAGTCTGTCCATCTATCAGTGGCTTCCGCAGCTTCTCCATCTCATATCGCAGTGTCTCATCTCCCAGGTGGAGGTCTATTAGACTCTGTCTAACATCAATCACAGCTCCTGCTGTAGCCAAGAATGGTCTCCCAAGCAATAAAGCTTCATCCGGATCGCAGGCGTATTTCAGCACAAGGAAGTCCGTTGGAACTAAGTAGTTTCCAACTCTTACCGGAATATCCATAAGGAGCCCTTCAGGAACTCGCATGGACTGATCAGCTAGGACAAGAGAGGTCCTAGTAGGAGCAAAATCCAACATACCCAGCTTCTCTGCCACAGAGTAAGGCATTATGCTCCCAGCAGCTCCTAAATCACACAGAGAACGCCTAAAACTATCTTCAAAGATAGAACAATCAAGTACAAAGACTCCAGGATCAGGCAGTTTCTTTGGGACCTTAGTTAACAGAACATCACTAATATGCTGAGGAACTACTATCACCTATTCTCTCAGCTCTTCATCTAATGGCAACATCTTGTTCAAATATTTCTGAACACATGGATGATAAGGTGGATCATCAGATGATGGAATTTCTTCCAAGTCTTCACCACTCTTTTCTAGCCTTTTCAGCTCTTCAATCTCTTGTTTAATCACTTCAGACACCTTGGGACTGTGCCAAATAGCTCGTGCATAAACATCTTCTGGAGTGATTTCAGATGTATCAGGGAATAGGCGGGCTAGTTCTGCATCAATCTCATTTTCATCCCACGGATTCTCTGCTTGTTCACGACCTGCATCGATCGATGCCAGATGTGTATCGATCGTTGCATCGCGATCATCACAACTTCCACCCGAGAGTTTTTCACAGAAATCCGAAAATTCTTCATCAGTCACCAACTCAGCCGTACTTAGCTCAAATTTCTCCCCTAGATAAGATCCATCATTAATTAGTACAGAACAGGCCTTAATATGAGTGTCTGCAACTCCTTTTCCTTTCAGTGAGCTGGACATCTGATTCACCTGAGTGTCCAACTGCTTCATGTGAGTGCTCAATGTCTCAAACTTCCCATTGAGGTCCTGATAGACAGCGTCCAGCTTCTTGTTGTTGTCTACAGAAAGCTTGGTTTGACTCTCCATCAGTTGTTCCATCATAGCTTCCATTTTGCTCTCATGGGCTGTAGGTGCAGGAGGAGTCTGATAAGATGTAGATCCATAGGTTCTCTGATTACCCTGTCCATAGGTCTTTTGAAAACCACCAGATTGTCCTCCATTTGAGAATCTGTTCCCCTGTTGATTGTTAAATCTATTACCTTGGAAACCGGAACCTCCTATGAAATTCACTTCTTCTTCCTGAGTGTCCACCTCAGTTTGAATCACCTCCACATCTTGGGCAAAGTGGACAGCTTTCTTGTTTGTCAGAAGATTGTAGACTGTGTCCAATCTGGATCTAATATTAGCCATATCAGAATTCTCTACGGTTCCACCAGATCTCTTCCTCCTTTCATCCATTGTTTTGCAACTATTGCTGCCAATCAGGTTCTCTATCAACCGTTTAGCTTGTGTAGGAGTTCTGGTGCTGAAATTTGCATCACTGGAATTATCCAAAGCAGTCTGATAAGGGAGATCTATTCCTCTGAAGAAAATACCAATCAGCTGTACTTCTGTGAATCCATGGTGTGGACAATCACGCTGATACTGCTTAAATCTCATCCATGCGGTTGTCAAAGGCTCCACAGCTCCTTGGGAAAAAGTAAGTATGTCCTGTCTGGACTGATCTGAGCGCGCAGCGTCGTAGAAGTGACGCAGGAACTCACTCTTTAAGGCTGTCCAAGTAGTATACTGACCAGGTGCCAGTTGTCTCAGCCATGCACTAGCGTCTCCAGCAAGACTGTGCGGAAATAGCTTAAGGAACAGATAGTCCGGGCATACTCCTTCATACTTCATGCCAGTGACTATGTCCTCAAACTTGTCAATGTGATCCATAGGCTGCTCTGATTGAAGACCATGAAAAGCAATCTGCCTCATCAGTTGGTAGTAGATAGTTTTTACCTCAAAATCATTCCTCTCGAAAGCAGGAAGCACTAGAGCTGCTCGGTTTGCATGAAACTCATCAGGTCTATTGTAATCAGCTAGTGTCCTCTCATGAACTACCATCCGGCCTTCTGGCTCAACTTCATCAGGGATCACTCGTCCCTCAGCATCAATCCTTTGCCCAGCAGCATTGTAAGGATTGTTCTCTGGATCCCTCAGGATTCCATCAGCATCTGGTATCAAGATCAAGCGTTCTTGTACCATTCTCTCTCTCTTTTCTCTTCTAATAGTCCTCTCTAGACGTCCAAGTTCCTCTAGATTGAGATTAACTAAGCTCGAGTTCGGATTACTTCGAGTGTTCTGCGTTGGCATAAACTGTCTGTAATCGTCCAGCAACGATCGATGCTATCAGTGCAACGATCGATTCAATCTCAAATCGCTCAGCAACGATCGATGCAAGGGTGCAACGATCGACGCAAGGCGAAATTCGTACCTGCGACAGAGAGAAACAGAGAAAAAGTTAGCAAAATAAATAAATAAAAAAAACGAAAAACAAAAACGAAAAACGAAAAATTTCTAGTAAAACCCTAAGTTCGGTCCTATCGAAGACTCAAAAGAGTCCCCGGCAACGGCGCCAAAAACTTGATAGGTCAAGAATTAATCCCTATACTAAACTGCAAGTGTACAGCAATGTCAAAGTAGTATATAGGGTTATCGAATCCACAGGGACACTTGGTCTCAAGAGAATCAAACCGTAGGGAATGAATACTAGAAATAAGCAATGTGATTGTATTGAAAATAGTGCAAGAAAGTAAATCAGTAGCAGAGATTATTGGTTGTGAAAGCAAGTAATTAAAAGCGTCAAACCTAGGGTATTCTCAGGAAATCAGACTAGCAGACAGTTCATTCAGCAAGGATCTAATTAAGCACAGTTCTAGAACTCAAAACACAGAAATAGAATTAACCAAATTCCTTTGCGATAATTCTCTAAGTCTAAGTGCAGCAAACCAAACTTCCGTTTGCGAGAACTAACAGATTAAACTAGCAATAAGCTCGAGTTTGATATGTTCACAATTATCCTAAACCAAACTTTCGTTTGCGCAAAGTTTAATTGCCCAATTTAATTAGTTCAGATTCCTAAACCCCACTTCCGTGACGTATTTAGCAACCTAAGATCTAGATTCTAATTGATCAGGTTAGAACTAGCTTTAAGCACAATTAAATTGAAGAACAGATATAGTTTGAATCCTTAACTGAAATTGAACAAGTCTAGCAAGTCATGAAATCCTATGTGAGAAACCCTAAGTCTAACTAGGAATCTACTCAGACATAGATAATGAAAACATGATCATATGATAAGTAAATTGCATAAAAGAATAAGAGTAAAAGGGGTTCGAAATCTTCTCCAAATACAGATGATGAATTAGGTTCAGATCAGCCCCAAAAGCTCTAAAAATCCTCTGCTCTTAATTATGAAAAGTGTGTCTAATAAAAACTCTAAAAACTCTATTATATAGGCATAATCTCGGCCAGGGGCTTCTTTGTAAATATCAGGAACTTCTGGATCAAAGTGCAAATTCTTCACTCTTCTAAACCGCCGAGTTTTTGGCCCATCTCGCTGGTGCAACGATCGTTGCTAGAGTGCAACGATCGACACCTTTCTCTGTTTCGGACAGTGAACTCTATCTCTCGGCCAATCACTCCAAAAATCTCCAAAATGCTCCATAATCTCCAATTTAGCTCCCAACCTGATTATACCTGTAAAAGACTCTAAACAAAGACAAAAGACACTAAAACACATCTATATCATGGCCTAAAACTAGTAAAAACCATGATATATCAATTAAGATTACTCTTTTATGAACTAAATAACTAAAACTCTATTTATCTCTAAATTTCAGCTATGACGAGCACAAACAATCAAAACACTTTCTCGATCCGGTCTGTCCTTGAGATGGACAAACTGAACGGATCAAATTTCTTGACTTGGTCGCGGAACCTGAGGCTAGTCCTCAGGCAAAGAGAAAGGACTATGTCCTTGAGAAAGCTCTCCCCGAGAGGATCGGGTCCAAGGCCTCTCATGCAGTACGTAATGCTTGGAATAAGCATTATGATGATGCGGTAGATGTGCGTGGTCTGATATTGGCTACCATGGACTCAGACTTGCAGAAGCAATATGAGAACATGGAGTCGCCAATAGAGATGATCAGCAGCCTGAAATTGAGATTTCAGGAGCAGGTAAGAGTGGAGAGATACCAGTTGGTTAAATCTCTCACTAGCTGCAAGCTACCAAATGATCATCCAGTAAGTCCTCATGTCAGTAAAATGATGGGTTACATTGATAACCTGAGGAAACTGGATTATCAAGTTAGCCAAGAATTGGCAACTGAGATCATTCTGCAGTCACTGCCGTCAAGCTATGATAAGTTCAGAAGGAACTATATCAACAAAGGCTTAACGAAGACGTTGACTGAACTGCATGATATGCTCAAAACAGTTGAGCCAAACGTGAAGAGTACCCTGTACAATCTCATGAAGGAGAAGGGTAGGTTTACAAAACCTAGTGCTGACAAGGGTGAAGACAAAGTTGTCCAGATTTTGAATCATGGCAAGCGTGTGTCTTCTGAGCCCGAGTCAGATACCTCTTACGTTGGTAAGTGCTGCTACTGTAAAGAGACTGGGCATTGGAAGAGAAATTGCATTAAATTCATGGAAGATTATGAGGAGTTAAAGTCGATGTATGAGACTACTTCCTCAGGTATTCATGTTATTACTTCAAGTTATACCTTATAGGTATTGGATACTGGTTGTGGCACTGATATTTGTTATAATATGCAGAGCCTGAGCAACAGTAGAACGTTGAAGGAAGGACAAGTGGAACTGCGTGTCTGGAAGGAGCTATGGATGCTGCCTCAGCCGTAGGGTTTTCACTTGTAGATGCCTTTGAGGCTTGGTTTTGTATTAAGTAATTGCTACAATGTACCTGCTTTAAGCAGAGTTGTCTTTCATTTTCTTGTAAGAATTTGAATGTTTTTCATTTTGATAAAAGACAAGTTTTGTTCTTTTGATCTTAATGAAATATTAATTGTAGCACCCTATTCAAGGAATGGGTTTTATATCTTAAACCATAGAGTGCCTAAAATGTAACATAAATACCGCAATTGGTTTAAATCTGATGAATTAAACCTGATTTTTCTTGGCATAAATGTTTTGGTCACATAGAGTAAGTCAGATTCAGAAACCCCATAGTTATGGACTTTTGGGCTCATTTGAATGGATATCTTATGAGACTTGAATTCTGCTTACTAGACCAAAAGACAAAGGGCCCATCTTAGCCGAGCTAGAGAAAGGCCCAAAGGCTTATTGGAGATTGAACATACTCATGTATGTGGTCCGATGAGCAGTAATGCCGGAGAAAATTTCCTCTACTTCATTGTCTCTACTGATTACTTCAGTGAGTAAGACTGTGTTCATTTGATGAGACACAAGTCGGAATTCTTTGACATGGTCGAAAGAGTTCCAGAATGAGGTATAGAATCTGAGTGACAGAAGTATTAAGACTCTGGATTAGATCACGAGTGAGAATACTTGAGTCATTAATGGTGTGATCATCTGAATGAGTGTGAAGTCGTTTCACAGCTCAATTCTCCTGAAAACCTTGAGGTATTTCTGTGAGAAAGAATCAGATCTTATTAGAAATGATTAAAGATGAGTCACACGAATCTTCCATGATATTCTTTAAGAATAACGCTCTAGAAATATCTAAGTTTACGCTGAAATAGTTCCACCAATATCAGTTGAAAGACACCACGTAAATGTGGATTGGAATCGATCCAAATTCGTCTTTACTGAGTATTTGTAGTTGTGCTACTTCACTGGTTGTCCTAGGGAAACCAAGGCTTGTTACTTTTACGTCCATTCTGTTTTCTAAGAAGGGAAATTACTTTCCAAGAAGAACAGTGGGAGTAAAAGTATAACTCGAAGAAATTCGAGAAATACAGGAGGCTGCTCAACCTGTTGAGGGAGAGCAACGGATGGATTTACAGATTTCTGTAGAATCTACACCTGTAGAGCCTGAAGTTCGCAGATATGAATGAATCAGTCACTAATCCGAGAGTGATTTCTCGTCATTAGTTGAACCTGATGATCATTGAAAGTTCGCATGATCTGATGATCATTGAAAGCGACGAATCTGCGAAATTCAAAGAAGCGAAAGTGAGCCCGGACTCCGAAAAATTACATTTTATGTAAGTTAGCTTCATCGATCCATTCATGGATGGAAGCAAACATATCGGAGTTGGAATCTTCGTTCTGTTGAAGTAGTCAAGGTTTTGACTTGTAGAACTGTGCGTTTACTAATAGATAAGTGGGAGCGATGTTGCATTTCTCATATTGTATGTCGATGACATACTGATTCTCGGAAATAACGTCCCAATGCTGCAGTCGGTAAAGGACTGGCTTGGGAGTTGGTTTTATGATTGACATGGGTAAAGCCACGTAGTTCTTGGATTTTGGATCTAAAGATAGAGATCCAAAAGAGCTGGTAGAACAAAGTCAGGATTCTTAAATTGACAAAGTCCTACACGTTTTCAGCATTCCAAGAAGGGTTTTATGCCAATGTCACATGGCATTACGTTAAGCAAGATACAGTGTCCTACGATAACTGCTGAGCTTAAATGCATGGATGAGATTCCATATGCGTCGGCAATTGGATCTATCATGTATGCCATGAAACGTACTTGTTTGATGTTGTTTTAATGTTAAGCAAGACAAGTAAAGACCAGTCAAATCCAGCAAAGAATCACTGGATTTCCGTAAAGAATATCCTAAAGTATTTGAGGAATACTAAGGATAAATTCTTGATTTACGGAGAAAGTGAGGTGCTACAAGTCGATAGAGTCTGAAAGGCAAGTTTCCAATAGACAAAGATAATTCCCGGTCACAGTCCGGCTATATCTTGTGTCTAACTGGCGGTGCAAGGCACTGTTGCTGACTCCATGACTTAAGCTGAACATTTCGCAGCTTGAGAAGCGGCGAAAGAGGTTGTTTGGAAAGAAGAGTTCATCACTGAACTTGATGTGATTCCCAGCATAGATGAAACTAGCTGCACATCAGAGGTCCAAACACCTTGAGGGTAGGTATAACCTATTCCGTGAGATAAATGACAGAGGTGTTAAGTAGATAAGCAAGTTTCATCGAATGAGAACGTTGCTAATCTATTAACGAAGCCACTCCTTATGCCTAAGCACGAGTCGCGGACTGTAGCTGTAGGATGAGTGAAATTAAGATGTAGTCTTAATTTCAGTGGGAGTTTGTAAAGGGCTTTACTTAGTTGTTTTGAAAGGTTCATGTAAACATAATATTTTATGTTTATGAAATCTATGATTTCTGGATTATTTTAACTGTGATATAAATAATCGTTCCAAAATGATTCATGTCATTATATATGGGCCATCGAAGTACATGAGTAAGACTTGATCCTGAAACCCCATATTTAACGAAATGACATAAATCATAGTGTCCATAGTCGAAGGTTGTTGAAATTGGAACACCAACAACCACTTGAGACTAGATTGTGTTGAGACTTATGACCAAGTTTCGAGGGGTCATAGATGCGCGGCATCAAAGTCGACACATAGGTATATGTAGGGGAGCATATGACCGGACATGGCCCGCTGATGAGAACTCTACAAGATATTAATATATGTGTCATAAGAGGTTCTCATATACGACTATAGAGTATAGTCCTTAGACCTGAGTTCGCATGCATGTGGCTGCACATGGATTGATGCAGTTTGATCATTGTCTAACGCTGTTTCGTAACTGGGAGCTATAAGGACCTTGGTTGGGTGTATTATGAAGCGTGTAGTTCATAGTGATGGAACAAGATGGGATTTGTCCCTGCCGTTTAACGGAGGTAATATCTCTAGGCCAATCGGAGACTTGATAGCTGGTAAGAGAGTGGCCACTCCCAAACGGACTTGCCCAAGTCGTTTGCATTGTCAGTATCAAATCTGGTCCGATGAACATGGTCTGGCTATATAAGGATGACACGCATCTTGCCTTATGCCAGATCGAGATATTGAGACAAAAGGACTAGGGAATGTAGGATTCCAGTACAAGTGGGAGATTGTTGGGAATGTCCTGAAATCTACTGTACTATCTCTAGAAAGTATGATAAATGTCGAGATCAGACATAAGTCATAAATACTGGGTGATCATGATGGCTTGCTAGAGTCCGCTCTTGATCTATAAGTTTAGGACTTATTACCAGTATTGTATGATCCCAAAGGGTCACACACCATAGCTAACGGGAAAGTTAAGATGGAATTAATACGGTAAGATGCTAAGGCATTTACTGTATTTGTACAGAGAGTTGGGCAGACAACAAATGGGCTTTTGTCTGATTTGTGTCTTGGGCCCAAAAGACTAATGAGCCATTAGTTTAATTAATTAATTAAACTTGGGCCCATTAGTGAAATAAGATTGCAACAAGGGTTGAAAAACCCTAGCATTCTTTTGGTTGGCGATTTTTGGAGCTGGTGGCCGCGGCTCTCTCTCGTCCCAATCGTCTCTCTCTCTGTCTTGATTCCATCCGGTCTAGCAGCCATCCCCTGCTTGTAAGAGTGTGGATACCAAGGAGGAACAGGTATTCATCTGTTCTAATCTGATCTTGTCATTACCACCAATCATTCCGCTGCAAAGGTAAAGATCATGTTTGTTTTATGATTCGATTACAAGAACCTAGATCTGTTTAAGATTATGTGCTAGGTTGCAATCTGAGAATTGAACCATGAAAAACGCATAATCCATCAAAATGTTCCGAGTGTGTCTTTCCTGAAGATTTGGGGTTGTGAAGCTTATGTTAAGCGATTAATAACAGATAAGCTCGAACCCAAATCAGACAAGTGCTACTTCGTTGGTTATCCTAAGGAAACCAAGGCATACTACTTTTACAACCAATCCGAGAACAAAGTGTTTGTTGCTCGGAACTGCGTTTTTCTTGAAAGAGAGTTTCTTTCCAAGAGAAACAGTGAGAGTAAAGTACAACTCGAAGAAGTTCGAGAACCGCAGGAAAATACTCAACCTGTAGAGGAAGAGCAACAGTTGGATCTACAAAGAGTTGTAGAACCCGCGCCTGTGGAGCCTGAAATTCGCCGATCCGAAAGGATCCGTCACGAACCCGAGAGATATGGATTTCTCGTAACCAATTGTCATGATTTGTTAATCATTGACAGTGACGAGCCAGCGAATTTCGAAGAAGCAATGATGAGCCCTGACTCCGCAAAGTGGCTGAAAGCCGCTGAATCCGAAATGGGATCCATGTCACAGAACCAAGTATGGACTTTGGTTGATTTACCCGATGGTGCAAGACCCATTGAGTGTAAATGGATTTTCAAGAAGAAAATTGATGTGGATGGAAATATTCAGATATATAAAGCAAGGCTAGTGGCAAAAGGTTTCAAACAAATTCATGGTATTGACTATGAAGAAACCTATTCACCTGTCGCCATGCTTAAATCCATTCGGATTCTCCTAGCAACAGCGGCTCATTATGATTATGAGATCTGGCAGATGGACGTGAAAACAGCTTTCCTTAATGGAATTCTGGAAGAGGATGTGTACATGACACAACCCGAAGGTTTCATCGATCCAAATGCAGCTAGGAAAGTATGCAAACTTCATCGATCCATTTATGGATTGAAGCAAGCATCTCGGAGTTGGAATCTTCGTTTTGATGAAGCAGTCAAAGAGTTTGATTTCATCAGAAGCGAAGAAGAACCATGTGTTTACAAGAAGACTAGTGGGAGCGCAGTTGCATTTCTCGTGTTGTATGTAGATGACATACTTCTTCTCGGAAATGACGTTCCGTTGTTACAGTCTGTTAAGACTTGGCTCGGAAGTTGTTTTTCAATGAAAGACATGGGTGAAGCCGCGTATATTCTTGGAATAAGAATCTATAGAGATAGATTAAACAAGTTAATTGGACTGTGTCAAGACACTTATATCGATAAGGTCTTACACAGGTTCAGAATGCAAGATTCCAAGAAGGGTTTCATACCGATGTCTTATGGCATAAGTCTCAGCAAGAAGCAGTGTCCTGAGACACCTGCTGAGCGAGATCGCATGAGTCGGATTCCCTATGCCTCGGCGTTGGGATCCATCATGTATGCTATGCTCTGTACTCGTCCAGATGTTGCTTGTGCTTTAAGCATGACGAGTAGATACCAATCGGATCCAGGTGAAAGTCACTGGACAGCAGTCAAGAATATTCTGAAGTATTTGAGAAATACTAAGGATAAATTCTTGGTGTATGGAGGAAGTGATGAGCTGGTAGTAAGTGGTTACACAGACGCAAGTTTCCAGACAGACAAAGATGATTTTCGATCGCAATCTGGTTACATCTTCTGCCTGAATGGCGGTGCAGTCAGCTGGAATAGTTCCAAGCAGGACACTGTAGCAGATTCCACAACTGAAGCTGAGTACCTCGCTGCTTCTGAAGCGGCAAAGGAGGTTGTTTGGATCAAGAAGTTCATCACTGAACTTGGTATGATTCCTAGTATTTCTGAACCAGTGGCTCTATATTGTGATAACAATGGAGCCATTGCGCAAGCAAAGGAACCTAGATCACACCAGAAATCCAAACATATAGAAAGGAGATATCACCTTATCTGTGATATTGTGAATAGAGGAGATGTGAAGATCAGCAGAGCCACGAGTTTCATACCACTGCTATAGGCATTAGATTTCTTAAGATATGATCTTGATTTCAGTGGGAGTTGTATTTGTTTTAGTTATGACATGATGTTCACAAAGACATAATAGTTATGTTATTTTAATGAAATTGTTTCAGCTTTATTTAATTGTGTTAATTAAATATATATAATGTCCCAAAGTAATTTATGACATTTTATAGGCCATCAAGTATGTGACTTGATCATGAAACCCTATAAGCAATAAATGACATAAATTATAATGGTCCCTGGTCGAGGTTGTTAACGTGGGACATTAACAACCACGTGAGACTAGTATGTGAGGTGACTGATGACCATGTTTCATGGAGTCATTAATAAGTGTATTAAAGTCAATCACATAGATATGTGTTAGAGAACACATGATCGGACTTGACCCGTCAATGAGAACTCTACAAGATGTTATATTAGTGTCATAAGAGTTCCTCATCACGACAAAAGAGTTTAGTCCTAAGACCTGAGTTCATCATGTCTTCTCTCATATGGATTGATTCGTCTTGACTTTGTCAAACGTCAGCCGTAACTGGTGATTATAAAGACACTGATTAGGCGTATCATGAAATATGAAAGAGACATGGATGGAACAAGATGGGATTTGTACCTCCTATATAACAGGAGTTAAATATCTCTGGGCCTATCGAAGATTTGATACTGGAAATGCGTGGCCGCGCTCAAACGAGGTGATTGTCAGTCGTTTGTTTTTCATCAGTACAAATCGGGATTCGATAAACGTAATCTGGTTGAATAAGGATGACACAGTGCTTGCCTTATGCTAGATTGAGATATAGCTACAAAGGGATTAAAGGAATAGATGATTTCAGTACAAGTGGGAGATTGTTGGGAATGTCCTGAAATCTACTGTACTTGCTCTAAATGAAAGTCGTATAGTCGAGATGAGACAATCACATAACACTAGGTAGTCGTAACGCTTTGCTAGAATCCACTTATGATCAATGAGTTGAGAACTCATTGCTAGTGTTATATGATCCTACAGGGTCACACACCTAAGCAAACTGGGCGTTAAAGACGAGGTTGATCATTAATGTAATGATCCATTAAATGCATATGTGATATGCATTCGATATCAATGTTCTGGGGAGCATCGATCGTTGCAGATATTGCATCGATCGATGCACTCGCGGATTAATCATATTAATTCGGTTTAATCGTTGGTTAATTCCGTTGTGGTTTAAGCCGACATATATAAGATATATGGTCGACCTAAACTCGACACTAACCTAATTCACAGCCACCAGAACACAGATAGACACCTCTCTGGAGATTAGATCTCTGTAAGGCACTAGCATCCCTGCGGTCCAGTTTGTGTGCGTGTGGATACCAGTAGAGGCGCAGCATTTGAGGCGCTTTGTGATCTCGATTATCTGCAAACACTTCCGCTGCATATTCATCAGGTAATCTCGAGATCTGATAGATTCAATTACATGAACCTTAGATCCTAGGCTCGGAATTCAGACTAGGGTTGCTAATCCTGATTAGAACTGCTAGAAATTCCTTCACAGACCTGTCTTGCCAGACAACACCTAAAAACAGATGATTGATGGATTCGACCTCCCATCCACACGCTTGACATCTGGTATCTGCTTTGATTCCTCTCTTCACAATCAGTTCAGAAACCGGAAGCGCCTCCGACAATAATTTCCACATGAAACCACGAATCATAGGAGCTGTTGGGGTTTTCCAGACTTGCTCAATCATAGGATTAGTCGAAGGTAATTGTCTCGCAATCTGAATCTCAATACCAAGAGTGTTTGACACAGCTAAATTGTAGCCCGACTTGACAGAATAAGCTCCACTTTTAGTTGGAGCCCACACGTAGAAGTCTGCTTTAGACACCACTGATTGTGTCTTAACTATAAGCTCTATGTCAAGCTGGTAGAAGAGCTCACTTAACGTAGATAGGTTCCATCTTCGAGAATTGAAATCAATTAGACTAGACACCTTTAGATTAACCTCAAAGCTATTATTCTTCTTGAGTGGAGCTCTGAAAACACTCTGATCACAGATCCACGGATCCCACCACACCGAGATCGATTCTCCATTCCCAATAACTCTCTTAAGTCCTTTACATAAGAGCTCCTTACCGTGGATAATTCCTCTCCAAGCAAAGGAAGGCCTAGTTCTCAAAGAAGAATTTAGGAATGAACTATTAGGGAAGTACCTGCTTTTTAAGAAAATGGCTAAAAGAGAGTTAGGATTATGAACCAGAGACCATCCTAACTTAGCCAAAAGGGCTTGATTAAAAGCTTCCAAGTCTCTGAAGCCCATCCCTCCCAGACTTTTATCTAAGCAGAGTTTTTTCCAACTTTTCCAGTGAATCTTTTTCCTTTCTTCATCACCATTCCAGCAAAAGTTGCTCATGGCAGAGTTGAGACCCTCAATGCTGGATTTAGGAAACTTGAAAACCGACATGGCAAACACGGGCATGGATAAAGCCACTGACTTGAGCATGATTTCTTTGTCCCCAACCGAGACTAACTTGGCAAACCAACATTTCACTTTAGAGTTCAGACCCTCTCTGACATATTCCAGTAGCTTAACCTTGGATCCATTGAAGCATTCAGGGAGACCCAGGTAATTAGAAGCTCCACCCTGGTTGTAGATTTTAAGAGTATGTTGAATCTGCTCTTCTCCTGTGAAATACCATCTCCAAAGTTTATGGACGACTTATCCACATTGATACACTGCCCTGACACCTCTTCATACTTGGTTAGAATCCCTTTCAACACCGTAACTTGCTCCAGCTCTGCTTTACAAAGAAACAGACTGCCATCTGCGAACATGAGATGTGAAAGGGCTGGTCCATTATCATTAAAACTGAGACCTGAGAGTTTCCTATCCAGCCCTGCTTGGTGAATGATATGGGATAATCCTTCAGTACACAATACAAAAAGGAAGGGAGATAAGGGATCCCCCTGCCTTATTCCTCTCTGTGGCGCTATCAGGCCATGCTCTTGGTTGTTAATGAGAACTGTGTAAGTGACTGTGGTCACACACAACATACACTAATTTATCCAAATAGGGTGAAAACCCAGCGCCTTCAGAATAGCTTCTAAGTACGACCACCCTACTTTGTCATATGCCTTGGACATATCAGATTTGATAGCCAGAAATTGCTTAGAGATGATAGGGTGGGTCTTTAGGCTATGGACCGCCTCATGGGCCATGACAATGTTGTATGTGATCTGTCTCTGGGCCACAAAGGCTGATTGATTAGGAGAAACAATCTGAAGCATAAGAGGTTTTAGCCTGTTTACCAGAATTTTAGATATCACCTTGTACAGGACAGAGCAGAGGCTGATAGGCCTTAGCTGCGTCATTTCCTCTGGGAAGGGGATCTTTGGCAGAAGGCAGAGATGTGTATAGTTCCATTCAGAAGGAAGTGTGCCTGATCTAAAGAACTCCAGTATCTCTTCTGTTACTTTATCCCCAATCGTATCCCAATAGTGTTGGTAGCAATGTCCTGTCAAACCGTCTTGACCCGGAGCACTTGCTGCTTTGACTGAGAAAGCCGCTTGCCTTATTTCTTCCTTGGTCACATCACCTATCAAATTGTCATTCATCTTCTGGGAAAGTTTAGGTTGAAAGCCTTGAAAGAACTCATCAAAATTCTTGGGGCTAGCAGAGGTGAACAGTTTTTGATAGTATTTTGTTGCAATCACTCCCTTGGAGGCCTCTGCTTTTTGAAGTTTCCCTTTCTCATCCAACAGATAGACTATATGATTCTTTGCTCTGGTTCCTTTGACTGACGTGTGAAAACTCCCAGTGTTTCTGTCTCCAGTTTTGAGCCATCTCTTGTGACTCTTTTGGCTCCAAAACTCCTCCTCGTCTCTATAAGCTTTCAATACTTCTTTCTTAAGCTGAAAGATGGCTTGGCCGTTAGGATAAGCTGTCGATTGCTCCTTCTCTAGTGCATCATGAAGAAGCTGAATTTGGTTCCTTGAGTTGGTGTTATTATCCTTCTTCCAACCACTCAGAGCTTTTCTGCACATACGAAGTCTCGCAGACACAGACTTGTTATTCTCATTCAAGTTGCCTTGCCAAGCCTTGTTAACAGTTTCCAGAACACCCGGTTGGTTCAGAAGTCTTTTATCAAACCTGAACTGACCTTTGAAGGACTCCTGAGAAGCTATGAACTTGACTAGCACAGGTCTGTGGTCAGAGCCTCTCTTCTCCAAGAACTTTTGACTTGACGCAGGAAATAATTGGGACCACTGGCTATTCCCAAAACATCTGTCCAGCTTGGATTGAATCCATAGTTTATGCCGCATGCCAGACCATGTGAAACTGTTTCCAGTACTTGGGAGATCCTTCATATCACACATACTTATCATCTCATTGAAAAGCTTGAAATGGTTATCTGACCTTGAAGGGCCTCCCAATTTTTCTCTGTTATGGAGTATTGCATTGAAGTCTCCCAACATGATCCAAGGGCCATTCCTTGTAGTTTTAATTCTCTGAATTCTTTCCCACACCAGATGTCTCCTTTCTTCAACCGGATCTCCATAAACACAAGATACAAAAACTTTTACTTCTCCTATCACCATACTAACATCTATCAGATTTTTATTAGCAGATAAAATTTCCACTTCAGAGCTGTGTTTGTAGAAGAGCGCTAGTCCACCACTCAAACCTGCAGGCTCTACCGTGAAGACTCTATCATACCCCATCCACACTTGCAAATCAACCAGAACATTTCATTTTTGTTTCGTTTCCATTAAGAACATCATCTCAGGGAAATGGGTTTTACGCATTTCTTTGAGTCTAGGAATCACCAGGTCAAGTGCCCGGCCCAAGCCCTGGCAATTCCAACTCATCAGTGCCATTTACTGGTTGGGCAGTCCCAACCTTGGGACCACCTCTGATAAACCTGCCCCATCAAGCATGTCTTTAAGATCCTCTGGTGACATTCTTCTTGGTTTATATGCACTCATTATATCTCCTACAACCGTTTTCTTCTTCTTGGTTTTATTTTTCCTCCCTTTTTGTTCAGAGCCTTCCTTTTTGGTTGATATTGCAGCTTTGATCAACTGTTTAGAGTTTACCCCTACTCTGCTTGATTTGGGAGGCCTTTTCCGGATTTTTTGTTTCTTAGCTCCTGTTGCAGAAGTCCCAACTTCAGATATAGAAGGTCTGAAACATTCCTCTTCTGCATTAATGGATTTCTCAGCAGAATAGTAGTCCTCACTTTCTGTAAATCTCACATGGGATCCCATCCCAATGGCATAGTTGTCTCTCATTACTGCACTCAACAATTTGGGTTGACCAGAGGCACTTCCACCTTTGTTTCTTCCTCCACTACAGATTGATTTTAAAGCTTGGGAAGACTGGTCATTATACTCATATACTATTCCTTTCCCTTTGTCAACATCTCTTGTGAATTCTGGAGTGGGTTCCAATCTAAGCACAGACTTAGCTAGTCTCTGCTTCCTCCACTGTGTGTTGAACTCTCTTAGCTTTTACATGTTTATCCTCTCCATTATCTGCAAGCATATAGTCCCTCATCTGATCCAAAACCTCATCTGCTATCCTTCTCCTACCAGTGGCTGGGTCTACCGATACTTGCTCTTCAGTGAGAACACCAAACAGGGGATCAGAGTCTGGTATGATCTTCAGATGATAGGGATTCACTGCTCCTCCTTCAGAAGCTTTTGTGTTCTCTTTGGTTCTAAGGAGCCTTGGGCATTTCTCATGCGAATGGGTTAATCTTTGACATTTAATACACCGTTTCTGCACTCTTTCATAGTGATAATAAATAGTCGTCGAGTCACCATATCTCAGATTAATCACTTTTGACTTCCTCAATGGCTTCTCTGTATCCAACTTCACCCTTACTCTTACATATTCCATATACTGAGCTTGAGAAGGATCAAAGGCAACAGTAATCACTTCCCCTGCAAACTCTCCCAAGGTTGTTAGAGCTTCCTTCGTGTAATGATTAACTGGTATGTTCCTCATCTGAACCCATGTTGGAACATATCTTATGTAGTCAGGCGGTGGTCTTTCAACCCATCTGTCAATTGCCAAGGACCAATCGTTGAAGGTGCGCATTCCTTTCTCCAATTCTTCTAGCATGTCGTGTTCATACTTGAATATAAATTGAAATCGGTCCCTAGCCCTCTAACTCTTCCAATCTTCTGCCATTTTCTCGGCATTTCTATGATCAAATTCTGCATCAGTTGTTGTTCTGGGTTTAGTGTCTTTCCTATGATGCTCAAGATGTTCCTTTCAGATGAGTAATACTCTGGTAGGTCCGACATTATGAACGGAACGTCTTCCTCCGATGAGTCATAAGTGACAATCTCTTTACCCTTCTTCTTGCCCATCTTGAGATTCAGTATCCAGATAAGCAGTTACTTCACCCAACTGGTTCTTTTTCCTTTTCTAAATGCTCAATACTTGCAGCCAAAGTGTACTGCAGAATCAAGAGTCGTGACGAAAATCCTTAGGCGTAGCAATCTACTAACCAAATCAAGCCGGCGAACCGTTGCTCGATATAAAAGAGAGAATCCAGCTTACAACACCAGACAAGATGTGTCACAACTCTATGAAGAGCGTGAAACCCTACCCTGAACCAGACCTAAGGGAAACCCCAAGGCACAGTAGGTTCCAAACCCTAAGGCTGTAGTCAGCTTTAGAGACGAATATGTTAAAGTTGTAAGCCTGCTCAATCTCTTTTAAGTTGTAGATCTAGAAATATACCTAAGATTTCAGTTTTCCAATATTTTCTCGAAGCTCTTTAGAGACACTACTCGTATGAAGCTCCTTCAGTCTGTATTCCTCTCGCTTTCCTTTTCGCAGCAAGACAAGCCACCCATAACATGTCCCTTCGCCTTAGGTTGAGATGTACAAACTTGAAAAACACCCACACGCTTGTAGATAAAGCTCTATCTAATCTAGATCTGAAGTTTGAAGACGATTTGCTTCACCCAACTCCGTAGATCTGAGGACGAACACAGGCGGCGCTAAGATTTTTCGTTTGGTTTAGGAGAGAGAACAGGCTTCACGTCTGTATTTTTTCACACAGCGTTTTTTATGTTTCATTTTTAGTTTATGTGTCCCATTTTATTTTATTTTCAAATATAAACTGTTATGTATTATTGTTGTAAATGGTGACATAATTGTGTTCCACTATTTGTGGGAAGTGAAACGCTCACTCACAACCTAAGACTCTTGAAATATGGTCTTGCACTAGAGAAAAAGTTAAAAGAATTACGGTATTCTTGGTTAACCATGCATGCTTAAATATAAAGTTTTTTTGGAGGTTAAAATCCAGATACTATAATCACATTAATATTTTCATATAAAGGTTTTGTTTTGATTTTTTTTTAGTCTCTTCTCTATAAAAAGATATAAAGGTTTTGCTCGCCTCTTCAATCACTATTTTAAAACAACAGCAAGAATACAAATGTTTTGGCATAGCATGAAGATTTAGTGGTTAAACAGATTTTATTTATAATGTACATAAAACGAAGAACATGTTTTTATAACCGGAATCATCCTAAGCTTAAATCTAAACTAATCTCCGAAACCATAAAATTCTGAATTTCTTGCTACTGAGTATGTCTATGGGTGATCAAATAGAAATGTTAGATAATTCACATTGCGGAAAATCGATCTATATCCTATATCAACATAATGATTTTTTAACAAATGGGAATCATTAGACCACAACTATTTGGTTAGAAAAACAAATTCACAAGTTCCGTAATGTAATGTGTAAACTCCTTAAATAACCTTCTAAAATTATTCATAACTACTGAAAACAAATGTACTCCATACTAAAACATCATTATATATATTTGAAATCAAACAATCTTTTGCACTCACCAGCTCTAACTTATTATTGATTGTTTCGATCAAATCTACCCTACCACTAAATATCGATCAGTTCCAACAAAAATCGCATGTAAATATCACAAAATATCATTGCGTAAAAGTTGAGTATGGTACATGGTGACAAGTGGCACGGGCACACACGGCACAAAACAAGTGGCCTGTGCGGTGTCTAAAAGTGTAGATAGAGCCGTGTGGGCATTTGAAACTGCGCTTACCACTAGAGACTGTCTTGGAATGGTAAACGACAGTAAAAGCAAGAGATGACTCATCACACGTAGATTTTGATATTGATTTCACATTCACACGCACCCAACAAACTCTGACATTGATTGACGTTTTGTACTAGAATCATATTTGCGATCACGAGACAACGTTAGAACTCCTCTGAATGATTTCATTTCCTATTAAGAAACTATGTATACCACACAAGTATTGATGTTTCTTTAATTTGTATTACAAACATATATATAGATTTATATGTGTATATATCTATGAAGTTTACGTATAAAATTTTATATTATAGTAAGGAATTTAACAACAGTAATATTCCTAATTTAAAAATATCACTTCCTATTCTTAATTCAGGTGGTGATGAGTTTCAGAAGAAGACAGACTACCTTACCAATCACTGCACTATATATTTTTTCTTGTTTAATTGCTAGACAAATGATGAATTGTGTTGGATATGGATTTAGCATTCATCCTTACCCATTAGAAATCTTGCCAAATCAATAAATTTATCTCGCCCCAAGAAGACAAGTCCGCTAAGGAGTCAATGGCCCAATAGCAAGTCAGCCTTCAAGCGCTATAAATATGTCCTTCACTCTTCATTTTCGACAGATTATAACTTACGAGAGTGCCGAGCTGCTCTTATAAAGCTCTGAACTCAAGAAATATTTAGGGAGCACGTCATTTGACGGACTCCCACCTCGTAACCATGTTCATTGATCGGCCTCGGCCTTAAGACTAATAAAGAACCGTTTCGACCTCATTTAAGTTTATTTCACACCTCGTAGTTCAGACTTCTCTGATCGTAACCCGACTTTCGGACTAGATCGAAATTCCATAACAACAATTGGCGCCGTCTGTGGGGACTCCGTTAAAATTTTCTACACCCTAAGACGAGGCTGAGATGACATGACCACTTTCAACGAGCAGCAACCCAAAACCATCCGAGCGAACTTCGAGCCCGCTCGCTCCGAGTTTGACCTCGCCGAGTCCACAGAACGAAGCACAATCATCACTCTCACCTACCGACACCCGAATCAACCAAACCAGGGAAGCCAACACCCACCAATACAGGACGCGTTCAGACACTCAAGACCAAGACGTCTCTTCCCTCATAACAAATTGACGAGCTAACTCGGAACAGCAACGCCCGCTTCGACCTACTCACGAGTAACCAAGACTTGTGCAGGAAACGAATCAACTACCTGCAAACGACCGGGCATCACGCATCCCAAACAATTGACAACCCTACTCCGCGGCCCCAGAGGGTCCTGCTTGGTGAAACGCCCCCCCCTTAATACCGAGTCAAGCAAGCAACCATTCATACCTCCGAGCCTGTCGTCGACCAGGTTCATTCAAAACAAGGTTGAAGCCAGCAGGAACAACGAGCTCGAGTCACTCAAGATTCAGCTGGACCACATGACGTTGAAAGTTCACAGAGCCACTAGCTCAGACCCTGAAATTGATCGGGTATTGAAAGAGACGCATAACACACCATTCATGGACATGATAACAGGAACGCCGATCAGGCACCCCGGAAAGATCAAACTGCCGACCTACGAAGGTGATATGTCTTAAGTTTTACCCTATACTAACTTCAAGTGCACAGTAATGTCAATGTAGTACTTAGGGATCGAATCCACGAGGACTCTAGGCAACGATAGGATTAATAACTTAAGGAGATTAAAACTAGGAGAAAGCGAAAAGAAAATTGTATTGATTTATCTAAAAAGCAAGCAAGAAAGTAAACAAGTATCAGGTTGTTATTTGTAGGCAATAAACTAAGGGCGCTAAGTCTAGGGCGTTCTCAGGAAATCAGACAAGCAGATAAATCATCCAGTCAGGATCTAATTAAACTCAGTTCTAGAACTCAAAACACAGATATAAAATTAACCAAATTCCTTTGCGAGAATTCTCTAAGTCTAAGTGCAGCAATCCAAATTCGTTTGCAATTACTAACAAATTAAACCAGCTTTAATTCCAAGTTTGATATGTTCACAATCTAATTAAACCAAATTCCTTTGCGAGTAATTAAATTGCTCAACCTAAATAGTTCAGATTCTAAACCACACTGTCGTGTCATATTTAGCAACCTAAGATCTAGATTCTAATTGATCAGGTTAGAACTAGCATTAAACACAATTTAGTTTGAAGAACATCTATTGATGTGAATCCTTAACTGAATTAATTATATCTAGCAAGTCATGAAATCCCTATGAGAAACCCTAAACCTAACTATGAAACTACTCAGACATAGATGATGTAAACATAATCAATGAATTAATAGAAATCATAAAAGAGATTATAATATAAAAGGGGTTCGAAAACTTCTCCAAAACGAATGTAGTACAGGATCAGATCAGCCCCAAAAGCTCTAAAAACTCTCTGCTCTAAGTTATGATAGCGTCCTTCAAACTGAAGTTAAAAAACCTAATTAAATAGCTAAAACACGACTTGGGGCTTCTGTCTAAATATCTAGAACTTCTGGGCATCTTTGCAATATCAGCATACTTCATTAAACCGCCGAGAATCTGGCCCATTCGCGCTGTGCATCGACCGATGCAGGTGTGCAACGATCGACGCAGTCATCAAATCTGGACAGTGAGCACAACCTCTAGGGTCAAATCTCCAAAGTGCTCCAATTAGCTCCATAATCTCCACTTTGCTCTAAACATGCGTGTACCTAATAAAACCTGCAAAAGACTCTAAAGGAACACCAAAAGATACTAAAATAGACTTATATCATGGCATAAAACCGGTAAAAACCATGATATATCAACTCCCCCACACTTAGCCTTTGCTTGCCCTCAAGCAAAACAGAGAACTAAAATATGGTGAAGAGGTTTGAAAAATTTCAGAAACTCTTTTTGTCCTAGAAGCAACAACACTCAGATTCCCCTTAGTAAACCACTGAAAGAACCAGCCACAAGATATCAAGACCAACATATACTTTCCCCACACTTAGCAACTGTCCTAAGTAATCTCCACAATCACATTCACGCATTCAAATTCACCCTACTGACTTCTGCAAGTATTTAAGTGCGGTCTCACCTAAGGAATATCGATCAAAGGGCACATGGACTCTTACCTTGTCAGCTCTAGACCACCATACTATCTTCCTCTGGTCCCTTTCTTCTCTTTTTCCTTCCTTAACAACTGATTTTCCCCATTGGGTATCATTTTTTTTTTATCAGTGTTCTTCCCGTTTTGGGGTGTACTTTGGACACATTCCATGGATCGCACAAGAGATAATAGTGTTTGCTACTACTCCCATGACCACTTCGGAGTTACTAACTCATCCTCAGTTTATTACTTTTTTTTTTTACTTTATGGAAGGGGAGAAGGGAACCAAATAGGACAGGTTTACAGGCTGTGTCAGAACTAACAAAGGAATCCGACAAAAAGTATACCAAGCCCTTAGGTGAGAAAATTAAGTCAGTATTAAGGTGAAGTCAGTAAAAGGATCCTCTGATACCTGAAGTGATGTGGGTGTCCTCAGTAGGCTGATCTGTGATGGGGTTTTCTAATAGTCATAGATAGATCCTGCAGCTTCATCCCGATGGTTACTTAAGTTCCTGCAAGATATTGTTAACTCCTCCAAAATTCATTGTTTCTTACTTAAACTGGTTTTGACTCAATAAAACAAATTTTTTGAAAAACTGGACTGACTCAAAGAAAACAGAAAGATAAAGTCAGTAGGACCTCCCCACACTTAAAACACACTGTCCCCAGTAGTGTCAAGCTAAGGTTCGGTAAAAAAAAGAAAGAAAAATGTTAATGGATGTGTTGAGTTCTGTCTAATTTTTACCTCTGTTGCACAGGCATCGATCGCTGCATAAATGCATCGACCGTTGCTTAGCGATTTTTCGTCGTGTGTCGATCGTTGCTCAGGACCGCAACGATCGCTGCAATGCAATTTCTTTCATGTTGTGACGATCGACACACTTATCGACACAAAGTGTGTCGATCGACGCACTGCGATTGTCGGATCAGTCAGCAAGTTAGCAGGTTAGTCCGTGAGAAAATCCAAATTTTCGAACCTGCAAGCTGAAAAACACTGAAAACAGGCAAAATCAAAGCAACTAGTAGTCTCAAAGCAAACACAACATCCAAACATAAACATCCTAAGAAAGTCAAAAGAAAATGCAAAAAAAAAATAAGAGAATACAGAACCGAATGTCTAGAGATGCCAATACTCAATCACTCATCCTCCATCCCATCAATGCGATCGGTACCACTCAAAGAACCGGGAGTCGGAGAGCGTCGTCTGCGTCGTGAAGGTCCTGGATGGTGTATCTGTGGCTGTCTCCTGCAGGTGCATGTACGCATGAAGTTCCAGATGCTCCGTAGAATACCATCCTCACGCTCTCTCCACTCTGCCTTAGACATATCACCATAGGGCATCGTAGGCTCAAAAAAGGACCAATATCATCAGCAGGGGCAGCAGGTGCAGGCGGAGGTGCATAAGAAGTCGAAGCCCGTGTAGAAGGCTCTCCCAGCGGATGAGCCATAGAGGGAATGCTGCGCTGATCGCTCGTAGGAGGCTGGAATCTCAGGGCATCCAGCGTATCAATCCGTGTAAGACCAGGATCAGGAAGATCCACACCATGCTTCTCGGTAGCATGGTCATAATAAACCCAAACTCGTCCCTCCTTGAGCCATGTAGCGCTCTGCAGGTGGCTGAAATCAAGGAACTCCAGGCTATCATTACGCTCTGTACCCTCTAAGGGAATCCTGCAATGCCTGAAAATGGGAGTAAGCAGACTCCCTACTGTCTCAGTGTCCACACCATCAAATGGCTTCTTCTGCAGGTCGCATAAATGATGGGCGAAAACAGCTCCCAAGTTGAGTCCCCTAGTGGGATCTCTCAGAACAGTATCCTCAAACTGATCCCTCAGTCCAATGAACAGCATCTCCATCTCAGTCTTACGCATCTTGTTGGCTTCAAACTTGCACAACAGAGTCCAACTTAAGATGCGCAAGACATATCTCAGAACAGGATGTCTAACCTGCTTCACTGGTGTAGTCCTCGAGTTGTATCGACCATTGCCAATACACTCCCAGAAATACTGAGCTTCATCCACATCCCACTCAAGACTCATCCCAATACATTTCGGCTCAGTGCTGAATCCATAAATCCTGCAGATATCAAGAAGTGGAATCCGATACCTGGCTCCTAAGCACATGAAGGTAAAGAAACCTCCTGAAGCACTCCTGCTATCTGGGTCAGGGCAAACCACTCTGCAAGTAGCTAGCAGCTGTCGTACCAACTCAGGGTACATCTCGTAAGGCTGCATTGGCATTGTCCCCAGACCAATGCCCTTACACAGTGCAAGAACCTGCTCATCAATTCCCAGACTCTTACAAGTCGAATAATCTGCAAACTTGGTCGGTTTAAGCGTCATGCCACACCAACCGTTGTAGAGCAACGTGTCATACTCGTCCCAGTGATCAAGCAACGGTCTCTCTGTGAACTCATCGCTCTTAAGGAGCTCAGCAATATCATTTGGCCACTCTCTATCTGACTGGATCTCTGTCATATCTGCTCAGGGCCAAGGTAGTGCTATTGCCGGACCAACTCTCACATAATCCTCAGGGTGCGGTGATTCTCGATGGAACCACTCTGGTGGTGGAGCATGATGTGCTGTAGCAGCTGCGGCGGTGGCTCTGCGTTTGCGAGACGGTCGAGGAGGCATCTGCAAGAAAAAATAATTAAACATGTAAGTCACGGCAGAAATCTCCCTGTGAAATCGTAGAGCAACGACCGTTGCACAAGTGCAACGACCGTTGCTAGGCGATTTCACAGCCGATAAGCAATCCTCAATTCGTGCCTAAAATTGTTAATCAAACCCATGAACAGCATGCATTCATCACAAATCGATCTAAATCAAGCTAATTACAGCACAGAATCATCATTCTCAAATCAAAATCTCTTAATTCCAAAAACCCTAAAATTGAATCCGAAAATCATGAAAATGAGGTACATTACCTCGGATTCGCCTTAATAAGGTTAGAGGACTAGATAGAGCAAGTAAAACAAGTAGAATAGCGCTTTGAATCAACAAGAATGATGAAGAAATGAGAGATTTAGGCAATAGGGATCTCGGTTGTACGGACGGCGGAGTGGAGAAGAAAAGAGGAGAAAAGGGTTTAAGGTACTTACCTCGATCGTGGGTGCAATGACCGTTGCAGATGAGCAACGATCGTCGCTTGTGAACCGGGTGGATCCCGGTTTAGCTCAACGTACCTTAATTTTGCAATTTAAACCAAATGCAACGACCGTTGCACAGGTCCGCAACGATCGTCACAATGCGATCCCATCCCTTCGTCAGATCTCCCTGCAACGACCGATGCACAAGTGCATCGATCGTTACACATCTCCAGACAGGTTCTGTTTCTAAAAACTTAGCAAAAACAAATCAAAACGTAAGTTCCTAAGAAAAACACCAAAAATCAAAAAGAAAAACACTAAAACCTAACAGTGGGTTGCCTCCCACTCAGCGCTTGTTTAAGGTCATTAGCTTGACCGGACGAACAAGAATCAGGAACCGTGAGATTCTGACAGAGACTTTGATTGCCTCTGTGCAAGTCTCCTCATCCAAGGCGGAGAGTAAGCTGTATCAGTATGAACGCGTCCAAGAAAAGAAGGAGTAAACTTCTCCCCAGGATCCAAAACCGTAGTGTGACTTGACTGCTCTTCATCTCCATCCATAATGGTGAATGTCTGCCCATCTATCAGTGGCTTGCACAGCTCGTCCATCTCAAAGTGCAGCGGCTCATCTCCCAGATGGAGATTTATCAGACTGTGTCTCACATCTATTACTGCTCCAGCTGTAGCCAAGAATGGTCTACCCAGTATCAATGCATCATCCTGCTCACTGTGGTATTTAAGAACTAAGAAATCTGTTGGAACCAAATAGTTTCCAACTCTCACTGGGACGTCCTCAAGCACTCCTTCAGGAATCCTTATCGACTGATCAGCTAGGCAAGAGAGGTCATAGTAGGTGAAAAATCCATCATACCCAGCTTCTCTGCCACAGAGTATGGCATAAGACTTCTAACAGCTCCTAAATCACAAAGAGAGCGCTTAAAACCATCCTCGAAGATAGAACAACTCAGCACAAAAATCCCAGGATCAGGTAGCTTCTTGGGAACCTTGGTTAATAGCACATCACTTATATGCTGAGGAACAACTATAACCCAATCCTTTAGCTCTTCATCCAAAGGCAACATCTTACCCAAGTACCTCTGCACACAAGGGTGATAAGGTGGATCATCAGATGGTGAAATTTCTTCCAACTCTTCACCAATCTTTTCTAGCTCTTTAAGCTCATCAATCTCTTGTTGGATTACCTCAGACACCTTAGGATACAATTGAATAGATTGTGCATAAATCTCCTGTTGGGTTATCTCAGACACTCCAGGGAATAAGCGGTTAAGCTCTAAATCTGCATCAATGTCATAAGAATCCTTTGAATCTGTCTGTCCACGCCATGCAACGATCGACGCTAAGGGTGCATCGATCGATGCAGTCAAATTTTCACAGATTCTACCCGAGAGATTTTCCTCAAAATCCGAAATTTCATCCTCTTCTACCACTTCAGCTGTACTTAGCTCAAATCTTTCACCTAGATGTGATCCATCATCGATGTACACTGACCAGGCCTTAATATGGGTGTCTACAACACCTTTCCCTTTGATGGAGTTTGAAATTTGGCTCACCTGAGTGTCCAATTGCTTCACATGAGTGTTCAGAGACTCAAACTTCCCATTGAGATCCCCATAAACAGCATCCAACTGCTTGTTGCAGTCCACAACAATCTTGGTCTGTCCCTCCAGCAGCTGTTCCAACATAGCCTCCATCTTTCTCTCATGAGTAGTAGCTACAGGAGGTGCTTGGTAAGAAGAAGATCCATATGTTCTCTGATTACCTTGCTGGAAAGGTTTCTGAAATCCATTAGTCTGTCCAAATCCAGAAGAGTTTTGGTTGCTGTTGAAAGCACTCTTCTGTCCTCCATTGAAGAACCTGTTACCAGACTGATTTCCAAACCTGTTTCCTTGGAAACCAGATCCTCCGATGTAATTCACATCCTCTTCCTGCTCTTCTTCTTCAGCATTGAATACCTCAACATCTTGAGCAAAGTGGACAGCTTTCTTCCCAGCTAGAAGATTGCAAACAGTGTCCAACTTAGATCTAATATCAGCTATCTCAGAATTCTCCATCTTCCCACCGGACTTCTTCCTTCTCTCATCAGTAGTCTTGCAGCTATTACTGCTTACCAGATTATCTATCAACTGCTTAGTTTCAGCAGGAGTCCTAGTGATAAAGTTGGCATTGCTAGAATTGTCCAACGCAGTCTGATATGGAAGATCAGTTCCTCTAAAGAAGATGCCTAAAAGCTGATGGAACTTGGAGCCAATTCTACCGGATTCAGAATTGTTGTCATGTTCCTGAAGCCTAGGATCTAGGATCTAGTAAATTGAATCATAGATCTGACCTCGTGATTACCTGGAGATTGGCAGCGGAAGAAAAGCAGGTAAACGAGATCTCTGGAGCGCATCAGATGTTGCGCCTCTACTGCAGTCCACACGCACACAAGCTGGAATCCGCCGGGATGCTAGTGCCGGGAATCGGATCTCCTGCGAACTGAGTTTTCGAGGTTTCTGCGTTTTTCTCTCTGAGAAAAACTCTCTGGGCGGCGCACACACTACTGGTCGAATCTATCAGTCTATTTATTTATAGACTTCGACATAAACCGAAACATCAGTTTCGGTATTCGCCTTGTGTCGACCGACACACTTAATGGTGTCGATCGACACACATCTTGTGTCGACCGACAAACCCAATGGTGTCGATCGACACACCTCATTAAAACTCATATTCGATGTGTATCTAATACACATCGATCAGACCATATGCCAATGATCAATCCCATGCAAAGTGTATCCAACTTGCTTAGGTGTGTGACCCTGTAGGTTCACATAATACTAGCAATGAGTTACAACTCATTTGTCATAAGCGGTTTCTAGCAAAACATTATGACTACCTAGTATCACATGAATTGTCCGATCTCGACAATACAACTATCTCTAGAGTTAGTACAATGTGATTTCAGGACATAATCCCAACAATCTCCCACTTGTACTGGAATCACCTATTCCTATAATCCCTTCGTCTCTATATCTCGATATGGCATAAGGCAAGAGACTGTGTCATCCTTATTATAGCCAACATCATGTTCATCGAACTCCTGATCTATACTGATAAAACAAACGACTGACAATCACCTCGTTTGAGCACGGCCATGCATTTTCTCAGTATCAAATCTTCGATGGGCCCTGAGATATTTATCTCCTGTTACAGGAGGGACAAATCCCATCTTGTTCCATCCCTATTTCTACACATACTTCATGATACGTATAAGAAATGCCGTTATAGCCACCAGTTACGGAACGACGTTTGACAAGGTCAAAACGCACCAATTCATATGCTAGAAAGCATGATGAACTCAGGTCTAAGGACTATACTCTATAGTCGTAATGAGAACCTCCCATGACACTGATATAACTATCCTGTGGAGTTCTCATTAGCGGGTCATGTCCGATCATATGTTCACCAACATATATCTACGTGATTGACTGTGATAATCATATTGTTGACTCCATGAAACTTAGTCCAACAGTCACCTCACATGCTAGTCTCGCGCGGTTATTGGTGTCCCACTTCAACAACCTCGACTAGGGACAATCGTAATTTATGTCATCCTTTAATTATAGGGTTTCATGATCAAGTCCTCAACTTGATGACCTATATGATGACCATAAAATACTTTGGGACCATTACTTAATTATCCAATAATCAAGTAACACCGATGTCAGTTTTAACTTACACAAACTTTGCCATAGCATGTCTATGTAAAGATTATAACATAACTAAATAACTCCCACTAGAATCAAGATCATCTCTTCAGATATCTAATACCTACAGCAAGAGAATAAATCTCGTGCTTAGGTTGTGGGAGACTCTGCGGTGTTTTGCTTGAAATAATTTCAACTAACCACACCGCCATTCAGATAAAAGCACCATTCTACGGTCCACTGCTTGGACCCTTTCCAACAGACAGCACCGCAATTCAGACAAAGAGACATAACCAGGTGGGAACCGGGAATCGTCTTTGTCCGTCTAACTACTTTTAACTGGTTCGTCACTTCCTCAGTTCACCACGAAACTATCCTTAGAGTTCCTCAAACACTTGGGATATTTCTGGTAACTGTTCAGTGACTATTACCGGAACTTATTGGTATTTTCTCGTCATGTTCTATGCGTAAGCTGCATCTAGACGAGCGCAAAATATGGCATTTATGATGGATTCTATTGCTAAAGCATAAGGAATCACACTCATACATACTAGCTCAGCCAGTGTTCAAAACACTTCATCTTGCTAATATTGTTACCATAAGACCTTTGGTGTGAAGCCATTCTTGGAATCAAGCACATCTGAACTGTCCAATACCTTATCAACATAAGGATTTTGACACAATCCAATTAGCCTATCCAATCTATATCAATAGATTCTTATTCCAATAATTCACAAGGCTACTCCCATGTCTTTTGTTTAAATTTGACTTCCGACCCAGGTCTCACAAGACTTAACCGACGGAACGTCGTTCATGAGATTAAGTACATTATGTACATACTGTGTGAGAATTGCAACTACGCTCCCACTAGTCTTCTTGTAAACGCATGGTTTCATTTCTTTTCTGATCAAGTCAAAACTTTTGACCACATTATCAGAATGTCGATTCCAACTCCAAGATGTTTGCTTCAATCCAGAAATGGATCGGTGAAGCTAACATGCATACCCAGCCAATTTTTCGGAGTTGGGGCTCACCATCGCTTCTTTGAATTTTGCATGCTCGTCACTTTTCAATGATCAACAGATCACGACAATCGGCTACGAGAAATCACTCTCGAGTTAGTGACGGATCCTTTCGGATCTGCGAATTTCAGGCTCCACAGGTGTAGATCCTACAACACTTTGTAGATCTCACCGCTGCTCTCCCTCAACAGGTTGAGCAGCCTCCTGTGTTTATCGAATTTCTTCGATGTGTACTTTTACTCCCACTGTTCCTTTTGAAAGTACGATCTTTCTCAAAGACACAGTTCCGAACAACAAATCTTTGTTCTCGGATTGGTTATGAACGGGACAACAAGCGAGGTAGCACTTGTCAGATTTGGGTTCAAGCTTATCAGCTATCATCCCCAAATCATCAGAAACAACTTACTTGAAAAACTTCCAGTCCACATCCAATGTGGTGTCTTTCAATTGATTCTGATTGAAACTCTTTTCTGCGCAAAGACAGACATTTTAGAACGTATTCTTAAATGATTATGGAAGATTCCTGTGACTCATCATTAATCGTAGCATATCTAATAAGATCCGATTCATTCTCTCAGATGATCACCCAATTCTTGACTCAAGTATTTTCTTCCGCGATCTAATCGAGGATCTTAATACTTATGTCAAATCGAATCTATACTTCATTCACATACATACTTACTGAAGTCATCAATAAAGGTAATGAAGTACAGAATATTTCCTCTGGCACTTATGCTCATCGGTCCGCATACATCAGTATGTGTAAGGCCCAATAAGCCCCTGGCCCGTTTTTCTTTTAGCTCTGCTAAAAGGCCTTAGTCATTTGGCCCAGCAAGCAGAATTCTTGTCTCAAATGATTTATAATCAAATGAGCCCAAAAGCCCAAAACTATGGAACTCTTGAATTCGCTTCCCTCTATGTGGTCAAAACGACTGTGCTAAGGAAAAGTCGAGTTCGAGTCATTAGACTTAAACCTTTAGTATTTGTGTTAAATTCAAACTCACGCTGGTTTAAGATATAAAACCCATTCCAAACGGGGTGCTACCATGTGATATTTCATTAAGATCTAAAGAACAAAACTTGTCTTTTATCAAAATGAAAAACATCCAAATTCTTACAAGAAAATGAAAGACATCTCTGCTCAAGGCAGATACATAGTAGCAATTACTTAATTTCTAAAACCAAGTATGAAAGGCTCCTACAAGTGGAGAATCTCTACGGCTCATGCAGCAATCATTGCTTCACACCAGACACGCAGTTCCACTTGTCCTTTCTTCAACGTTCTATTGTCGCTTGTGTCCTGCATATTTCAAAAATATAAGTAACACAACTAGTATCCAATACTAACGTAGAACTTGAAACAATAACACCATACCTGAAGAAGAAGTACCATACATCTTCTCCATCTCTTGTGAATCTTCCAAGAATTTAATGCAATTTCTCTTCCAATGCCCAAACTCTTTACAGTAGCAGCATTTATCAACATCAGATGGGCCTGACTTGGGCTTAAAAGATGACACAGGTTTATCCCGATTCCAAATCTGAATGGCCTTGCCATCACCCTTGTCTAAACAAGATCTCTCAAATCTTTTACCCCTTTTGATGTTCTGCTCTGCTGTCTTGAGCATGCCATGCAGCTCAGTCAACATCTTCGTCAAGCCTCTCTTGATATAGTTCTTGATGAACTTATCATAACTTGACGGCAGTGACTGCAGAATGATGTCAGTAGCCAACTCTAAGCTGACAGGACATTCCAGTTTCCCCAGGTTATCAATGTAACCCATCATTTTAATTACATGAGGACTCACTGGAGCATCATCTGGTAGCTTGCACCCAGTGAGAGACTTCACCATCTGTAATCTCTCAACTCGTGCCAGATCCTGAAACTTCAGTTTCAGGCTGGTGATCATCTCTATTGGCGACTCCATGTTCTCGTATTGACTTTTCAAGTCTGAGTTCATGGTAGCCAACATCAGACCACGCACATCTACCACATCAATATAATGCTTATTCCAAGCATCATACACTGCATTCGAGCGATTGGTCCCAAGCCTTTCTGGAAGAGCTTTCTCAAGGACATAGTCCTTGCTCTCCTGCTTGAGGATTAATCTCAAATTCCGATACCAATCCAGGAAGTTGGATACATTTAACTTGTCCTTCTCAAGGACGGATCGCAACGAGAAAGTTGTTTTAGACATAATCTGAAATCCAAGAAAAACCAAGATTTAGTTATGCATATCATGAGAAATATTATCTAAAAAGAAAACTCGCACTATATTCAAACAATGTTTCCTCAATGAATATAATGATCCAAGACCCATACTTCACCAAAATCTGAGTGGACGACTCGTCATCACCCAAAATTTAGTTATCTAGGTAAGCAAATCATTGCTAATTGTACCCAGTACGACTCTTGGTCGCAGATAAGACAATCCATGTCTCATCTACACTGACGTCTCTGGGCCCAGAACTTCTATTGGCCCAGTCAAGTAAACCAATCTCTTTAGTCTTGTGATCATTGACAGTCGCACTGCAAGTCTATCAATGATCACCTGCCTTACTCATGTAGTAGTGGATACCAAGGACTCCAAGGCTATCCAACAAACGACACAAGTCTTGACAGTAGACAAGATTTGGGCAAGACATGAAGGTTACTTGATATTTAGTTGAGGAAACTAAACTCTGAAAGGTTAGCATATCAATCTCTTAGGTCATGTAATTGTTGATGTTAAGCACTGCAAGTCCATCAACATAATTACCTGCCTTACTCACGTAATTGTGGACACCAAGCTCTTGGCTAGACCATCACACAATGAAATGAGTCTTGACAGTTGACCATATTGAAGCTAAGCTTTGATCAAGGTTTAAGTCTAGTTTGGTTTCTGCAAATTCAAGGTTCAATAACCAGAATTTCGAGCACTGTGTCGACCACCAAATGAAACCGGACTTCAATAACCGGTTAATCCAATTAACCTGGTTCATTGAACCGGTCATGTCGATCGACACAACCCATGTGTGACGGTCGACATAGACCCAAACCAAAGACAGTTTTGATAACCGGTCTGATCCAATTGAACCGACTTATCAGATCAAACTGATCTTAACCAATCGATTTATTCTAATTGAGATGATCAGTTCAATCCAATTGAACCAATTCATCCAATTCAAACCGATCTGTTCGGTCTTAACCAAGCATGATAACCAGTCCAAATTAATTGAGCCAATTAACCATTCGCGAGGTCTGTGTCGACCGACACTCAACCTATGTCGATCGACACTCGACCGAATCTGTTCTGTATCGATCGACACTCAATCTGTGTCGATCGACACAGTTGGCTATCTGTTTTTCTTCGCGAAAAACCCTAGCCACCGATTCTGTCGATTTCGCTATTCTGTGTCGACCGACACACCTAGTGTGTCGATCGACACTGTGCGAAAACACAGAATCGATTTTGATCAGAAACGATCTCACCTGTTCTAACCAAACAACCTAGTTTGCGAATCTAAATCTTCAAATTCAATTAAAACAGGTTGATTCAATGGAAAACCCTAAGGCTCTGATACCACTGATGGAACTTGGAGCCAATTCTACCGGATTCAGAATTGTTGTCATGTTCCCGAAGCCTAGGATCTAGGGTCTAGTTAATTGAATCATAGATCTGACCTCGTGATTATCTGGAGATTGGCAGCGGAAGATAAGAAGGTAAACGAGATCTCTGGAGCGCCTTAGATGCTGCGCCTCTACTGCTGTCCACACGCACACAAGCTGGAATCCGCCGGGATGCTAGTGCCGGGAATCGGATCTCCTGGGAACAGAGTTTTCGAGGTTTCTGCGTTTTTCTCTCTGAGAAAAACTCTCTGGGCGGCGCACACACTACTGGTCGAATCTATCAGTCTATTTATTTATAGACTTCGACATAAACCGAAACATCAGTTTCGGTATTCGCCTTGTGTCGACCGACACACTTAATGTTGTCGATCGACACACATCTTGTGTCGACCGACGCACCCAATGGTGTCGATCGACACACCTCATTAAAACTCATATTCGATGTGTATCTAATACACATCGATCAGACCATATGCCAATGATCAATCCCATGCAAAGTGTATCCAACTTGCTTAGGTGTGTGACCCTGTAGGTTCACATAATACTAGCAATGAGTTACAACTCATTTGTCATAAGCGATTTCTAGCAAAACATTATGACTACCTGTATCACATGAATTGTCCGATCTCGACAATACAACTATCTCTAGAGTTAGTACAATGTGATTTCAGGACATAATCCCAACAAAAGCGTTACCTCGGTGAATCCATGGTGCGGGCAGTCACATTGGTACTTCTTAAACCTCATCCAGGCTGTCTTAAGAGGCTCAGTAGGACCTTGGGTAAAGGTAAGAATGTCCTGTCTGGACTGATCAGAACGAGCATCATCATAGAAGTGACGCAGGAACTCACTCTTCAGGGCTTCCCAAGTAACAAACGCTCCAGATGGAAGTTGTTTCAGCCAGGCTGCAGCATCTCCAGCCAGAGAGTAGGGGAAAAGCTTGAGGAACAGATAGTCTTGGTTAACTCCATCGTACTTTATTCCGGTGACTATGCCCTCAAACTCATCTATGTGATCCATCGGCTGCTCACTTGGAGAGCCATGGAAGGCTTTCTGCCTCCGGAGAGAGTAGTAGACGGTTTTGATTTCAAAATCATTCCTCTCAAATTCAGGAAGTACAAGAGCTGACCGGTTAGCATGAAACTCATCCGGACGGTTATAGTCAGCTAAAGTCCTCTCATGGACTACCATCTGTCTACCTTGGGCCTGTCCTTGGCCTTGGTTCTGCTCCTGCTGATGTGGTTGCACTGGAGGATCATGGATGACATTCCCTTCAGCATCTATCGATTCTCCAGCAGCATTGTAAGGATTGTTGTGTCAGTCCCTAAGGGTACCTTGAGCATCAGGCTTTATGATCACACGTTCAACAATAACCATCCTTTCTCTCTGAACTCTTATGTTAGTCCTCTCTAGTCTAGCAAGCTCTTCAAGTTGGAGGTTTACGAGATTAGTGTTCGGATTACTTCTGGTGTCACGCGTCTGCATAAACCGTCTTTAATCGCCAAGCAACGATCGATGCTAACAGTGCAACGATCGATTCAACTCCAATCGCCTAGTGTCGATCGACACAAGAAGTGCAACGGTCGATGCTATGCGATTTCGAAACCCGCGACAGAGAGAAAACGGAGAAAAAAAAAAAAAATCAGTAAACAAAAATAAAAATAAAAATCCTAGTAAAAATCCTAAGATCGAAGCTATTGAAGACTCTAAGAGTCCCCGGCAACGGCGCCAAAAACTTGATAGGTCTTAAGTTTTACCCTATACTAACTGCAAGTGCACAATAATGTAAATGTAGTACTTAGGGATCGAATCCACGAGGACTCTAGGCAACGATAGGATTAAGAACTTAAGGAGATTAAAACTAGGAGAAAGCGAAAAGAAAATTGTGTTGATTTATCTAAAAAGCAAGCAAGAAAGTAAACAAGTAGCAGGTTGTTGTTTGTAGGCAATAAACTAACGGCGCTAAGTCTAGGGCGTTCTCAGGAAATCAGACAAGCAGATAAATCATTCAGTCAGGATCTAAATAAACTCAGTTCTAGAACTCAAAACACAGATATAGAATTAACCAAATTCCTTTGCGAGAATTCTCTAAGTCTAAGTGCAGCAATCCAAATTCCTTTGCAATTACTAACAAATTAAACCAGCTTTAATTCCAAGTTTGATATGTCACAATCTAATTAAACCAAATTCCTTTGAGAGTAATTAAATTGCTCAACCTAAATAGTTCAGATTCTAAACCACACTGTCGTGTCGTATTTAGCAACCTAAGATCTAGATTCTAATTGATCAGGTTAGAACTAGCATTAAACACAATTTAGTTTGAAGAACATCTATTGATGTGAATCCTTAACTGAATTAATTATATCTAGCAAGTCATGAAATCCCTATGAGAAACCCTAAACCTAACTATGAAACTACTCAGACATAGATGATGTAAACATAATCAATGAATTAATAGAAATCATAAAAGAGATTAGAATATAAAAGGGGTTCGAAAACTTCTCCAAAACGAATGTAGTACAGGATCAGATCAGCCCCAAAAGCTCTAAAAACTCTCTGCTCTAAGTTATGATAGCGTCCTTCAAACTGAAGTTAAAAAAACCTAATTAAATAGCTAAAACACGACTTGGGACTTCTGTGTAAATATCTGGAACTTCTGGGCATCTTTGCAATATCAGCATACTTCATTAAACCGCCGAGAATCTGGCCCATTCGCGCTGTGCATCGACCGATGCAGGTGTGCAACGATCGACGCAATCATCAAATCTGGACAGTGAGCACAACCTCTCGGGTCAAATCACCAAAGTGCTCCAATTAGCTCTATAATCTCCACTTTTGCTCCAAACGTGCGTGTACCTAATAAAACCTGCAAAAGACTCTAAAAGAACACCAAAAGATACTAAAACAGACTTATATCATGGCATAAAACCGGTAAAAACCATGATATATCAGAAGGAAACTCAGACCCTCGACAGTACCTAACGACTTTCAGCATTACAATGGGGAGAGCCCAATTTTCGCCCGAGGAGCGCGACACTGGTTTCTGCCAGCTATTCGTCGAGAATATCAGCAGGGCCGCCCTCAACTGGTTCTCACGCTTAGAGGCGCATTCAATCGACAATTACCACCAGTTGACAGCCACTTTCTTGAAGCGTTACTCCATGTTCATCCAGGAGGGTGCCTCAAGTGCCGACGTTTGGGTTGTGAGTCATGGACCAAAAGAACCTCTTAGGTCGTATATCGACAGGTTCAAAGTTATCGTCTCAAAAATCACGGTAACCGACAACGAGGGAGAACGATTCAAACTCGCCCAGGAGGAGAAAGCGAGGCAAACATGCCAACAACAAGCAGAGCAGGGATATGTCGACGCAGAATCACCAAAGCGAACCCGCAACGACGATGGGGAGGACACGCCCACACCTAGAAAGCGGATCAACATGATCATGGGAGGAATCCCCACATGTAACGATTTGGTTCAATCAATAACAACTTACAGTCAGAAAGCAGACATGCGACAGCATTGGAATAGGAACGTTCCCAAAGAACTAAAACCAGGCACTGAGATAGTCTTCACCTCAGAAGACGAAGAAGGTCTCGATAAGCCGCATAACGACCCGCTCGTTGTTGAACTCCATATTGACGACTGTGAGGTCACCAAAATCCTGATCGATACGGGAAGCTCGGTCGACCTCATATTCGAAGAAACAGTACAAAGGATAGGACTGCGCGACTACATGATGAAATGTTTGGAAAAGCCTCTCACTGGGTTTGTTGGGATACGACCACAACGATCGGGATGATCAAACTACCAGTGCACGTCGGATGCATGACCAAGGTCGTTAAGTTCGTCGTCATATACCGACCCGCAATCTACAACGTGATCTTGGGAACCCCCTGGATTCACGCCATGAGAGCATTACCCTCAACATATCACCAATGCATAAAGTTCCCAACCCCAGAGGAATCTTCACGCTCCGAGGCAGCCAGAAAATCTCGAGATACTGCTTCACAGTGGAGCGCAAGGTAAGACAAACATCATGCCTCATATCCGAGAACACGACTACCACTTCGAATTCGGAAGAAAGCGGGCAAGACTCGTCCTTTGACCAATAGATCGTCCCAGCAAGCATCATCGTCTCCAATTAAACTCCAAAAACTCTACCCAAAATATATAAATATAAGTAATCGAGCTGCGGCTCAAAATTTGTAAAAGAAAGAACTACGCTCGGCTTGATATCTCCTCGGAGAGTTCATAGGCAACCTTTACAGGGTGCAACCACCTTCACATTTTGATTTTAAAAAGAGTACTTTTCTTTTTTATAACCACAACCCTTAACATCTAACCATCGACATTCTGGCCAATGATCGATCAAATAAACACGTGTCCCATGCACAGTGACATTGCGTCACATCGTTGCTTTTAGCGACCTTAAGCCGGGGCCAGACCCGCACGAGTACTTAGAAAAGGTTTTGTAAGCCGAACCTCCTTCGCATAACTATGTTCTAGGACTCCACAGGATAAGCCGTGCACGTACTCGCACCTAGATAACTAAACAGATGACGAGATAAGCCAAGCCAAAGCTCGCACTCACAAACATCTGTACATAAATGGAAGAGCATTGTTTCAATCCGACAAAATCAAAAACAGGATAAGCCGGGCACGTATTCGCGCCTAAAATTTGATCTCGCCTAAAGCCGAGAAACGACTCGCATCCACCCAAAAAAAAAGAGAGGGGAAAGAGATGATCACAAATCAACACAAATCTTTCCTTTATTCCATTCTATTCAAAATTACAAAGAGACGTACAAAAAACAAAAAAGGATAAAGCAACAACAAAGGGAAAATCTAATTTCTTGAAAGACGATTTCTTCCAAATCAGAGCTCGTGTGCTGAGCCCGATTTCATCCAACAAGGAGCCAAACTGCTTTCTTAAAAGACGGTTTCGACGTCTGTTCTCGGCATGGCTACCCTCAAACGGCAGAAGCCCAACAGTGAACAATAACAAAACCGAGCCGGGGAGGATCGTCATGGGGGAAAAGGACCCGGAGAAGTCAACCTCAGCACACCAAAAAGGTACGACCGATCTCCGGAGTCGGATCCCATAGTTCCCCTGGATACTCTGATGCCGACGGCCCCCTCCAAAGGAATCATCCCCTTACATGGAGGAAGAAGAGCCAGTCCGACACCCCGCCCGCCGCCCTGCAAAAAAAAAAAACGTTAAAGCAATAAGAAGGGAAAGGCGAAGAACACAAGCAATCAATGAACAGACAACACGCTTACGTCAAAAGCGACAAGTTCAAGACGGGACAGCCCCCGACACGTTACTAAAATCAGTGATGCATCAGATCCATCCAAACAGAGGAACCGTGCGTCGCCCTTAAGTTCGCAAAGGCGACAAACAAGGGCGGCTATCGGTATATTTCCATACATTGACAAGTCCCCATTTCGCAGGAAAAACACGAGCCCGCTCAACAATGACAGAATCAAAAACTCCGGAGGCCGGAGACGGCCAACAACAAAAGAAACCAATCGGCAGAGCGGCCTTGTTGCTACGATCCACTGGGACTCAACCTTCCTACATACAAAAAAGAAGAGGGGAAGAAAACTCAACCCTAATCAATAAGGAAATGGAGGAAATAAAGAGCAATGGATTACGAAAGTCGGAGAAAAAGGAGAATATTTATAACCAAGGAAGACAATAGTTACGAAAGCGACGCATTCAAAGCAATGCGACGGTTACCAATGCAAACCTTCAATGCAAAAACGGCGGTCCACTTTCCCATAAACACGCAAAACAACTATTTAAAAGTAGTAATCACGCGTGGACCAGGCCTCAAAAATCGAAAGGGCATGTCCACCAAAACGCATCCGACGATCACAGACAAAAACAAGGCCACACCAACGACCAGAAGCCGGGGACCGAACACATCTAAAAAAAAAGAGAAGGGGGAGAGCGGGCATCCAACAAAAATACATATAATGTCCACGAACAGAGGCGCTATTCATACAACAGTAAAAAAAAAGAGCTAACTATTACAACAAAGAAACTATGTTGGGAGATCGGACATACAAGAAGCGGCCACGTCTCCCACAGCCAAGGACGCCGCGTCTGCTCCTCCTCCCTCTACCGATCCTTCTGGGGCAGCAGCGCCACTCGACGAACCTCACAGCGGCGACATACAAAGAACGTCAGGATCCAAAGCATCGGGTTGCAACTCGTTAACCTCCCGCTCCAAGAGAGGTTTATCCTTCTCGAGCTGAGCAATCAGCGTAGGAGGGACTGGCACACCACTATCCACACGCAGCCGATACACACCAAGGATACCGGCCACCTGGTTCAACTCCAAATGTTTAGGAGTATAACGATCTCCCTGTTCTCTCTCCAACCTCAACTTGTCCAAACGGTCAGAAGCCTTCTTGTACAAAGCCTCCCTCTCAAAACGAAGGCGCTCATCAAAGGAAGCATGGAGCCCGTCGCGCTGAATAACAAGGAGATCAATCTTCGACCTAAGAGAGCCAGCCTCGCGATCGGCCTTGAAAAGGAGATCACGTTTCTCACCCTCAAGATCGACCAACCGCCTTGCAAGATCCGAAACCTTTTGCTTCTCTAAAGACAGAGCAGTGGAAACCCCCTTCACCTCGTCAAGCTCTTTACGGACCTGTTTCAGCTCGCGAGCAGAACGTCGCAGCGCATCAACCTGATCTCTAAGGATGCTATCTGTCGACTTGGCATGTCTCTCTCGGACTCGTACGAATCTCTGAGCTGGTTTAGAATAGCAACAAACTATACAACGAATAATAATCAGTCCACACACCTGTTCTCCCACCCTAAACATACACGACAAAGTAGAGCGCATACCATAACAAGGTGATGACTCAACTCCTCCTGAAGATGAGGCTTGTGCATCGCCGAGACAGGGACAAGATTCTTGGGCATACCTATCGCAATCTTCTGAAGAAGATTGGCACATGAAAACTTGTTACTCACTAAGGGGGCCTTTCCCTTATGAAGAAACGACCAAACAGAGTCCCCTGAATTTGGATCAGCATTGCCCGGCCCATCCTTCAGGCCATCAGCACGAATAGAAGAAAGAGCAGGAGCTAGACTCTCAGAACGCTCAGCCTCGCCCTCAGAGTCCGTTCTACGCCTGCCCGGTGACACATGTCGCCAAAGGCCCCATAAGGCATAACAACCTGGTTCGCAACATCTCCTGACGTCTCCTGACATCGGTCAACTTCATCCTCCTCAGCTATAGCTCCCTTGTCTTGCGTGAAAAAGGGCCGCGCCTCCACCCCAAGGGCTGTCGGGCCATCATCAAGAACGATCACCGGAGAATTTTCCGCCGCTAAAGACCCCTCAGAGATCCTACGCATTTTCCTAAAAAACCGAGGAGACGATGGTGCACTTTCCAAAGAAGGATTCGGCGTCAAAAATGCTTAGAAACAAAGCAACAATATCAACAGAAATGCCACCCCATTTATCTAAAAAAGGGGGGGGGAGAAGAGGGCACATACCCGAATCAATCTTTCTAAGGCAACCTCGGACCTTCCGATCAAACAGGGCCTTGGACTCTTTGTCCTTCGATGGGGGCCAGTCTATCCCACTGTGAGCCCTCAACTTATCCAAATCTATAATCTCTCGAAAAATCTGTGATCCAACAACCTGAAGTAGAACGAACTGCAAAACAAGAAAGAAAAAAACATGAGGCAGACAACATCGACAGCAAGCGCAAAAACAGAGAAAGCTACCAGGGTTATAGTTCCAGGCCGATCTGAAAACCCTGCTCGAGTCAAACGCCAGCGCGCTGTTAACACGCGCAAATAAGTAACTATCCTGCCAATCAGAAGTCTTATCCGGAGGGGCATACACAACCTTCAAACGACGACCATGCCTGAACCGCACATAAAAGGTCCCATACGTCTCTTGGTTAACCGAAATTGATGTCAACTCCTTGAAAAAACGATTGGACACCTCGACTTCACTATCAGCCTCCATAATAAAAATGCCCAACACATTACGGATGGCAGCATGAAAAAGTTGAAAAGGGTCATCTCCCTGGCCTAGCAATACTCAATCAGAATTTTGGGAAGGGGAAAAAGCAAATGAGATTCGGTGAACCAACACTCGTATAAACAAACCCAACCAGAAGGAGCATCCCAGGGTCGCTGGCGCAGAGCCGGCGGCCGAAGCTCGATACCGGAAACACGGGAACACCGCTGGCAGATGTCATCCAGGATAGGCTGTTCATAGACAGACGAGCGAATCGCTCAAGGAACAACAACCTCCAGGTCCGCTGCTTCCTTCCTTTTCTTTTTCCTCCCTTCGAGGAAGTCGCTCGAGAGCAGTTACCAGGAGCAACTGTACTAGTTTTCAGACGACCTCCCGAGTCAGCAGCCCTAACACCATCTCCTCGACGACCGGGCTTGCCGCCATCACTGAGATTCCGTTCCCCTACATCGGCAAGTGGTTGTCAAACAAGAGAATCCATTGTGACAGAACTACCGCGAAATCGACAAGGTTTTTGCCCAACCCGAGACCTGAAAAACTCTTCGTCCCCTTCGATCGGCCTAGATTCAACAAACTTTCTCCGAACGACTCTGAAAAACCGAAATCGCCGCTACTAGTAGAAGAATGACAACTAGAATCTACTCGCATGCTAACGAATTCAAAGACGAAGCGACGAGAGCACGACAAACTAGAAGAAATGAATACGAAGCAAAAGACCACGAGATGAAATGATTACCTGATAAAAGACGATGGAAATCGAAAAGACGAAGCCTCGTAAAAGGAGAGAACGGTTTTACAAACACACAAAATCACACCTTGAGCGGTTCGCGTCTCTTCACCTCCTTAAAAAACGCGAAAGAATTTGACGGTTCGAAGCATTAACGATTGAAGCGAAGCGACCGAACAAGATTTCCGCATGACTTAAATGCTCGAAGAAATTCGCCGACTCCGACTAAAACCACAGATTGACGAAGTGGGGGGGGGACTAATTGTTGGATATGGGTTTAGCACCCATCCATAAGCCCATTGGAAATCTTGTCAAATCAACAAATTCATCTCGGCCCAAGAAGACAACCCCGCTAAGAAGCCAATGGCCCAAAAGGAAGTCAGCCTTCAAGCGCTATAAAGAGGACCATTCACTCTTCATTTTAGACATTGTAACTTGCGAGAGTGCTGAGCTACTCTTATAAAACTCCGAGCTCAAGCAATATTTAAAAAGCACGTCATTTGACAGACTCCCACCTCGTAACCATCATGTTCATTGCTCGGCCTCGCCTCGGCTTTAAGACTAATAAATAATAGTTTCGACTTCATTTAAGTTTATTTTGCACCTTATAATTCGGACTTCTCTGATCGTAACCCGACTTTCATACTAGATCGAATTATGTAATTAATGATCTTAATCGAACTATGATACTATATAATACTAGTGAAGATCCTACTGATGTTGTAAATCTCATGTAGATGTTTAATTTATTGCAACGGTTCTTGGAACAACATTTCTTTTTCTCTAATTTGATCTCATGATACATATATATATATATGCGTAACGCGTTTAAGAAAAAGTTATCCAACATGTGAAACACCCGTCATTCGATCACTTTCATGATTTTTTTTCTCAGTAGGTCTTTTTAAAACAGAAAAGACATGAAAAAGAAGGAGCCTAACTTAAAATGTCACGAAACTGCGGCTTCACTTCAAAACATTATAAAAGATACGTAGAGACTTTGGTTATTTTATTTCACTGTATATGATATGATGATCCGGACGAAATGTTTAAAACTTTATAAACGTGGTTTGATCTCTCAAGTCTCAACTTATGTGCTAACCACTTTACTATATTGCACGATTTCTAATTTGTAAGAAAAAGGATGCGACAACAACCTTTAGGGTTATTGACAAAGTCGATATGCAAATATTAGTAAATGACTTAAAATATGAAACCGAATAGGAAATCATAGATTTATCCAAAAAAGAAATATACCAAACTACTCATTATATTATTTATTTATATCAAGTATCACCAATAATGCTATCACTCACTAGAAATATTTATTCTTCCGTCTTAATAAATATATCAAACCAAAGAACTTTCAAATGTCATTTTATATAACCTCGGTCTTTTTAGTACTTTGGTGCTTCTAGAACTAAGATTCTTGATTGAGATATTTAGTTTCCAATCTCAGTTTTAAAGTTAAAATTTTGAGTTTTGATCAATCTTATACTTCTTATTTTTAGATATATAGGTATATACAAAGAGAACACTATGTCTTTTATATAATATTGATATGAATATATATATCATCAGAAATTTTTTTGAACGACTAATCAAATGTATACTATGAAAACAAGTCACGCCAGCAATCTGTTAGGATTCGCGTACATACATGTTAGACATTTTCTTTTTGTGTTTACATATAGCATTTGTAAATAAAATTTTAAACTTAGAACATAAAATAGAGCAAATGGAGGAGTTGATAAAAACCAGTGTTTTTAAAACCGGACCGACCCGGCGATCGGACCGGGTTGAACCGCGAATCGGAAGCATATCCGAATTGGGTTGATTATAAAATCCAATGGTAGTTGAACCGGTTAAAAACCGGATTGGACCACCAAAAAACCGGGAACCGGCGATCCATTAAACCGTATCAAACCGAATTTTATAAAAAAATATTATTTTATATTTTATTAATCACTTTTTTCTAAACAATCAAATATAACTATATTAGTTTAAAAAATTTATTAAAAAGTAAGATTAAATGTGTTATTATATCTTACATCTTCTCTCAATGGACGAATAACATAGAAAGTAAAAACTATGCATCTAAGATGCATGATGTGTATGTTGGTGAACAAAATATCTTGAAGATAAATTATCCATTTAAGGTGTTTCCGAACGTCTTTTGGTCTAGGTTTCAACATCTTTTAAATATGTCGGAACATTGTTGATTTAACATTTAAATTTTTAAAATATTTTTTAATAATTATTACATATGTTTTAAAAATTATGATTATTTAAGTGCCTTATTTGATAGTTTGAAATTAATAACATAATATATATATATATATATTATTTTTAAATTATCATTAAATCTGGTCGAATCCGGTCGAACCCAGTCAGACCATATTAACCCATGACCCAAAAGCTTTACCGGTTCAGTCGCCGGTTCGGTTTTAAAAACATTGATAAAAACCAAAAGCGAGTCGAACATTCGGCCACTAGACAGATTGCAGACGATAGTTCATCGAGTGAAAATGTTCACATTGTCGTTTTTTTTTGTTGGAATGGAGCGAGATACGATCAAGTCCTGAGCTTTTTGTATATGAAGTTTGTAACGTAAATGAGAGAGTGACACCAATAAACCATTAATCTTGGCTTGGAAAACCAGCCGAGCCAAAATATTTAAGTTCTGACAATATGGGTGAAAGCCATTTTCCCATCACTTAGACCACCTCCATTGGAGGTTCTTAGGTAGAGTTTCTTAAGAAAAAATTAATAAAATATTATGGGTCTCACGTGAATAGTTAAGAGACAGGCTCTTAAAATCCTTAGTTAAGAACTCGTCTCTTAACTATTCATGTGACGTGGCGCATTTTTATTGGTTATTTTTTTTTTGATTTTTGTTTTGTTTCATCTGCAAAAAAAAAAAAAATAATAATAATAAACTTTTTTTTTAAGAACCCCAAAGAGGATAATACCAATATACATGCTCTTACATCCATGGCAGGTTGATAACTGTGGGGGCACGTGCATCCAGTAATAATATAAATATTTATAATTTTTGTGTCTCTTTTTTTGTCACGCAAATTATAATTTTTGTGTCTAAAAACACGAAAATTTAGTTATATGTGATGGTGAAAATCAGTATGTGCACCGCTTAAAATCTCAAGTTTGATTCCCCTTTTGTGTTGATATTCTATTTATTCAGATAATACGAAAAGTAGCCAGTGGTACATCGAGAAGTATGATGTTGAATCGTACTAATACCTATGCGACAGTCACGTTAAATGCAATACAACTCTATTGTTATTTTATTTATTAGTTAAGTGTCCGATTGGTAACACCATATCAAAAGCGTTAGAGGCTTACCGCTTTGTTTGTTACTAATCGCGAAAACGTTATCAAAGCTACAGTAAAAGCGGTTACTCTCAGCTTTTTGTTACCGCTTTCTCTAACCGCTTTCGCTAACAGTTTTCACTTACAGCTTTGCACTATTCGACCGCTTACCACTTCCGCTAACCGCTAATCTAATCGTTCCGCTTTTGGTCACCAATCGGACCCTAAAGCTTTTATAAGTTTCTTTGTGAGTGGCTATGCTTTATATCGGTAACTAATTACGGGATCGTTTCTGTTTTGACAAAATAGGTTTAGAACCTACTCACTCGTTAATTCAATTAAAACTATTATAGAACCAAAATTTATAGCACTACGATAAAAACAATTTAATCACAAATAAGCAATAATCGTTAAAGAAACGATATCAAAACGATTTGACAGAAAAAAATATAAATCAGAATATATGGAGGCGAGATTTGATCTCTTTCCTTAACTCAAAGAATAACCCGTAGTGTGACAGGTCAAATCAAGATTCATGAGTCATATGATATAACCATATGAAACTGTATCACAACACTCGATATCAGTTCTATCGAACATATGAACTACGATACTCTCAGATTAGACACAAACCTAAAACGTAAGGAAATTGAAAGAACTTCTTTTTATGTTTTTTTCTGTGTGATTTTCGTTGTGGATGCTCTACAAGAGAAGCTTAGTGTTGGTGCTGGATTTCCCTCTAGGAAATCCAGCCCATTGACAAACAAAACAAAGGCCCACAATCATGAGCCCGTTCCATAATCAAGACAAAGAGCTCGACCGTCATCCATTCTGGGCCCATACGACCACGATCTGGCCAAAGCCCAAAAGACGCCGAAATAAGAGGCGATCTAGCTCGAGCTCGATAGGAGACAACGTAAAGGTAGAACGACTTGGTCTTCGTCGGTTCAACCGATTCCCGCGAATCTCGGAGATCGTTATTATGGCGAGGCCGAAGGATCAGAACAGGGAGAACAAAGTCGAGGACTATTTAAAGAAGAAGTGGCGATTCATTCAAGACATTCCAACCCTAATCAAGAACACTTCGACTATATAGCTCGATTATCATACTTTGTACTCTCTATTCGATTGTGTTTGTTATATCTCGACGATCAATATCAATAAAGTCTTTGATTCATAGGAAATCTATATCACCTTTGTATCCAAAAGTCCAAATCCACGATTACAAATCCTTGGTGTGAATCTCAGATCTCACATTTGGCGCCGACTGTGGGGACTATCTATAGTTTTTCCTATCTTAAGAATCAGATCTTAGATCCGATAGATCGAGATGAATCCCGACCAATCCGGCTCTCCCAGCGCCACTCCACCAGTCGACAACCCTCAAACGGTCGACGACGTTCCTCAGAACACCACCAGGGTAAGAACCATGGGTCAGACCGATGACGTGTTGACGAGCTCTGCCTCAGTCTCCACGACTTCGGCACCAGCCAGCTCAGTCGCTCAAACGATCGCGACGAGCCAGACTCCGATAAACGTTTTTTCAGGAACTAACGACTCGAGCAGGAATTGGGTATGGATGAGAAACAAGTCAACTTCCGCCCCCGCCCCAGGATGCGGATCTGGAACGCTCAGGCCTAACTCGCCACTGCTTCCTACTCCACAGCGACAAAGCCCGGACGACCTTGCTGAAATCCGTTCGATGTTAAGCCTGTTGGTAAACCAAACGAGAAGCAACGAGGCAAACGCACGGGCCCAAGAGATCGCAAATCGTTCTCTTGCAGCGCAGCTCGACGAACAAGAACGGCGCATTAACACCCGCCTTGAAGAGCTCGCTAGCCAAAACCAGGGAGGTAGATCAATGCGCGATCCACGACCCCCCATAAGTCCTCTACCGCGAACACGCTTGGACTTCTCCCAGGTGGTAACACCCCCTGGAATGTCGGGAAATTTCGCTAGCACGTCAAATAGCGGTTTTTGCCCTATAACGACCCCTATTGCGACACCGAATCCATTCAGTTCGAGTTCTATGGTCACAGATCCAACCGGATCGGGAAACCGACCATTACCCGGACCACCACCTTTCCCGAGTAACTCCAATGTCCGACCAAGGCAACTAGGAGGCTCTGCTTTCGCCTCGAGCTCGGGACACCCTAACGGATCGAATACAATACAGTTCCAAACGCCACAGATCGACCAGACAAGACCGATTCCAACAATCGATCTTCTCGACCCGGTTTTCCCGGAACAAACGTCGAATCAGGCACAAGCACAGTTCACGCCTATAGCAGGCGACGAACATGATATGCTAAGACAATACATCGAGCAGGCTAAGGCCCAATTCGTATGTCTGAGCTCGAAAGTTCACATGGCAATGAGCGCGGCACCCGACATCGATCGAGTGATCGAAGAAACGCGACAAACGCCATTCACAGACCGGATCGCCTTTGCAAGAATCCGGGAAATCAAGAAAACGAAATTTCCGGAATTTTCTGGAAAAGCAGACCCGAAAGACCATATCAGGGCATTCCGACTAGCAATGGCGAGGGTATACCTCGCCGAAGAGGAGAGAGAGCCATCTTTCTGCAGACTCTTCGCCGAAAACATATCGGGTTCTGCCCTAGAATGGTTCGCCGGACTGGAAGAGAGATCCATCGATAATTTCACCCAGTTCATGACAGCTTTCCTCAAACAATACTCCTTCTACATCGAGGAAAAGACTACCGAGGCAGATTTATTTGGCGTCTCTCAAAAACCAGATGAGACACTTCGCTCGTACATCGACCGATTTAAGGAAATAAAATCCAAAATTGCAAACCCACGAGACGAAGTAGCTATAAAAGCACTGAGACGAGGACTGTGGTAATCAACCAGATTCCGCGAGGAAATAACAGTCCGCGAACCTCAAACGCTCGATGACGCCCTTCATCGCGCATCGGTCTTTGCTCGCCTCGAGGACGAAACCACGGACCTCAGAGAAAAGCACCGAAAGGAAAAGAACTCGCCGGGCTCACAGAACTCGAACTCAAAAAAGGATTCCCGTAAATCTGGAAACGTTAATGCAGTCGAGAGCCCGAAGAGCTCGAAGAAATTCGAGTTCGACAAGGATAAATTCTGTGACTTTCACAACAAAAAGGACACTCGACCGAAGAGTGCTATACTCGAGCTAAAGCCGAGGCTCAAAAACGAGAGTCCGAAAACAAACAAGAATCAGAAGTCGAGGAGGAAACTCCATCTGACAAAAAGGAAAGTCAACAGACTAGAGAATCAAACACCAAAAAGCCTTCTCAGAACAAACGAGAGCGGTCAAAGGAGTCGGGATCCCCCGAAGCCCTCCCTCAAAGGTCGCGAAAGCGAGTCGAAGTCATTCTCGGTGAACTCAGCTTATGTGGTACCCCAGGAGGTTCGGCGCTATCCCCACCTCCAGCCCCCACTAAGAGCTTACGCTCACGACTGAATCTCCCTCATCTGTGCGGGGGGGGGGGGGGGGGGGGTGTACGGGCCATACCCCTTAAACGAGTTGACTTCATCTTCGGTGGCTCCAAACTATGTCGAGACTCGGTCAATTCAATCAAAGCTCTTCAAAGAAGAGTCGAGACCAACAAAAGGGAGAAAATCCCAATGCTAGGACCAGACCACGAAATCACTTTCCACGAGAGCGAGACAAACAATCTTGACAAATCACAGGATGATGCACTCCTCGTTTGTCTAGTGGTTGGAGATGTTTAACTCTCGAGGATAATGATCGACACAAGAAGTTCGGTAGATGTCCTCTTTTACGACGCATTCAAAAAGATGGAGTTCAATGACTCCGAGATCGTTGAGGAACAGACACCATTGGTAGGGTTCGCTGGCAAAACAACATATTCAATGGGCTCTATCTTCGCCCCAGTAATAGCTGGAGGAGTTCGAAGAATGACAGAGTTCGTCGTAGTAGATCGACCAACTCCCTACAACGCAATTTTAGGTTGACCTTGGATATACGACATGAAAGCTGTACCATCGACCTACCATCAATGCGTAAAATTCCCAACTCCAAAAGGGGTAAAAACCGTTTACGGAAGTCAAAAGATTTCCCGCAATTGCTATATGAACGGGTACAAGCAGGTCAAGAAATCCCACACGTAGCAATTACAGAAAGAGGAAGAGCTCGCCACCATGCAAACCAAAAGGTCGAACGACCCAAGCCAAAAAGGACCTCCAAAGGACCTCACAACTCAAGTTTGCATAGACGATGCTCATCCCGAAATACTTGTCGGCATCGGAATTGACCTATCGGAGCCAGTTAAAAATGAACTAATCTCTTTTCTTAAACAGAATGTCGACTCCTTTGCCTGGTCCTCAGCAGAAATGAAAGGGATCAACATTGATGTAACCAGCCACGAGCTGAATGTCGACCCAACTTATAAACCGGTAAGACAAAAACGTCAAAAACTTAGCCCGGAACGAGCTCAAGCCGTCAACGACGAGGTCGATCGATTACTGAAAATCGGGTCTATCAGAGAGGTGAAATACCCCGACTGGCTCGCGAACCCCGTAGTGGTCAAGAAAAAGAATGGAAAGTGGAGAGTCTACGTAGACTTTACAGACCTCAACAAAGCATGTCCAAAAGACAGCTTCCCACTCCCACACATCGACCGACTGGTCGAAGCCACCGCCGGACATCAACTACTGTCCTTCATGGATGCCTTCTCGGGGTACAACCAAATACTAATGAACCCGGACGACCAAGAAAAGACTTCGTTCAAAACTGATCGAGGCACGTACTGCTACAAAGTCATGCCTTTCGGGCTAAAAAATGCAGGAGCAACTTACCAACGCCTCGTCAACAAGATGTTTTCAGGACTCCTGGGCAAAACCATGGAAGTCTACATCGACGATATGCTGGTCAAATCTTCTAGGTACGAGGATCATATCCCCCAACTAAAAGAATGCTTCATCATTCTCAATAATTACGGGATGAAACTCAACCCAGCAAAGTGCACATTCGGGGTCCCATTAGGAGAATTCCTTGGTTACTTAGTAACCGAAAGAGGGATCGAAGCGAAATCGCGACATTTATGGAGATGAAATCTCCAAAAACAACGCGAGAAGTCCAATGTCTGACTGGCAAAATAGCTGCTTTGAACCGCTTCATCTCGAGGTCGACCGATAAATGTCTACCCTTCTACCACTTGCTCAAAGCGAACAAAAAGTTCCTTTGGGACGAAAAGTGTGAAGATGTGTTCACCCAGCTCAAGTCTTATCTAAGCGAACCGCCTATACTGGCGAAACCAGTGGAAGGGGAACCCCTCTACCTCTACCTAGGTGTCTCTACGGCAGCAGTAAGTGAAGTCCTGGTTCGCGAGGAACAAAACGAACAACGGCTGGTGTATTACATTAGTAAGACCTTAATCGATGCTGAAACCAGATACCCCGCCATGGAAAAACTCGCTTTAGCATTGGTCACATCGGCTCGGAAACTCCGACCATACTTCCAATCGCACTCAATCATAGTGATGACTTCTCAACTGCTGAGAACCATCCTTCACAGTCCAAGCCAGTCAGGACGACTAGTCAAATGGGCTATCGAACTTAGCGAGTACGACATCGAGTTTAAGGCTCGGACGTGCTTAAAAGCGCAAGTACTGGCTGACTTCATAATTGAACTCCTTTCAACCATCGAACTCGACCCAGCTTCCGCCAAGAGATGGAAACTCCATGTCGATGAAGCTTCCTCGAGGCAAGGATCCGGGGTCGGAGTAAAACTGGTCTCTCCTACAGGAGAAGTATTAGAACAGTCATTCAGATTAGGCTTTGCCGCATCGAATAACGAAGCAGGATACGAAGCGTTAATAGCCGGGCTCAGAATAGCAATAGCGATAGGAGCCCGGGAAGTAGACGCTTTCAGTGATTCCCAACTGGTCACGAGCCAATACCACGGCGACTACGAGGCCAAAGATGAACGAATGGAAGCATACCTACAGGTAGTCCATACCCTCGCCAACGAGATCGAATTCTTTGATCTAACACGGATCCCGCGAGGGGAAAACACCGCAGCCGATGCCCTGGCCGCGTTTGCATCGACATCGGATCCTAATCTCAAAAGGATCATACCAGTCGAGGGGATCGAAAAACCAAGTATCGATATAGCCCTAAAACCTCTATCCTCGAAAGAGGACGTGCCTACCACAAAGGACGACGTCGAACACAAGGAACTGCACGAGGATTCTAATCACAACATCGTCGAGATCGATGATGATCTCGACCCAAGAAATGCTGTGTATGTCGCGAATGTTCCTGACGGACCAATCCAAACTGCATCCACTAGTCAGGGATCCGAGCCTGACGACGGAAAAGATTGGAGAGCTCCGATAATTCAATACATAACAAACGGCGAAATCTATGACGATAAATGGGAAGCACGAAAACTCAAAACACAGAGCGCGAGGTACTGTGTCACGCAAAGATAGCTTTTTAAAAGAAGTCTCTCTGGACCTTACCTCAAATGCCTCGATAAGAACCAAGCCCGAGCCATAATCACGCATGCCCATGACGGATCCTGCGGAAGTCATTCCGGGGGACGAGCTCTGGCCATACGAATCAAAAGGCAAGGCTATTTCTGGCCAACCATGGCCGCCGAATGCGAATTTTTTCCAGCAAATGCCACAAATACCAAAAGCACGCCCCGTTTATCCACCAACCATCGGAGAAACTCTCCTCGATCTCCTCACCATACCCATTCATGCGATGGGGAATGGATATCGTGGGACCTTTAGTCGCATCCGGCAAAAAGAAAGCTACGCACCTATTGGTAATGACAGATTACTTCACCAATTGGATTGAAGCAGAATCGTACCAAAAGATTAAAGACGTTCACGTTAAGGAGTTCGTCTGGCAAAACATCGTTTGCCGACATGGACTACCCCACGATATCGTCACCGATAACGGTACCCAGTTCATATCAAATACGTTCAAAGAGTTCTGTAGAACCTGGAACATAAAATTGAATTACTCAACGCCTCGTTATCCTCCAGGAAACGGACTGGCAGAATCAGCTAACAAATCGATCATGAACAGCCTTAAGAAAAGACTCAATGAGTGCAAAACAAGCTGGAGCGACGAGCTCCCAGCCATACTTTGGGCTTACCGGACTACCCCCCGCAAATCCACTGGCGAGACCCCCTTCTCGCTAGCTTATGGAATCGAGGCAGTAGTACCAGCCGAAATCCTCATGTCAAGCATCCGCAAAGAAGAATGCCCGCAGCAAGAGGAGCTTAACAACGAGATGATAACAGATGAGCTCGATCTCGTCGACGAAAGGAGAAACCTCGCACTAGCCCGAATCCAGAACTACCAACTAGCCGCAGCCCGCTACTACGATTCCAGAATTAAAACTCGAAGGTTTCAAGTAGGGGAGCTCTTCTTACGAAAAGTGTTCGACCATAAAAAGGAAGAACACGCTGGAAAGTTAGGAGCAAAGTGGGAAGGTCCTTACCAGGTCACCAATGTTGTGATGGACGGGGTCTACCGACTCAAGTCGGTGGAAACCCAGAAACCTGAACTACGACCCTGGAATATCATCAACCTCAAAAAGTACTTTCACTGAGAGTACGCCCCATAATCGAACTACGAAATTGCTTGATCCCCTTAAAAGGGTACGTAGGCAGGTCGACCTCGAGCGCAGCCGCCCCCCCCCCCCCCCCCCCCCAACACAAAGCTCTTACTGAGCTCGACAACTTCAAATGAAGTCATACTAGCTTATCTTTGTGAAATCAAAATAAGTCTCTCGATTAAATGTCTCTTTCCGTTGTAAAAGTTAGAGCTGTCGCGAAATACTTCGCCTTTAAATTTTACCAAGTAATATGAAATTATCTCTTCAAAAGCAAGTGATATGAAATTATCTCTTCAAAAACAAGTGATATGAAATTATCTTTTCAAAAACAAGCGATCTGAAATGATCCCTTCGATATCGAACGAACTAAAATGGCCGTCCCAAAACAAGCGACCTGAAACGGTCTCCTCAAACCAGAACGATCTGAAATGGTCCTTCAAATACTTAAAATTCTTCCAACCTTATACAGATTAGAAGAATTGGGGGGCTACCCCCTGCCCCTTAAGCAAAGCAACGAGGTCGGATCTACATCAAGACAGATAAAACGAGACAGTTGTTCATACAAATCGATCTCCGCATATACTCAAAACGAATCTATGTAAGTCTACTTCGATTCATCATATACTTAAAAGTATTACATTTTAATTCGACGCCAAGCTCGAACTTTACATCTTGAAAGAGTTGTACCTCGAACAAATGGAGGAGGAGCTCAAGCTCAAATGCAATCGACCTAAAAGTTCGTAAAGAACTCCCTAAGGCAATTCAAGCCAAATTATTTATTCGACCCCTCTTCAGAGGATCGAGCTGTCATAACGACCAATTCTATGCTAAGGCATGAAAGATTGGAAAGAAATTCATATAAAAAGAGGACTTAACGTCCTCAAGTTCGCAAAAGCCCACTAAGGGCAACACCAAAAACATAAAAAGCCCCCTTGGGCAACCAGAGTACGAAAAAGAAATTAAAAGCTCCCCTCGGGCAACGACAAAACAATTAAAATTATTGCGATCGCGAAAAAGCTTCGTCTCCATCCTCCGCCTGATCGTTGGTAGAGCCAACCCCGGTCGGGAGATTTGATCCGTATTTATCGAGACGAGGAGCGGCCGGGGGCGGAGCATGCACCAGAATCACCGAGTCGTCTGACATCGCTGGCAAGTTTAATTTGCCAATGCTGAAATCAGAGACCGCTGCAGCGTTCATCTCTTCTATGGCCACCCTCTTCTTCTCGGCCAGCCTAAGCACTTCCTGAGTCAGGTCCAGCTCACCGGAGGCGAACTCTGCGATGAGTTCGATATTGGCCAAAGTTTCTTGGAGGCGAATCTCAGCGCTGGTCTCAGCCTTACGACCCTCGCTTTTTTCCTTGATCTCCTTAAGGATCTCCAAGTACTCCCCGCTCATTTTCTTCCTCGCCTCGTGAACTGAAACTTTCACGTCGAAGTCCCTCCCCACGAGGACCCTCTCCAGATCAGCTCGATCTTGAGCAGCTTGCATAGCTGCGACACGACTCGCCTCTTCGGCAGCCACAGTTCAGGTCACGGCCGCTTGAAGCTTCTGAGAAAGATCTTCCTCCCGATTCTCGAGAATCAGTAGCCGAGCCTCCATCCCTTCGTACCTAGCCAGTTTCCTCTTAAGCTCCTCCTCTCGGGCCAAAGAGCCCTGCAGCTACACATTCAAGTCACCTACCATCTTCTTGACGGTCTCAAGCTCGCCTACCTGCGACCCCTCGTGCAGCTCGCGCTCGGACTTGGCCACGAATCCATTCGTAACCTCCAGGAACTACATAAAAAACATTAACGTTAAGTTCCCCAAGCAAAGACGAAGAAAATGAAACGGTACGACCATTACCTTCTCAAGGGCCGCCGTCATCTCGGTGTATGAGTCACCAAGGACCATGTCCCCAACAGCCGGGAGCTGGACACCCGCAGGCGTAAAGTGCCTTAGGTGACAAGCCACACTGTCCGGCGCCTCAACATCCTCGCTCGATCTCCTCGAGCTCTCCTCGGTGTTGATCCTTTGGCGCTTCGGCGTGGGAGAAAGAGTTCTACCCCCACTCCGGCCACTCCACCCCCTCGAACCGTTCGGATGAGAGTCGCGTAAAACTAGCTCTCGGGACGGGACCGGATCCGCCTCCCGGGCAATCGAAGAGGGAGGAACGCCGCCTGTCTCCACGGCGGCATCGACGACCCCTGTACTCAAAGGAAGACTTGGAGGAGGAGGAGGAGGAGGAGAATCACACATGGCAAAAAGGATGGCGTTGCTCAGACCTCCGTCCCTCACCTTCTTCGCCAAATCCACGGGGTCCTTCCCATTTCGGCGACTCCTCGCTCTTCAAGATAGTCTCTCACGAGAAGGAGTGCTAGCGGTTGAACCGTCGTCCAAAAGAGGATGACCTGCAAAAAAAAAGGACATATTAGACCACTCTTAATGGCGACAAACAAAACGTCGTGCAGATCAAAACAGTCAGATAACTCACTTTCTCCTGTCCGCTCGGCAACACGAAGCGGAGGCTGAATAGCTCGAACCGGGGAGCCCGGGGGAGTACGGGGGAAAGTGATAAGTCTCAAGGAACCCGAGATCGATCCCGCAGAGCCTGTTCAGGGTCGATCCTCAGAGCGTCTTGCACGCGCTCCACCGTAAAACTGTCCCAATTGACAGTGCCCCTTCTCAGTCGGGCTATCAAAGCCTCCGTAATCGGGTTGAGAGCGAGCGATTTAGGAGACTCTGCAATACAAACCGAAACCAGTGAGGAGCAGCCCAACAACAAAAAGAAGGGGGATCGAGCATTAAACCGTGAATCTTACCGACGATGGAAGCCCACCGAGATGGGATGACTGAGTAGTCAAACTCCCCGACCGAATGGAGGGTTATCCTAAAGAAGAAGTACCAGTCCTTCCATAAATCCCTCGTTGGAATATCGTCAAGAATCCGCCCGAAATGAGGAGAAAGATAGTACGTTCCCGGGAAGCGAGTATTTTACTTTACCGAGAAAACTCGCATGAGCTCTTCGGGCCCGAACTCAATCCCCTCTTATACGGCCCTGACTCCGAGTCTGATAACATACCGAACAAAATTTGGCGTCATCTGATGAAACGCCAACTGGAGTTGGGCCAGTACCAAAAAAAACAAGGCGGGGAATGGGGAAGAAGAGCCCGCACTTTTCAAAATAAGCGTAGGAGGCACAGCAGTAACCTTCCACGATAGTCTCCGGTGAAACCGCCGGTGACGGGATGACTATTTCCACTTCTGGTGGAATCCGGCACTGCGTTCGTAACCGCCGAATATGGTTCGCGGTTAAGACGGATGGCGGATACGGACCGAATGATCCCGCCGCCGCGCTCATGCTTGCTTTTGTCGCATCTCTCAGAGCCATGAGGAAAAGTGTACGAGATAAAAGAAGGTTTCTAGAGAAAAGTTTCTAATGACGAAAGGAATACAAAAGAAAAACTAGAGGAAGAAAGAAACAAGAAACTAATAAGGAGGTAGAAGTTACCTTCGACGATATGAAGAATAGTCTGTAGTGGAAATGGTGCAAAATCTCGACCGTACGATTCCAAACTAGTAATAATTACGAGAAGATTAAGACGGTTGGAACTCCTCGCTTCCCCTTATCTCAACTGTTGATTTAAGATCGACGGCTACGAACGCGTGACGGCCAAGTCACGTCAGCAAAAGATCGAGTTCGAAGACACCCTTCGTCACCCTCAAATCTCAGTCGTTAGTGATCGACCAGATCTACGTAGAAGATGAGATCCTCTCAACGAATATACGCCATAACTGTCAAACGCACCCTGAGCAGGTCAGTTCGACCCACGCGCTAGATCCCGCCGTTCGATCAAAACAAGATCTATGGACGAGGCAAAAGTAATCATTGAGTTTTTTAACACCCAAGGCGCGCACGTCTTCCCGAGGACGTCCACCGCCCATTAACCTCGACTCGTCAAAATTAATGGGATGGGGGGCTATTGTTGGTGCTGGATTTCCCTCTAGGAAATCCGGCCCATTGACAAACAAAACAAAGGCCCACAATCATGAGCCCGTTCCATAATCAAGACAAAGAGCTCGACTGTCATCCATTCTGGGCCCATACGACCACGATCTGGCCAAAGCCCAAAATACGCCGAAATAAGAGGCGATCGAGCTCGAGCTCGATAGGAGACAACGTAAAGGTAGAACGACTTGGTCTTCGTCGGTTCAACCGATTCCCGCGAATCTCGGAGATCGTTATTATGGCGAGGCCGAAAGATCGGAACAGGGAGAACAAAGTCGAGGACTATTTAAAGAAGAAGTGGCGATTCATTCAAGACATTCCAACCCTAATCAAGAACACTTCGACTAGATAGCTCGATTATCATACTTTGTACTCTCTATTCGATTGTGTTTGTTCTATCTCGACGATCAATCTCAATAAAGTCTTTGATTAATAGGAAATCTATATCACCTTTGTATCCAAAAGTCCAAATCCACGATTACAAATCCTTGGTGTGAATCTCAGATCTCACACTTAGGTGTCTTTTATATAAGATTAGAGAAGTCTAGATTTAGGAAATAAACCGATTTGTGCAGCAAGTCCGCAGACTCGTCCACCAAGTTTTTAGACTTGGACCGCACACAAACTTGTCCACTAAGTTTCAACAAATTGGAAACTTTCTCTTCTCAATAAAGTACATGTCTTTATGGGCTTAACTCTTTTCTTTTTACACAGACACATTTTTAATAAAATCCATGTCTTTAACATGTCTTTTTTAAAAAGAATTGTTCCAACAAATATAAACATATATGATTATCTTAAGATAAAAAACTAAGGGATATCTTCTCACAAATTTAATAAGAAAAGAATAGTAAAGGTATGATAGTTTAGTGATAGTGCAAAGAATTGGTTTGTTTATTCCTGAATTTAAAATCTTTTTGATACTAAATGTTTTTTTTTTAAATCAAAAGGGTTGATTTCACAAGTGACCCACAATTTGTGGTCAAATGCAAAAGTGACTCTTAAAATGTGGTCCATCAATTTTTGCCATTTCTTGCCGATAATGACTTTCACTATTCCACTTATTTACAAAGTAGACTTCTCCGAGAAGTCTACTCTAAATTTTAGGTATCTCAAATGACCTAAGCAACCTTCTTCTATTTCATATTTACGAAAATGCCATCATCGTCAATTCATCCAACTACCATGAACAACCGATCTTGAAGTTGTAAATGATTCAACCACCTAAAATTAACCTTCTAAAGCTTATTATTTGTTCCACAAACTTCATATTCCTCTCAATCATCTTTATTCATTCCAAAAACACTCTAATTTAGTTTTAATTTTTTTGATCTCTTGGATCTTAACTCTTTTCAGAGTTTCTTACATTCACAAAGGTTGAGTTTCTTTGTTGGCGGTTGAAGAAGGTAAAAATCGTCTTCGTGTAGTTTTCTTTCAATTTTCCAATATGTGTCACTTCTCGAGAAGTCTCGGGAAGTCTACGACATCTCTTTGAAAACAAAAAGTAGAGTAGAATTCTCCTTGAATTATTATGTAAATTTCTAGTTAGTTTTGCATTTGACTTAGTCAAAACATTTTTCATAAGATTATTTGTTATACTTTAGCTTTAATTGATTTATGATTTTATCTATATTTACATTTCAAACTCTAATATCTTTGGTCTTGTTATGTTTTACGGGGAATGACTCAGTTGGTGGTTGTTTATGAAAATGGGTGCTGAAAAACCTTTAATGGCATTTTGAGGTGGAAAATCTCAAAGGAGGTAGAATTGTTCTTCTTAAGATATGGTTGTACACATTGTGAGCTTGTTGAAATGGCACATGATGATTATGGTCTGAACAAGGAAACTGATGTTATTGAGGTATCATATTCATTACCAGATCTTCAACAAATGCCTCTTGATACCCCTCCTACATATGTCATAAACGATAGACAAATTCAGAGCTTGATCGAGTTGAGTAAGATGCATGTTGTACGCCTTTGTGTTTCGAGTCGGAGCATGGATCATGTAAATTCTGTTGCAAATGACATTGAGATTGATGAAGAAGAGGATTCAGAGGTGGATGAAGAGACTGATGAAGAAGAGGATGTCGAAGAACCGAATGATGATGAAGAGAATGATGAGGAGGGTGATGTAGAAGCCGATGGTTATGCAAATGTGAAATTTTAGGGTGAGTTTGATGACACATATGTATATTACAATGAGTATGGGAAAGTAAAAGATGAAGATGAGGATGAACAAGACTCTCATTTTGATGTTTGTGGTGGTCATGTATCACGCCCAACGATTATTTGGTCATAAAACATCTATGTCAACAAGAATTTTGATAGAAAGAAGGAGCTTATATAAATGTTTCGATTGACGGCAATCATATTAAGGTTCGTATTCAAAATATTTAAGTCTAAGAACTCTATTTGTTGCAAAATGTTATGTGAAAGGATGTGCATGGAGGGTTAGAGCTGGCGTGAAGAATGAACCAAACAAGTTTTGGGTGATAAAATATAAAAGAACCCCCTCTGTTGGGGACATATCCTATCACCGTAGACGTTCTACTCCGAAATATATTGTAAAGCTATTTATAGAACGTGTGAGAATAATTGATGGAATTGTGGCAAAGTATATCAAAGATTCAATGATGGTGATGTTTGGTATGCATCTGGATTATACCTCAACTTACCGGGCCCTGATATATGCTCAATAGTTGGTGAGGGGAACATCAGAAGATGGATATCAAAGGCTGCCTTCTTATTTACAACAAATTCAGGAAGCCAACCACATAAGTATCACTGAACTTGTACGTGAAGTGAATAATCAATTTCAAAATCTTTTCAAATCTTTGGGAGCTTCGATAGCCGGTTTTTAGTATCTGAGGAGAGTTAATGTGGTTGATGAGACTCATCTAACCAGAAAGTATGAAGGTGTTATGCTAGTGGCAGCCGGACAGAATGCTAACTTTCAGATATTTCGACTGGGATTTCGAATTGTAGACTTGGAGTGTGATGCTTAATGGGAAAGGTTTTTCACCAACCTGCGCATATGTTTTTCAGATCAGTATCCTATGGTTATAGTTTCTTATCGACATTCTTCCATAGAGAATGCATGCGCCAAATTTATACCTTGGGTAACACGAGGGATATGCTATTATCATCTACAACAAAATATAGTTAGGAAATTTCATGGGAAGCAACTCATGTACTTGGTCAAAGGCGCTGCATATGCAAATACGCTGTTCGACTATAACTGATACATGAATGCAATTCTCCATGCAAATCCTGATCTTGCAACATACCTCGAGAACGAGGATCCAAAGTTGTGGTCACGAGTTCAATTCTCGGGAGACATGTACAACGTAAAGATGAGCAACATTGCAGAATCCATTAACTCGGGGCTCAAGCAAACCAGATGTTTTCCCATATCTACCCTTTTGGAGTTTATAAGAGAGAAACTAGATAGGTGATTTTATAAAAGGCGAGAAGATGCCTTAAGTCTAACAACAACCCATAGCCACAACGTTGAATATATGTTGGCAATACGTGGTCATTATGCAAATAACATGACGATTGAACGCATTGACGGTTGGCGTTTCTTCGTTAGAACATAACAGCTGTGCATGTGGGGTGTATGATGTTGAAATAATCCCTTGTTCACACGTACTCGCAACTGGAAGGGAGGCTTGTTTGCATACTTCTACGCTTGTTAGCCTCATGTATGGAAAATACTATTTATTTGCGACATACTCGTGCAATGTTTATCCCCCCCTCATTTGATGAATCAAAGACAGGTGATGTACCATGTCTTCTTCCAACCATGAAGCGTGATCCTGGCAGACAGAAAAAATTGAGGTGGCTATCTTGGCTAAAAATGTCAAGGAAGATGCGCACCAAACCAAAAAAGATGCATAAGAAGTATATATGTTCAAAATGCAAGCAACCTGGACATATTCATAATTGTTGTGTAAGTTTTGTTGTTTTTAGCTTATGTGTTTTGATTTTTATTCCATGTGACTTATGCTTCTTTAATTTATTTTACTTAGATTTTTGATGATAGCGAAGCTTAAAATCCTATAAATAAAGACATTCACGAAGAAGTCTACCATATAAGTCTACAGAGTAATTCTCAATGAGAAGTCTACCATAGTTGTTTCTAGTGACTAATACTTTTTCAAAGTTGTTTCTAGTCACTTATGCTTCTTCAAAGTTGTTTCTGGTCACTTATGCTTTTTTTAAAGTTGTTTCTTGTCACTTAGGTTTTTTTAAGTTGTGAAATTTGTATTTTTTTGTTTCATGTGTGTTTATCGAAGTCTAGTAATAACTGTATTTGAAAAGGAAAGCTAAAATCATGTATATTACCAAACCTGTTTTAAGTTGATAGGTTACAACAAAAACATACTAACCTATCACATGTACAAAATAATGACAGTGTCAATAGGTTACCAAAATAATACACAACCATAACACTGTTCAATAACAAAAAAAACAAACACACACCATATCATCATGTCCCTTCATGAACGTCCAATTCCGACCATGTGCGTGCTTCTTGTCCACGGTACTCACACTCCACTACAAGAAATATGGGCATTGGTAGCAGGCCGTTGTAGCACTAATTCACGAACTGCTACCGAAAGTGCTAAAATCGGATCCAAACTCTATAGTAGCATTAAAACAACGCTAGGAAAGAATTTCATCAAGCGGGAACGCAAAAATATCTTTTATAGCTGGAAATTTATTTTGGAGCCAAAACACTTAGCAAAATTACGTGTTTTGGCGGAATTGCTTTTTTTCTTCCAAGTCATTTTTACTCTCAATAACACAACATACCCACACACAAAAAAACTCTCCATCGCCTCTTGTTTTCTTTCCTCCTCTCCTCCTATATTTCTCCTCCGTTTTGACACCGACGACACTGCTCTTTTAGTCGGAGCTCTTATCTTCTCCGGCGTCGGCTATATGAGATTCAACACCTCTAACCTCCGAATTTCAGAGGTGTTGATGAAATCCACGCTCGTCGGAGAATCAACGACTTACGTCGGCGTAATGAAGGAATCGTTCGGGAAATCTGGCTTCTTCGCTGTTCAGATTATTACCATGGTTGTTGGGTCAATGAATTGACTTAGCTAATAATCTCCAGAATCTGAAATTCCAAAAAACCTAAACTCATGAATTGATCCATGACGTCTTAGAGGTTTGTAAACGTCTACTGCCTCTATCTGTATGCTCGATATCTTCCAGGAATTTGAAAATTAATTTCGTGGAAGCTTACAGCTAGCTCTAATGTGTTAAGAATGTCAAATTCATACCTTGTATACATTAGGATGGTAAGATTTATGTAGACTGATAGTGTTCACTATTTCTCGTCGCAGACCAAAACTGGTGGCTTAGTCATTTGGAGATCTGGAAGCAAGATTTTGTTGTATAGAGGGGTCAATTATCAGTACCCTTATTTCGTATCTGATCGGAATTTGGCACATGATTCTTCCGAGGAAACTGCTTCAGGGGCATCATCTATGGATCAGGGAGTGCAGAATCTTCTGACATGAGTATTACTAATAAAATGGTTAAACCCTTGTTGATACAAGGCGTTGGTTCTCCGGATTAAGGTTCTGGTTTCAACTACCTGGGGAAGTACAGCTAGTAGAAGAAGCAGACCGCTTTCTGGAAGGATTGGGTCCAAGATTCACTGACTGGTGGGCTTATGATCCCCTTCCAGTAGATGGTGATCTTCTCCCAGCCATAGTACCTGAGTACAGGAGACCATTTCGTCTTCTCCCATATGTTGTGAGTCCAAAACTAACCGATGATGAAATGACCACTATAAGAAGACTTGGTAGACCACTCCCTTGTCATTTTGCTTTAGGTAAGCTTGTTTCACCTGATTACAGTTTCTTTCAGACACTGAAGATTGTTGACTTACTCTGGCTTACATTTTCTGCGACTTCCAGGTAGAAATAGAAATTTGCAGGGACTAGCTGTTGCAATTGTCAAGCTTTGGGAGAAATGTGAGGTTGCCAAGATAGCAGTGAAGAGAGGAGTGCATAACACAAATAGCGAGCTGATGGCCGAAGAGTTAAAGGTTGCTGGTTTTGTTAACTTATCAAACTGTTTGTGGCTTTGTTTGCCAAAAATAGGAAAGTCCCTTT